>JARKIP010000100.1:5000000-6250000 GCA_029990175.1 Petunia secreta | reverse complement strand
GTTAATAGCGTTAGCCGCCGTGTATGGTCTGGAAATCCATCAGATGGACGTTAAGACAACGTTCTTAAACGGGGATTTGGAGGAAGAAATTTACATGGAACAACCTGAAGGGTTCGTGGTTCCAGGTAAAGAAAAGATGGTGTGTAAACTTGTTAAGTCACTTTATGGACTGAAACAAGCACCTAAACAATGGCATGCGAAATTTGATCATACAATGTTGTCAAATGGCTTTAAAATTAACGAGTGTGACAAATGTGTCTACATTAAGAACACTCCTAATTTTATAGTCATTGTTTGCTTATATGTGGACGACATGTTGATAATGAGCAATGACATTGCCAATGTAAAGGCTACAAAGCGCATGCTGACTAGCAAATTTGATATGAAAGACTTAGGAGTTGCAGACTTAATTTTGGGTGTTAAGATCCATACAACTCCTCAAGGTCTGGCGTTGTCTCAATCTCACTACATCAATAGTGTGATTGAAAAATTTAAATATTTGGATTTTAAAATTTCAAAGACTCCTATTGATGTAAACCTTGCTCTTAAGAAGAACAAAGGTCAAAGCTCGTCGCAACGGGATTATGCTCGTGTTTTGGGGAGTTTGATGTACGTCATGAATTGTACTCGACCAGATATAGCTTGCGTTATAAGTAAACTAAGTCGATACACGAGTAATCCCAATCAGACCCATTGGATGGCAATGAAACGTATTTTGGGGTATTTAAAATACACTCAAGACTTTGCATTGCATTATAACAAGTATCCTGCAGTCATTGAAGGATATTGTGATGCCAATTGGATCACCGGAACAACATATTCTAAGTCCACAAGTGGATATATTTTCGCGCTTGGTGGAGGAGCGGTGTCTTGGAAATCTTCCAAGCAAACGTGTATTGCCCGTTCTACTATGGAAGCTGAATTCATAGCCTTAGATAAAGCCGGTGAAGAAGCTGAATGGCTTCGGAATTTTTTGGAAGACATTCCGTTCTGGCCTAAACCGTTGACACCAATTTGTATACATTGTGATAGTCAATCGGCTATAGGACGAGCTAGGAATCTCATGTATAACGGTAAGAATCGTCACATACGACGAAGGCATAAAACCGTTAGGGACCTACTCTCTAGAGGAATTATCACCATTGACTACGTGAAGTCAAGGGATAATGTATCGGATCCGCTTACAAAAGGCTTAACTAGAGAGGCGGTTGAGTGTTCATCGAAGGGAATGGGACTATGGCCAAGGACAAGTCATCATGGCGGTAACTCTACCTAGGAGACTGGAGATCCCAAGAACTAGGTTCAAGGAGAATACAAAGTTGTGTTTGACGGTCCAACATTGTCAGTTAATGTTTGGTCCATTCTCATGATTAGACAATGTTCAAGTACCAAGGGTAAAATACTAGAGGCATTTTTTAATGATTGTCTAAGTTTGATATTTTAATTATTAAACAGTGTACATCTATAGGATTACACGTTTAGAAATCACCTATGTAAGTGTGAAGTGGAAGCCGCTTCAAGGAGAATTCGGTATGGCAAGTTCTCTAAGTACTTATGAAACCAGGCGGTGTTCATGGCTGAAACGAACACAACAGTGAGAACCAAAGACGGTTAAGGGTTAGTTGTGTGACTTACGTTGTCTAGGTATACACCAAAGCTCAACGGTTCAAAGATATCAAATCTACCGATTGACCGAGTATATCCGATGTATGTTCACTACGGAAAGTTCAAAGGGAAACCTACTTATCCCGATGCAACTAATTCTTTCTTGCAAATCACACAAGTCTGTCATGCATATTTCCAATATAGCCGTTCCCCATTCATGTTGGGGATTGTTGGGGTTTTGGAATAAATAGAGTGTGAATGGGAAATGGGAGGGAAGGTGAAAAGGTTCCTTTTAGTAAGGAAATGAACCTTCTCCCATATTGGTAGAGGAAAAGACTTTTGTTGGGTTTAAATACAGATTCACTTCTCTTAGCTCTTAAAAGGGTTGAGAAGAAGGGAAGCCTCGCGCCGTCGTCGTCGCTCGCTCGTCTCGGCTTCGGCTTTGGTTTCGAATTTCGGATTTCGGTCAATTGATATGATTGATTGACTTAATTTTTTGGACCAACAAAACTAAAAAAAATATTAATTAATTAATAATTTATTATTAATATTTAATATTAAATCTGTTTGTGTTACAGAAATCTGAATGGATTAATCAGATTAATCCAGATTAATTATTCCTCCACGTTCTCCTATGTTTTCCCATTAGTGGATAATTCATTACTGACATTTAGTGAATTCAGCCATTAGTGGCAGTGAATTCAGATGCCATTAGTGGCAGTGAAGTCAGGTGTTAGTGGCCATTAGTGGTGACTCTTCATAATCTTTCCAAAGGCTATATAAACTGGTCAGTCATCAACCTTTAAACACATACTGAAACACAGAATACACAAAACATCTTACTGCATTCCCTCTCTTTTCTGCATACTAAGTAAGTCGTGTGATTTGCTCCGTTTCTTTGAGTTCGCAGTGTTCTACTGTTGCAGTGTCGCTACAGTAGAACTGTTTTCCCGTTCCATCCTGGGAGAAATTAACCCGTGAACCTTGGGCAACTGTGAGGGGGTTAGATTTCTTAAGGAGACACAAGTAAATTGTGGGCTCGGGATCGTCCCATACCAAACTGATAATATACTTCTGCTTTTCTGTCTTTTCTGATTTATTTTGTTGCAGGATTAACACGAACTTCTATCCCTTCCCCTGAAATTTTAGATAAGAAACTGATACTTCACTCCACGATGGATGACAAGTTCGAATTTCGAGAGTCAAACGAGATTATCTTTGACCGTAATATTTTCATATGTCTTTTAACTATTTTGAATTATTAATTATTTTGACTTATAGTACTTTTTATGTAGTAGTTTCTGAATATATAAATGTGTTCCAAAAAACTTAAAAATTATATGTTCAAATTTACGGTTAAAATATACTCGTTTGATTCTTGAAATCATGTCATCCTTTTTGGAACAGATGGAGTGTAAAATAATAAACCCTCCTTCGACAAGACTTTTTCAAATTGAACATTGATGGGGCTCACAGTATAGAAAAGAACGTAGAGGGTATTGGTGGTGTTTTCAGGAATACCTATGATGACTGACCTGGGTTTTTACAATCATACGTATATATAGCAAAACTGCTTGCACTCAAACATGGCCTTCAATTAGCTATCGAACAAAAGCTGATGCCATTAGAAGTCTAAACTAATTCAACTGAGGAAATACGCCTTTTACAGCATACCCAGCCTTCATATACTAAGATTTTGTTAAATGATTGTAGGTGCTTGCTGAGACAGTTGGGCACTCCAACAGTACGTTATAGCTTCCGAGATTGCAATAAGGTAGCTCATGATTTTCTAGCTAGCTAGTCAAGGATCCAAGCCACTGGCGGATGTAGAGGGTTGAGCGTGGGTTTGGCAGAACCCATTAGGTTTTTCGCGAACAGTGTATTTATGTTTAAAAAATCACTAATTATGTACAAAATTTAAGCCAAGAACCCAGTTACTTATATTTGAAATCATTATACTAAAATTAGAACCCACAGAGTTCAAATCCTAGATCCGCCTCTGATTCCAAGCAAACCAACATGCCATGTCTATCTACTTTTGTTGTACCCCCCACATTCTCTAAGAACATAAGTTCGAAAAAACAAATTAAGAGGAGCTAGTTAGTAACATTAACAATGTTTCTAGTTTTGTATGTAATAATTTATCGCAGCTTGGAAACCTTTCCGTACTCCACTCCCGTAATATTGATATAATGAATTGTTTAATTTAGTATTAATTATATCCAAATTACCAAAAAAATTCCGAGACTTATCGTGCTCGAGAATAAAATATTATTGGATGATGCGTTAAACTAAATTCAGTACAACATACTCGGTACGATTTCTCAAGTGGGGTCTGGAAAGAGTGAGGTATACGCAGACTTACTTCTACGTTAAGTGAGGTAATTAAAAAAGTTGTTTTCGATATATATCGCCGGTTAAAGAAAAATTGTAATGTAAATGGGTTTGGAAAAGGAAATGAAAAAATATACAAGAGCAAATGAAATGATAAAGATACCAAAGTAACGGAAAGCACTAAGCAGCTAAACTGGAGCTAACTAGGGTAAATGCAACAATAGTACTAATAAAAGCGTAAAATAAGATAAAAATAGAAAAATAAAAATATACTAATAAGGCTCTCTAAAATTCACTCTAAACCATGTTCTCCCATATAAAGGAGAGAAATCACTCAACTACCTCCTATTTTTCTACTCTAATCATCGACCTCCATGCTCCTCTTTCTTGGGTCAAATCCTCAGTGTGAGTCATGTCCTGCCTAATCTCCTCATCCCAATTCTTTCTCGGTCTACTTTTACCTTTCCGTTAATCCAGCACTGCCAATTCCCAATCCATCTCAGTCCCGCTTATCATATTTTGTCCGCCACTGCGTCCACACCCACCTTGTCTCATATGACTTTTCTAATTGGTTTACTAATTAACAAGAGAATAAATGATGATAATACTTATCGAGATCATGTTTACTATGAACAAAGCCAACCAAATAACATATATTAAGTTGTACAAGATTGTTTTTTTTTATTTAACGAACCAACTAAACATGGCAAACCAAACGACCCTAATTAAATACAATCTTTAGAACATCTTTAAATTTGAAGAATCTTGCGTTCAGTTATTTTCTTCACACAATCTACCATTCAAGGGTGTTGTAATTAAATTATAACTTGCTCTTGAGTTTGTTCAATCTGGCATGAATAATTTTGTGATTTCCTACGTGTCTACGACTCTCGTTTTATTACGCTCTTCTTGTTTTATGTTACACCCTCGAAGTCATGTACTCGACTAATAGCTGGAAGACGACCCCTAGTAATATATCTTTATTGCTTTTCAACTATAGTATTTGTGTTTCATCATCGTAACCGTGCGACTTTTACTTTATTCTTAATTTTTATTAAGCAACATGAGTTGCTAGTATCATTTCTCGTGATCATTGGATCTTTTAGCATCCACATTGATACTTCTAATTAAAAGAAAAATCATTAAATTCAAACAGTAAATAAAAAGAATCATATAATCCCAAATGAATAATACAAATTCTTAATGAAATATTGCATCATATGAAGTTTTTTTTTTTCTGTCAATGTTAACTCCCTGATGTATTGAAGCTACAGCGTCCTAGCTTGGAGGGCTAGCGTGGTGTAGTGGGTTTGGTCCTGTGGGAACTAGTCTCAGGGATGATTTGAAGTCATCTGAAATTTGTAATTGTGTCAAATAACGATATATCTCCTTAATTTTAATTGATTTGGTGGGAAGATTATCAAGGCGGATGGCATCAGTTGTTACTGATGTATTGAGGAGGAGAAGAGTAGAGACAAACACAAAGAGGTGAAAGTGATTCATATTGAAAAAGAACGAAAGGTGGTTATGCTTGAAATGGTTGGCTTTTGCTCTTGTGGTTCCTTCTTTATATAATGAAAAATTATTGGCACATAAATTTAAAAGGAAATTAGTTAAAGTTTGTATATTATTGGAATATTATTCATAATGCTGCTCTCAATTAAGAAACCCAAAATCAAATTTGAGATAATTATTTCCCAATTGCGAAGTAAAATTAATAGGATTCCTTTTCTTTCTATTAAACGAAGAGACTTTATGGTACAAATAAATGTTATTCTAAATAACTAAATATTAATATTTTTTCTTTTATATCTCAACAATACATAATTTTAAAATGACAATGAGTAACGTCGACTATGCATGTTTGCAAATGCAAAACATCTTAAAGTTTTTTTTTTTTTAATAGAAATTATTGTCTCCTCCTCTTTAGAGCCGCGAACAAATCAAGATGTGGTTATCAAATGAAATAGTATTTTGTAGAAGTTGTATATTAGTTCGATCAACATATATCTTTTTTAATATGGCTAAAAAATCATTATCAATTTTAAGGTGTACACCTTTAAAAAATAATAGTTATTTGTGATAAAACTAATAATTTTAAAAGATGTATAAGAACAAAAATAAATTGTTCATATCCCTTCATTTGATTCATAACTATATCAGTCGTTTTTTCCGTGAATTAATAAAGAAATATATTTGTTAGAATTAAATAAACTAAATGAATATATATGAGATTTTTTTTATTTAGTCATATATATCCCTACATATTAACCAAAAAAAAAAAAAAAACTTAAATGTATGTTTTAAAGAGAATCAACTCATTATTACCGCATTTATATATCAAAGTCTGATTTAAGATTTTGATATCTTCTTCGGACAATAAGCAGAAAACATAGTAATAATAAAAAAAAATGTTGTAAAATAAAGTAAATTCTACAAGGTATAAACAAGAAATGTAGAGAGATTGCAAGAATATTAAGAAGGAGAGGAAGAGTTTTTCTTATTATCTTCCAAGTATATAAGTGCATTCTTCAATGATGAAGAACATTACAATTTATAGAAGGAAAATGGTCATCCAAATGTTACAAATATTAAGTTTCCTATTTAATAGATACATGTAACATATAATAGGTTCATGAATAGGATGTAAATGGGTATCCACAATTAAATGAATTTATAACACTCCCCCTTGGATGTCCATTGATAGATAATGTGCCTCGTTAAAAACCTTACTAGGAAAAACCTAGTAGAAAAAAGCTCAGTGAAGGAAAAAGAGTACACACATCATGTAATACGCATGAGAGCTGCCTCATTAAAACCTTACAAGTAAAACCCAAGTGGGATAAAACCTTGTTAAGTAAAAAATAGTGCATCGCGTATTTTACTCCCCCTGATGAAAACATCATTTAACGTCTTGAAGACGACATATTGCAATCTTATATATCAGCTTCTCAAAATTAGCCGGCGAATAACTTTCGTCAAAAAATTATACTGTATATAGATCAAATATCATTTATATGATGATATATTAAGGAAAAACATATTAACGGGTATTTAAATAGGAACAATTCCTACTCCTGAATGTAAGTGAACCATCATTTTACCAAGTGAACTATTTAAGCTTTTAGAACATGAGTTCCCGAACATCATATTAGACAAATTTTGAAAAATATATACTTAAGATAGCTAGTTTCGCGGGAGTAGCATGGGTTCACGGGAACTGCAAATCCTATATTAGATCCGCCCCTGTTGAATATGGATTGTCCTACAAGCTCGCTATTTTTAGAACATCTTTAAATTTGAAGAATCTTGCGTTCAGTTATTTTCTTCACACAATCTACCATTCAAGTGTGTTGTAATTAAATTATAACTTGCTCTTGAGTTTGTTCAATCTGGCATGAATAATTTTATGATTTCCTACGTGTCTACGACTCTCGTTTTATTACGCTCTTCTTGTTTTATGTTACACCCTCGTAGTCATGTACTCAACAAATAGCTGGAAGATGACCCCTAGTAATATATCTTTATTGTTTTTCAATTATAGTATTTGTATCATTTTCATCATAGTAACCGTGCGACTTTTACTTTATTCTCAAATTTTATCAAGCAACATAAGTTGCTAGTATCATTTCTCGTGATCATTTGGATCTTTTAGCATCCACATTGATACTTTTAATTAAAAGAAAAATCATTAAATTCAAACACTAAATAAAAAGAATCATATAATCCCAAATGAATAATACAAATTCTTATTGAAATATTGTATCATATGAATTTTTTTCTCTCAATGTTAACTCCCTGATGTATTAAAGCTACATCGGCCTAGCTTGGAGGGATAGCGTGGTGTAGCGGGTTTGGTCCTGTAGGAACTACTCTCAGGGATGATTTGAAGTCATCTAGTCTCGGGGATGATTTGAAGTCATCTGAAATTTGTAATTGTGTCAAATAACGATATATCTCCTTAATTTTAATTGATTTGGTGGGAAGATTATCAAGGCGGATGGCATCAATTGTTACTGATGTATTGAGGAGGAGAAGAGTAGAGACAAACACAAAGAGGTGAAAGTGATTCATATTGAAAAAGAACGAAAGGTGGTTATGCTTGAAATGGTTGGCTTTTGCTCTTGTGGTTCCTTCTTTATATAATGCAAAATTATTGGCACATAAATTTAAAAGGAAATTGGTTAAAGTTTGTATATTATTGGAATATTATTCATAATGCTGCTCTCAATTAACAAACCCAAAATCAAATTTGAGATTATTATTTACCAATTGAGAAGTAAAATTAATAGGATTCCTTTTCTTTCTATTAAACGAAGAGACTTTATGGTACAAAAATAAATGTTATTCTAAATTACTAAGTAAGAAGCGTAATTAAAGTTATTCTAAATGACTAAGTAGATGTTTCTCGAACAAAAATATCATATGACCACTATATACCATTCACCGTTATGTTTTCTTAAAATAAATAGGGAAAATTACTCCACTAACACACTATTAAGACTTTCTTATACTAGAGAGGTGATGCCCGTGCAATGCACGGGCCTGACATTTCTTTTCAAATTCTAGTAACACAGTGTTCCATGTTAAAATCACATAAGCTAATGATAATCGAAAGTATTTTATGTACAACATAGGTATAATATATGTGGCTTATATACAACATGTGCAGAAGAGTACTTAAGATGGTGCCCTTCCAACAAGCATTCCACCTACACTTTCTGCATATTTTCCAGCGCCTCTTTCTGTTGCAAGGTTGTCTCAGAACTACTATCTTTCTAGAATGAGTCGTCTGAGCAATACTACCATCAAGTTTGTTAATTACATGTCCCCGACTCTTTCCCAGATATTCATTGACAACAATGTTATTCCATGCCTACATCATAGGTTAAAATTGGTAGACTCACTTCAGCCGTCTCTTTATATCCAATCAACCAAAGGCAATTAGCGCTCCTTGCACCATTTATATCAGAGATAAGTTTTTCCATACCCGTGTCTTCAGTAAACTGAGGATAGGCATGATTTTATCTCTGCTGCAAAATTTGAGGACACCTTTCTTATTTCAAAATCCAAGTATTTCTATGTTAATGAGCTTCAAGTAAACACCTTTTCATAGACTATCTGTCTTTGTTATAGGCTAGGCAGATTTACAGTTATGTCATACTTGTAGCAGTAGCTGTAGTTTGCTAATCATTCCATCTATGTAGGCATCAACTCTTTGAGGTTCATTTTTAACTGAAGTAGACGATATGTAGTATGTGCCTGCGGAAATACAAAAAACAAAAGGAACTAAGTTAAATTATAAGTACATATATTGAGCTTGTCTTAATATCTAGCATGATCTGGCTAGGTGTAATTGTCTTTTTTGGGGCAACTCTAATACTGTTATTGAACTTTGTGGAGCACGTTATAGCAAAAGTTCAACTAAAAATTACATATCCCTTGAAGGTATGCTGAAGAAACTACTTTTAAGAAGAACAGATTAATTTTAAAAGGAATATGATGGAAGAGAGACTCTCTCTTCTTTGATCCTCCCTCGGAGGTTAGTGATATTCGAAGGTCACTACCTTTTTTTCCAAGTTTCAAAAAATTTAGATACATATTTAGCATTCATAATGTGTTCCTGCATAAGTGGCACAAAACAAACTTCTGACCAAGGGCTTGAAACATCAGTAAGCAAACCTTAGCCGTACACGATAAAAATTCACCAGCCTCTTCCTTTTCTTTTTTCCTTTACTCACTAATAGCTTTTGACTTCATTACAAGATCAAATTTATTTAAATTTGAGTCTACATGTGAATTTGACAAAACAATAAACAATAGCTAGTGAGTCATAAATTCTAAGGGCTCCTTAAAATAATAATTAATACCAAAACACTAAAACAAATTACCCAATTTCATTACTTAATACATCTCGATATCACGTAGGAAATTACACCTCAGTTAGTTCCATGTCTAACAATGGGGATGTCCAATAGTTTGGATGCAGACGAAGCAAGGTACAAATCATTAGTTGATATAGTTTGAGAATAGTAGCTGCAATTGCTAAATTATTTTCTTCCACAGTAAAAATAGGAATACAAAACTTAATTAATAACAACACGCATTCAGTCAAATCATCAAACATCTTTGGTGCATCAGTGAAAAATAAATCTTCTTTTATTACTTAATTATCAGATACAAATTCGTCAAATATTCAAAATTATGTACTAAGTTATCTACTCAAAATCAGAGTTCAATCGTTTTAGTGCGTAGATTATAAAGAAAAGAATAGAGGGGAAAAAAACGAAGATGATGACGAATTCATCTATTCTTTAACATGAGAAAATTTCGATTTAAAAAATAAAGTACTCGGCATTCCCAAATCCTTCAAATACTCCTAATCCTTAAAACCTCTGTGTTGATTATAAAAAGAAAAAAAGAAATGGAAAAGCCAAAAACTTTCAGCAAAGATATCCCAAAAGCAGAAGTTTAGAGTGAGTAAAAACTTGGTACATCGTCAAATCAGCCAAAGGAATTAAGTCCAACCAAAATGAAGACATGCATGAATTTCTGTACATATTTGAATTGAAGTGAAGAAAAATAGAAAGGTTGAGAAACTCACCAGAAAATTGAGAGCACACCTCGAAGCAATCAAGGAGAAAGGTTTCGAACTGAAGGTTAATCAAAGTGTTGAAGGAGATTAGGTGAGATGGAAGGTGAATAGTGTCTTGCTAGCTAGTACTACTCGTTAGGGAGACCCCAATGATGTGTGATTTTTATTTTTTTAGGATACATGTGGCTTGCTGATACAAGAAGAGCAGTACAGCTGTATAACAGTGAAAAAAAGGGAACAATGAATACCAATCACATGCGTCCAAGTATTATCGTACTACTGCCATAACTTTTGGTACAAGTTGTTCATGCTATGTTCGTACACCTCTTCCTCACTTATATATAATAGAAATACACTGTATAAATAGCTTGTGAACATAAAAAGGCAGCACAAAAATGTATATAAAAAGTTGATTTTATGCGTATACTATATGAAACTTCCTTTTTGAGAATATAATACTGTTCTAACTATCTTAAGCTCAATGAACAAAAATTTGCGAAGGATCGAAGCACACAATACTCACAATTAAGTTTGAACTATCGTCAACATATCAAACCCTTAAAAATCTCTGTATAACTTAATGCACTCATCGTGATTTGAAGCTAGCGTGTCGCGATCGATCATGTTTGTATGTTAGGCCCATGCAACCACGGATCCAAGTCTATATTGAAAATTGGGAGATTTTCAGAAATAGACAGGTACTACACAAAATTACAAACAACAAGTCATATATATTTTTCATATATAGCATTCATCTCTAAAATTATATTTTATACACCCATTCAAAATAAAAATTCCTAGCTAACAAATCTCCCCCTCCCTAGCCACAGCCGCCGGTAGACACCCTACCCCGCCGGTGGTATGTTACTTTTTTGTATTTCACTGAAATTATGTTGTTGGTTTTATCTATATCATTGCTTTGAACAACTTTATACACACAAATACTCACCCAAATAAATAAATTTTACATGAATATACATAGATAAATGCGTAGGAAACGGTATATTAAAAAAATAAGAATTTATTAAAAAAAATATCCTTAATACTTAAGAAATTTGAAAATTATACAGATATATTCCCTCGCATATACACATTTATACAAATTTATACAATTTTTATACGTGTATAAACTTGTATAAAATTGTATAAACTTGCGGCGGGTTGCTATATCGGGAAAATGGTGACATTTCGGGTAAGATTCGCAAGTAGGGACCATTTTTGATAATTTTAATGTGTTGCTTGTCTTTTAGCGTAACAATCCCTTGAAAATTTATTAAATTTCTACTATTTTGTCATTCTCTATAACATTCTTATTTTTTGTTATAAACATTCATGTTATTTTTTAATGATTTTTTAATCTTTCTAGTATTCTCAGTCTAATCCGTAAAGGGTATTACCAAGGTCTTTCCCCTTTGAGAGTTTTAATTCCTACTATTAAAAAACAAGGACTTGGCAAGAAAGTTATTTTGTTAAATTATTAAGTCAATCAAAGATATACAAATCAATATGATTCACAGAGACGACCTGAGCTTTCAATATGGTCGACTAAATTGCACGACCTTCATTAAGCACCTCCAATTCTCTCAAACTTCATGGCAATGTTTCCAAAATTTGATTTTTCAGTTCAAAACTTTTGGATACTATCTTAAAAGTTCACTTGTACAAGTTCAAACTCCAAAAGAATCCCAAGTTCATGTTCGACTTTTCTTTTTTTGGCCGCATTTTGAAGTTGTGATTATTTTTTACCTATTTTAAATAATTAGTTACATTCTCATTAGCAGCCCCAAAAAGTGGTTACATGGTTGAAGCTGTGCAGACATTGGCCATATCTTTATTATTCGCCCAAAATGTGGTTACTTGATTGCAAGTTTTCCCAAAAAAATGGTAAAAAATTTACTTAGAGGTCAATTTTATCACTGGTCTTTGCTTAGAAACCACTTTTTTGTTTTTTAATTAATTTTATATGAGATGTCACTTTTTGAAATTTCAATTCTTGTGGGCTGAACTTCATACCATAAGGGTTGAAATTCATGTGGTCTGGAGTTTACGCATCTATGTCTAGAAGTTCAGCCCTTGGGGATTGAAATTGAATTTTATACCTTAGGCATGAAGTTCAGCCTACTGGGATTGAACTTCAGCCCACAAGGTTTAAACTTCAGTACAGAAGAATTGAAGCTCCAAAAAGTGGCTTCTCATATAAAACCACTAAAATAAGTGATCTCAAACCCAAGATCATTGACAAAAGTGGCTATTCGTGTACTTTTCCCCAAAAAATGACAATGTTTCAAAGCTTAGCACTAAAAGTGGCTGCTTGGGGAAAATTTGGTCTATATAATAGCAGTAAGTAGTGCGGCAATTTTGAAATTTTGTCATTTATAAGCTGAAGGGTGTTGTACACTGTAGAATTGGGGGTTGAACCTTTTCACTAGAAGACATAAACAATAGTACTATTTACATTTAATTCAAGAGTATCCCTTGGAGATAGGGCCAGACTTTTCTAAAGTCGTGGGCCCCACATCACTGCTTCTGCACGCGTGGCTTTTGCTTAACGGGCCTTTGAATTTTCCAACCACGTGTTGGTGCTAATGTTCTTACGAGTGGATCTATTTTTCATGAACAAACCAGCCTTCTTACTTTTTAACTCATTAGTAATAGTGTAATACTATCAAAATATTGTATACTATTATTTTGCAAAAATATATAGTAACTCAATTCTGCCAATTAACATCATTCATGAAGCTTATTCTTAAATCATTTTTAGCTTTCATGTGCTTTTGTAAACCAAATAAAGTACTTGTAAAACTTATATATTTCTATGTTAGGATTTTTAGTTAAATTAGGAGTAAATATTTTAATTAATTATAAATCTTAAACCTTCCTTTGTTTTTACCAAGGTTATTATAATATAGTAACTTTTATTAGGGAAGAAATGAACTTCAATAAAATTGAGAAAAAACAAAATGAAGCAAGTATTATTCCCTAAAATGCTTTCTTTTGTGAAGGAAAGCGGAAATTTAGATGAAGTAGAACAACTACTGTCGTAAATCTAAGGCTCGGATCCTACAAATATGCTGGTACACTCGAGTTATATTTTCATAAAATGCATTACTTTAAAAAATCAGATGATAATTTTGGAGAGTCCGGACAAAAAGATATTCTGTCAAGTTAAATTATGTCATTCTTTACGACGAATAACACACAAAATAAAGAAAACAAAACAATTAGAGATGAATAACATACCCAAAAAAAAAAAAAAACACACACACACAACTAGGGTTGAATAACGGAAAACAACACAACTAGCGAGCTATTGGGCCTGCGCTGCCACTAGTACAAGAAGTAAGGGATTTTTACCCCACATAACCATTTCAAACCCTTATCTACTTTTTGTAACCATATTTTGTCATTTCTTTCTTTTCCTAGCATATTTATTAGTAAATATAATTTGATGATATAAATATTTAAAAAATATGGGACAAATATATATGTGTATAGAAGGTATATATACAAAATATCAATCTATTATATTTGATATTTTAATTATAAATTAAATTTTAAATATAAATATTGTGGCTATATTATGTTAGTGCTAAATGACTTGTTAATATGAAATATTGTGGGCTATTTATGTGGAAATCCCTATAATAATATGCCAGCCCCAAATCAAGAAAAACAACATTTTAACTGTAATTAGTTTCAAAAGAAATGATGCAATCTCAAGCAATTACTTCCACAACTTGGGTGATTAGTGAAGATTCTGTCCAGCTTTGTGATTAACACCGATCATATGCAAACAATTAAGAAGAGGCGATTTAAGAAGAGGCAATTCTGTCCAGCTGTGTGTGTAGCTTGGCATTCTATTGGTTGAATTTTTAGATTTATTGACTAGTTTATGTTACCGACGTTCAAACGTTCAATCAGATCTCCTTATAGTAGTACTAACATAAAATAGAATATGCCCCCTTTTATCAATAAATTGTACTTTTAATGTTAGTGGTGTTTAACTAAAATAAATATATCTAACCTTCAAAATATTGAATTGAACATTTTTGGTAGATCCAATAACTAGTTGTCACAATTTAATTTCTAATATTTAAACCTTGTGATTACATTTATACTACTAATTTTTTGAATGCACGTGTATTCCTAATAGTTAGTACAAAATTACAAATATTTTGTAATAAGCATGTGTTGAGCTGCCCTTTAATTAAAGGACAAAAATATAAATTCAAAGTACTGATATATCGAATCCTATTCTAACTATATTTTTATTTTTACAATACATAATCATACTTATAATTACTATTGTGTGAAGGCCAGTAATGTTTGAACGATTTTAATCACCCAAATTCTATAATATATCAAGTATTCAGCTTGATATCAATATTTTTTCATTTATATCTCAACAATACATAATTTAAAAATAAAAATGAGTAACGTCGACTACGCATATTTGCAAATGCAAAACATCTTAAAGTTTTTTTTTTTTAATAGAAATTGTTGTCTCCTCCTCTTTAGAGCCGCGAATAAATCAAGATGTTGTTATCGAATGAAATAGTATTTTGTAGAAGTTGTATATTAGTTCGATCAACATATGTCTTCCTTAATATGGCTAAAACATCATTATCAATTTTAAGATGTACACCTACAAAAAATAATAGTTATTTATGATAAAACTAATAATTTTAAAAGATGTATAAGAACCAAAATAACTCGTTCATATCCCTTCATTTGATTCATAACTATATCAGTCATTTTTTTCGTGAATTAACAAAGAAAAAATATTTGTTAGAATTGAATAAACTAAATGAATATATATGGGACTTTTTTTTATTTAGTCATATATATGCCTATATATTAACAAAAAAAAAGTTATAGGTAAGTTTTAAAGAGAATCAACTAATCATTACTGTGTTTATATATCAAAGTCATAAACCTCACATTAATTTGGTCAAGCTTGCAACTTGTATTTGGCCAAAATTTAAGAACAACTTTTATTAGAAATATTTTGACTTTGACTAATCTTTCAAAAAATTCTTAACCATCGCATTATAAACATGCTGACTTGAATTTTCCCTGAAAGCCAAAACACATTATATGCCTTTAAAATAAAATAAAAGTTGGAAAAGAGCTACTTAGACTAATAAAGAAAGGTAGGCATGCTAAGTATATTTTGATGGCATTGAATCAACTACACACAAAAAAAAAAAAAAAAAAATTATTCAACTACACTATTATGTATTGTCCAAACCTGATAGCCCCATCTAGCAAAAAAATTTGCATTAATAATGAGTTGAATAACTCCGAAGAACCATTACTTTTACAACCTAACATTTAAGTTGTTTATATCAAGTGAAGATAATCGGATAATTAACTTCAACAATTGGAGGCAAAAAAAAGAAATAAATTGTAAGTTAAACCTCGAACTATTCATAATTTCAACTTTGAATATAAATTTGTCAATCTTAATGGGGATAAAAACACCTATTGGAAAAAGCACTCCTTGATGATTAGGATAAATTAATATTCATCATCTTCAATTTTTACTTTTCCCTTTGATTTTCAGTTTAATAACTCAAACACATTATTTAATAGGGAGTAATTACGTGAGCTACACGCTCAAAGCACGTACCCAAAAACTAGTCTTACTAAATTTATATATCTTAGTTCAGTTGTATTTTCTATATATATATGGTTCATGAAGTAGAGCTGGCAGCATAGATAAACGAAGCAAACCAACTATGAGTATCAGTAGAGCACACTTGAGCATCTTCTCCTTTTACCTTCTACTTATTGTTGATCTTTTTGCATTAATTACCAATGCAACAGTTCCAGCAAAGTGCTTCTCTGCACCATTTAACAGGACAAGCTTCCCTGGTGATTTCATATTTGGTGCTGCTTCATCTGCTTACCAGGTACAATTAACTCCCCCACAGAATTCACCATGCACGTTATGAATTACTATAAATGTGTCTGTATAATTTGATCACATTACCCATTGTGAATCCAAGATTTTCCTTGAAGTGTTTAATCTCTCTTTACTCTATAATACGATCGAGTAGTTCTTTATTAGTTCAGGTGTAATAAAAGTAGAAGTACATATTTGTCTACTAAGGCAAAAGACATATACAATTGTCTGTAGCGAATAGAAATGTTATGTCATGGAGTAATATGTAAGGTTCACTTTTAATCTGTGATCTGTTTTTGTTTGAATGAGGTACTAGATAGAAGGAGCAGCTCGTAAAGGAGGAAGAGGACCTAGTATATGGGATACTTTCACGCACAAACACCCAGGCAACATTGATAAACTTATCATTCTAAACTAGCTCAATGTTCATCATCAATAAACTCCCTTAAAATTTTCCATATATATATATATTGCTTATGATGACAAAGGACAAAATTTTGTCATGGAATAATTAGTCTCTCCATGTTCTGGAAGATATATAGTTAATTGTTTATAACATGGTGATGGCGAAGAAGCTACGTAAAAATTACTCCCTCCGATTCATATTATTTGATGTTTTGACTGTTTTCACGGGTATTAAGAAAATCATATTTTTAGCATTAATTAGCAATGTAATTGAATATATTAACCCTTATTCAAACTATTATTACTTATCGTTTTGTTTAAATTCATTTATTAACAAGGGATGGCATTGTAAAATTCCATCTTAATTTCCGGAAAGATCAAGTAGACCAACAAAAATAAGCTAAAACATCAAATAAAGTGGACCAAAGGAAGTACTAATTAAGATGCACTATCCTAAATCAATAACATGATCAAGAGTAGTAATTCTCAAAGGAGTTAGTCAATGCTTGATTAAATATCTAAACTGGTCTTCTTAAGCTAGATCATGTGACTTTTCAGCCGTTAAAATTGTCCATCGCCGTCATGTCATATTATTTTTATATTACTTAGAAGATATAAAATATTACGGTTGAATGGATGGTACATATATATAGGCCTATAGAGAACTAAATTATTTGAATCTACTAATTTCACGTTAAATATGATTATTCGAATGAAAAAAAACTAAACTTTATCAATTGTTAATTAAGTTACTTAAAGCCTATTCTTAATATTATATATGATCATTAAATTACAGAAAAAATTTTAAATCATTCCACGGGAGATGTCGCTGTTGATTTTTATCACCGTTTCAAGGTATGTCATTGTTTAAATTTTTCTCCTGATGAATATGTTACATATAGCTTGTCTTAAATTTTTTTAGAAATGTTACAGGAAGACATACATCTACTTAAGAAAGTTGGTATGCAAGCATTTAGGTTATCCATCTCATGGTCTCGAATTTTACCACGTAAGGATGATTTCTTGTATAATTGATTACTTATCGAATATTTGATAAAAAGTTTAAGTTATACACATTAGCAGTGGAATAATTTACATTATCAAGTTTTATATAAGGTGAGAATTGATAAGAGTGGAACTAACACTACAACAAAATAGGCCTACGACTACCATTGCAAAGTGTGGCCTTAGCCATCCAAAAGTGTGGCCTTAGGTCAATGGCCACACTTTTCGACTAAAGGCAACGCTTTTCTAGGGGTGGCCAAATCCAGCGTTACCTTTGCTCTATGGCCACGCTTTTCAAGTGTAGCTCCTATAGCCACGCTTCAAAAGTGTGGCAAACAGAGGCAAAAGGCTACGCTTTTACAATTTCTTAAGGCAACGCTTCTTATATTATAGGCAACGCGTTACAAATGTAGCCTATATCACCTGATAGACAACTCTTTCAAAGCGTGGCTTATATTTCTTATAATAGGCAACAGTTCTAAAGCGTGGCTTCATTGTACTACAGCCTACAGTTCTAAAGCGTGGCTTATATTTCTTATAATAGGCAACACATTTGATAATCCCTAAGGACACATTTTTAAAGCGTGGAAATTGCAATTATTATTAAAAATGTTTATATAGCCACAAATTTATTGTTGAGAATTACATTTCATATCTTTTGATGATCTCAAGCATGAAGTAGATGATAAATAACTAAAAATATGAGTCAAATCTTATATTTGCAATAAAAACATTTATCCGGTACTAGAGACATACTAATAGAACAATGATTCAAGATGTGAACTAGCGATGAACGCTACAAAACAAAATGCATTCATATAGAATAATCCACAAAAAAAACATCAATAATTTTTTAAAAAGTCTTCATCATTAATTTCAATAGATCATCAGGTTGACTTGCGGCCACCGTTTCCATTTGCACCACCCGCATTTTCCTACACATACAATATGAAATTAAAAATTAGATAGAAACAACAAACTTTTCCAAATCCCAGCTAGATGTTAAGCAAAATCAAAGACACAGATTCAAGAAACAATCAGGTAGCTAGCCATGCTCAGAATTACTTTATTATGCAGCTTTCTGGTGCAAAAGATTAAAGAAGATAATCCATGTTGGCATAAGCATCAAGCCCACCAACTATGGAACTAGTGAGGAGATTAGGATCAGCTTCGTTTCTACTAAACCAGGTGGCATAGGCCCCAAAACAGTTTACAAAAGTAGGATAATCCATGATAGGGACAACTAAGCAAGCTCTGTAGCACACTTGTCTTTGGTAATCGCTTCCATATCCTACCATGTAAATTGTGGCTCTTGGAGTACCTCCCAAAATGAAGTTTGCAGAGGTCAAATAGTCAGAATAAACAAGGTCAATGAAGGAAGCACTTGTTTACAAAGCTTAGATCAGCTTCCCAACTTCTTGTTTACCAGGAAACTTGTTAGCCTTATTTAAACCCTTGGTCCAACTGTCAATATTTCGAAGGGCCTATAACAAGACACTGTAATATTTGATAACTGGTATGAGGTCAGAATTTTGAGATGCCAGGGATTAAGGTTAGATGTTAGTTTGAGCAGTTATGGTGCTTTCTGAATCTTCTACAGTAGATGAGTGAGCTAGATGTCATCTGAAAAACAGGTAGCCGATTTGGGGTCTATTGATCTTAACTCTAAAAGCTGGCCAACAAGAGTTTGGGCACTAGCATACTTGGCATTCCAGCGCAACTTAATCATAGACCAACCAATTCCGCCAAGTAGTTATCTACGTTCATAACATAAAACATAGTAGTTGCTGCATTCCCAACAATTTTTAGTCAAGAACAACATGATGTTTCTCTGCCCACATTCTGGTGCTGCTTCCCATTTGCATTGTATTTGTGTGGGTATTAGCCAAAGTGGATACCAAAACTACCAGAGACATTAACCTTACAAAGCTTTCCACTAAAACTCCCCAAAGTCACTTGACGCTCTTAGCTGTGACCTCTCATTTGTATAATCAAAAGCAAGAATACCATTACCAGTTGTCATCCAGTAAACAACACCATTCACCTGAACCCCTGATTTTGGCACAACTTTTCTAGCTCCAAAAGATATTGCCTCAGTCCCATTGCAGCTCTATTCGAAAAACTAGCAGGACTATGAATAGCACATGAATATGTCATGCTTTTTACTACTATTAGCTGGATTGATAACTCAGGAATTGATAAATTTATGAAAGTTGAATCATCAGATATATAAAAAGGAGAAGGTTCATTGTTCCAATAAAAACACACCACCCATTAATGTCGAAATATATTTACCTTTTCACGATTCGGAGCATGGGTTGAGCCAGAAGAAAGTGGAAGATTTTGGCTTCTCCCAGCCCGTGCGCTACTTGCATCAACAGGTGAAGGTAGGTTTGATCCGATACACCCTGGTATATCTTGAATATTCAGTCCAGGGTTGTTTTGCACCAACTGACTAACAAAATTTCGCATTTCTGATCTTAACATTTCCTTCATTTCTTCCTTCAAAGAAGTCATTTCATTAGCGTGCTTCTGCTTTAGCTTATTGATTTCCTCATCTCTTTGCAGAGAAGTAGTTGTCACTGATCTGCCATAACACCTAATACGACCAGGTTTCTCGTTTCCAAACACTGCCTTAAATGCCTCATCCGATGTTTCCCCTGAGTCTTGACGATTGAGAAGTTCAGACTGTAAAAAAGAAAAGATCAGTAAACATCATACACAAAGTCAAGTAAAGAGCAGCTCTACACTAATTGAAAATGATATAGAGAAGATCAGAATCTACCCTCACCGCAATTGAAAAGGTTTTCTAAAGACAAATCAAGAATGACATAAACTACAGATGAATGGAGCATGTAAGCAGCTTTTCAGTAACTAGCAATGAATTGCAGATGCCACAATAATGGACAGAGCTACTACCTATGTATAGTTTTATTGATTCCAGCATTCTTGTGCTGATGCATAAAATGTTACCATTGTCAAAAAAAGGTATTAGATCACTGAAGGTCTACAGAAATAAACCCACAAGTATCCAGCTGCTTTCGCAAAGTATAGTACTAGTTAGCAACCAGTAGAAAGGTTCTATTACTTACTATTGCAATTTGGCTATCTGTGTAAACTTCCCTCCCTTCCTTCGTACGAGTTGCAATAAACATTTGAGTCTTTGATGGTTCCTCATTGTTCTTGTCACGCTACAATTTATATCAAAAGAAAGTAAATATACAAGCAACAATCTGTTCTATCAATACATGAAAAGAAACGGAAGGAAATAAGCAAATATTACCAATGCGACGCGTACTCTTGCAAAATTAACAGGTCCCATTCGGTGCCTCCATTTTTGTGTCTTTCTGTTTTGAGAATTTAAACGGCACATGGCCTAAAATCCCATAAAAGGAGATATTAATAAATAAAACATAGAAGAATAAATATAATGCAACAGTATGTTCAAGACTGGACATGCACTATTGTAATCTCACTTGGATAGTTGGAAGCTTCCAATACTCAATCAACTGGCGAAATTGAACTTCTGGTATGTCTATGGGACGATTTTCTAGCATTTCTTCAATAGTTTCATAGTCATCAAAATGTTTCTTCTTAATACGTCTCTTGTGTCCCTTCCAAGCATCACGAAGGCCATCCATCACCCACTTCTTTCCTTCCGCCGGAATTATGAACTTAGACTAGGAAAAGAACATATAGTTTATCTTCATTTAGTAGGAAAATACAGCGAACTATATATTTGTAAAATTTAATATTCTTACATTGACATAATCCCACATGCGTTTTTTTGTATGCCCTGGCACAGCATGCCAACTTGTATACACCAAGGTGATAAATCTAGGATTCCTTGCGATTGTTCCTAAAAAGTTGGTTATATCAGACACTCTCTTGCTAGTTGGTCCCACTGCTTGTCCTTTGTCAAATGTCACCTCCTCTCTTTCTTCAAAATTTCTTGCATGAATATTCTTACATGTTGTTTGTCCTCGAACTTTTTTCTTCTCCGATGTCCCTAGATAACAGTCAAGACATAAGAAAAAATATTGCAATGAGTTAAAAAATTATAAAGTTTACGACATACCACCTGTAGCACAATCTATATCCACAGCTTCATCTCCCACATTCTCGTCCTCGCCAACTTCTTCTTGTTCAGCAAAACCATCCAATTCCACATGATGTTCATCAACAGGAGGCGAGGAAATAAATCTGGCATCATCTACGGGCTGAAGATCAGGTTGTTTTTCAGTACCTATATGGATCCCTTGTTTTTCTAGAAATTTGTCAAGACTTGATGCCTTTAGGACAGACTGCCTCTTCACTTTTTTGAAATTCTGTTGCTCCTGAATATTAAGTTGTTCCTCTCCTTCATTTTGTACTCTTTTCATATGTGTAGTGTTAAGAACATCCTTTGAAGATGGTTGCTTCATGGACTTGTGCATTGGCAATTCACTCGTTCTTTTCTTTGGAATGGACTCCTCAGATTGAATTAACTGTTGTTTGCTTAGTAATCCTTTGGTTGAAATCCTATGTGAAGTGTTAAGATCTTCCTTTGGAGACGATTGGATCATGGATCTATAAACCGGCAATTTACTCCTTTCTTGCATTTGAACGGACTCCTCAGATAGAATTACCCTCTGTTTACTTTGTCCTCTTACATTCGATGTTGCGGGCATAGGATTCTTCTTTTTGTGTGTTAGTTGTGCCTGCTCTTTCACGACATTATCATTGCGATCATTAATGAGTTTTTCTCTCTTAATCTGAAAATGCTTCGCCAATTCAGCACTTGATCGGTATTGGAAATCGAAGCCTATTTTCTTCATTGGACTTTGAGCTTTGTTTGGATTCGACACCTTTTTCTTCAGCGCTGCTCCTTGATTCATCCTGCATATAAAGAAAAATAATTGTTTCAGCTCGGTAATATTGCTATCTCATCTCTGTTTGTTTCAAATGCAACACGGTTAGAGTATACATAGTGCAGATTTTGACTATGTACAGGCTCAGAAACTCTACTGTGAAAATTCAGGAAAAGCACAGTGCATTGAAACAAATGTTCTATCTTTCTGCTTTTCCTCTTTCTATTGGCAAGAAAGATTCTCTATCTATTATCAGATTATAGACTGAAAAATGGAGCTGCAGTAATTAACTTTCAACTGCTAATTATAAATCAAAGCAGGCGCAGTAGTAAAAAGGCAGAACAGAACAACAACAGAATGAAAATTGACCTCGCGATCTAATATGTACTGCCAAAATCTTCTCACAATCGCAAGTTCGGAAGGAAAAGAATTCAGCACCTTCTGCCTCTGCATTGAAGAGAAAAGAAAAGAAAATGGGGAAGTAAGATTGATATATATTCAGAAATCGTACTCTTTTTGACAGCCTTTTGCATCAAGATAAGATCCTACTTACAGAAGAGAACAAACAATAGTTTCGGAACCTTAAGCATGACACAATCTCATACAAATTTGTCTAATGTGGTTCAATCACATACTAGAACTCTTTACTTGAACTCAGGTCACAGAATGTATTACCAAAAACTGACTCTTTACAAGTATTTATTCAGAATCAAGTTGGAATAGCAGAAGTCAATTATTGCATAACTTTTCAAGAAACCATCAGCAGCAGCCACAAGCAAAGAACAATAACAAGTCTTATGGCAAGAAACTCCTTGCTAGAATTGGCTGCAATTGTTATTGTAAAGACAAGGAGTCTGTTGAGGTCGATAGTCAAGTTGGCATAAACAGTTTCAACAGTAGAACATATCATGGTAAGTCAAAACAAAACAAACACATTAAAACTAGAAGCTTAGCTCAAAGTTTTGAGTCCAGTACAACAGGTTCTAGTCATCATCAAGATTTGCACTTCAAGAAAGTTGATGAATTGGGATTTGTATTGAAAAAAGATGAACCTTTTAGCGTGCCGGTTTTCGATCCTAAAGCTGGAAATCCAGGCTTGAAGATACATTTACAACAGGAAGAAGAAACAAGAAAGTCCCTGGAAGTGTTTGGCTTACCAATTACAGAGAAAGAAAGAAAGAAACTGAGTCAACATGCGTTACCCTTATAATCTGAACTGGATAGATATCGTGCCCCCCCCAAGCAGATAACCTAAAAACCACCGGCCCACTGAGTCCCCACTGTGTCACTAGCAAGGGACCAACCTAAAGTAGGATTATTGTTTGCTGTAGAAACTTTTACTTAAGAAATGTCATCAATCAGAAAAGCATGCCTGAGTAAGCTGTGGGATATTCTTCTGGATGCCTTCCAACTGTAATCTTGCTTTCACTTTTGGGAACGTTACCTATGAGTCACAAGCAAAATGATCACTGTTAGTCATAGGTATGAATTATTTTCATGTACTCAAAGGTCTGATAAATAGGTCACAGCTACTTTAAAATCAACACAAAAAAATGCAGTGATGTTTGAAGTACACTAGACTACTAAACTTTAAGCACAAAAGAAAAGTATGTACAAGTCAAAATCTTCACATTCAAATGAAATTTTCTGTGAAGGAACAAAGCAGAGATCAAGTGCCATTAGACAAACAGATAAAATCCGTGCTCATTGTCCCGAGATAAAGAACGCTGAAGCATCACCCAAAATGTCAGAAAGGTATTTAGAGGTCATTCTAAATATTAATTGCCAGAAGAGAGAGTTCATAGAACATAGAAAATCGACGCAAGCAGAGTGGTATTGGTAGAGGTCAAAGAAATTATCTGCCTCATCATACATATTAATTGCCAGAAGAGAGAAAAGAGACTGCTGATTCGAAAACAGAACAGCAGATACGGAAAAAAACTAATAAACCTGCAGAAAGCAGCAGATTCTAACAGACAACAACTGTTGATTCGAACCAATTACAGCAGCAGATTCGAACAAATTACAGCAACAGATTCGAATATTAAACCATCTGAACAAAGCTAAGAAACAATAGCAAATTAAGGTCTAATTAAACCATCAGAAATATTCAATATTAGAACTTCATAAAATTGATAAAAAAAGAACATCAAGAAACTAATATCACCAACTTTAACACCTAAAAAAAAATTGTAAAATGCGTCTCTAGTTGTTAATTAAGCAATGACTATGCTATTATTCGACTTGAATTGGAATCAAACTCTTGATATATCATCAAAATCATCCTCATCTTCAGATTCAATTTCATATTGTTGTGCAGGAAATCCTTCTGGAGGCACATCGATAATTGTTGCCGCAATATCATTCCTTACTAAGACAATTTCACCATTATCAGGCGGTATAGATGGGCCTATCGAATGTTCAGACGACTCATTTTCATAAAAGTGTGCAGCATCAGATTCAAGTTGGTCAGTTATATTAAAGAGGTCCCTCGGGACCGTCTTCATAACATAATGCTTATCTTGATCATACGGATCTTGCACATAGAAGCATTGGTGTGCTTGAGATGCTAGCACAAAAGGCTCTTCCTGATAGCATTTCTTGTTGAAGTAGACATAAGTAAGGCCATAAATATCTTCTTCAACCTCATACCAGTCACACTTGAATAACACAACCTTGAAATGACCATAATAGTCGAATTCAAGTATATCAACTATTCTACCATAATATGTCAGATTTGCTTTCACCGGATTTTTATCCTTTGAGCTTGCAAAGCTTGTAGTTAGGGCAACTAAATGAACGCCACTATTTTGTGTCTTACGCCCTGCATCACGCCTCCTCGTGTGGAATCTATATCCATTTATGAGATACCCGGTATATCTTTTAGCAACATTATTTGGTCCTCTAGACAATTCTTTTATCAGATCCGGCACATCTTCAAGCAACACACGAGTTTCAAACCATTGAGAGAAGTTTTGAGAATGCTGCTTCGCCTTGCTCCATTTAGATCCTCGCTTCTGACTATTAACCTCAAGCTCATGCTCTCTACACAAGGTATTTTTATTTGTTAGCAAATACATAAATAAAATAATTTAAGAATTATCTGCATAAAAGAAAATAGTACAAGTTACCTAATATATTCTTGAACTTCGTCACAGTTGTTCAATATGTATGCATGTCCCTGGCTTAGTGTCTTGTCATTTAAAATAATTGGATCACTCTTTTGCGCTCCTAAAGGACAACCTCTATTGGGGAACAAACTGGAAGTTTGTGAATCAGCTGAACCACGTTCATCATCATTTCGGGATCTTCTATTAAATCTAGTATGTACACCCCCATGTAAGTATCTAGAGCATAAAGTCAAACATTCTTCAACCAAATATGCCTCGGCAATAGATCCTTCTGGATGAGTTCTGTTGCGAACGGCCGAATTAAACGTACCCATATTTCTTTCAGCAGGATACATCCATCGACCCTGAACTGGACCTCCTAATCTCACCTCGTTCACCAAATGAATAGGCAAATGAATCATTATATCAAAAAAAGTAGGAAGAAATACTTGCTCCAATTGATTCAATGTTTCTTTAATTTCTGCTTCCAAACAATCTAGTTCTTCCAGTGTGATAACTTTTTGACATAACCGTCGAAAGAAGGAACTCAGGCGAATCAAAGGAATAGCAACATGATCAGGAAATATGCTTTTAATTGGTATCGGCAACAAGTAATGTAACATGAAATGAGCATCATGGGTCTTGTAGCCAGATATTTTTCTTTCATCTAAGTTAACACACCTAGATATGTTGGAAGCACTACCGTCAGGCAGCTTTGCGGTCTTTAGAACACCACAAAAAACTGATTTCTCTCCATTAGTCATTGAGAAGCAGGCTTTTGCAAACTTTGTTCTCTTGCCATCCTTTGTGTCTTTTGGATGAAGGTCCTTTTTAATGCCCATCTCTCTTAGATCGTAGCGAGCATTTGCATGATCCTTAGACTTGCCAGGAATATCCAAAAGGGTTCCAACTATGCTATCAAATATGTTCTTCTCTATGTGCATTGGATCGAGGTTGTGACGTAACGTGTTATGCTGCCAATAAGGCAAATCAAAAAAAATTGACCTTTTCTTCCACGGGCCATCATTTGATTTCTTCTGCTTCTTTCCAAACACGTTGGTAACATTCTGTAAGCTTGTAAAAACATCGGTTCCCTTTAACAAAGGTGGAGGAGGCCTAAATTCTGTTTTTCCATTGAAAGACCTTTTGTTAGATCTCCACGGATGATTCATGGGTAAAAACACACGATGGTCCATATAACACATTTTTCGACTATGTTTAAGATAGCGAGAATTAGTGCCAAAATTACAACAAGGGCAAGCAAACTTTCCTTTTGTACTCCAACCGGATAACATAGCATATGCAGGGAAGTCACTAATTGTCCACAAGAGAGCTGCTCGCATTTGGAAGATTTGATTTCTTGAAGCATCATATGTCTCTACTCCAGACTCCCACAACAAATTTAGCTCATCTACCAATGGCTGTAAATAAATGTCTATGTCATTTCCAGGTGATCGCGGCCCAGGTATAAGCAAAGAAAGCATGCTGTACTCTGGCTTCATACACAACCAAGGAGGCAAATTATACACCATTAAGATAACAGGCCATGTGCTATGAGATACACTCATGGTCCGAAACGGATTGAACCCATCACTTGCCAAGCCAAGTCTCAAATTGCGACAATCACTTGCAAAATCTGGATGACAGCTATCGAAGTCTTTCCAAGCTTGGCCATCAGCAGCATGCCTTAACTTTCCATCTTTTGAACGCCCTTCGTCATGCCATCTTACTAAATCTGCTGTCTTTGAGCACATAAATATCCTTTTAAGTCGAGGAACCAATGGAAAGTATCTCAAAATTTTAGCAGGAACACGATGAGGTTTTTTAGAAGGCTCAAGTTCATCATCTACCGTAGGACGTTCAATATATCGAGACGCTCCACAAACATGACAATGCGTGTCATCTTTATGATCATTCCTAAATAACATACAGTCATTAGGACATGCATCAATTTTTTCATAATCAAGACCTAAATCCTTTACCATGGCATTGGCTCCATAGTAGGATGTAGGAATATTCAACTCAGGCATCGCCTCTTTCAATAACTCTAACAAGGAAGTGAAGGAAGTGTTGCTCCATCCATGGAGACACTTTAGCAAGTACAAACGGATTGTGAATGATAATCTAGAAAATCCTTTGCATCCTGGATATAGTTCTTGGCTTGCCTCATCAACCAAGTTATAAAATTTTTGGGCTTCTTCATTTGGGCCTTCATAAACTCCTTCGGCTTGTGCAACATTTCTAAATTGATCATTCAATAGCCCATCAATATCATCATACGAGTTAGCTTCATCATCTATGCCACCATCAATATCCCATTCCCCATGGTTAATCCATCTTGTATAGCCATCAACAAACCCCCGGCTTATTAGATGATCCTTTACTATATGCCTTTGAAACCAATAGATATTACAACAGTCTACACAAGGGCATTGAATTTCTTCACCTTGAGGATCTCCAACAGAGTAAGCAAAGTCCAAGAAAGATTCTACACCATCAAAATACTCTTTTCCGTACCTTGGTAAATCCATCCAATCCTTGGATGGAACGTTTGAAGTCCTAAAAATCAAATATTGTTGTTAGAAATTCAAATATATATTAATTAACTAGTAACTTATACTTTACTAAATAAATCTTTAAAGATAATATTACTTTTCTGCAATCAAGTGTTGTAAGATGACAAGAACTTCTTACCTAGTCATGGCACTTAAATTAAGTCAAACACTACTTCAAGTCAATCACGGATCTTCCTGAGCGTTCACTAATCTTTTTTGGGAAAAAAAGAAAAATTAGTAGGACTAAATGATTGCATAACCAAGATCATGGAATCAAATTCACATCGACATTAAATAAATTAACTAAAACAAACATGTAACTCCACGAGTTGTACTAAAACAGACATGAAACAACTATTTGAGACCAAAGAGCTTTGAAACTCATTTATGTAATCAGTTCCACAGTATCAATCCTAAGAACTAAAAAGCAATCCCTCATGGAAAGCTAACCACACCAACTACATGGAAAAATACACAAGCAACATTATCATGGTGAATATAACATGATAAAAAAAAATTAGCAGCCTGAATATTATATATATGCTAAATTAACTAATCCTTGTTTATCAAAGAAAGCTTGCATCAGGATGAATGACACAGTCAACTTCTTCAGACATGAACACTAATGCTAAAGGTTTACCAAAAATTTAATCACTTTCATTCATCAATGACATAAGTGATATGATAAATGCTATACGCTGTCAATTGATCATGAAGATTCTGTGATTTTATTGATTCTGCTCTACGTTGCACATTTTTGAGCCACCTATCGTTCCTACATCTACTACACTGTCTTGACGCATCGGAATAAGAACATACATCCAGTCCATTCAAAATATTAACACTTCACATAACTCTTATTTACTCTGGCCAGTTTTAAATAACATAATGAGCATTATAAAGCAGAACAACAAGCTCAAATAGTTTTGAAATCGCTGAAGTTTTGGAGTCTATGACTGATGCAGTTTATTACTGAAATTAACGTACAAAACACCAAGAATTTATCCGAACAGATACCAAAAGACGATTACAGCAATTACAAGACTAAATCAATCCATATAAATTACTAAATCGATATCAGACCTGAAAAGCAGAGCCGAGAGCAAAGGTGAAGCAGCAGCGGCGGATCACCTTCAGTAGCGCACGAAAACGAGGGTGAAATTTTCTCTGAAGCAGCAGCGGTTGATCTAAAACTAAAAGCAGCAGCGGTGGATCGATCTTCAGCCTAAACCTAAAAGTTGTGGAGGGAAAAAGCAGAGCTCGGAAAAAGTTTGGTTTCCCGCGTGTGTTTCAGTACTCTTAGGAGAATATTTTAGGGTACTTTTTGATAAAAGTTTCCTAGTTCCCGCGTGTGTTTCAGTTAGGAGAATATATTTTAGGGGTACTTTTTGATAAAAGTTTTCTAGGAATTTTTTAGGTTACGCTTGTAAAGAGTTATTTTTGGTATGAATATATAGCAACCCTTTTAAAGCGTTTCCTTTTAGTTAATAACCGTTGCTAATTATGTTATGATTTGGCAACGTTTTGTAAGTGTTGCCTATAGCACTAAAAGGCACGCTTTAGAGGCGTTGCTTTTTAACCCGTGGCCATAGGCTCTAGCCAAAGGCAACACTTATAAAGCGTGGTCACAAGCATTTTTGGCAACACTTTTGAACTGTGGTCTAAAATTAGTGTGGCCATAGGCCTATTTTGTTGTAGTGTAAAATGCTATTGCTGAAAAACTTTTTTGTTTGCTCCAGATGGGAATGTAAGCAAAGGAGTGAATCCTGAAGGCATTAAATTTTACAATAATGTAATCAATGAGCTTATCTCCAATGGTACTAGCTAATCTTTATCTTAATATTTGTCCTCTTCTTATATATTCCTAATATATAATCTTAGGTTTCTAAATTTTCTTTTCTCCAAAGGTTTGACGCCATTTTTGACGCTTTTCCACTGGGACACACCACAAGCCCTCGAGGACGAATACGGGGGGTTTCTCAGTTCCCAAATAGTGTAAGACGTTAAGAATTACTCCTATTTTACTAGGAAGCTTTTATATGATGATGTTTTGTATATATATACATTATCAAGTCACGTAAAAAATGATTACATGTAATTATATAAGCCATTGATAGAGATAAATGAAAATGATAACTTGAAAAATAAGGAGGGTTAAGTGTTATCTAAAGCTCAAGTTGTGGTGTTGATGACTTCAGGAAAGACTTTGGTGATTATGCAGACATTTGCTTCAAAGAATTTGGTGATCGAGTAAAGCATTGGATAACTTTAAATGAGCCATTATCTTATAGCATGTTCGGCTATGCAGTCGGTAACTTTGCACCAGGAAGATGTTCGAAGTATGTTGGAAATTGTAAAGAGGGTGATTCTGCCACTGAGCCATACATTGTAGCTCACAACTTGCTTCTTGCCCATGCTACTGCTGTCAAAGTATATAAACAAAAATATCAGGTCAGTTCCTAATATCCTTCTATAAACAGATGAACAAAGTATAAGATCTGGTATATTGTTCTCCTTTATTACTTGCTCATAAAATTTGTCTATGTCGACGTAATTTATTTTCAGTTAGACCAAAATTATTTAGTCGAGATGAAATTTCAGCTAAGACCCTGCAATGCGATCAAACAAGAAGACCACATCAAACAACAAGGCCACTAAATACTGAAAACATAGTACTAAAGAACATGATGTTCCTTTAATTTTCTCCATTCTTTCAATATGAAATATTGTTGTGGGGGCGTATAAAGTTAATGAATAATCTAGTAATCTACAAACTTGCTGATGTTTCTAATTTCCAATTTCAACATTTGAATTTTTCTTTTCTTCTGAAAATTTGCAGAAAACTCAGAAAGGGCAGATAGGAATCACTCTGGTGACTCATTGGTTTGTGCCTAAAATCAACACTCCTCAGGGACGCAAGGCCCCATTCACAGCTCTCGATTTTTTCTTAGGATGGTAAGTTGTACTACTTTATTTTCATGAACTGATCAAATTTGAGATGATTAAACCCATGGCAAGGTAGCTCATACAATCTTCTCAACTGTGTATATCAGTAAATTGTTACGTAGTAAATGTTTAGACCATTTCAAAACAAGATAATCAATTCTTTTTTTTTTCAGTAGGTTCTTGGATCCAATTACACATGGGGACTATCCAGCCAGCATGAGAGCTAATGTCGGGAGTAGGCTCCCAAAATTCACACCAAAGCAATCGAAGTTAGTGAAAGGATCAATTGATTTCTTGGGAATGAATTATTATACTACAAACTATGCATCTCCAATGCTATCTGCCCCTAGAGTTAACCTCAGTTACACCACTGACAATCATGTTGATATGACTGGTAAGTAAATGAATTCATTCCTTTGAGAATGTTCCAATCAAAATTTGGACAATTCAGTACATTTGATATTTGCTCAGTAACATTATGTTTGGTAATAAATACGTAATATTCATTAGCTACATTTGTGAAATTTATGTTGTACAATTCCACAAATTGATAGTTTAAAGGTTAATCAACAAAATATTTGCAAGTACCAGAATCACTTTTTTTCCTTTCATAAGTTGTTAATTGTTTCTTTATTTCATCATTCAGCATCGGTACACCGGTAATTTAATTTTTTCTCACTCTCTTTTTCTTTTTTAATTAATATTCATACTTACTTTTTTATTAATCGGAATATGACCACATGCTTATTTTGATTCTTGCAGACTGCCTTGAACTGGCTTTTTATTTATCCAAGAGGAATTTATGATCTCATGCTTTACATCAAGCAAAACTACAAGAATCCTCCAATCTACATCACTGAAAATGGTACGTAGTGTTCCAAAGTCAATTAAAATTATCACTTTATTTCTTCGAAAGTTAATACTTTGATTGTCATGAGCAATATATGGCCTTTACATATTCGTAAATCGTGTTAGCCTTTCAACTAAAGCCATCATCATGTTAAATTTAATTAAATTGCAGGAATGGCAGACGCAAACAATAGCACATTGCCACTTAAAGAAGCCCTTAAAGATGAGTTGAGGATAAAGTACTACGAGGGACACCTATGGTATCTTTCAAAAGCCATAAAGTAAGAGTTTCTTTTCTTTTCTTTTAATTCTACTCTTATATCGTTTTTTCCTTTTACATATGTGTTTTTCTTTTCGTAAGTTTTTTAAATTATTACTGCTGTATTATTGGCAGGAAGGGGGCAAACGTGAAAGGGCATTTTGCATGGTCATTATTAGATGATTATGAATGGGATGCCGGTTTCACTGTACGATTTGGCATCGGTTTTGTTGACTACAAAAATGGACTTAGAAGATACCTCAAGAAATCGGCCTATTGGTACAAAGAAGTTCCTCTTGAATACTGTTTCTTCAACGGGATTTGACTTGACACAGAATTTAAATAAGAAAGAAAATTTTGTAGTATGTCATGAAAATTTATGTGATTGAAATTGCTTCTAATTTAAGAGAGGTGACATTCCTTTTTAAATAAACTAAAAAAAAATAGCGTTACATAAATTGGGACGGAAGAGTACCAAGTAATATGTAGTTTTCCTCTCTTTCTACGGTCTTTCTCTTCCTTTTTTTTTTTTTTTGTTTTTTTTGTTTTTTTTTGTTTTTTTTTTTGTGAAGTGGCACAATTGTAGAGTGTCTAGATAGTTGTGAGGTATGGTAGCTTTCTTGATTTCGAAAAGATGCATCATTATTGAGAATAAGTGGGAATTCCTGACCAACATTTGTACGAATGTCAATCCTATCCATCAGTAGAAAGGAGTGGCATGAGGTGAAGTGCTTACAGTAGTTGAAGCAGAAAGTTCACTCAAAATCAAATTACACAGTTTTCAGAGCAGCATTGGAAGTGACTCCATGTTGATCGATTCACCTCCTTTTTTCCCGTACGATACGTTGAGACATTGTTAACGATCAGTGATACGTATCCATTTTTGCAAAGATTTTTATAAAGTGGTTAAGCATTATGGCCTATGCAAATAGGCCACTCAACAAAATATTTACGGATGGTTGAAGTGCACGAATAGTCAATCTAAGGAGACAAAATGCACAAATAGCCACTTTTCCATGAGCCTTTTAAGTATGTTTTTTTAAAATATGTTTTTTTTTTTTTTTGCTCAACTTCATACTAAACACCAACTTCATACGTTTAGTGGGAGATGAGATCTCAGGCATACTCTTTAAGGATTTTATTCTCGACCAATTGTTCCTTCTTCTATCTTGTATGAAACTTTAGTCCTAATTGTTAGTGCTAGAATGACTAAGTCCTCATTTGTTTGCATTTAATGGGGATCTGAATCTGAATAATTCAGATAACTACCTATTAAGTGTATTTATTTTTTATTCTTGAAAAGTTCTTAATAGACCTTATTAACTCTTAATAAATAAGATCTTTAACCATGTCTTTATACCATACAGAGTACAGACTCTTAAAAGTGATATAGCTTCTTTTTCGGAAATAATTTCTCACGGTTTATAACAGGCTTCTCACCCCTCTTTCTCTCTCCAACTACCAAAGCCAAAAGTACTAATATACCTCAAAACTTTTACCGAAAATTTTAGAATTGGAATTTACAAACGTGAATCCTTTTCCTAATCATATTTTTCATCTTTAAATTTGGAGTTTAACAAGATCCATTTCAAAATATTATTTGAGAAGAATAGAAACAAAAAATAGAAGTATGCGTAATTCAGATTCAGATGTTGAAAACAAACAGTCTTAATTAGTTCATATCTTAATATTCAGATGTGTATTCAGATTCAGGCGTCTTAATCTTAATAAAAACAAATGGCCCCTAAGGCCTCATTTGTTTGCACTTAATGGAGGTCTGAATCTGAATGGTTCAGACTTCAAACTAGTAAGTGCGTTTATTTTCTTAAGATTTCACCACTTAATGGCTCTTAATAGATCAATATAATTAAGATGTTGAGTAAAGCCTTAATACCATTAAGAGGTTCATCACCCCTCCATGTATTACACAATTAACTACCACTGCACTACTGCAATCGATAACCTCCGCCGCCACCACCGCTGCCTACCATCACCCGCCACCACCAGTCCACCACCACCACCCACCACTAGCCATCAACAACAACCTCTACCATTATAACCTATTGCTACCACCACCAACAACTAACTATCACTACCACACCAATCACCTCCACCATCACAACTACCATTATCTCGATCAATCCATCGCCACCTCTACCACTGCAACTCCTTAACCACCACCACCACCTTCCACTAACGACAATTGACAACCACCACTACTATCACCGACCACCTCTACCATCACAGTAACCACCACTACTATCTATCACTGCCGTTATCATTGTCATTAGCACAATGATCACCACCACCACCGCCAACAAATACTAACCACCTCCACAAACACAACTACCTTCACTACGAAGCACCACCACAACCATTACCTACCACCGCCAATACTGCTAGTCACTACTCACTACCACCAACCACATCTACCATCAAACCACCACATCACACAACCACCACCAACACTATAACTGCTAACAATCACTACTATCAGACACCACCGTCATACCACCATAAACCACCACCTTACAATCTAATATCTTGTGGATATAATAGTTAACTATTTTATAGTATGTATAAACTTTAATAAAGAATAAATATAAATTATAAATATTCAGGTGTTGGAGAAACAAACGATCTTAATCAATTAGTGTTCAGAACTTAATACCACATCTTAATATTCAGATGTGTATTCAAATTCAGATCTTGATTTTTTGATCTTAATAAAAATAAATGGCCCCTAACTCGACTATTAAGAACTTATTACAAATAACGCAATATATGAGGTTATTCATGCTGCAATTCAATTTTTATTGATTTGAGCTTAGGTACAAATTTATTATTATATTCATATAGCGGTTTAAGATTCTTGAGTTAATTATAAAACAAATTCATATGGATTTGAACGATGGTAATTGAAGTTAAATTCTACCATTACATGTTGTAAAGACTTCGGTGAGGGAAGTTCTTCTATTTTTAAGCCCTAATTAAGCTCAGCAATAATCTTCTTTAGGAGCTTACACTTTTTAAAGTTTATTTTGTAGCTCAAAAACTTTTTAATTACCCTTCGTATGAATAGTTAATGTTGGGTAAATTTGTTATTACAATTAATTTGTTAAATTTAATAAATTTATTCTTAAAATCCATATGAATTTGTTGCAAATAAAAGGTTCATTGGCATATCTTAATGTCACCACCGCCGCATGGAGTATGTTACGATTTCTTTTCATCTTTTACCCTTCAAGGTCTTTCTTTGCATTCTAGGATTCCATATGGATATAGTACTTGTCCATTTATATGTAGCATATGATCAAATTGCTTAAACTTGCCGTTTAGCCCTTTGAGATTTCAAGCTTTATATTTTTCTCCTTCTAACGTTTTATTTCAGTGAAATTCTTAATAAATATTCGGTGCTGCACATATTGCAATTCACAATTACCTAATATTTATTTGAAGAGCAATGATCTTAGGTAATTTTACTTTTAAAGTAATCTCTTAAGATCAATAGATTTAGAGCGGCGTGAATTAACGATGTCGATTGAACAAGATCAATAGATATAGAGCTGCGTGAAAGTTATAAGCAGTTTTCAGCACAATGTATTTTAATTAAAGATGTCGATTGAACAATTTCATTGATACTCTATCTATACCCAGTTTTTTTATTAATTTTTTCTATTTTACATATCTAAAATAGTTATTATACCTTATATAATGTTCTTTAGTGCACAACTTGAAAAGGCTTTTAAAAAGTTCTAAAGTTCCAAAACGACTTGTTCCCTTTCACAAATATAAAATGTATTCAATGTTCATAAGCTTGGCCAAACAGGTTTTAAGTTTTTTTTTATTTACATTACATAGTAATCTTATACCCCAAAAAAGAATTACATTTGTATTATCTTTAACTAAAATTCTCATCTCACCAATTTTTCGCTAATTACCTTTTGTCTCTTCGATTTAAAATATTTTTCTATTTAATTATTTTTCCTTGATTCAATTACTTAAATAGAATAAACGTTCATCATAAACTTAGTTCTTTTATTAACTTTTATTTTGTAACACATAAATTTTTCTTAAAATCCTTGATTTGTGAAATACGTGGTGTAACATGCACAATGCGAAAACTAGTTTGTGTTATATGTTCTGCTCAAGCATATTTAATATACTCTGTAATATATAAATGAAATATTTACATATTTGTTACTCTATATACTAAAGTATGCAAAATATAATAATAGTATATTCTTCAGAAAATATAAGTATTTATGAAATGGGATTCCCCGTTTCATCCCTAAAATTGTGGAAATTTCTCGACTTCAAGAAAAGGAGAATTGAAGGGAAGAGGGTGACATTATATTTTTCATTTTTGACATAGAACTGATACTCTCTAATAATATTTATTATGCTTATTATGAAATCGGATTGTGGTGATCTTTGTGGTATAAATGTTAGTATTAGCTTTTGGTACAGAATTTGTAATTAGATTACTTACTGCTGTAGATATGAAAAAATCTCAAATAGCATTCTATTTAAAAGGCTGAATATTCTGATTAGAGCCTATGTGAACTAATCAATTTAGATTTTGGCCATGGATACTCGAAGATCTTTCTTGCTAAGTCTTCTTGTTTTCAAGTTATTGCTTCAGACTCAGCTCTTTGGTAGTGCAAACTGTGTGCCAATCCGTAACATATCAGCTCCATTTAATCGCAGCAGTTTCCCAGTAAACTTCATATTTGGAACAGCCTCATCTGCTTATCAGGTATATATAGAGTTTAACTTTTACATAACTAGTTGTGAATCAAGTTATACGTTTGTGCTTAGTATAACAAATCATTTTTCAGTAAAACATTTTCCCTCAAGAAGCAAGTTTATGATGCTTAATTACCAGAAAATGACTTCGATTTTATGGTAACTGGTAAGTAGATGGAACACATTTTCCATCAGAAGGGAGAAAAAATTCCTATAAATACCTACGGACAAAAGCTATTTTTTCTTATACAGTAACTATCTTTAACTTTTAGTAATTTTTATTACTTGCTCCACAAGTGCCTAAACATTATAAATTATATTTAGTACTCAAAAGGCTTCATTCACAAACCAAATAATTTTCCATGAAAAAAAAAAGATTTTCGTCGTACCAAACACATTGAACATCTTAATAATTTTTAAGATTCATTCAAGATCAATGGTTGTGCTTGTAATTATCTGCAGTATGAAGGAGCAGCTTATGAAGATGGTAAAGGTCCAAGTATATGGGACACATATACCCGCGAACATCCTGGTATATATGGCCCAATATTATTTTTATTGTAAACTTTATATATTTTGTATTTCTTTTCCTTTTCAAATCTCAAACTCTACATCACAGTTCTATGAGATTAAATATTAGGCATCTAAAACCAAAACATATAGAAATGAAGAAAACCATATAAACTGATATTTATATTATACAATAGATGTCTGTTGATACAAGATTAAAAAAAAGGATAAGAAATAAATATCCCACATATTGTATATATTAGCTTATAAACTATGAAAAAAATAATATGAGAGAAGGTTGACCAGCCATACCGAAAACCATATGCACCCAGCACCAACCTGTATGTGAATATGAAAAACTAGACGACATGACATATCTAAAATCACATAGACAGATTCTTCTCTGAAAATCACATAGACGAATTCTTTCTCTTAAAGAATATGATATAATAAAAGTAAGTGATCGATAGTTTGCGGCACTAATTAATTGGGTTTATGGCCAAGTCATTTGTTGCAATACTTACATAGGCTAGCTAGATTTTTGTAATAATCTTATAGTTATAATCTCATAAGAGATTTGTAATCTGATCATAGAAATAAGTGTTGATACGTTATAGAACCTATAGGCTATAGGTTTACACAACACCTAATTAGTTTGTTAGTGCTGGAATTAATTTGGTCTTAATAAAGCGCAGTTAGTTTCTAATTCAGGCTGTGGGTCATCATCAGAGTTTGAAACGGTATAGGTCGATTAGTAATTAAATTTGCACATTAAAAGGCAATAAAACGTACTTATATTTTATGATGAAAATACAAATCTATTTATATTCTAATTTGTTTATGCAGAAAGAATAACTGATCGCAGCAACGGTGACATAGCTGTTGACTTTTACCATCGTTACAAGGTACCATCTTGCCGATCTAAAACACTTGTTTTAATAATTAATCACTACTACTGTGAAATAATAAACTTTTACTCTCAGAAACCACTAATGACATGTGTTCTGTAGGAGGACATAAAGCTGATGAAATTTGAAGGGTTAAATGGTTTCAGATTTTCCATCTCATGGTCAAGAATTTTACCATGTAAGACCACTTCTTTAGTGTCTTTGATTCAAGAACTTACCTCTAACTGCAAATTATATGGAATTAGTCTAATCGTAAATACTATTTAAAATTTTGTTACGCATATTTTGTGACACCCTAGCTAAAGAGTATTCCACATCGGCATAATATATGAGAAATACTGGATATATAAATAAATATATCTTAGACCTAGTAATGTGTTTTAAAGCCGTGAGGGCCTAGGCAAAAAACGAACAACATCACTTGTGGGTATCAGAGTCACTCCGTTACGCGGGACAAGCCTGACAGATGCTGCGTATATAAATAACAGATGCTGCGTATATAAATAACATGCATTAGACCATAGCGAAGTTTTTAAATCCGGGTGGGCCTTGGCCCAAAGCGGAAATTATCACTAGTTACACATTTTATCACCTCTAATTCAAAATTATATTTGTTCTAATTGCATATTATAAAAACTTCAACCCAATTTTCCAAGTGATAAACTATAAGATGGTTTTAAAAACATAACTACTGGATTGGTCATCGTTTGTAAAAATTTTATGTCTGGATTTGCATCAATAACAACCAAAAATTCCATTGGAATATAGATTACTACAATTTTCTCTTTCCTTTCCCATACTTTGATGATTAGCTATTTATTTTAATTTCGAAGGTAATTTCTATTCATTTTTAGGGGCTTCTAAATACTTAATTGACTAATTAGCTTCTTTACATTTCCACCTTTTCATAGTTTAAATTACGCTAATAGCTATGTATGATTTATCAGATGGGAAGCTAAGTAAGGGAGTGAACGAAGAGGGCATTACCTTCTACAAGAATCTCATTAATGAACTCCTAGCAAATGGTCATATTCCTCTCCTATATATTCTTCTTTAGAAATAATTCATTTTGCCAATTACAAACGTTGAGTTGTTGTATTATTTAATTTATATATTTTGTTTGTGTGGCGCTGAACCCCAGGAATACAACCTTTGGTCACACTCTTCCATTGGGATACACCACAAGCCCTTGAAGATGAGTATCTTGGCTTTTTAAGCCCTCGTATTGTGTAAGTGAATATATCACCTGCAGTACCCAATTAATTCAGTGCTTTATGTAATCTTATTTGATAAAGTAACAATTCAGAAATCAATATGGTCAGTAGAGAACAGTGTTAGAAATATTTTTACCATTTAGAATAGTGTAACATTTTTACCGTCAGAAAAAGATCTTGACGATTGCTAGATTCCGCTGCTAGTAAGATCTGGTTTATCCCCGCGATGACAATAATTATAATACTTTTCTTAGGGTAGACTAACGTGACGAAGTGCTAAAAGTGTTATATTTCTGTAAATCTCCCTAAAATTTACGCCAATTTTGGTTGGTGGTCAGCCTTTGGACTCAATCCGAAGTTACAAATGAAGTTGCAAGTTTAAAGGACATTTCTGCAAATGCCATGTCAGGAAAGTAGCAAGGCCATAAAGACTGCTCCGATAGTAACAATGTATTTGGTAAACATGACAAATAGTACTCCTATTTTATTTGTAGGAAGGATTTTCGCGATTATGCAGAGCTTTGCTTCAAAGAATTCGGGGACAAGGTTAAGCTTTGGACCACTATCAATGAACCATGGACTTATGCCTCGTTGGGCTATGACTGGGGCCTGTTTGCACCCGGACGATGTTCTAATTGGATGAACAATGGTTGCCTTGATGGCAACTCTGCGACTGAGCCTTATATAGTTGGACACCACATGCTTCTTGCTCATGCTGAAGCAACTAAATTATATAGAACTAAATACCAGGTAAATGTTGAAGCTGTTTTTTTCTTTCTTGGTAATGGAATTATATACTAAAGTCATCTCTTAATTATGGAGTATTTTTTTTCGTTTGCTCAATTACAGGCATCACAGAAGGGTGAGATAGGAATAGTGCTAGTGTCTCATTGGTTTGTACCATATTCAACGACTAAACAAGATAAGAATGCAGCTAAACGAGCTATTGATTTTATGTTTGGATGGTCAGTAATATTCTCTCTCTATAATATGCTTTGGTTAGTCTATATTTCTAATGGATAATTTGCATAAAAAGTCATTTTCGGTTCTTGTATTTAAAAATTGGGCACTTTTTCGAAATTATCAGAGGTATGAAATTCAAAAGTAGTCATATGGTCTGAAATTTAAAGTTCAAAACTAATTCACAGACTATAGATCTAATTTTGAAAAGTAGCTGACTTCAAAAAATTCTGCCACAAAAGCAGCACCTGGTTTAAATATGTACATTTCTATTCCTACTAAAGGCCCAATAGTCTACTTTTTGAATCTACAGTTTTCCTTTTAAATTTTAATATCTTTGTTTCTTTTTTCTTTAAAACCTATTATGTTCTTTTGGTTGTAGGTTTATAGATCCATTAACATATGGTGACTATCCCAAAATTATGCGTAGACTTGTTGGAGATCGCTTACCAAAATTCACGTTAGAGCAAGCTGAGATGTTGAAGGGTTCCTACGATTTCTTGGGACTAAATTACTACACTTCAAATTATGCATCCGATATTAATTTAAACTATGGAGTCAACGTGAGCTATTCAAGAGATTCTCGAGTAAATGAAACAAGTTAGTTCTAAATGTCTTTCCTTCACCTAAAGTACTGAATGTCGTCATTTTTAATCTTTAACTTTTTACCTTTTACTTCTTATTTTTTTCCTTTTAAATTTTTGCAGCCATAAGAAATGGAGTACTCATTGGTGAACCGGTAAAAAAAATATTATTACCTTTTACCTCACATGCAAATTCTATCTTTTGACTCTTACATTTAATCACAGACGGGCTCGAGTATTTTTTTTGTGGTTCCAGAAGGACTTCGAAAGATTCTGGTCTACACAAAGAAAAAATACAACAATCCTATCATTTACGTTACGGAGAATGGTGAAACAGTGAACTAATCCATAATTAAATTGCTCTGTTATACAATAATTTAAATTGGATTATCTTAATTTCTCATCACAAATGTTTTTTTTTTTTTTTTGACTTGTAATCAGGAATGAGTGATGCTAATGTTACACAAGTTCAGAAAGGAGTAAATGATTTCCAACGAGTAGATTTCTACCGTCGTCATCTCCTGGCCCTTAATGCTGCACTTAAGTGAGTCCATTGTTTGCCTAATTCCTCTCACAAAAAATAACCTATAAATGCTTCACAGTATTAAAAAAATCTACAAATGTTTTGTGTTCACCTTATGGGTGACAAGTGGATGAATTAGGTTACGTTCTGTCTGATTGTGTTCACCTTCAGTCATAACTTCCTCAATATTTTCTTCAGACAAGATGAGCAGGCTCTTTTAGCTAAATAATGAATTATTACCCAACCTGCCCGACTTAAAATTACTTTTCATTTGTTTTTTGTTGTTTTTTCAAGAATTTTTTTAATGATAAATCACATTAATAAAGAATTTTTCTTTTATTTTTTATGATCATATTGCACAAATCAATCCAAAGAAAAGCAGCTTTTAAAAAAAAAAAAAAAAAATATATATATACATATATATATATATATATATATATATATACACACATACACGTATGGATAAGTTTTCTTTTAAGTCAATTAGGACAAGAATGTAATCTAAGTTGGCGCAGATTTGGACAACATATGCAGGGCCTTTTTGCAGAAATATGACACCATAAGCAATGGTTTGTCTTTTTGTTTGCGCTTAATAGGGTTTTGCAAAAATGCTTTCGTTAAGTTTAATAAAAAAATTCAAACACCTCTGCCAATCTCTTGTTCACGGGGCCAAGATTTGCCTTTGACTCTTCTCTATTTGTTAACACTTGCCCTTTGAAATGTTTGACAACACTTGCCAGCACTTTGTCGTAAGTATTAGAAAAAGGCAACACTTGCCCCTTCCAATCTCTTCCTGCATTTTCGCTATATAACTTGAAGTTTTGGCAAGACAATATTTGCTTTTGAAGTTTTGGCCGTGTGCCAACATCTACAAATTTAATTTTGCCTTGAAGTCTTGGCCCTGTGCCAACATAAGAGTATTTTGCTAACACATTATTTAACGGAGCTATTTTGAAAAACCACTCCTAATAGAGGGCACCCGGTGAAATGTTTTCACATGCAGTCCAAATCCCCTAACTTGAACTTTTCAAAATACACACCAATTAATATGTACTCAGCATGATTTGCGAGGCAGGTTGGTGAGTTATATATTTGTGGGTTAAATTTGACAACCCTACTTAACACCAAATCTACGTAGTTCATATTTCATGTTATTTAAACTCATTTTTCTGCAAAAGTCATATTTTCCTCTCTTTTTTCTGTTCAAAAGACAGCCGAGAGACTTTTTTTTTACTCAAAGTGATGCTAATATTATTACTATGTATTTTGTTGTTGTTTTTGTAACAGGGATGGTGTGATTGTTAAGGGCTACTTTGCGTGGTCATTATTAGATAATTTTGAGTGGAGTTCAGGTTACACACAGAGATTTGGGATTAATTTTATTGATTATGAAGACAATTTAAAAAGATATCCCAAACTTTCTGCTCTTTGGCTTAAAAAATTTCTTCACAAGTAGAGGCATTCTTAAGTTTCATTCATTGTGGCTTGTTACAAATGAACAAGGACATTACAGAAGTGTACCTCATGATTCTTCTTCAAAATGATCAATTTATTACTGAAATATACCTGAGTTATGCACCATATACTCAATTTTGAGTCATCACATATTCACATGTACTCACCATACTGGCATTCTAAGTTGATCTGAATATACCAGGGATGGCTAATCATATTATATTTATAATATATCACTACTTCTAGTTATTTACTTAATCACGTAATGAGTGATGTATAACTTGCATTGTTCTCTATTGAAGTGGTATGGCATGTTCTTCACCTTTTTTTTTTCTTTTTTTTTTCTGTTCTTTTATAAGTTTAAATATGACCAGTACTTGCAATTAATACTAATTACTTGAATTTTGCGTTAAATCAGCCAGCCGCTAAAAGAGTAAAGCGGTAAATATTAAGATCTTCATTCTTAAATTCAAATTCAAAACCTTTTAAGTAGTATTAACAAACTTTTAACAACGAGAAAAGGTTCCTAAAAGCTACATCTAGTCCCTAATTATTATATTATAATACATAAAAGATTGGTGTGTGCAGACTTTCAGTAACCAATATTGGTTACCTGTCCTAGAAAGTAATTATGGTAATACTAGGTGGAGGTAGACCCGTGCTTTGCTAAACAAACGGATACGATTGTGTAAATTTTGGAATTTTATATCTTTAAGTCATGTTTGTTATACTGCTCTCGTTCTTCATGCAGTGTACTTTCTTTTTTAGTCTTTGAGCGTTCTATTTTAACTTTAGTAAGATGATTTGTCGTCCTAAAAACTTCTTCAAATTGTGTTAGTTCATGATTTAAGGAAAAAAAATTCTTTACACTTTGTATACTCAAAACAATATCAGCTAAATTGTGAGGGAATAATTAGTAGTTGAAACATGTTGTAGTACTTTCAAGTTACTCTTGCTTTACCATTCACTTGAGATATAAAGTAATAAACATAAACATATGGAGTACTAATAGTAATCAAGTAGCTTGTCAACATCTTGGGTATTGTCTTATTTTTTCTATTTTAAGTTGTATTTTCAAAGCCCGAAACTCATCCTCAAAGAAGAAATAGAAAACCATAATCATAGGATCAAAGTCTTGTCTCTTGTGTATTGTAACATTGAACAGTCTCACCAGAAATATGACGTCCACGTTAACGTGTCACAGAATGTATTCTTCTTTCCAAAATTCCAAATCTTCATAACTAAGTTCACAAGAAAGAACATTTTTTAAACACTTTTTGGATTCTCTTGCATCTACTTCTTTAGCAAAATATTTGGTGCAGTATTTATTTTCTTATGATTAAAGTTATTTGGGAATGATCAACGTGCTTATAGTCCGAGAGACTGAGACTCAACAGATTACATTCTACATTTTGCTTTCTGTGTTTATAGTTGGAGGATCGAAATATGATATAGGGGGTTTGGTGTTTTTTCCTTTTATCTATTTTATCTTCATAACTCTATTTCTATTCCCCCCTAGTTTTTAATAGCTCCTTTTTCTTATAAAGAAGTTTTTATCTAAGCCAGAAAGGGTAGTGTCAGATAGAAAAGCCAAGCTTAGGGAAAAAGTAATTTGTTATTTGTTATTTTTAAGTTTGAATTCAAAATCTGGATAAAGATTAGAAATTTTGTAACCATTCCACCATGTTTTACTTCTTAATTGTAGTCTTCACGGAATGAGCGATGAACTTTCTTAGCACGTTAAATGATGATGGGTTGATGGTTGACAAGGCAATTGCTAGGACTTTATGAACTTTCTTAGAACGCTAATGATAATGATTGGTTGAGGGTTCACAAGGTAATTGCTAGGACATTGCTTCTAATTTGCAAACACAGGGTAACCTTAAAGCTTAAACTAAACTTTTTAATTAAAAACGTGTTCCCCTCTCTACTTTTTTCTTTTACTTTTTCAATGGCACGTGCATAATTGTAATAATATGATAAGAGTTTATATGGTCTTTATCAATTGTATTTTGTTTGACCAAAAAGAGAGTTTCGGGTCATAGTATATACGATGTATATTAGGATAACTAATTAACTAAGCACTTATAATAAATTCACCTATAAGCACGAGTTCCAAAAGCTTGAAGACAATCAAAGAGGGTGGAACTTCGTCCCAATAGAGCAGCACATGCGCGAGTACAAATGCCCAAATTTTTTGTGTTAATTCAGATATCAATTTGTTTAATTTTTTTTAAAATAAACTTACATGATTAAGGACAATATTAAAGGTATATTAAAATATTGTAGTATAAATTCCCCCAAAAAAAAAAAACTTTACTTCTTTAAATTTTTTTGTGTGGGAAATAACAAAATTGATGGTAATGTTGGATTTTACGGCAATCATCGGATTATTCAATTGAAAAGTTGACTTAGATAGGTTAGCTGGGTGTAATCAAGTACAAATATTAAAGTATCTGTATTTTTGTTTGGACAATTCACAAAACTATACAAACTAACACTCTTTCTTACACTAAAATGTCAATATTTTTCCATTTTCCAAACATAGCAACATTTTTTTTCAAAACATAACAAAAATGCATAAAAGGGTGCTAAAAGCCCTAAATCCACTTCCTACCACCCCCAGCCCCCACCCCCATCACTGCCACCGCTGCCAACCATCAACCAGCGGCCGCTGCCGGCCATCATCATCGGAAATAATTTTTTTTTAAATTGTTTTGTAGATCTGGCTGTATTTTCAGTGTATGGACAGTGTATATATTGTCTATACAGTGAAAATACGGTTGATATACACACATACACTTATTGTATGTGTGTATATTCTCTGTATAGGCACTATATGGTCATTGTATGCATGTTCATTCACCGTACATACACACAAACAACAAAATCTGATACGTGTTGTATTTTTATTGTATGGCAAGTGTATATTCATTGTATGTCCGGTGTATATTCACTGTATATACAGTGCATACACCGGGCATACAATGAAAATACACACGGCATACATTCCATACAGTCCCAAAACACCAAATATACACCACAACCACCGAGGTTCCGCCGTGTCCCACCGAAAAATTCAAAAAACCAAAAAAGAAATGAGCAACACAGCAGCCCCACCTACACAGCCGCTATACAGTCCATATACACCTAATAAACCACCATACACAGCCGACGGCGCACAAAAATACCACGCCTTTAGCAGATTCGGCGCCGCCGGCACAAATCGAAACACAGGCTGTCGCCGTCACGATCAAAGAAGAATTAGCACAGATCTAGCGAGGGAGGAACGACGGAGGAACCTAGAAACAGCTCAAGGAAATATCAGACGCCGGAAGAAATAGCTGGCGTCGTCGTCAACGTCGCCGGAGCTCTGCTGCACCTAACAAAAAATGGAAAAAAATGGAAAAAACAGCTGGGCTATAGGGGACGACGACGGGGAAGGGGGAAGAGAGAGAAACCACCGGCAAGGGGTATGGTGGCGGAAATCGGCGCCGGAAATTAGTGGGTTTGGGCGGGGTAAGAGAGAGTGGAGAGGAGAAGAGAGAAGAGGGAGCAAAAAGGGATTAGGGTTTTTTGCTAGGTTTGGTAGCATTTTTGAAAATATTGCTATGTTTGGTAAAGTGACAAAATGTTGCTATGTTTTAAAAAAAAAAAAGTCCCTAAATTGACATACAATGTAATTTGCCCTTTTTGTTTTACGGTAATTGAGATATCAAATTAGAGAACATTCAGCGGATGGCTCTAATTTGCGAGACGTTTAGTTTGCGTCTGTTTTTTAATTTTGCCAAAAGTAAAACTAATTTTAAATGTTTACGGGATAATAAAAGAAGATGAACATTCTAATCACAAGTATTTGACGGATTTTTCACCTAATCCCAGTTAGAAAAAGTTGGTAAAGAGACTTTGGCATAAATAAATAAAAATGTATGTAGGGATTTCATAAATAAATACTTTGGTATTTTAAAAAAATAAAATTAAAATATATATTGGATTAAATTTTAATAAAAAATTAAAATATGCTGGAAAAAAAACTAAAATAAAATTCCATATCAGCATTTTTCGATGATCTTTAACTCACAATTTAGTAGAGTGACTATTTAAAGTATTTTGGATAAGTTGATTGATATTTTTTTTTCCAAACAAAAGAAAAATAATTTTTTTAGATACTTTTCAATAGTTCAGTGATCATTTTAGAAATTAACTCATTTATTTATAAAGACGTTTGGGACTATATATTTAATTTTTATAGGACAATAAACCACAATATTCTGTAGTTTATCCATTTTTTGTGTGGACGACACGGATTCTTGAAGTAGCTGAATTAGTTGAATGTTCACTTTAGTACCACCCTTGTCCTTATGAAACTTCCTTTTGTTTTAATTGACCTTAGAGATGTGAAAGATCAGATATAATAAGGCAATTATCCAATGGTTGCCAACAAATTAAACGCATGAGTCTAGTTTTGACTGCCAATTCTCTTTACCAACTTTTTCTTTTATTACTGTTTGGGTCAATTATCTACCGGTCGTCAACTTGTTTGGGTCAATTTTTGTTTATCTTAACAACTTGTCAGTTGTCACCAACAAACTTATTATTGAATGCATGTATCCATCATCCAACCCCTCCGTTAGCTGGCTGTTAAAACAAAAAAGTACGTATACTTTTCTTCTTACTTTTTTGTAATATTTAAATCTAAAATTATATTCCTTACTCATGCAACTCTATATAAAGAGGTGAGCTTCAGAAGACAAGTATTCAGACGCACCTAAGGTTTTCTTAGTCTTGAGAAACTTAGCTTGGAAACTAACTTCGCATCAATCAACTCTATATTGATTTGATTTTATAAAAAGTTGCGAGAAAATATAATTTTAAAGAGACTATGGCAATAAAAGGATATTTACTAATTGCAGTTGAGTTACTTTTTCTCTACAAATTTACAATTGTCACCTGCCTGGCTTCAACTTTGCTAAATCGCGATAGTTTTCCCGCTGATTTTATGCTTGGTGCATCATCTTCTGCTTATCAAGTAGGTTTTCTAAGTATATCTAAGTTTATATTTAATTTGGATTCATTGAATATGAACTTTTATTCACAACTATGTTTTCCTCTTGATTTGATCAGTATGAAGGTGCAGCATTTGATGAAGGTAAAGGACCTAGTATATGGGATAACTTCACTCACAAATTTCCAGGTATACATTCTTTCTATTTTTGTTTCTTTTTTCTCTTTTCCTTTGTATAATTTCTTCCAGATGTAATGGATATATAATCCATAATGACGACAAGAAATTTACCTTTATCCTCCTTAATTGTCTTTCTTGTGCATTGCAGGAAAAATATCAGAGGGAAATAATGCGGATATAGGAGACAACTTTTATCATACGTATAAGGTAGTACTGATTGTTTATCTTTTAAATTCTACTAATCTTTTTAGTACAACGAAAATAGATTGCTCTTTCCTTTGTTTAAATCTGACTTTTCAATTTGTGGAAATATGGAACAGGATGATGTGAAACTGATGAAGTTTGTTGGGTTGGATGCTTTTAGATTTTCGATCTCCTGGTCAAGAATATTGCCTCGTAAGAATATTAATCATATCTAAAAGTCAATTATTTTGATCATGAATTTAAGGAAAAACTTATAACTATGTCGTGCAACAACCTATGATCACTTTGCATAACAGTTTCATTGATTATCAGGTGGCAAGTTAAGTGGAGGAGTCAACAAAGAAGGCATTGCATTTTATAACAATCTCATCAATGAGCTTCTATCTAATGGTTTGTATTTTGTACCATCAGTCACATTCTTCCACCCTTGTAGTACTCCTCTTCTTTTGGTTTGTCTGTCTGCCTATTTCTCTAACCATGTATATACATAAACAGGAATACAACCACTTGTGACAATATACCACTGGGATCTTCCACAAGCACTAGAAGATGATTATAGTGGTTTTCTAAGCCCTCTTGTTGTGTAAGTTCTTTGTCATTTTACATTATTTTTTCAATCGTGAGAGGAGCAATTAAGTAAAAGTATAAAATTAAAAGTTCGGAACTTTTATTAACCTAAGTATATCGACAACGAAACTGAAGAAATGTTGTTCAATTGGCAGTAATGATTTTGTGGACTTTGCCGAGCTTTGCTTTAAAGAATTTGGAGATAGAGTGAAGCATTGGATCACAATGAATGAGCCTTATATTTTCACAAGTGGTGGCTATGACTCGGGCTCTTCTGCTCCTGGTCGATGCTCTCCTTGGCAAGCCACTGCTTGTGCCAATGGAAACTCAGCAACTGAGCCTTATGTTGTTGCCCACCATTTGATTCTTTGTCACGCTGCTACAGTAAGTCTATACAAGGAGAAATACCAAAAATCTCAAAAGGGAGAGATCGGAATAACACTTGTTGCTCAATGGATGGTACCCTATTCCAATAGTGAACTCGATGTCAAAGCAGCCCAACGATCCATGGACTTTATGTATGGATGGTAAGTAATAGCAAATTACATTAATTTAATTTGTCTCACCTTTAACGTATGATTACATGTAGTTATGATCATTTAAATGAACATATCAATTTACAATCATATCAATTTACAGGAAGTAACCTCAGTTATAACTGAACATTCAATATCATATATAGGCTTGTATACACTTACAAGATCAGTTAGGTAGTGTTTAAAATCATGTATGGCTAACAGTAATCTATTTTCTATATGTAGGTACATGGATCCATTGGTTAATGGAGATTATCCATCAATTATGCGTGAAATTGTGGGAGAAAGGTTACCAAGTTTTACCCCTGAGCAAGTTAAGATGGTGAAAGGGTCCTTTGACTTCATAGGACTTAATTACTATACCTCAAATTATGCAGCTCATCTTTCTTCCAGAAACAGTGTTAATGTCAGCAGTGCAACAGATCCTCAAGTCTACATTACAGGTAAACTACTCGTGAAGTTAAATAAATGGAACAAAGGAAAAGAATGAAAATATTATTCCAAGGTATTGATATATCTACTTATTTTGTTTTTCTTGTTAGGTGTAAGAGATGGAATACCCATTGGTGATCCTGTAAGTATCTGCTGAATGATTAGTAAATGTTGACATTTTTATTTAACTATTAAAAAGATGCATAGAATTGACGAGAAGTTTTTTTTTTTTGGTGGTGCAGACTGCAGTAAACTTTTTCTTTGACTCTCCCAAAGGACTTCGAGATCTTCTAGTCTATACAAAGGAAAAGTACAACAACCCATCCATTTATATTACAGAAAATGGTATGTCAAATTTGAAAATTTTATATTGTCAGTATATATAAGTTAATATAGTACTATATATATACACGTGCTCGGAATAAAATAAAGAAATTAAACAACAAGACTTTCATCATATATTCATTCACTCTCTGAATTATGATTTCGGTGAATTTTCAGGAATGGGTGATCGTACCAGCACAATGAAGGATGCCATAAGGGATCGTCCAAGAGTGAAATTTTACCGTGGCCATCTTTTGGCAGTTCAAGAAGCCATAGAGTAAGCTCATCATCTTATAAAATTATTATAACTGATTCAGTTCAATAATAATATAAAAAGAACATTTTTGATGTTGACTGAAAATTAATGTTTATGTTTTACTAATTGGCAGGATGGATGTGAAGGTTAAGGGTTACTTTGCATGGTCATTTCTTGACACATTTGAATGGACTGACGGTTATAAACTAAGATTTGGAATGTGTTATGTGGATTACACTGATGGATTAAGAAGATACCCCAAATATTCAGCTCTTTGGTTCAGAAAACACTTTCACAGGGAGGCTTCAAAACTTAGCTATCCTAGGCGTATGAACTCATGGATTCCACGTATCTTGAGATCATACATGTAATCTATTTTGTAGCTACTTTTCTTCTTTTTTCACACTATTCTTTTATCTTAGAAGTGTATTATTCATACTATTCTTTTGTCTAGGAAGTGCATTATTCATACTATTCTTTTGTCTAGGAAGTGCATTCTTCTTGTTAGAGTCAAGATGTATTTATTCATTCCTTTTGTAAATACAAGGAGAGATACATGAATTCTTTTATTGTTCTGAATTGAATACTGTGTTCTTTTGTAATTTCAAGATGTGTCAATATTGATGAGCGAACAGATTTAGACAACATTTAGAACAGGAATCTAACAATAATTATACACTGACAACGGAAAAAAAATTGCACTATCAGGTCACATAAAAACCAACTACATATAGTAACTTTTATTATAAGCATGAATTGGAAACTTGCAGACTTGGTAAATGACTTGTTACAACTAAGAAAATCTACACCTATATATAGTGTAAATATTTACATCATCGATGATGCTAAGCTTAAGAAAATAAAAAGCATCTTTTAATAATTGACTGAATCCAATATTTCCCTTTATTAAGTGCAAAGATATTGTTGTTAGTTCTTAGGGACATCACATATGGGATATTATTCTTTCTTTGCTCCCTGAATTCAGAGTATTCTATGCTTTTCTCAATTAAACAAGTTTCGTCTTATTTTGAGATTAAATTGATATTATTGAAAAATGTAAACTGTGAGTTACAATAGCGGTCTTTCTGTATTGCTTCAATCTCACTAGTCACATCTAACACTAGCAGAAACAACTATACTTTCTATGGCATCATTAAATAACCCTAAGAGAAGTTAATTAAACAAGATATAGAAATTCCCTCCTGGAAAAATTTTGAATTTGTAAAAGGGCTCTTTTTATGGTACAGGTATATGAGCAGAAGTGATAATTTTGTACTTATGTGTTGTACACAGCAGCAGTACTAATGTCAACTAACTGCAAATGCCCAATTTGCAGTGATGAATACAGCAAAACGTTAAAATCTACAATAGAAAGAGAGTATTGGAAAGTTCATTCAAAGGGTCACATATAATGTAGAATAGTACTCATCTAGCAAGGACACTTCAGATGTTAATTTTATGAAGTCAAAAGGCACATGTAGGAGGACTCAGCATAGGCAAAAGACCACGAGAAGCAGTGATGATAAGTATAATCGTGATTGACATGGCCGGATGCTCATCCATCCCAATTTCGAGTGAGTTCCAACATCTGGAGAAGTTATCCAGCCCATTAGTCATCTGAACTATTGAAAGTACTGGTTAGTTGAAAGCCCATTAGTCAAGTAAGGTTCCGTGAATACAAATCAATAGCGTTATTTTCATCCCAGATTATAGTAGAGTGAGGCTACAGATATGCCATATAGTTAGATCAAAAAGACATCTCCGTGCAGGCCTAATGAGAGCAGGTCAAACAAGACTATATTGAAAAAACATAAGTTCACATGGTACGTACGTTTTAAGGGCTCGAGGTGATGTAGCCCAAACGACAAATCCGTGCGGGCCTAAGCCTAAAGCGGACAATACATACCATGGACTTGGGCCGTGACAAATATGATATCAGAGCCAGAACGCCCTCAGTACGATGGTGTGGTAAACCTCAGCGAGGATGCTACTTGGGCCGTTACACCAAAACACACCTACGACCCCAACTTTTAAGTCTTAATTCTGACTAGGCTTTGCACAAATATAATAGGAGTACTAATTTTAGACATCCCTTTGTTTATTCAAATCACCTAAGAATGCTAGCTAGTAAATAAGTTGAGAAAATATGATACTTAAAACTACATATATGATGCATAACTCAAGTAAAGTTAAACAATACACTGCTTTATTTGGAAACAAGCAAACAGAAATAGTAACAACAACATATCTAATATTATCCCATATGTGGGGAGATGTATGCCGACCTTATTTCCACCAAGGTGGAGAGGATGTTTCCGATACACCCTCGGCTAGAAAAGCATTTTAAAAAAAAAAAGTCTAAAAACAAACAAGGAAGGAACATCAGGAAAGCTCAAATACAAGATGAGATACAATTCAATTGTATCTTGTTTATTGTAACAAACCACAATAACGGAACTTCTAAATGTCTCTAGTGAAGAAGAAATCTTTTGAGCCAAAGCGCTGAGCGTTTGGGATATCTTTTCAAATTGTCATCATAATCAATAAAGTTAATCCCAAATCTCTGAGTGTAACCTGAACTCCACTCGAAATTATCCAACAATGACCATGCAAAGTATCCCTTAACCATCACACCATCCCTGTTACAATAACAAAAATCATACCAATAATACTAGCGTCAGTTTGAACTGATTGAATCGATCAATATATGTCATTGATGGGTCATTTTGAGCATAGTTCAAATTAGCCATCTTTGCAGTGTAAATGGACCTTAAAGAGAAATTCAAACGTAACAAAGTTTTTGTTTGGGTTTGGTTTGTTTGATACGATATTAAAAAAAAAAGTTTCTATTAGTGTGATTAGTTATTAAAAGAATTATAAAAGACCAACAAATGAAAAAAAAAAAAAAAAAAAGAAATTTGCGGTTGCCAGGTTGGGTAATGAACCTGCTCATTTTGATGGTATTATAACCGATTTCGTTTACTTTTCCAGCAGAATGTAACCCGACCCATAATGCGAACACTTTACAAAAATAAAATTTATTTACTCAGAAAATATTTAGAGGTTATTTTTTGTGAGAGGAATTAGGCAAAGAATGGACTCACTTAATGGCAGCATTAAGGGCCAACAGATGACGACGGTAGAAATCTACTCGTTGGGGATCATTTACTCCTTGCTGAACTTGTGTAACATTAGCATCACTCATTCCTAATCACAAGACAACACATATACATTTGTGATGAGTAAATAAAGAAATTCAGTTTAAATTATTGAATGACAAAATCACTTTATTGATGAATTAGTTCATTGTCTTACCATTCTCTGTAATATAAATTATGGGATTCTTATATTTTTTCTTCGTGTAGACAAGTAACTTTCGAAGTCCTTTTGGAACGACCTTAAAATCACTCGTGCCCGTCTGCAGTAAGGAAAAAAAATAAAGCACAGGAAGAAGAAAATGTAAAAGTCAAAAGATAAATTTTGCCAGGTGAAAGTTTTTTACCGGTTCACCAATGGATACTCCATTTCTTTCCGCTGCAAAAATTTTGAAAAATAAAAGTATAGGACACATTTAGAAGGAAAAAAAAGAAGAAGAAGAAGAAGAAGAAGCAGCAATGGTTATATAAAATTGTTAATCATAAGAAAGGATATCATTCACTATTTCAAGACAATTAGTACTAACTTGTGTCATTTACTCGAGAATCTGTTGAATAGCTAATGTTGACTTTATTTTGGGAACTAAAAGCTGCATAATGTGAGGTGTAGTAATTCAGTCCCAAAAAATCATAAGAACCCTTCATCATCTCAGCTTGCTCTGTCGTGAATTTTGGTAAGCGATCTCCCACAAGTCTACGCATAGTTTTGGGATAGTCACCATATGTTAATGGATCCATAAACCTACAAACAACATGACCAACTTCTTAATATGAGAACACAACTAATAACTATTTGGGCAAATTTGAGAGGTTGAAAAGCGTGCTAACCATCCAAACATAAAATCAATGGCTCGTTTAGCTGCTTTCTTGTCTTGTTTACTATTGGAGTATGGTACAAACCAATGAGACACTAGCACTATTCCTATCTCACCCTTTTGTGATGCCTGTATAATTTAGCAAACGACAACAAAGTTTAAAATGATAACTTCAATAACACATAATTGCATGATACGAAAAAAGAAAAAAACTAAGAAACTAAACTTGTTCATTCACCTTGAATTTAGTCATATATAATTTAGATGCTTCAGCATGAGCAAGAAGCAAGTGGTGCCCAACTATATAAGGCTCAGTTGCAGAGTTGCCACCAAGGCATTCATTGTTCATCCAATCAGAACATCGTCCGGGAGCAAACGTGCCCAAGTCATAGCCCATAGAGGCATAAGTCCATGGTTCATTTAACGTGGCCCAAAGCTTAACCTTGTCCCCAAATTCTTCGAAGCAAACCTCTGCATAGTCGCGAAAATCCTTCCTGTAAATAGAATTTATATTATGTTCAAATACATTATTGTTTTGTCTTATTTTGTTGGGAAAACAAAAACACAATTAGCCCCCAATATAGCATATTATCAAAATATCTAGCCCTAAAATTTGGCTTTTCCCTACCTTGATTGCTTTGGCAACAACTACAAGTTCAGTACTGACCATACTGATTTCTGAATTGTTAACTTTACTTTATCAAATAAGATATACATAAAGCATTGAATTAAATTGGTATTGCAGGTGATGTATTCACTTACACAACACGAGGGCTTAAAAAGCCGAGATACTCATCTTCAAGGGCTTGTGGTATATCCCAGTGAAAGAGTGTGACCAAAGGTTGTATTCCTGTGGTTCAGGGCAAAATGAAATGAAAAAAAAACAAAAAACATCTTAATATAACAGCTAGCCAAGGAATTAGTATTTCTTAAGAACGATATATATATATGGGAGAGGAATATGACCATTTGCTAGGAGTTCATTAATGAGACTCTTGTAGAAGTTAATGCCCTCTTCGTTTACTCCCTTACTTCGCTTCCCATCTGATATACAGTATGAAAAGGTAAGTTATTTAATCACCTGTAAAATTGATTTATTACAAATCTTTACAACATGCAATTATTAGAACACATTTAATATGCAATTAGAGGTGACAGAATTAATGTGCGTACAAAAATTTTAAATAGTATTAGAGGTAATATGTTTTTGAATTGAAGAAACTAGAGAAGTGATCTTACATGGTAAAATTCTTGACCATGAGATGGAAAATCTAAAACTATTCAACCCTTCAAATCTCATAAGCTGTATGTCTTCCTATAGAGCACATGTCAATAGAGGTATGAGTAAACACTTACTATTTCGTTAGAAATTTATAATTATTAAAACAAATGCTTTAGATCAGCAAGACGATACCTTGTAACGATGGTAAAAATCAACAGCTATATCACCGTTGTTGTGATCAATTATTCTTTCTGCACAGGCAAAATATAACATAAATAGGTCTATATTTCTTAAAATATAAGTACGTTCGATTGCCTTTCCAAGTGCAAATATAATTACTACACCTATACAGTTTCAAACAGCTAATCATGACCCACAGGATTGGCTAAGGTTATTAGCTACTCCACAAATGTCCATTACTTTTTAATAAGACCAATTTCATTCCACCACTAACAAACTAATAATAAGGTGTTCTGTAATCCTAAAGGTTCTCTAAAGTTTTAAGTATCAACATTTACTTTATCAGAACATACAAATCTCATACATGAGATTAAAGAAAGGACTTTCACAACCATAAGTTAATGCAAGTATCTTATTTTTTTTTTTAAATTAACATACCATTCATTCAAAATGCAATGAAAACAAAATACAACTGTTTATAGACAGGCATCAGTAGTGCTTTGTCTATCATTGTTCATAAAACAAAAATATGACATAAAAGGATGACATAATGCAAGTCTCTGTTTTAAAAATGGAACTCGCTGCGGGGTGGGGCACTTGAAAAAGACCATGAGGCTTTCGGTTGAGGCTTATGCCTTAAGCGCCCGACGGTGCGTCCAAGGTACGCCCAACGCTCAACGCTCGGACTCGTCTTATAGAACTTATGCAAATGATCTGTCCAATTTTTTTATTAAGATTGTTCATCCACAATTTTCTTTAAAATGAAGTTATATTCATCGAAATTCGGAAATTGAATGTAGCTCAATTAACGAGGCATAATATTGCATGTACTATAATTTAGAATATCATGAGGGTGAATATCATCTGTATACTTAATTTGAAAATGCGTTGTCGATGTTTATATCGTCACTTGTTATTGGTCTTCATGTCTTATTTCTGTCACTGAAAATTGTTAGAGTTCAATTATTTTACAATTTAGAAGCAATATTATATATATCAATGAAGAATTAATATTTTAAATTATAACAGTAATAAATTTTATTTTTTATTCATTTTTATAATAACAAAATTTTAAATTTTATTGTTTTAAAGTTACGGTCTTATAGTTTATTTATATCTCATAAAAACTGTAACATTGTTCAATTTCTTACAATCATAAAAAAAGATTAGATCTTTTGTTTCTATAATATTTTTTCTTATTTTTAATTTTCTTAAATTTTTTTAATTAATTTCTATATTTTTTGGCTCATTATACTATTTTATTATTTTTAAATTAATTAAAAAATAAGATCCATGGGGCTATCGCCCCATGTCTCCGGGCTTACGCCAAGTAGAGGATCTAGAAATTTTACTAAGGGGTATCAAAATCTACGCAAGTAAAGGTACGAAAAAAATTAAGGGGACTCAACAATGCCATATATACATAAAAAAAGAAAAAAGTTATCCTTCTATATAGTATAATTTTTCTGCGAAAGAGTATCAATAGAATAGGTCCGCCACTGCTTGCACCTCGCCTCATTGTAAGTAAAACGTCTCGACTTAAGTCCCGCATTTTAAAACATTGATGCAAGTATAGCAATAAACGACTTAGCCATAACCCCAATTAGTCGACGCCGCATATATTGATTACTTGTTTTTTTATTACATCATATTCTTAACTATTCAACATTGATTTTTCGAAATTGTTGGTGATCTATTCATAAAGGGGTCTGTCTGTGAATTGAAATGTATTAAGTCGTCTATTTTTTGACATTCACATACCGATTGATTCATATATATGATTTTCGGCATGACTGGTCATCTCATACGTATTATTAGTTTTTGGTTGTTTGTAAACTTAATTACATACACCATATATATGCTGGATATTCAAAATCTTATCTTTTTTAATCTTGTATCAATGAACATTTATAGTATATTAATAGTATCAGCATTTTTATACGGCTTTCTTCATTTGTATATGTTGGGTTATAGATGCCTAATATTTACTCTCATATATTATGCTGCTATCACAATTGAAATATGGAGTTTGAGATTTGAAAAGGAAAAGAAAAAACAGAAAATTAACCTTCACAAAGTTTACAATAAAAATAATGTTAGGTCCACATATGACATATATATACCAGGATGTTTGTGCGTATATGTATCCCACATACTTGGGCCTCTACCACCTTCAGAGGCTGCTCCTTCATACTGCAAATAACAAGCACAACCCTTGATCTAGAATGAATCTTAAAATTTAATGAGATGATCAACGTTTTTGGGTAAGACGAAAAACTTTTTTTCATGGAAAATTATTTGGCTGGTGAGCGAATATCTTTTTGAAAAGAATAGATAGTAAAAACTAAAGTAATAATATAGCAACCAAAGAAGTGTTTTGATAAAATGTTTGAGCACTAAATATTACTCCATACTAATCTCTAATAGTAATCGTTAGTTGGAGCAAGTAGAGATTAAAAATGAACTCCTAGCAAATGGAAGTCATTTTCTAGTAACCTAATATCACTAATTTTACTTCTTCTGGAAAAATATTTTACTGAAACATGACTTGTGTTATACTAAACACAAATGTAAAATACATTCACGACTAGTTACGTTATATACAAAGTTTAAACTCCATATATATATACCTGATAAGAAGATGAGGCCGTTCCAAACATAAAATTTACGGGAAAACTGCTGCGATTAAATGGAACTGATATGTTGTGGCTTAACACATTATTTGCACCAACAAAGAGCTGATTCTGACCCCATAACCTGAAAACAAGAAAACACAGCAAGAAAGATCTACACATATGCATGGCTAAATTTTAGTAAATGATTAGTTCCAATGGGCTATCATGATCAGAATCAGCCCTTTAAATAGAATGATTTACTCTATTTCTTTAGATAAGAGTGTCATAATGAGATGCCGATTATGTTCATTAGTACTCCCTCCGTCCCTAATTGAGTGTCTTAGTTTGATTGGATACAAAACTTAAAAAATATAGGAAGATTTTTCAATTTTGTGGTTCTAAATAAAAGGTGTGTGTAATGTACTAAAATAATCTTTGAATTTGTGGTTTTAAATCTGACAAGTAGGATGTTTGAATTGTCAACTTACGTAATATATAAAGAGGCACTTATTTTAGGATAAACCAAAAAAAAAAGTAAGACATTTAATTTGGGACGGAGAGAGTATCTTTTTGTTCAAAATGCACCATTGAATTCAGGCCGCATCAAACATTTATTGATTAAATATCATTGTATAGTATAAAAGTATACATTATTTAAAAGTTAATCATCTCTCACGTCGCCGAGACTTCTACTGTCAGCACCCTTTGTGCTAGTAGGGCCCACCATGTAGTCTCTTATAAATATTTAAATGCTTGTTTGTTTCTAATTTTAATTTAGAGATAATGGTTAAAATCCTTCTAAACTATTATTTTTTGTTAGTTTCATACTTAAACTATGGGTTGGTCACGTTACCCTCTGAACTATTAACTTTCATATTCAAAATCCCATATAGTACCAAGTGGCATGAAGAATGAATTCACTCTCTTTGTAGAGCATCCATGTGGCATTTTAACAATTAATTTTTTAAAGTAAGTGTTCCTATTTCTTTTTTTTTTGTTATTTTTCGTCAAAATAAATTTTTCTTCCTTAGTTGAAAACTCATATATTCTAAAATAATAAATATTAACCAACAATAGTAAATTTAACTATTATATAGAACTGAATTTACTCAATCATAATAAACTCAATTGAGAATACTGCGTATTAAAATATTAAAATAATACAGTGCCTGTTGAGGGTTATATTTTTTAATTAAAATTATTATTATTAACAAAATTTGATTGTAAATTGAAACTGAATTTATCACATTTTGATTAAATTATTTTTATTACTCTTATTATTCTAAGGTTAATAGGTCTCAACTAGTTTATTATTATTGGCAAAAAAGAAAGTAGAGTTATGAAGAAGAAAATAATTAATTAGAAAAGAGGAAAGGAAAAAGATAATAATAATAAGAAATAATAATAATAAATAAGTAAAAAAATACTTAGATTTTAAAAGTTGAAGAGAGATGCCACATGAATATTTTTTTTGGTATATTTTATTTCCCCACACACAATAAAGAGAGTGAATTCACTCTCCATGCCACTTGGCACTGCAAGGGAATTTTGAATTTGAAAATTGATGGTTCATGGGGTAACGTGACCAACCCATAGTTTAAGTGTGAAACTAACAAAAAAGTGATAGTTTAGGGGGGGGGGGGGGGGGTTTGACCATTATCTCAATATGTGGGAAGTTTAAATAGATGTCGGCTTTGTAAAAGCAAGAGAAATTTTTTGAAATTTGAGGTCATAAAATAATATGTAATTTTTATATGGCTATAAAGCTTCTTATTAAGGTTGCTTGAGAAATTTAAGTGAAGATATTATTTCAAAGTTACTTCCTCAATCTCAATTTATGTGATATTTTTTTTAATTTTAGCATACCCTAAAGGAATAATATATGCATTTATATATTAAATATAATTTAGCTAAAACTTTCTGTTTTATCCTTAATAGATGACTTACAGCGACGTAAAATATATATTTACCCTCAATATATTGTGATTATACAAAATGCCAACAGATAAATAAAGCTAACATTTAGATAAGAAAAATTAATTCATTGGTAATGCAAAGTAATGTAGATACACAGCTACAAATAAAAAATTTCATCTTGGAGAAAACTATCACATTAATTGAGGATCTTTCCTAATATTATTAGTATTTTCGTGGCGTGTCAACTAAGATAACTACACTATGCTGCCGTTTGTTTATAAAATTTGGGAGCATTTTTTGGGAAAAAATTTCAGAAAAAATGTTTGGACATAATTTTTGATGAAAAATTATTTTTCAATCAACTTCAAAAATTCAAAATTTCAAAATTTCAATTTTCAACCAAATCTATGTCCAAACGCTAGCTAAGAATCCATATTTGCAAAAGATTTTTTTTATTATTATGGCTAACCTTTTACTATCACTCTCTATATCAGTATTGATCAGTAGGAATTACTACCACATCGTTTAGTATGTAGTGTATTTCATGTATTTGGTGGTTATTGAATTGTTTAAATGGTTGTTCTCTATTTAAATAAGGTGGCTATTTAATAGAGTCTTCGTAGGATGATCTAAGTCCGTACACACTAAAGTAAAATCTATACATTAGATAAGATAAAATATTTAATATATACTCAGTAGTTAATTAAATAAATGTTTTTCCTTTATATGTATGGACATATAGTAATTATGCATTTCATAAGCAAACAAATATCATTCTAAAATAAAATTTATCCTTTTTTAAATTTAAATAAAAATAATTCACTTTCTAGACGATAGTATGTTATACGCAAAAATATTAAAATAAAACCAATTTTTATATGTAAAATCTTCTAGAAAAAATTATAAATCCAAAATAATACAAGAAATCATATTTCATCTATTCTTTGTTTAACATTTCATTAATTGATTAAAAAATTAATTATTTCCTTGTACAAGTGAATTATGAACGAAGTCATTCTCTAGCTAATAAAATCATTATTGTTTGATGACATAATAGATTTTTTAAATTTAATTTCCAAGTTTTCTTGGACGTAGATACATCATTTGATATAAAAGTAATATAACGATCTTCGGATGTGATTTTGTTTAATAGACCAGTAGTACTAAAATCTACAAAAATAGAGTTGTAGAAAACTATGTTTGAAACAAGCATAAACGAAAATCAACGTAAAAAACTATTGAATGTTGTATAAGAAAGAAAGTTATTACAAGAAACTAGTGAGAAAAAAATATTCTACAACTAAAAACGTGCTAAATCATCTGCTAGAGCGACATCTTTTTTGATTTGATTCTATTTTGTAAGTGGCCCAACAGATAGATGATTTGAGCGGGATACAAACGAAATTTGTTTCCTTGTATCTCATATTGCCTCATTCCCTGCATGAGGCAATATTTTAGTTAGCAAAACAAGTACTCCTAGGACACATGAATATGGAATCCCTCCACGGCTCTATTAAATTTTAGTGTGCTGAACAATTATTTTGCGTACTCCAATATGTAGGAAGGGTCCCTTTTTTTTGGTGGGTATTGCCACATGACTTAATCTAGGATCACTCCTTAAATAGAAGGACACAATAATATAGCGCACATCAAAGAAGAGAGTACCCCCTTTATTATAAGATAGGCCCCCCTTTCATTTTTTAAGAGATGGAGACGTCGTCACTCGACTGCTCAAAGTTGACCGGTACAGCCTGGGTGCTTGCCTACTTGTCTTTTGGCGGCCTATTTATACCCAGCTACATTCTCTTCCCTTATAAAAGAAAAAAGGGCCCCTCAGCAACCACACTCTTCTTCTCCGTAAGAAAAATGCTTGCTTCTCTTTTACTTTCACTGACTTTTACTTGTCTTTTTTTTTATTGGCTATTTAGAAAATGGTATCAGGCCATCAGCATTTGAGATTACTCTCTCCCCGGCCAATCCTCAATTGTCCATCTCTTATTGTCCCTACATTTTATATTAACTCTCACCCCACCCCCACATTCATTTCTCTTCTTCTTCAAACCACCCGCCTCCCTCACCCGACCCTCACATAACCACACTCTTCTGCTTCCAACCACACCCCTACCACCCTCTCCCATCTAAAAAAATTATCAGTGCAAACCGTTTCTTTTCCTCAGCTGCGGTCTTTAATGGTCTCACTACCTTTTTATTAAATGTTTTTTCTTGGCTTTTTAAAAATAATTTTATTTTTTTCAAATATGGGGAAATGAACGTTGTAAATTAAGTGCATCAGAAGCCAACACTTAAATGGAAAACATAAATTATCACTATGGTTGAACTTACCAAATGAAACTTTATTTGCTTACAAGCATAACAGAATCTAGGAGGAAAAAAACAAATTCTAAGTAAAAGAAGTTAAAATAGAGATGAACAAATGAGATCTTTTTCTTTTGGGTTGGGGGGTGGGGGGTGGGGAAGGTTAAATGGTGCTGCATTAAATTTTTTTTGTTCAATTCATCGATGATCATTACTATCTAACCAATTCATTTGAGAATTTGATTTTACAAAAAAAAAACATGGGATTCAGTTGTTATTTATGTACAGAAATCTAATGTCTTGTTGCAGCCTGTTAGGAAGAACTAATCTACTATTAAAAAAATAGATAGGGAAGAACATATTTTTATAGTGGCAAAACACATCAACAATTTCTTAAAGTTTGCCAAACTTTTCACTTAAACAGTTAATCAAAGGACCATTTTGTTTGAACAATTCAACCACATCTCAAATATGTTATTTAGACACAAAACTAATAGCAGTCAAACATAAGAGATGCGTGTAAATCACGCCAAAATAACGAATAAGAAGAAAGACACGTGAATTTAACTTAAATAATTAAAAAGAAGCTTTTGGAAAAAAGGAAAAAAATAAAAGAAATCTCCCGTCACTTCACTAGCTAATATCGGCGTTTCTTCCAAAGTTTAGTCGGTCAACAAATTTTACACTGTCAACACAAAGATAGAATCTTGACTGTTTGTTGCTCAAATACTTGATTTTTATAGAAAGAGCCAGCAAAAAGATGGAAAATTAGAGATGAAGTTTTGTTTTGCTTTTTTATTTTGCTTTCTTTTGGGAAATTGAAGCTCTAAAATTCTTAGGATTAAACATAGGAAAGAATTTCAGGTAACTTATATCTCTTTTTTAAGCCTATTTCTTTTTCTATGTTCGTTTCATATTTTTGCATTGTATTCTCTCTTCTTTTTTTTTTTCTGTAAATATCTTTAGATTAAGCTCCCGTTTGGACATGATTTGGGATTTGAGATTTGAAACTTGGGAAATTGAAATTTTGTTTGGACATACATTTTACTTGAAACAAAATTTGAAGTTTGTGAGGGGATTTTCAAAAACTCCCCAGTTGGGAAATCCCAAAAAATATTCCAAAAAGCGCCCAAAAACTATATCCAAACGCTAGCTAAGTTTTCTCTTGTCCTTAATCTGGTTTGTGTCTACATGATTGCAACAACAAATTAAACAATGGCCCGATAAAAGTGTATGCTACCAATTAACCACGACAAAGAAATCGTGACTTAGTTTGAAGATTTACCATCGATGAAAATTGAAAGAGATTAAAACTAAGATTGAATTTGAAACCCTCAATTTGGTGATGTTTTGGTTACATGAGTATGTGGGTTTGCTCTTAATATATTATGAACCGTGAAATTTGGTTTATTTTTGTTGAGTTTAAGCTAATTAGTGCCAAAGCTTCTTTAATGGTGGATGGTGCTGAACTGCTGGGGAGATAAAAGGGAAGGTGATGACATGTGATATGGAAATAATAGAAAGAAAAAGAGAGAAAAAAAATTTAAAAAAAAAAATTTACTCTCCCACGCCCTAAAAGGTGGTGTTATGTCACATCACCAAGTTATGTTTAAGTGATACATTTAAGACGTAGTTGGAGTGTTTAAATAAAACATATCTAAAATGAAGTATTTAAGTGAAATGTGTAAACAATTTTAGGGGATTGTTGATGTATTTTGTCTTTTATATTAATTATTGAAAATAATTTAAGCATGTCATAATGAATGTAGGGTGGGGTGAGAGTTAATACAAAATGTAGGGATAATGAGAGAGTTATAATGAATGTAGGGTGGGGTGAGAGTTAAATTTTCCACAACATGTTTTCCATACGAGCAATAACATGTTCCACTTTCAAGAGAGATATCAATGTTAACAATAAGGAGGCGTTTGGTAGGCGGTATGAGATTAATTAATCCTGGAATAAAAGGTTTGATAGTTTTATACTGTGTTTGGTTTGTAAATTCAAGTCGGTATTATTTAATACTAGTGTAAACTTATCCATCAAATTGTGGATAAATCAATACCAAAGGGTCCTTGATATTAATAATACCAGGTTTAGCAATCCTTGGATAAAAAATTGAAATGACAAATGGGCAAGCCCTTGTTTATAACCTATCCAACCCATTGTTGAGAAAGTTGGAAGAAATCACTTCAAAAAGCGACTGCTCCGTAGACTTGATTATGGCGGGTCAGATGTAATTCTTTGCAAGTCAAGCGATGTATTCAGATTTTTGCTAGTTGACAATAGACTCATCCTAAGTCTGATTCTATATTGTGAATTTTCTCGGTGAGATTAACGCTCTCTTATGTTAGAAGTTTCCTCTTTTTAAACTAAACTCAAAATTAACGAGTCTGGTATAATTTTTATATGGCTATAAAGCTTCTTATTAAGGTAGCTTGAGAAATTTAAGTTAAGATGTTTCTAATTTGAAAGTCACTTCTCAATCTCAATTTATGTGATTTTTTTTTCATTTTAGCATACCCCTAAAAAAAAATGATGCATTTATATATTAAATATAATTTAGCTAAAACTTTCTGTTTTATCCTTAACGGATGACTTACAGCGACGTAAGTTATTTACCCTCAATATATTGTGATTATACAAAATACCAACAGATAAATAAAGCTAACATTTATATACGAAAAATTAAATCATTGGTAATGCAAAGTAATGTAGATACACAGCTACAAATAGAAAATTTCATCTTGGAGAAAACTATCACATTAATTGAGGATCTTTCCCAATAGTATTAGTATTTTTGTGTCAACTAAGATAACTACACTAAGCTCCCGTTTGTTTATAAAATATAGGAGCATTTTTTTGGGAAATAAATTCAAAAAAAAAATGTTTGGACAAATTTTTGATGAAAAATTATTTTCCAATTCAATTTCAAAAATTCAAAATCTCAAGTTTCAACCAAATCTATATCCAAACGCTAGCTAAGAATCTATATTTGCTAAGGATTTTTTTTTTTAATTATGGCTAACCTTTTAATATCACTCTCTATATCAGTATATATTGATCAGTGGGAATTACTAACACATCGTTTAGAATGTAGTGTATTTCATGTATTTGGTGGTTATTGAATTGTTTAAATGGCCGTTCTCTATTTAAATAAGGTGGCTATTTAATAGAGTCTTCGTAGGATGATCTAAGTTCGTACACACTAAAGTAAAATCTACACATTAGATAAGATAAAATATTTAATATATACTCAGTAGTTAATTAAATTAATGTTTTTCCTTTATATGTATGGACATATAGTTATTATGCATTTCATAAGCAAACAAACATCATTCTAAAATAAAACTTATCCTTTTTTTAATTTAAATAAAAATAATTCACATTCTAGACGATTGTATGTTATACGCAAAAAATATTAAAATAAAACCAATTTTTATATAGTAAAATCTTCTAAAAAAAATTATAAATCCAAAATAAATACAAGAAATCATATTTCATCTAATCTTTGTTTGACATTTCATTAATTGATTAAAAAATTAATTATTTAAGTGAAATGTGTAAACAATTTTAGGGGATTGTTGATGTATTTTGCCTTTTATATTAATTATTGAAAATAATTTAAGCTTGTCATAATGAATGTAGGGTGGGGTGAGAGTTAATACAAAATGTAGGGATAATGAGAGAGTTATAATGAATGTAGGGTGGGGTGAGAGTTAAATTTTCCACAACATGTTTTCCATACGAGCAATAACATGTTCCACTTTCAAGAGAGATATCAATGTTAACAATAAGGGGTCGTTTGGTTGGCGGTATGGGATTAATTAATCTTGGAATAAAAGGTTTGATAGTTTTATACTGTGTTTGGTTTGTAGATTCAAGTCGGTATTATTTAATACTAGTGTAAACTTATCCATCAAATACCAAGGGGTCCTTGATATTAATAATACCAGGTTTAGCAATCCTTAGATAAAAAATTGAAATGACAAATGGGCAAGCCCTTGTTTATAACCTATCCAACCCATTGTTGAGAAAGTTGGAAGAAATCACTTCAAAAAGCGACTGCTCCGTAGCCTTGATTATGGCGGGTCAGATGTAATTCTTTGCAAGTCAAGCGATGTATTCAGATTTTTGCTAGTTGACAATAGACTCATCCTAAGTCTGATTCTATATTGTGAATTTTCTCGGTGAGATTAACGCTCTCTTATGTTAGAAGTTTCCTCTTTTTAAACTAAACTCAAAATTAATGAATGACTAAACACAACAGAAGAAGTACACAATGAAAAGGGTTAACCACAGCAGCTACATTTTTGGAGCTTTTTAATTATTCGCAAATAGAACAGCTTCTTCAGCTTTATCAACCTAAAGACCCCAATACAACACAATCAGTATCCAACACCTCCTCATATGGCATAACTCCGAGAGTATTCTTTTTTTTTATCCTTTCCATTTGTGTTTACAAGGATTGTCCAGCATCAGTCATGATTTATTTATTTGTAATGACCAAAAAATTCGACAAGGCTAATCTTGCCTATTACACTATGTAAGCAAGTACTAATAAAAATTCACACAAGTTTTGTCAATGATATACCTTTTCTTAACGTTATGTGGTATTGGCTAGGCCATGCTACAGCAACATTTGGAAGTTAATGTGACAGTCCAGCTGGGATATTTCGCTGCTAGATATATATACATCAACTTTTGTAAAGTTGAAAGATATGCTTAAGAAAAATCGAAATTCCTGAAAAATGTAAACTGTGAGTTACAATAACCGCATCGATCTGGATAGTCCGGCTGGGATATTTCTGTATTGCTTCAATCTCACTAGTCGCACCTAGCACTTGCAGGAACTACTATACTTTCTTTGGCATCAGCGATTAACCCAAAGAGAAGTTAATTATACATATAAATATTTCAAGAATATCCTGGAAAAGTTTATAGGATTAAGCTCTTTTTTATGGTACAGGTATATGAACGGAAGTGATAATTTTGTACGCCGTGTTATTGGACATATATAGCAGCAACACTGTGTCATGGCAACTAACTGCAAATGCCCAATTTGCACTGATCGCAAAAGCATCAACTCATTCAGTTGTTGTCTGCTGCAGTTTAAGAGTTACAAACTAATATAAATAAACTAAAAAGTCTAAATCTACCACAAAGATAGAGTATTGAAAAGTTCATTCAGAGGGTCACAATGGTTAATTAGTTTCTAGCAAGGACACCTTAGATGTGAATGTATGAAGGCACATGTAGGATTCAACATAAGCTAAAAAACTATGAGAAGCAGTAAGGATAAGAAGATCGTGATTGACATGCCCGGATGCTCCTTCATCCCAGTTTCAAGTTTAATATGGAAAAATGAGTTCCAATATAAGTTTGCTGGAGATGTTGTCCAGCCTGTAAGTCATCTGAACATTTGAGACTGGTCACATGAAAGAAAACAACTTTCCAACGTTATGAGATACTTTTGAAGCCATAAGAAGACTACTAGAAAAAGGGCTGTGAAGAATGATACATACAGGTTCCAGTGCTTGTTCCAATAGTTTGCTTGAGGTTTAACCTGCTGTTTCACCTGCACAATACTGCTCTAAGTTAGCTTTTCAATTACTTTAAAGCCACGAGCAGATAAGTGAAAACTAAGGATAGTACTGCAAGATCCTATGCCAATCTGGCTTAACAGGACAAAGCCTCACCACTGACATCCACAACATACACTATTTGGGGGTTAATAGGATTTATGTCCTAAAAAAAAAAAGTAAGAAGGAAGGCAAAAGGCTTGTGCTGCTCAGTCAGGTTCATGAGAGTCTTGAGTCAAATGATCAAAACTGCCAGCAGAATACATTATCAATAGCATTGTACTAGCAATCAACGAATGGTCCGTGAATACAAAACAGTAACATTACACGTCTGCTCAATTGCATCCCAGATTACAGAGTCGAGGCTACAGATATCTCATATAGTTATCAAAAGGACACATCAAAGTTACTTTTGCCACCAAAACACACCTGCAATCCCAATTTTTACGCCATAATTCTGACATGAGCATGTAACATATTGTAATTTAGGCTTGAACAACTTTGGATATTTAATCTGATGCAGAGAAGAATGAAAACATTCCTTTGTATTATTTTTCCTGAAGATTTCACCTGCTGTTTCACCTGCACAATACTGCTTTATCTTTAGGTTAGGCGTCTCAATTACTTTAAAATCGCAAGCAGATGAGCAAAGACTAAGGATAGTAATGCAAGATCCCATGCCAATATGACTTTACAGGATAGAGGCTCACTACTAAGGGTGACTAACGGTCCGGTTTTGACCGGACCGGACCGGACCGGAGTCGGGCCGGAAACCGGCTCGGATCGGCCCGGACCGGTTGAGACCGGACCTTTGGTCCCTAACGGCCCCCGGCCCCGGTCCCGAAACGGTCTCGCGAAAAAAAAAGCCAGATGAACCGGTATAAATTTGGACCGGAACCGGCCGGACTGGACCGGTCCAAAAAATAAAAAAGAAAAAGAAAAATCTGTTGCATTCTAGCCGTTTCTAGCCGTTGGCAACGGCTCTTTTGACGCCCTAGCCGTTGTCCAACGGCCAAAAACGGCCAATTTCACCCCTCTACCACCCCATAACCAACCCTAACTATTTTTTTCTATAAATACCACATTATTTCATCATATTTTCACACAAATCTTTCAATTCTCTCTAATTCTCTCAAGTTTCTTACAATATTGCTATTATTCTACTTTGGCTATTTGTTAAAAATTTATAATTTGGCTACTTTATCAAGTTCTATTTGGAGTTTCTATCAAAGTTATATTTGGCTATTTGGTGAAGTTTACAAATATCAAGTATTGGGTCAATTGGAGACGCTACGTGGTTGAAATATCAATTTGGCTATTTTTGTAATTTTTCGATTATCAAGTATTCAACTAATTAATTGAAGTGGAGGCTCAAGTTTCAACTTCACCTCAATTATACGGTTATATTTGGTTGGTCGTTCCTACTTCTACTCTTTTATTATTTTTTTGTCAAATATATTTATTTTATTTGCTATTATTATGTCTCAAAGAGGTTCAATTGGAACTAGTAGTGGGGGGCGGGCACGTGGTCGTAGGGGAAATAGGGGTAAAGAAATTGCTGGTAGTTCTAATCAGTTCACCCACATAGATGATTCTCAATATTATCATAATGTTAGCGCTGATAACATACTTGATCACGAAATGTTAGAAACACAATATGGGAATCAAAGCGTGGTTAATTTAGAAGAAACACCTGAATTTCAAGCTAGTCCACCCGAAGTTCAGTCTGACTTGCTCCTACTAGAATACCGGCTAAACGTAAGGATAGATCTGAGGTGTGGCAATTTGCATCAAAGAATGTTGCAGCACAGACGGCCAAAGACGGGATTTGTGATAAGGTGTGAGTTTTTAAAACTGGGGGTAATGAGGGTGGGACGGGTAAACTTAGATATTACTTACAAAGAAACATCCTAAAGAATGGTCAACGTGGTCGGGTGGTGTACATTTAGGGACCGAACATGGGGGAGTAGCGCATGATCAATCTTGGGGTACCCAAACAAGAATTAACCAAACAACAGGAGGGCTTCTTACTTATTATAAATAAAAGGATAGGGAAGCTATTGCTAAATTAGTTGCCCTCGAGGGTTTACCTTATAGTTTTCTTTTTTCTACTGGTTTTGTTCGTTATGTTCAATCTATATATAATACCTCTTTTCATAGTTTTCCAAGAACTACTGTTAAAAATGATATTATTAAATTTAAGAACGAATATCAGGATTATTTGCGATATATGTTTGATAACTTTGACACTAGAGTATGTTTTACTACGGATATGGGTCGTTCTACTAATGGATGTGATTATATTACTGTTACTGTTCATTGGATAGATCCTGATTGGGTATTTCAAAAACGTATTATTGCTTATAAAGTTGTTGATGAACCACACACGGGAAATTATATTTGTAATAAAGTTTCTTCAATTTGTCGTACGTACTTTTTATCTAACAAAGTTTTTAGTATTACGGTAGATAATGCTACAAACAACACAGATGCACTTAGGAACTTGATACCTATTTTGAACCCCCCCCCCCCTTTTGCTGAATTTTTTCATGTTAGGTGTGCATGTCATATTTACAACTTAGTAGTAAGAGATGGTCTTGCCTTGTTTAACGACATTATCAAAAAGGTGCAGATAGCTATTACTTATATTTTTAGAAATAAAAACCAAGAAAGAAGACGAGAATGAGAAAGAAAATGTGTAGAATTAGGAATGCCAATTAGGAGAGTCCCAAAGGAAGTTTGTACTAGGTGGAACACTTTATATGATGCATTGACTGTCGCTTATGACTATAGAGTGCCTATTTCTCAAATGTATAATAAACATTTTATGGAAATCTATCTCCTTAAGCAATACTCCCTCCGTTTCAAAAAGGATGAACCTATTTCCTTTTTAGTCTGTTTCAAAAAGAATGACCTCTTTCTAAATTTGGAAAGAAATATTCACTTTTACTCATCCCTAGATGATTTTTAGCCACACAAATATCTATAACTTATTTTAGACCACAAGTTTCAAAAGTCTTCTCTCTTTATTAAACTCCGTGCATAGTCAAATGGGTTCATCTAAAGTGGAACGGAGGGAGTATGAAGTTTACAAACCGGCTGTAGAGTTAATGATTGAAAAATTTAGAAAATATTTTTAGCTGGAATATCGGAATTATTGAAAACGTATAAGCAATATGAAGTTTACAAACCGGCTGTAGAGTTAATGATTGAAAAATTTAGAAAATATTTTTTTCCAATTCCTCCTCTTTTTTACATTGCTTCTGTGTTGCATCCTACTTTTAAAATTAAGTTAACTGAACGACTTGTTAGAGAAGTATATGCAAATTTAGAAATTACTCCTATTGAAATTGCTACTAATGGGTATCCAAGTGTAGACGAGGCTGTTGCTAAAGTTTATGCAGATACCGTGGCTGTTTTTGCAAAGTATAGAGCTTGGGCAGACACTGCTACACCAACGGAACCAATACTATCCACCGGGCAAAGTTCTTCATATGCGGGGATGAGCACTTTTGAGGGACTTGACGAAAAGTTGCTTTCAGAACACGACGAGTACGGGGAGGAATACAGCGAGTTCTAAGTGTATTTAATTCAATATCCAAAGAAACTTAACAACTTTGGAACTAAGAATTTGTTGGATTATTGGAAGAATCAAGAATCGCAATTTTCAATTCTTGCAAAAATGGCCCGGGATATATTAACAAATCAAGCTTCATCAGTTGCATCGGAAAGCGCTTTTAGCAAAGGAAGATTTCAAATTGAAGATCACAGATATTCGTTGAAGGAGGAGGCAATGAAGACAGGAATTTTATTCAGGGATTGGATCAGAGCAGAGCGAAGAAACTTTGGTCTACCAGAACTTACTAAGGAAAAGGGCAAAGCATATCTCGATCAAATTTCTAGCGATGGAACAAGTGAAGGGGGTCAAACCGGCAATGAAGAAGAAGAAGAAGACGAAGAACCAGAAGGAGATGATGAACAAGATCAACAACGGCCAGTTCCAAAAGAAAAGCCTACAACTATCCTCAAGAAATTAGCTAATATGTTTAAAAGAATGTAATTTTCTAAATAAGAATTTTGAATTTACAAGTTTGAAGTTTAGATGTAATTTGCAGTACTTATGTCTTAAACAATTCAATAAAATTGCTCCAAGTCTTGGAATTCAATCACAACTATTGTCTTCATACTTTTTATTTTTAATTTATAGTTTGCGCAAAAAAATACTACAATTAATTACTAGTTTGTAAATTAGTTCAAAGTTTGAATTTTGAACTTAACAAATTAATTCAAAATTTGAATTTACTAAAATTAATTCAAAGTTTGAATTTTGAACTTAACAAATTAATTCAAAAGTTTGAACTTTGAATCATCACTTCAAAAATTTCATTACTTCAAAGTTCAAAGTATAAAAAAATACTACAAGTTTTTTAATTCTAAGTTTAAACTTTAAACATTGAAATATACTAAACATATGTTATATGTACAAGTAAAAACTTAATAATATTTTGTTGTAATATTTTTCAAAGTTTCCACCACTTTAAATAAAATACAATGGAAAACCAAATATATATATTTGGCCCGAACTTTCGGGCCCAGACCGGACCGGGACCGGACCGGCAGTTTGGGCCAACGGCTCTCTTTTAAATATAGCCGTTGGCCAACGGCCTATCACCCTCCCCCCCCCCTAAACGCCCCTGATACCCCTACCCCCCCCAACCTATTTTTATCAATATATACTCTAATATTTCATCATTATATCACACAATTTAGCACTTTCTATCAATTTATCTCTCAAATTACTCTCAAAGGCTTTTTTCTAAATTTCTTCCAAAATCCAAACAATTATAATGGCTGAAAATCAAGCTCCCGCTGCTCCCAGTCCTAGTGAAACAAGAATTACGGAACGAAGACGTCGTTCTATAGTGTGGGAACTTATTATGAAAGATACTGAAACTCAAAAAGCTAAATGTAGCCTCTGTAACAAAGAGTGGCAAATTTACACTGGCAGCAACAATGGAGGGACGGGAAAGTTTAGGCAACACTTAGAAAAAAATCACAAAACCGAATGGGATAGAATAAACGGCTTTATTCCGCGTGATTAAAATATAATTTACATAATTATTTTGTTTCATTAAAAAATATAATTTACATAATTATCACAAATGGTGTTTAAATAAATTGTTAAGTTTTTCAAATTTTAACTTTATTTGCCTAAAGAAAAACTAAAAAAAAATTAAAAATAACCGTTAAACCGGCCGGACCGGGACCGACCAGCTTAACGGTCGTCGGAACCGGTCCCGATCCGGCACCAATTTTTTAAACCGGCTAGGACCGGACCGGTAGACCGGTTAAACTCCGGTTTTGAAATTTTTTTGGCCCGGTTCCGGACCGGAACCGGAATCCGGTACCAGTCCCGGACCGGATCGGGCCGTTAGCCACCCTTACTCACTACTAACACCCAAAACATACACTGTTTGGGGTTAACTAGGATTAATGTCCTACATCAAAGTGTGTACAAGGAAGCTCAAAAGAACAGACTAGGCAAGCTTCTGCTGCTCAATTCAGTTTCATGAGAGTCCCCAGTAAAATGCAATAACCTGCCAGTAGAATACACATCAATAACACTATACCAGCAATCAACGAATGGTCTGGGAATACAAATCAATAGCATTATTCTTCTCAATTGCATCCTAGATTATAGGGTTTGAGGCTACAGATCTCATAAAGTTAGATCAAATAGGCATCTCAAAGTTACTTTTGTCACAAAAACTCAACTACCATCGAAAATTCTAAGTCATAATCCTGACATGAGGATGAACTATTGTGTAATCTATTGTGTAGCTACTTTTCTTCTTTTTCACACTATTCTTTTATCTTAGAAGTGTATTATTCATACTATTCTTTTGTTTAGGAAGTGCATTATTCATACACTATTCTTTTGTCTAGGAAGTGCATTATTCATACTATTCTTTTGTCTAGGAAGTGCATTCTTCTTGTTAGAGTCAAGATGTATTTATTTATTGTTCTGAATCGAATACTGTGTTCTTTGTAATTTCAAGATGTGTCAATATTGATGAGCGAACAGATTTAGACAACATTTAGAACAGGAATCTAACAATAATTATACACTGACAACGGAAAAAAAATTGCACTATCAGGTCACATAAAAACCAACTACATATAGTAACTTTTATTATAAGCATGAATTGGAAACTTGCAGACTTGGTAAATGACTTGTTACAACTAAGAAAATCTACACCTATATATAGTGTAAATATTTACATCATCGATGATGCTAAGCTTAAGAAAATAAAAAGCATCTTTTAATAATTGACTGAATCCAATATTTCCCTTTATTAAGTGCAAAGATATTGTTGTTAGTTCTTAGGAACATCACATATGGGATATTATTCTTTCTTTGCTCCCTGAATTCAGAGTATTCTATGCTTTTCTCAATTAAACAAGTTTCGTCTTATTTTGAGATTAAATTGATATTATTGAAAAATGTAAACTGTGAGTTACAATAGCGGTCTTTCTGTATTGCTTCAATCTCACTAGTCACATCTAACACTAGCAGAAACAACTATACTTTCTATGGCATCATTAAATAACCCTAAGAGAAGTTAATTAAACAAAATATAGAAATTCCCTCCTGGAAAAATTTTGAATTTGTAAAAGGGCTCTTTTTATGGTACAGGTATATGAGCAGAAGTGATAATTTTGTACTTATGTGTTGTACACAGCAGCAGTACTAATGTCAACTAACTGCAAATGCCCAATTTGCAGTGATGAATACAGCAAAACGTTAAAATCTACAATAGAAAGAGAGTATTGGAAAGTTCATTCAAAGGGTCACATATAATGTAGAATAGTACTCATCTAGCAAGGACACTTCAGATGTTAATTTTATGAAGTCAAAAGGCACATGTAGGAGGACTCAGCATAGGCAAAAGACCACGAGAAGCAGTGATGATAAGTATAATCGTGATTGACATGGCCGGATGCTCATCCATCCCAATTTCGAGTGAGTTCCAACATCTGGAGAAGTTATCCAGCCCATTAGTCATCTGAACTATTGAAAGTACTGGTTAGTTGAAAGCCCATTAGTCAAGTAAGGTTCCGTGAATACAAATCAATAGCGTTATTTTCATCCCAGATTATAGTAGAGTGAGGCTACAGATATGCCATATAGTTAGATCAAAAAGACATCTCCGTGCAGGCCTAATGAGAGCAGGTCAAACAAGACTATATTGAAAAAACATAAGTTCACATGGTACGTACGTTTTAGTAGAGTGACTATTTAAAGTATTTTGGATAAGTTGATTGATATTTTTTTTTCCAAACAAAAGAAAAATAATTTTTTTAGATACTTTTCAATAGTTCAGTGATCATTTTAGAAATTAACTCATTTATTTATAAAGACGTTTGGGACTATATATTTAATTTTTATAGGACAATAAACCACAATATTCTGTAGTTTATCCATTTTTTGTGTGGACGACACGGATTCTTGAAGTAGCTGAATTAGTTGAATGTTCACTTTAGTACCACCCTTGTCCTTATGAAACTTCCTTTTGTTTTAATTGACCTTAGAGATGTGAAAGATCAGATATAATAAGGCAATTATCCAATGGTTGCCAACAAATTAAACGCATGAGTCTAGTTTTGACTGCCAATTCTCTTTACCAACTTTTTCTTTTATTACTGTTTGGGTCAATTATCTACCGGTCGTCAACTTGTTTGGGTCAATTTTTGTTTATCTTAACAACTTGTCAGTTGTCACCAACAAACTTATTATTGAATGCATGTATCCATCATCCAACCCCTCCGTTAGCTGGCTGTTAAAACAAAAAAGTACGTATACTTTTCTTCTTACTTTTTTGTAATATTTAAATCTAAAATTATATTCCTTACTCATGCAACTCTATATAAAGAGGTGAGCTTCAGAAGACAAGTATTCAGACGCACCTAAGGTTTTCTTAGTCTTGAGAAACTTAGCTTGGAAACTAACTTCGCATCAATCAACTCTATATTGATTTGATTTTATAAAAAGTTGCGAGAAAATATAATTTTAAAGAGACTATGGCAATAAAAGGATATTTACTAATTGCAGTTGAGTTACTTTTTCTCTACAAATTTACAATTGTCACCTGCCTGGCTTCAACTTTGCTAAATCGCGATAGTTTTCCCGCTGATTTTATGCTTGGTGCATCATCTTCTGCTTATCAAGTAGGTTTTCTAAGTATATCTAAGTTTATATTTAATTTGGATTCATTGAATATGAACTTTTATTCACAACTATGTTTTCCTCTTGATTTGATCAGTATGAAGGTGCAGCATTTGATGAAGGTAAAGGACCTAGTATATGGGATAACTTCACTCACAAATTTCCAGGTATACATTCTTTCTATTTTTGTTTCTTTTTTCTCTTTTCCTTTGTATAATTTCTTCCAGATGTAATGGATATATAATCCATAATGACGACAAGAAATTTACCTTTATCCTCCTTAATTGTCTTTCTTGTGCATTGCAGGAAAAATATCAGAGGGAAATAATGCGGATATAGGAGACAACTTTTATCATACGTATAAGGTAGTACTGATTGTTTATCTTTTAAATTCTACTAATCTTTTTAGTACAACGAAAATAGATTGCTCTTTCCTTTGTTTAAATCTGACTTTTCAATTTGTGGAAATATGGAACAGGATGATGTGAAACTGATGAAGTTTGTTGGGTTGGATGCTTTTAGATTTTCGATCTCCTGGTCAAGAATATTGCCTCGTAAGAATATTAATCATATCTAAAAGTCAATTATTTTGATCATGAATTTAAGGAAAAACTTATAACTATGTCGTGCAACAACCTATGATCACTTTGCATAACAGTTTCATTGATTATCAGGTGGCAAGTTAAGTGGAGGAGTCAACAAAGAAGGCATTGCATTTTATAACAATCTCATCAATGAGCTTCTATCTAATGGTTTGTATTTTGTACCATCAGTCACATTCTTCCACCCTTGTAGTACTCCTCTTCTTTTGGTTTGTCTGTCTGCCTATTTCTCTAACCATGTATATACATAAACAGGAATACAACCACTTGTGACAATATACCACTGGGATCTTCCACAAGCACTAGAAGATGATTATAGTGGTTTTCTAAGCCCTCTTGTTGTGTAAGTTCTTTGTCATTTTACATTATTTTTTCAATCGTGAGAGGAGCAATTAAGTAAAAGTATAAAATTAAAAGTTCGGAACTTTTATTAACCTAAGTATATCGACAACGAAACTGAAGAAATGTTGTTCAATTGGCAGTAATGATTTTGTGGACTTTGCCGAGCTTTGCTTTAAAGAATTTGGAGATAGAGTGAAGCATTGGATCACAATGAATGAGCCTTATATTTTCACAAGTGGTGGCTATGACTCGGGCTCTTCTGCTCCTGGTCGATGCTCTCCTTGGCAAGCCACTGCTTGTGCCAATGGAAACTCAGCAACTGAGCCTTATGTTGTTGCCCACCATTTGATTCTTTGTCACGCTGCTACAGTAAGTCTATACAAGGAGAAATACCAAAAATCTCAAAAGGGAGAGATCGGAATAACACTTGTTGCTCAATGGATGGTACCCTATTCCAATAGTGAACTCGATGTCAAAGCAGCCCAACGATCCATGGACTTTATGTATGGATGGTAAGTAATAGCAAATTACATTAATTTAATTTGTCTCACCTTTAACGTATGATTACATGTAGTTATGATCATTTAAATGAACATATCAATTTACAATCATATCAATTTACAGGAAGTAACCTCAGTTATAACTGAACATTCAATATCATATATAGGCTTGTATACACTTACAAGATCAGTTAGGTAGTGTTTAAAATCATGTATGGCTAACAGTAATCTATTTTCTATATGTAGGTACATGGATCCATTGGTTAATGGAGATTATCCATCAATTATGCGTGAAATTGTGGGAGAAAGGTTACCAAGTTTTACCCCTGAGCAAGTTAAGATGGTGAAAGGGTCCTTTGACTTCATAGGACTTAATTACTATACCTCAAATTATGCAGCTCATCTTTCTTCCAGAAACAGTGTTAATGTCAGCAGTGCAACAGATCCTCAAGTCTACATTACAGGTAAACTACTCGTGAAGTTAAATAAATGGAACAAAGGAAAAGAATGAAAATATTATTCCAAGGTATTGATATATCTACTTATTTTGTTTTTCTTGTTAGGTGTAAGAGATGGAATACCCATTGGTGATCCTGTAAGTATCTGCTGAATGATTAGTAAATGTTGACATTTTTATTTAACTATTAAAAAGATGCATAGAATTGACGAGAAGTTTTTTTTTTTTGGTGGTGCAGACTGCAGTAAACTTTTTCTTTGACTCTCCCAAAGGACTTCGAGATCTTCTAGTCTATACAAAGGAAAAGTACAACAACCCATCCATTTATATTACAGAAAATGGTATGTCAAATTTGAAAATTTTATATTGTCAGTATATATAAGTTAATATAGTACTATATATATACACGTGCTCGGAATAAAATAAAGAAATTAAACAACAAGACTTTCATCATATATTCATTCACTCTCTGAATTATGATTTCGGTGAATTTTCAGGAATGGGTGATCGTACCAGCACAATGAAGGATGCCATAAGGGATCGTCCAAGAGTGAAATTTTACCGTGGCCATCTTTTGGCAGTTCAAGAAGCCATAGAGTAAGCTCATCATCTTATAAAATTATTATAACTGATTCAGTTCAATAATAATATAAAAAGAACATTTTTGATGTTGACTGAAAATTAATGTTTATGTTTTACTAATTGGCAGGATGGATGTGAAGGTTAAGGGTTACTTTGCATGGTCATTTCTTGACACATTTGAATGGACTGACGGTTATAAACTAAGATTTGGAATGTGTTATGTGGATTACACTGATGGATTAAGAAGATACCCCAAATATTCAGCTCTTTGGTTCAGAAAACACTTTCACAGGGAGGCTTCAAAACTTAGCTATCCTAGGCGTATGAACTCATGGATTCCACGTATCTTGAGATCATACATGTAATCTATTGTGTAGCTACTTTTCTTCTTTTTTCACACTATTCTTTTATCTTAGAAGTGTATTATTCATACTATTCTTTTGTCTAGGAAGTGCATTATTCATACTATTCTTTTGTCTAGGAAGTGCATTCTTCTTGTTAGAGTCAAGATGTATTTATTCATTCCTTTTGTAAATACAAGGAGAGATACATGAATTCTTTTATTGTTCTGAATTGAATACTGTGTTCTTTTGTAATTTCAAGATGTGTCAATATTGATGAGCGAACAGATTTAGACAACATTTAGAACAGGAATCTAACAATAATTATACACTGACAACGGAAAAAAAATTGCACTATCAGGTCACATAAAAACCAACTACATATAGTAACTTTTATTATAAGCATGAATTGGAAACTTGCAGACTTGGTAAATGACTTGTTACAACTAAGAAAATCTACACCTATATATAGTGTAAATATTTACATCATCGATGATGCTAAGCTTAAGAAAATAAAAAGCATCTTTTAATAATTGACTGAATCCAATATTTCCCTTTATTAAGTGCAAAGATATTGTTGTTAGTTCTTAGGGACATCACATATGGGATATTATTCTTTCTTTGCTCCCTGAATTCAGAGTATTCTATGCTTTTCTCAATTAAACAAGTTTCGTCTTATTTTGAGATTAAATTGATATTATTGAAAAATGTAAACTGTGAGTTACAATAGCGGTCTTTCTGTATTGCTTCAATCTCACTAGTCACATCTAACACTAGCAGAAACAACTATACTTTCTATGGCATCATTAAATAACCCTAAGAGAAGTTAATTAAACAAGATATAGAAATTCCCTCCTGGAAAAATTTTGAATTTGTAAAAGGGCTCTTTTTATGGTACAGGTATATGAGCAGAAGTGATAATTTTGTACTTATGTGTTGTACACAGCAGCAGTACTAATGTCAACTAACTGCAAATGCCCAATTTGCAGTGATGAATACAGCAAAACGTTAAAATCTACAATAGAAAGAGAGTATTGGAAAGTTCATTCAAAGGGTCACATATAATGTAGAATAGTACTCATCTAGCAAGGACACTTCAGATGTTAATTTTATGAAGTCAAAAGGCACATGTAGGAGGACTCAGCATAGGCAAAAGACCACGAGAAGCAGTGATGATAAGTATAATCGTGATTGACATGGCCGGATGCTCATCCATCCCAATTTCAAAATGAGTTCCAACATCTGGAGAAGTTATCCAGCCCATTAGTCATCTGAACTATTGAAAGTACTGGTTAGTTGAAAGCCCATTAGTCAAGTAAGGTTCCGTGAATACAAATCAATAGCGTTATTTTCATCCCAGATTATAGTAGAGTGAGGCTACAGATATGCCATATAGTTAGATCAAAAAGACATCTCCGTGCAGGCCTAATGAGAGCAGGTCAAACAAGACTATATTGAAAAAACATAAGTTCACATGGTACGTACGTTTTAAGGGCTCGAGGTGATGTAGCCCAAACGACAAATCCGTGCGGGCCTAAGCCTAAAGCGGACAATACATACCATGGACTTGGGCCGTGACAAATATGATATCAGAGCCAGAACGCCCTCAGTACGATGGTGTGGTAAACCTCAGCGAGGATGCTACTTGGGCCGTTACACCAAAACACACCTACGACCCCAACTTTTAAGTCTTAATTCTGACTAGGCTTTGCACAAATATAATAGGAGTACTAATTTTAGACATCCCTTTGTTTATTCAAATCACCTAAGAATGCTAGCTAGTAAATAAGTTGAGAAAATATGATACTTAAAACTACATATATGATGCATAACTCAAGTAAAGTTAAACAATACACTGCTTTATTTGGAAACAAGCAAACAGAAATAGTAACAACAACATATCTAATATTATCCCATATGTGGGGAGATGTATGCCGACCTTATTTCCACCAAGGTGGAGAGGATGTTTCCGATACACCCTCGGCTAGAAAAGCATTTTAAAAAAAAAAAGTCTAAAAACAAACAAGGAAGGAACATCAGGAAAGCTCAAATACAAGATGAGATACAATTCAATTGTATCTTGTTTATTGTAACAAACCACAATAACGGAACTTCTAAATGTCTCTAGTGAAGAAGAAATCTTTTGAGCCAAAGCGCTGAGCGTTTGGGATATCTTTTCAAATTGTCATCATAATCAATAAAGTTAATCCCAAATCTCTGAGTGTAACCTGAACTCCACTCGAAATTATTCAACAATGACCATGCAAAGTATCCCTTAACCATCACACCATCCCTGTTACAATAACAAAAATCATACCAATAATACTAGCGTCAGTTTGAACTGATTGAATCGATCAATATATGTCATTGATGGGTCATTTTGAGCATAGTTCAAATTAGCCATCTTTGCAGTGTAAATGGACCTTAAAGAGAAATTCAAACGTAACAAAGTTTTTGTTTGGGTTTGGTTTGTTTGATACGATATTAAAAAAAAAAGTTTCTATTAGTGTGATTAGTTATTAAAAGAATTATAAAAGACCAACAAATGAAAAAAAAAAAAAAAAAAAGAAATTTGCGGTTGCCAGGTTGGGTAATGAACCTGCTCATTTTGATGGTATTATAACCGATTTCGTTTACTTTTCCAGCAGAATGTAACCCGACCCATAATGCGAACACTTTACAAAAATAAAATTTATTTACTCAGAAAATATTTAGAGGTTATTTTTTGTGAGAGGAATTAGGCAAAGAATGGACTCACTTAATGGCAGCATTAAGGGCCAACAGATGACGACGGTAGAAATCTACTCGTTGGGGATCATTTACTCCTTGCTGAACTTGTGTAACATTAGCATCACTCATTCCTAATCACAAGACAACACATATACATTTGTGATGAGTAAATAAAGAAATTCAGTTTAAATTATTGAATGACAAAATCACTTTATTGATGAATTAGTTCATTGTCTTACCATTCTCTGTAATATAAATTATGGGATTCTTATATTTTTTCTTCGTGTAGACAAGTAACTTTCGAAGTCCTTTTGGAACGACCTTAAAATCACTCGTGCCCGTCTGCAGTAAGGAAAAAAAATAAAGCACAGGAAGAAGAAAATGTAAAAGTCAAAAGATAAATTTTGCCAGGTGAAAGTTTTTTACCGGTTCACCAATGGATACTCCATTTCTTTCCGCTGCAAAAATTTTGAAAAATAAAAGTATAGGACACATTTAGAAGGAAAAAAAAGAAGAAGAAGAAGAAGAAGAAGCAGCAATGGTTATATAAAATTGTTAATCATAAGAAAGGATATCATTCACTATTTCAAGACAATTAGTACTAACTTGTGTCATTTACTCGAGAATCTGTTGAATAGCTAATGTTGACTTTATTTTGGGAACTAAAAGCTGCATAATGTGAGGTGTAGTAATTCAGTCCCAAAAAATCATAAGAACCCTTCATCATCTCAGCTTGCTCTGTCGTGAATTTTGGTAAGCGATCTCCCACAAGTCTACGCATAGTTTTGGGATAGTCACCATATGTTAATGGATCCATAAACCTACAAACAACATGACCAACTTCTTAATATGAGAACACAACTAATAACTATTTGGGCAAATTTGAGAGGTTGAAAAGCGTGCTAACCATCCAAACATAAAATCAATGGCTCGTTTAGCTGCTTTCTTGTCTTGTTTACTATTGGAGTATGGTACAAACCAATGAGACACTAGCACTATTCCTATCTCACCCTTTTGTGATGCCTGTATAATTTAGCAAACGACAACAAAGTTTAAAATGATAACTTCAATAACACATAATTGCATGATACGAAAAAAGAAAAAAACTAAGAAACTAAACTTGTTCATTCACCTTGAATTTAGTCATATATAATTTAGATGCTTCAGCATGAGCAAGAAGCAAGTGGTGCCCAACTATATAAGGCTCAGTTGCAGAGTTGCCACCAAGGCATTCATTGTTCATCCAATCAGAACATCGTCCGGGAGCAAACGTGCCCAAGTCATAGCCCATAGAGGCATAAGTCCATGGTTCATTTAACGTGGCCCAAAGCTTAACCTTGTCCCCAAATTCTTCGAAGCAAACCTCTGCATAGTCGCGAAAATCCTTCCTGTAAATAGAATTTATATTATGTTCAAATACATTATTGTTTTGTCTTATTTTGTTGGGAAAACAAAAACACAATTAGCCCCCAATATAGCATATTATCAAAATATCTAGCCCTAAAATTTGGCTTTTCCCTACCTTGATTGCTTTGGCAACAACTACAAGTTCAGTACTGACCATACTGATTTCTGAATTGTTAACTTTACTTTATCAAATAAGATATACATAAAGCATTGAATTAAATTGGTATTGCAGGTGATGTATTCACTTACACAACACGAGGGCTTAAAAAGCCGAGATACTCATCTTCAAGGGCTTGTGGTATATCCCAGTGAAAGAGTGTGACCAAAGGTTGTATTCCTGTGGTTCAGGGCAAAATGAAATGAAAAAAAAACAAAAAACATCTTAATATAACAGCTAGCCAAGGAATTAGTATTTCTTAAGAACGATATATATATATGGGAGAGGAATATGACCATTTGCTAGGAGTTCATTAATGAGACTCTTGTAGAAGTTAATGCCCTCTTCGTTTACTCCCTTACTTCGCTTCCCATCTGATATACAGTATGAAAAGGTAAGTTATTTAATCACCTGTAAAATTGATTTATTACAAATCTTTACAACATGCAATTATTAGAACACATTTAATATGCAATTAGAGGTGACAGAATTAATGTGCGTACAAAAATTTTAAATAGTATTAGAGGTAATATGTTTTTGAATTGAAGAAACTAGAGAAGTGATCTTACATGGTAAAATTCTTGACCATGAGATGGAAAATCTAAAACTATTCAACCCTTCAAATCTCATAAGCTGTATGTCTTCCTATAGAGCACATGTCAATAGAGGTATGAGTAAACACTTACTATTTCGTTAGAAATTTATAATTATTAAAACAAATGCTTTAGATCAGCAAGACGATACCTTGTAACGATGGTAAAAATCAACAGCTATATCACCGTTGTTGTGATCAATTATTCTTTCTGCACAGGCAAAATATAACATAAATAGGTCTATATTTCTTAAAATATAAGTACGTTCGATTGCCTTTCCAAGTGCAAATATAATTACTACACCTATACAGTTTCAAACAGCTAATCATGACCCACAGGATTGGCTAAGGTTATTAGCTACTCCACAAATGTCCATTACTTTTTAATAAGACCAATTTCATTCCACCACTAACAAACTAATAATAAGGTGTTCTGTAATCCTAAAGGTTCTCTAAAGTTTTAAGTATCAACATTTACTTTATCAGAACATACAAATCTCATACATGAGATTAAAGAAAGGACTTTCACAACCATAAGTTAATGCAAGTATCTTATTTTTTTTTTTAAATTAACATACCATTCATTCAAAATGCAATGAAAACAAAATACAACTGTTTATAGACAGGCATCAGTAGTGCTTTGTCTATCATTGTTCATAAAACAAAAATATGACATAAAAGGATGACATAATGCAAGTCTCTGTTTTAAAAATGGAACTCGCTGCGGGGTGGGGCACTTGAAAAAGACCATGAGGCTTTCGGTTGAGGCTTATGCCTTAAGCGCCCGACGGTGCGTCCAAGGTACGCCCAACGCTCAACGCTCGGACTCGTCTTATAGAACTTATGCAAATGATCTGTCCAATTTTTTTATTAAGATTGTTCATCCACAATTTTCTTTAAAATGAAGTTATATTCATCGAAATTCGGAAATTGAATGTAGCTCAATTAACGAGGCATAATATTGCATGTACTATAATTTAGAATATCATGAGGGTGAATATCATCTGTATACTTAATTTGAAAATGCGTTGTCGATGTTTATATCGTCACTTGTTATTGGTCTTCATGTCTTATTTCTGTCACTGAAAATTGTTAGAGTTCAATTATTTTACAATTTAGAAGCAATATTATATATATCAATGAAGAATTAATATTTTAAATTATAACAGTAATAAATTTTATTTTTTATTCATTTTTATAATAACAAAATTTTAAATTTTATTGTTTTAAAGTTACGGTCTTATAGTTTATTTATATCTCATAAAAACTGTAACATTGTTCAATTTCTTACAATCATAAAAAAAGATTAGATCTTTTGTTTCTATAATATTTTTTCTTATTTTTAATTTTCTTAAATTTTTTTAATTAATTTCTATATTTTTTGGCTCATTATACTATTTTATTATTTTTAAATTAATTAAAAAATAAGATCCATGGGGCTATCGCCCCATGTCTCCGGGCTTACGCCAAGTAGAGGATCTAGAAATTTTACTAAGGGGTATCAAAATCTACGCAAGTAAAGGTACGAAAAAAATTAAGGGGACTCAACAATGCCATATATACATAAAAAAAGAAAAAAGTTATCCTTCTATATAGTATAATTTTTCTGCGAAAGAGTATCAATAGAATAGGTCCGCCACTGCTTGCACCTCGCCTCATTGTAAGTAAAACGTCTCGACTTAAGTCCCGCATTTTAAAACATTGATGCAAGTATAGCAATAAACGACTTAGCCATAACCCCAATTAGTCGACGCCGCATATATTGATTACTTGTTTTTTTATTACATCATATTCTTAACTATTCAACATTGATTTTTCGAAATTGTTGGTGATCTATTCATAAAGGGGTCTGTCTGTGAATTGAAATGTATTAAGTCGTCTATTTTTTGACATTCACATACCGATTGATTCATATATATGATTTTCGGCATGACTGGTCATCTCATACGTATTATTAGTTTTTGGTTGTTTGTAAACTTAATTACATACACCATATATATGCTGGATATTCAAAATCTTATCTTTTTTAATCTTGTATCAATGAACATTTATAGTATATTAATAGTATCAGCATTTTTATACGGCTTTCTTCATTTGTATATGTTGGGTTATAGATGCCTAATATTTACTCTCATATATTATGCTGCTATCACAATTGAAATATGGAGTTTGAGATTTGAAAAGGAAAAGAAAAAACAGAAAATTAACCTTCACAAAGTTTACAATAAAAATAATGTTAGGTCCACATATGACATATATATACCAGGATGTTTGTGCGTATATGTATCCCACATACTTGGGCCTCTACCACCTTCAGAGGCTGCTCCTTCATACTGCAAATAACAAGCACAACCCTTGATCTAGAATGAATCTTAAAATTTAATGAGATGATCAACGTTTTTGGGTAAGACGAAAAACTTTTTTTCATGGAAAATTATTTGGCTGGTGAGCGAATATCTTTTTGAAAAGAATAGATAGTAAAAACTAAAGTAATAATATAGCAACCAAAGAAGTGTTTTGATAAAATGTTTGAGCACTAAATATTACTCCATACTAATCTCTAATAGTAATCGTTAGTTGGAGCAAGTAGAGATTAAAAATGAACTCCTAGCAAATGGAAGTCATTTTCTAGTAACCTAATATCACTAATTTTACTTCTTCTGGAAAAATATTTTACTGAAACATGACTTGTGTTATACTAAACACAAATGTAAAATACATTCACGACTAGTTACGTTATATACAAAGTTTAAACTCCATATATATATACCTGATAAGAAGATGAGGCCGTTCCAAACATAAAATTTACGGGAAAACTGCTGCGATTAAATGGAACTGATATGTTGTGGCTTAACACATTATTTGCACCAACAAAGAGCTGATTCTGACCCCATAACCTGAAAACAAGAAAACACAGCAAGAAAGATCTACACATATGCATGGCTAAATTTTAGTAAATGATTAGTTCCAATGGGCTATCATGATCAGAATCAGCCCTTTAAATAGAATGATTTACTCTATTTCTTTAGATAAGAGTGTCATAATGAGATGCCGATTATGTTCATTAGTACTCCCTCCGTCCCTAATTGAGTGTCTTAGTTTGATTGGATACAAAACTTAAAAAATATAGGAAGATTTTTCAATTTTGTGGTTCTAAATAAAAGGTGTGTGTAATGTACTAAAATAATCTTTGAATTTGTGGTTTTAAATCTGACAAGTAGGATGTTTGAATTGTCAACTTACGTAATATATAAAGAGGCACTTATTTTAGGATAAACCAAAAAAAAAAGTAAGACATTTAATTTGGGACGGAGAGAGTATCTTTTTGTTCAAAATGCACCATTGAATTCAGGCCGCATCAAACATTTATTGATTAAATATCATTGTATAGTATAAAAGTATACATTATTTAAAAGTTAATCATCTCTCACGTCGCCGAGACTTCTACTGTCAGCACCCTTTGTGCTAGTAGGGCCCACCATGTAGTCTCTTATAAATATTTAAATGCTTGTTTGTTTCTAATTTTAATTTAGAGATAATGGTTAAAATCCTTCTAAACTATTATTTTTTGTTAGTTTCATACTTAAACTATGGGTTGGTCACGTTACCCTCTGAACTATTAACTTTCATATTCAAAATCCCATATAGTACCAAGTGGCATGAAGAATGAATTCACTCTCTTTGTAGAGCATCCATGTGGCATTTTAACAATTAATTTTTTAAAGTAAGTGTTCCTATTTCTTTTTTTTTTGTTATTTTTCGTCAAAATAAATTTTTCTTCCTTAGTTGAAAACTCATATATTCTAAAATAATAAATATTAACCAACAATAGTAAATTTAACTATTATATAGAACTGAATTTACTCAATCATAATAAACTCAATTGAGAATACTGCGTATTAAAATATTAAAATAATACAGTGCCTGTTGAGGGTTATATTTTTTAATTAAAATTATTATTATTAACAAAATTTGATTGTAAATTGAAACTGAATTTATCACATTTTGATTAAATTATTTTTATTACTCTTATTATTCTAAGGTTAATAGGTCTCAACTAGTTTATTATTATTGGCAAAAAAGAAAGTAGAGTTATGAAGAAGAAAATAATTAATTAGAAAAGAGGAAAGGAAAAAGATAATAATAATAAGAAATAATAATAATAAATAAGTAAAAAAATACTTAGATTTTAAAAGTTGAAGAGAGATGCCACATGAATATTTTTTTTGGTATATTTTATTTCCCCACACACAATAAAGAGAGTGAATTCACTCTCCATGCCACTTGGCACTGCAAGGGAATTTTGAATTTGAAAATTGATGGTTCATGGGGTAACGTGACCAACCCATAGTTTAAGTGTGAAACTAACAAAAAAGTGATAGTTTAGGGGGGGGGGGGGGTTTGACCATTATCTCAATATGTGGGAAGTTTAAATAGATGTCGGCTTTGTAAAAGCAAGAGAAATTTTTTGAAATTTGAGGTCATAAAATAATATGTAATTTTTATATGGCTATAAAGCTTCTTATTAAGGTTGCTTGAGAAATTTAAGTGAAGATATTATTTCAAAGTTACTTCCTCAATCTCAATTTATGTGATATTTTTTTTAATTTTAGCATACCCTAAAGGAATAATATATGCATTTATATATTAAATATAATTTAGCTAAAACTTTCTGTTTTATCCTTAATAGATGACTTACAGCGACGTAAAATATATATTTACCCTCAATATATTGTGATTATACAAAATGCCAACAGATAAATAAAGCTAACATTTAGATAAGAAAAATTAATTCATTGGTAATGCAAAGTAATGTAGATACACAGCTACAAATAAAAAATTTCATCTTGGAGAAAACTATCACATTAATTGAGGATCTTTCCTAATATTATTAGTATTTTCGTGTCGTGTCAACTAAGATAACTACACTATGCTGCCGTTTGTTTATAAAATTTGGGAGCATTTTTTGGGAAAAAATTTCAGAAAAAATGTTTGGACATAATTTTTGATGAAAAATTATTTTTCAATCAACTTCAAAAATTCAAAATTTCAAAATTTCAATTTTCAACCAAATCTATGTCCAAACGCTAGCTAAGAATCCATATTTGCAAAAGATTTTTTTTATTATTATGGCTAACCTTTTACTATCACTCTCTATATCAGTATTGATCAGTAGGAATTACTACCACATCGTTTAGTATGTAGTGTATTTCATGTATTTGGTGGTTATTGAATTGTTTAAATGGTTGTTCTCTATTTAAATAAGGTGGCTATTTAATAGAGTCTTCGTAGGATGATCTAAGTCCGTACACACTAAAGTAAAATCTATACATTAGATAAGATAAAATATTTAATATATACTCAGTAGTTAATTAAATAAATGTTTTTCCTTTATATGTATGGACATATAGTAATTATGCATTTCATAAGCAAACAAATATCATTCTAAAATAAAATTTATCCTTTTTTAAATTTAAATAAAAATAATTCACTTTCTAGACGATAGTATGTTATACGCAAAAATATTAAAATAAAACCAATTTTTATATGTAAAATCTTCTAGAAAAAATTATAAATCCAAAATAATACAAGAAATCATATTTCATCTATTCTTTGTTTAACATTTCATTAATTGATTAAAAAATTAATTATTTCCTTGTACAAGTGAATTATGAACGAAGTCATTCTCTAGCTAATAAAATCATTATTGTTTGATGACATAATAGATTTTTTAAATTTAATTTCCAAGTTTTCTTGGACGTAGATACATCATTTGATATAAAAGTAATATAACGATCTTCGGATGTGATTTTGTTTAATAGACCAGTAGTACTAAAATCTACAAAAATAGAGTTGTAGAAAACTATGTTTGAAACAAGCATAAACGAAAATCAACGTAAAAAACTATTGAATGTTGTATAAGAAAGAAAGTTATTACAAGAAACTAGTGAGAAAAAAATATTCTACAACTAAAAACGTGCTAAATCATCTGCTAGAGCGACATCTTTTTTGATTTGATTCTATTTTGTAAGTGGCCCAACAGATAGATGATTTGAGCGGGATACAAACGAAATTTGTTTCCTTGTATCTCATATTGCCTCATTCCCTGCATGAGGCAATATTTTAGTTAGCAAAACAAGTACTCCTAGGACACATGAATATGGAATCCCTCCACGGCTCTATTAAATTTTAGTGTGCTGAACAATTATTTTGCGTACTCCAATATGTAGGAAGGGTCCCTTTTTTTTGGTGGGTATTGCCACATGACTTAATCTAGGATCACTCCTTAAATAGAAGGACACAATAATATAGCGCACATCAAAGAAGAGAGTACCCCCTTTATTATAAGATAGGCCCCCCTTTCATTTTTTAAGAGATGGAGACGTCGTCACTCGACTGCTCAAAGTTGACCGGTACAGCCTGGGTGCTTGCCTACTTGTCTTTTGGCGGCCTATTTATACCCAGCTACATTCTCTTCCCTTATAAAAGAAAAAAGGGCCCCTCAGCAACCACACTCTTCTTCTCCGTAAGAAAAATGCTTGCTTCTCTTTTACTTTCACTGACTTTTACTTGTCTTTTTTTTTATTGGCTATTTAGAAAATGGTATCAGGCCATCAGCATTTGAGATTACTCTCTCCCCGGCCAATCCTCAATTGTCCATCTCTTATTGTCCCTACATTTTATATTAACTCTCACCCCACCCCCACATTCATTTCTCTTCTTCTTCAAACCACCCGCCTCCCTCACCCGACCCTCACATAACCACACTCTTCTGCTTCCAACCACACCCCTACCACCCTCTCCCATCTAAAAAAATTATCAGTGCAAACCGTTTCTTTTCCTCAGCTGCGGTCTTTAATGGTCTCACTACCTTTTTATTAAATGTTTTTTCTTGGCTTTTTAAAAATAATTTTATTTTTTTCAAATATGGGGAAATGAACGTTGTAAATTAAGTGCATCAGAAGCCAACACTTAAATGGAAAACATAAATTATCACTATGGTTGAACTTACCAAATGAAACTTTATTTGCTTACAAGCATAACAGAATCTAGGAGGAAAAAAACAAATTCTAAGTAAAAGAAGTTAAAATAGAGATGAACAAATGAGATCTTTTTCTTTTGGGTTGGGGGGTGGGGGGTGGGGAAGGTTAAATGGTGCTGCATTAAATTTTTTTTGTTCAATTCATCGATGATCATTACTATCTAACCAATTCATTTGAGAATTTGATTTTACAAAAAAAAAAACATGGGATTCAGTTGTTAATTATGTACAGAAATCTAATGTCTTGTTGCAGCCTGTTAGGAAGAACTAATCTACTATTAAAAAAATAGATAGGGAAGAACATATTTTTATAGTGGCAAAACACATCAACAATTTCTTAAAGTTTGCCAAACTTTTCACTTAAACAGTTAATCAAAGGACCATTTTGTTTGAACAATTCAACCACATCTCAAATATGTTATTTAGACACAAAACTAATAGCAGTCAAACATAAGAGATGCGTGTAAATCACGCCAAAATAACGAATAAGAAGAAAGACACGTGAATTTAACTTAAATAATTAAAAAGAAGCTTTTGGAAAAAAGGAAAAAAATAAAAGAAATCTCCCGTCACTTCACTAGCTAATATCGGCGTTTCTTCCAAAGTTTAGTCGGTCAACAAATTTTACACTGTCAACACAAAGATAGAATCTTGACTGTTTGTTGCTCAAATACTTGATTTTTATAGAAAGAGCCAGCAAAAAGATGGAAAATTAGAGATGAAGTTTTGTTTTGCTTTTTTATTTTGCTTTCTTTTGGGAAATTGAAGCTCTAAAATTCTTAGGATTAAACATAGGAAAGAATTTCAGGTAACTTATATCTCTTTTTTAAGCCTATTTCTTTTTCTATGTTCGTTTCATATTTTTGCATTGTATTCTCTCTTCTTTTTTTTTTTTCTGTAAATATCTTTAGATTAAGCTCCCGTTTGGACATGATTTGGGATTTGAGATTTGAAACTTGGGAAATTGAAATTTTGTTTGGACATACATTTTACTTGAAACAAAATTTGAAGTTTGTGAGGGGATTTTCAAAAACTCCCCAGTTGGGAAATCCCAAAAAATATTCCAAAAAGCGCCCAAAAACTATGTCCAAACGCTAGCTAAGTTTTCTCTTGTCCTTAATCTGGTTTGTGTCTACATGATTGCAACAACAAATTAAACAATGGCCCGATAAAAGTGTATGCTACCAATTAACCACGACAAAGAAATCGTGACTTAGTTTGAAGATTTACCATCGATGAAAATTGAAAGAGATTAAAACTAAGATTGAATTTGAAACCCTCAATTTGGTGATGTTTTGGTTACATGAGTATGAGGGTTTGCTCTTAATATATTATGAACCGTGAAATTTGGTTTATTTTTGTTGAGTTTAAGCTAATTAGTGCCAAAGCTTCTTTAATGGTGGATGGTGCTGAACTGCTGGGGAGATAAAAGGGAAGGTGATGACATGTGATATGGAAATAATAGAAAGAAAAAGAGAGAAAAAAAATTTAAAAAAAAAAATTTACTCTCCCACGCCCTAAAAGGTGGTGTTATGTCACATCACCAAGTTATGTTTAAGTGATACATTTAAGACGTAGTTGGAGTGTTTAAATAAAACATATCTAAAATGAAGTATTTAAGTGAAATGTGTAAACAATTTTAGGGGATTGTTGATGTATTTTGTCTTTTATATTAATTATTGAAAATAATTTAAGCATGTCATAATGAATGTAGGGTGGGGTGAGAGTTAATACAAAATGTAGGGATAATGAGAGAGTTATAATGAATGTAGGGTGGGGTGAGAGTTAAATTTTCCACAACATGTTTTCCATACGAGCAATAACATGTTCCACTTTCAAGAGAGATATCAATGTTAACAATAAGGAGGCGTTTGGTAGGCGGTATGAGATTAATTAATCCTGGAATAAAAGGTTTGATAGTTTTATACTGTGTTTGGTTTGTAAATTCAAGTCGGTATTATTTAATACTAGTGTAAACTTATCCATCAAATTGTGGATAAATCAATACCAAAGGGTCCTTGATATTAATAATACCAGGTTTAGCAATCCTTGGATAAAAAATTGAAATGACAAATGGGCAAGCCCTTGTTTATAACCTATCCAACCCATTGTTGAGAAAGTTGGAAGAAATCACTTCAAAAAGCGACTGCTCCGTAGACTTGATTATGGCGGGTCAGATGTAATTCTTTGCAAGTCAAGCGATGTATTCAGATTTTTGCTAGTTGACAATAGACTCATCCTAAGTCTGATTCTATATTGTGAATTTTCTCGGTGAGATTAACGCTCTCTTATGTTAGAAGTTTCCTCTTTTTAAACTAAACTCAAAATTAACGAGTCTGGTATAATTTTTATATGGCTATAAAGCTTCTTATTAAGGTAGCTTGAGAAATTTAAGTTAAGATGTTTCTAATTTGAAAGTCACTTCTCAATCTCAATTTATGTGATTTTTTTTTCATTTTAGCATACCCCTAAAAAAAATGATGCATTTATATATTAAATATAATTTAGCTAAAACTTTCTGTTTTATCCTTAACGGATGACTTACAGCGACGTAAGTTATTTACCCTCAATATATTGTGATTATACAAAATACCAACAGATAAATAAAGCTAACATTTATATACGAAAAATTAAATCATTGGTAATGCAAAGTAATGTAGATACACAGCTACAAATAGAAAATTTCATCTTGGAGAAAACTATCACATTAATTGAGGATCTTTCCCAATAGTATAAGTATTTTTGTGTCAACTAAGATAACTACACTAAGCTCCCGTTTGTTTATAAAATATAGGAGCATTTTTTTGGGAAATAAATTCAAAAAAAAAAATGTTTGGACAAATTTTTGATGAAAAATTATTTTCCAATTCAATTTCAAAAATTCAAAATCTCAAGTTTCAACCAAATCTATATCCAAACGCTAGCTAAGAATCTATATTTGCTAAGGATTTTTTTTTTTAATTATGGCTAACCTTTTAATATCACTCTCTATATCAGTATATATTGATCAGTGGGAATTACTAACACATCGTTTAGAATGTAGTGTATTTCATGTATTTGGTGGTTATTGAATTGTTTAAATGGCCGTTCTCTATTTAAATAAGGTGGCTATTTAATAGAGTCTTCGTAGGATGATCTAAGTTCGTACACACTAAAGTAAAATCTACACATTAGATAAGATAAAATATTTAATATATACTCAGTAGTTAATTAAATTAATGTTTTTCCTTTATATGTATGGACATATAGTTATTATGCATTTCATAAGCAAACAAACATCATTCTAAAATAAAACTTATCCTTTTTTTAATTTAAATAAAAATAATTCACATTCTAGACGATTGTATGTTATACGCAAAAAATATTAAAATAAAACCAATTTTTATATAGTAAAATCTTCTAAAAAAAATTATAAATCCAAAATAAATACAAGAAATCATATTTCATCTAATCTTTGTTTGACATTTCATTAATTGATTAAAAAATTAATTATTTAAGTGAAATGTGTAAACAATTTTAGGGGATTGTTGATGTATTTTGCCTTTTATATTAATTATTGAAAATAATTTAAGCTTGTCATAATGAATGTAGGGTGGGGTGAGAGTTAATACAAAATGTAGGGATAATGAGAGAGTTATAATGAATGTAGGGTGGGGTGAGAGTTAAATTTTCCACAACATGTTTTCCATACGAGCAATAACATGTTCCACTTTCAAGAGAGATATCAATGTTAACAATAAGGGGTCGTTTGGTTGGCGGTATGGGATTAATTAATCTTGGAATAAAAGGTTTGATAGTTTTATACTGTGTTTGGTTTGTAGATTCAAGTCGGTATTATTTAATACTAGTGTAAACTTATCCATCAAATACCAAGGGGTCCTTGATATTAATAATACCAGGTTTAGCAATCCTTAGATAAAAAATTGAAATGACAAATGGGCAAGCCCTTGTTTATAACCTATCCAACCCATTGTTGAGAAAGTTGGAAGAAATCACTTCAAAAAGCGACTGCTCCGTAGCCTTGATTATGGCGGGTCAGATGTAATTCTTTGCAAGTCAAGCGATGTATTCAGATTTTTGCTAGTTGACAATAGACTCATCCTAAGTCTGATTCTATATTGTGAATTTTCTCGGTGAGATTAACGCTCTCTTATGTTAGAAGTTTCCTCTTTTTAAACTAAACTCAAAATTAATGAATGACTAAACACAACAGAAGAAGTACACAATGAAAAGGGTTAACCACAGCAGCTACATTTTTGGAGCTTTTAATTATTCGCAAATAGAACAGCTTCTTCAGCTTTATCAACCTAAAGACCCCAATACAACACAATCAGTATCCAACACCTCCTCATATGGCATAACTCCGAGAGTATTCTTTTTTTTTATCCTTTCCATTTGTGTTTACAAGGATTGTCCAGCATCAGTCATGATTTATTTATTTGTAATGACCAAAAAATTCGACAAGGCTAATCTTGCCTATTACACTATGTAAGCAAGTACTAATAAAAATTCACACAAGTTTTGTCAATGATATACCTTTTCTTAACGTTATGTGGTATTGGCTAGGCCATGCTACAGCAACATTTGGAAGTTAATGTGACAGTCCAGCTGGGATATTTCGCTGCTAGATATATATACATCAACTTTTGTAAAGTTGAAAGATATGCTTAAGAAAAATCGAAATTCCTGAAAAATGTAAACTGTGAGTTACAATAACCGCATCGATCTGGATAGTCCGGCTGGGATATTTCTGTATTGCTTCAATCTCACTAGTCGCACCTAGCACTTGCAGGAACTACTATACTTTCTTTGGCATCAGCGATTAACCCAAAGAGAAGTTAATTATACATATAAATATTTCAAGAATATCCTGGAAAAGTTTATAGGATTAAGCTCTTTTTTATGGTACAGGTATATGAACGGAAGTGATAATTTTGTACGCCGTGTTATTGGACATATATAGCAGCAACACTGTGTCATGGCAACTAACTGCAAATGCCCAATTTGCACTGATCGCAAAAGCATCAACTCATTCAGTTGTTGTCTGCTGCAGTTTAAGAGTTACAAACTAATATAAATAAACTAAAAAGTCTAAATCTACCACAAAGATAGAGTATTGAAAAGTTCATTCAGAGGGTCACAATGGTTAATTAGTTTCTAGCAAGGACACCTTAGATGTGAATGTATGAAGGCACATGTAGGATTCAACATAAGCTAAAAAACTATGAGAAGCAGTAAGGATAAGAAGATCGTGATTGACATGCCCGGATGCTCCTTCATCCCAGTTTCAAGTTTAATATGGAAAAATGAGTTCCAATATAAGTTTGCTGGAGATGTTGTCCAGCCTGTAAGTCATCTGAACATTTGAGACTGGTCACATGAAAGAAAACAACTTTCCAACGTTATGAGATACTTTTGAAGCCATAAGAAGACTACTAGAAAAAGGGCTGTGAAGAATGATACATACAGGTTCCAGTGCTTGTTCCAATAGTTTGCTTGAGGTTTAACCTGCTGTTTCACCTGCACAATACTGCTCTAAGTTAGCTTTTCAATTACTTTAAAGCCACGAGCAGATAAGTGAAAACTAAGGATAGTACTGCAAGATCCTATGCCAATCTGGCTTAACAGGACAAAGCCTCACCACTGACATCCACAACATACACTATTTGGGGGTTAATAGGATTTATGTCCTAAAAAAAAAAAGTAAGAAGGAAGGCAAAAGGCTTGTGCTGCTCAGTCAGGTTCATGAGAGTCTTGAGTCAAATGATCAAAACTGCCAGCAGAATACATTATCAATAGCATTGTACTAGCAATCAACGAATGGTCCGTGAATACAAAACAGTAACATTACACGTCTGCTCAATTGCATCCCAGATTACAGAGTCGAGGCTACAGATATCTCATATAGTTATCAAAAGGACACATCAAAGTTACTTTTGCCACCAAAACACACCTGCAATCCCAATTTTTACGCCATAATTCTGACATGAGCATGTAACATATTGTAATTTAGGCTTGAACAACTTTGGATATTTAATCTGATGCAGAGAAGAATGAAAACATTCCTTTGTATTATTTTTCCTGAAGATTTCACCTGCTGTTTCACCTGCACAATACTGCTTTATCTTTAGGTTAGGCGTCTCAATTACTTTAAAATCGCAAGCAGATGAGCAAAGACTAAGGATAGTAATGCAAGATCCCATGCCAATATGACTTTACAGGATAGAGGCTCACTACTAAGGGTGACTAACGGTCCGGTTTTGACCGGACCGGACCGGACCGGAGTCGGGCCGGAAACCGGCTCGGATCGGCCCGGACCGGTTGAGACCGGACCTTTGGTCCCTAACGGCCCCCGGCCCCGGTCCCGAAACGGTCTCGCGAAAAAAAAAGCCAGATGAACCGGTATAAATTTGGACCGGAACCGGCCGGACTGGACCGGTCCAAAAAATAAAAAAGAAAAAGAAAAATCTGTTGCATTCTAGCCGTTTCTAGCCGTTGGCAACGGCTCTTTTGACGCCCTAGCCGTTGTCCAACGGCCAAAAACGGCCAATTTCACCCCTCTACCACCCCATAACCAACCCTAACTATTTTTTTCTATAAATACCACATTATTTCATCATATTTTCACACAAATCTTTCAATTCTCTCTAATTCTCTCAAGTTTCTTACAATATTGCTATTATTCTACTTTGGCTATTTGTTAAAAATTTATAATTTGGCTACTTTATCAAGTTCTATTTGGAGTTTCTATCAAAGTTATATTTGGCTATTTGGTGAAGTTTACAAATATCAAGTATTGGGTCAATTGGAGACGCTACGTGGTTGAAATATCAATTTGGCTATTTTTGTAATTTTTCGATTATCAAGTATTCAACTAATTAATTGAAGTGGAGGCTCAAGTTTCAACTTCACCTCAATTATACGGTTATATTTGGTTGGTCGTTCCTACTTCTACTCTTTTATTATTTTTTTGTCAAATATATTTATTTTATTTGCTATTATTATGTCTCAAAGAGGTTCAATTGGAACTAGTAGTGGGGGGCGGGCACGTGGTCGTAGGGGAAATAGGGGTAAAGAAATTGCTGGTAGTTCTAATCAGTTCACCCACATAGATGATTCTCAATATTATCATAATGTTAGCGCTGATAACATACTTGATCACGAAATGTTAGAAACACAATATGGGAATCAAAGCGTGGTTAATTTAGAAGAAACACCTGAATTTCAAGCTAGTCCACCCGAAGTTCAGTCTGACTTGCTCCTACTAGAATACCGGCTAAACGTAAGGATAGATCTGAGGTGTGGCAATTTGCATCAAAGAATGTTGCAGCACAGACGGCCAAAGACGGGATTTGTGATAAGGTGTGAGTTTTTAAAACTGGGGGTAATGAGGGTGGGACGGGTAAACTTAGATATTACTTACAAAGAAACATCCTAAAGAATGGTCAACGTGGTCGGGTGGTGTACATTTAGGGACCGAACATGGGGGAGTAGCGCATGATCAATCTTGGGGTACCCAAACAAGAATTAACCAAACAACAGGAGGGCTTCTTACTTATTATAAATAAAAGGATAGGGAAGCTATTGCTAAATTAGTTGCCCTCGAGGGTTTACCTTATAGTTTTCTTTTTTCTACTGGTTTTGTTCGTTATGTTCAATCTATATATAATACCTCTTTTCATAGTTTTCCAAGAACTACTGTTAAAAATGATATTATTAAATTTAAGAACGAATATCAGGATTATTTGCGATATATGTTTGATAACTTTGACACTAGAGTATGTTTTACTACGGATATGGGTCGTTCTACTAATGGATGTGATTATATTACTGTTACTGTTCATTGGATAGATCCTGATTGGGTATTTCAAAAACGTATTATTGCTTATAAAGTTGTTGATGAACCACACACGGGAAATTATATTTGTAATAAAGTTTCTTCAATTTGTCGTACGTACTTTTTATCTAACAAAGTTTTTAGTATTACGGTAGATAATGCTACAAACAACACAGATGCACTTAGGAACTTGATACCTATTTTGAACCCCCCCCCCCCCTTTTGCTGAATTTTTTCATGTTAGGTGTGCATGTCATATTTACAACTTAGTAGTAAGAGATGGTCTTGCCTTGTTTAACGACATTATCAAAAAGGTGCAGATAGCTATTACTTATATTTTTAGAAATAAAAACCAAGAAAGAAGACGAGAATGAGAAAGAAAATGTGTAGAATTAGGAATGCCAATTAGGAGAGTCCCAAAGGAAGTTTGTACTAGGTGGAACACTTTATATGATGCATTGACTGTCGCTTATGACTATAGAGTGCCTATTTCTCAAATGTATAATAAACATTTTATGGAAATCTATCTCCTTAAGCAATACTCCCTCCGTTTCAAAAAGGATGAACCTATTTCCTTTTTAGTCTGTTTCAAAAAGAATGACCTCTTTCTAAATTTGGAAAGAAATATTCACTTTTACTCATCCCTAGATGATTTTTAGCCACACAAATATCTATAACTTATTTTAGACCACAAGTTTCAAAAGTCTTCTCTCTTTATTAAACTCCGTGCATAGTCAAATGGGTTCATCTAAAGTGGAACGGAGGGAGTATGAAGTTTACAAACCGGCTGTAGAGTTAATGATTGAAAAATTTAGAAAATATTTTTAGCTGGAATATCGGAATTATTGAAAACGTATAAGCAATATGAAGTTTACAAACCGGCTGTAGAGTTAATGATTGAAAAATTTAGAAAATATTTTTTTCCAATTCCTCCTCTTTTTTACATTGCTTCTGTGTTGCATCCTACTTTTAAAATTAAGTTAACTGAACGACTTGTTAGAGAAGTATATGCAAATTTAGAAATTACTCCTATTGAAATTGCTACTAATGGGTATCCAAGTGTAGACGAGGCTGTTGCTAAAGTTTATGCAGATACCGTGGCTGTTTTTGCAAAGTATAGAGCTTGGGCAGACACTGCTACACCAACGGAACCAATACTATCCACCGGGCAAAGTTCTTCATATGCGGGGATGAGCACTTTTGAGGGACTTGACGAAAAGTTGCTTTCAGAACACGACGAGTACGGGGAGGAATACAGCGAGTTCTAAGTGTATTTAATTCAATATCCAAAGAAACTTAACAACTTTGGAACTAAGAATTTGTTGGATTATTGGAAGAATCAAGAATCGCAATTTTCAATTCTTGCAAAAATGGCCCGGGATATATTAACAAATCAAGCTTCATCAGTTGCATCGGAAAGCGCTTTTAGCAAAGGAAGATTTCAAATTGAAGATCACAGATATTCGTTGAAGGAGGAGGCAATGAAGACAGGAATTTTATTCAGGGATTGGATCAGAGCAGAGCGAAGAAACTTTGGTCTACCAGAACTTACTAAGGAAAAGGGCAAAGCATATCTCGATCAAATTTCTAGCGATGGAACAAGTGAAGGGGGTCAAACCGGCAATGAAGAAGAAGAAGAAGACGAAGAACCAGAAGGAGATGATGAACAAGATCAACAACGGCCAGTTCCAAAAGAAAAGCCTACAACTATCCTCAAGAAATTAGCTAATATGTTTAAAAGAATGTAATTTTCTAAATAAGAATTTTGAATTTACAAGTTTGAAGTTTAGATGTAATTTGCAGTACTTATGTCTTAAACAATTCAATAAAATTGCTCCAAGTCTTGGAATTCAATCACAACTATTGTCTTCATACTTTTTATTTTTAATTTATAGTTTGCGCAAAAAAATACTACAATTAATTACTAGTTTGTAAATTAGTTCAAAGTTTGAATTTTGAACTTAACAAATTAATTCAAAATTTGAATTTACTAAAATTAATTCAAAGTTTGAATTTTGAACTTAACAAATTAATTCAAAAGTTTGAACTTTGAATCATCACTTCAAAAATTTCATTACTTCAAAGTTCAAAGTATAAAAAAATACTACAAGTTTTTTAATTCTAAGTTTAAACTTTAAACATTGAAATATACTAAACATATGTTATATGTACAAGTAAAAACTTAATAATATTTTGTTGTAATATTTTTCAAAGTTTCCACCACTTTAAATAAAATACAATGGAAAACCAAATATATATATTTGGCCCGAACTTTCGGGCCCAGACCGGACCGGGACCGGACCGGCAGTTTGGGCCAACGGCTCTCTTTTAAATATAGCCGTTGGCCAACGGCCTATCACCCTCCCCCCCCCTAAACGCCCCTGATACCCCTACCCCCCCCAACCTATTTTTATCAATATATACTCTAATATTTCATCATTATATCACACAATTTAGCACTTTCTATCAATTTATCTCTCAAATTACTCTCAAAGGCTTTTTTCTAAATTTCTTCCAAAATCCAAACAATTATAATGGCTGAAAATCAAGCTCCCGCTGCTCCCAGTCCTAGTGAAACAAGAATTACGGAACGAAGACGTCGTTCTATAGTGTGGGAACTTATTATGAAAGATACTGAAACTCAAAAAGCTAAATGTAGCCTCTGTAACAAAGAGTGGCAAATTTACACTGGCAGCAACAATGGAGGGACGGGAAAGTTTAGGCAACACTTAGAAAAAAATCACAAAACCGAATGGGATAGAATAAACGGCTTTATTCCGCGTGATTAAAATATAATTTACATAATTATTTTGTTTCATTAAAAAATATAATTTACATAATTATCACAAATGGTGTTTAAATAAATTGTTAAGTTTTTCAAATTTTAACTTTATTTGCCTAAAGAAAAACTAAAAAAAAATTAAAAATAACAGTTAAACCGGCCGGACCGGGACCGACCAGCTTAACGGTCGTCGGAACCGGTCCCGATCCGGCACCAATTTTTTAAACCGGCTAGGACCGGACCGGTAGACCGGTTAAACTCCGGTTTTGAAATTTTTTTGGCCCGGTTCCGGACCGGAACCGGAATCCGGTACCAGTCCCGGACCGGATCGGGCCGTTAGCCACCCTTACTCACTACTAACACCCAAAACATACACTGTTTGGGGTTAACTAGGATTAATGTCCTACATCAAAGTGTGTACAAGGAAGCTCAAAAGAACAGACTAGGCAAGCTTCTGCTGCTCAATTCAGTTTCATGAGAGTCCCCAGTAAAATGCAATAACCTGCCAGTAGAATACACATCAATAACACTATACCAGCAATCAACGAATGGTCTGGGAATACAAATCAATAGCATTATTCTTCTCAATTGCATCCTAGATTATAGGGTTTGAGGCTACAGATCTCATAAAGTTAGATCAAATAGGCATCTCAAAGTTACTTTTGTCACAAAAACTCAACTACCATCGAAAATTCTAAGTCATAATCCTGACATGAGGATGAACTATTGTGTAATCTATTGTGTAGCTACTTTTCTTCTTTTTCACACTATTCTTTTATCTTAGAAGTGTATTATTCATACTATTCTTTTGTTTAGGAAGTGCATTATTCATACACTATTCTTTTGTCTAGGAAGTGCATTATTCATACTATTCTTTTGTCTAGGAAGTGCATTCTTCTTGTTAGAGTCAAGATGTATTTATTTATTGTTCTGAATCGAATACTGTGTTCTTTGTAATTTCAAGATGTGTCAATATTGATGAGCGAACAGATTTAGACAACATTTAGAACAGGAATCTAACAATAATTATACACTGACAACGGAAAAAAAATTGCACTATCAGGTCACATAAAAACCAACTACATATAGTAACTTTTATTATAAGCATGAATTGGAAACTTGCAGACTTGGTAAATGACTTGTTACAACTAAGAAAATCTACACCTATATATAGTGTAAATATTTACATCATCGATGATGCTAAGCTTAAGAAAATAAAAAGCATCTTTTAATAATTGACTGAATCCAATATTTCCCTTTATTAAGTGCAAAGATATTGTTGTTAGTTCTTAGGAACATCACATATGGGATATTATTCTTTCTTTGCTCCCTGAATTCAGAGTATTCTATGCTTTTCTCAATTAAACAAGTTTCGTCTTATTTTGAGATTAAATTGATATTATTGAAAAATGTAAACTGTGAGTTACAATAGCGGTCTTTCTGTATTGCTTCAATCTCACTAGTCACATCTAACACTAGCAGAAACAACTATACTTTCTATGGCATCATTAAATAACCCTAAGAGAAGTTAATTAAACAAAATATAGAAATTCCCTCCTGGAAAAATTTTGAATTTGTAAAAGGGCTCTTTTTATGGTACAGGTATATGAGCAGAAGTGATAATTTTGTACTTATGTGTTGTACACAGCAGCAGTACTAATGTCAACTAACTGCAAATGCCCAATTTGCAGTGATGAATACAGCAAAACGTTAAAATCTACAATAGAAAGAGAGTATTGGAAAGTTCATTCAAAGGGTCACATATAATGTAGAATAGTACTCATCTAGCAAGGACACTTCAGATGTTAATTTTATGAAGTCAAAAGGCACATGTAGGAGGACTCAGCATAGGCAAAAGACCACGAGAAGCAGTGATGATAAGTATAATCGTGATTGACATGGCCGGATGCTCATCCATCCCAATTTCGAGTGAGTTCCAACATCTGGAGAAGTTATCCAGCCCATTAGTCATCTGAACTATTGAAAGTACTGGTTAGTTGAAAGCCCATTAGTCAAGTAAGGTTCCGTGAATACAAATCAATAGCGTTATTTTCATCCCAGATTATAGTAGAGTGAGGCTACAGATATGCCATATAGTTAGATCAAAAAGACATCTCCGTGCAGGCCTAATGAGAGCAGGTCAAACAAGACTATATTGAAAAAACATAAGTTCACATGGTACGTACGTTTTAGTAGAGTGACTATTTAAAGTATTTTGGATAAGTTGATTGATATTTTTTTTTCCAAACAAAAGAAAAATAATTTTTTTAGATACTTTTCAATAGTTCAGTGATCATTTTAGAAATTAACTCATTTATTTATAAAGACGTTTGGGACTATATATTTAATTTTTATAGGACAATAAACCACAATATTCTGTAGTTTATCCATTTTTTGTGTGGACGACACGGATTCTTGAAGTAGCTGAATTAGTTGAATGTTCACTTTAGTACCACCCTTGTCCTTATGAAACTTCCTTTTGTTTTAATTGACCTTAGAGATGTGAAAGATCAGATATAATAAGGCAATTATCCAATGGTTGCCAACAAATTAAACGCATGAGTCTAGTTTTGACTGCCAATTCTCTTTACCAACTTTTTCTTTTATTACTGTTTGGGTCAATTATCTACCGGTCGTCAACTTGTTTGGGTCAATTTTTGTTTATCTTAACAACTTGTCAGTTGTCACCAACAAACTTATTATTGAATGCATGTATCCATCATCCAACCCCTCCGTTAGCTGGCTGTTAAAACAAAAAAGTACGTATACTTTTCTTCTTACTTTTTTGTAATATTTAAATCTAAAATTATATTCCTTACTCATGCAACTCTATATAAAGAGGTGAGCTTCAGAAGACAAGTATTCAGACGCACCTAAGGTTTTCTTAGTCTTGAGAAACTTAGCTTGGAAACTAACTTCGCATCAATCAACTCTATATTGATTTGATTTTATAAAAAGTTGCGAGAAAATATAATTTTAAAGAGACTATGGCAATAAAAGGATATTTACTAATTGCAGTTGAGTTACTTTTTCTCTACAAATTTACAATTGTCACCTGCCTGGCTTCAACTTTGCTAAATCGCGATAGTTTTCCCGCTGATTTTATGCTTGGTGCATCATCTTCTGCTTATCAAGTAGGTTTTCTAAGTATATCTAAGTTTATATTTAATTTGGATTCATTGAATATGAACTTTTATTCACAACTATGTTTTCCTCTTGATTTGATCAGTATGAAGGTGCAGCATTTGATGAAGGTAAAGGACCTAGTATATGGGATAACTTCACTCACAAATTTCCAGGTATACATTCTTTCTATTTTTGTTTCTTTTTTCTCTTTTCCTTTGTATAATTTCTTCCAGATGTAATGGATATATAATCCATAATGACGACAAGAAATTTACCTTTATCCTCCTTAATTGTCTTTCTTGTGCATTGCAGGAAAAATATCAGAGGGAAATAATGCGGATATAGGAGACAACTTTTATCATACGTATAAGGTAGTACTGATTGTTTATCTTTTAAATTCTACTAATCTTTTTAGTACAACGAAAATAGATTGCTCTTTCCTTTGTTTAAATCTGACTTTTCAATTTGTGGAAATATGGAACAGGATGATGTGAAACTGATGAAGTTTGTTGGGTTGGATGCTTTTAGATTTTCGATCTCCTGGTCAAGAATATTGCCTCGTAAGAATATTAATCATATCTAAAAGTCAATTATTTTGATCATGAATTTAAGGAAAAACTTATAACTATGTCGTGCAACAACCTATGATCACTTTGCATAACAGTTTCATTGATTATCAGGTGGCAAGTTAAGTGGAGGAGTCAACAAAGAAGGCATTGCATTTTATAACAATCTCATCAATGAGCTTCTATCTAATGGTTTGTATTTTGTACCATCAGTCACATTCTTCCACCCTTGTAGTACTCCTCTTCTTTTGGTTTGTCTGTCTGCCTATTTCTCTAACCATGTATATACATAAACAGGAATACAACCACTTGTGACAATATACCACTGGGATCTTCCACAAGCACTAGAAGATGATTATAGTGGTTTTCTAAGCCCTCTTGTTGTGTAAGTTCTTTGTCATTTTACATTATTTTTTCAATCGTGAGAGGAGCAATTAAGTAAAAGTATAAAATTAAAAGTTCGGAACTTTTATTAACCTAAGTATATCGACAACGAAACTGAAGAAATGTTGTTCAATTGGCAGTAATGATTTTGTGGACTTTGCCGAGCTTTGCTTTAAAGAATTTGGAGATAGAGTGAAGCATTGGATCACAATGAATGAGCCTTATATTTTCACAAGTGGTGGCTATGACTCGGGCTCTTCTGCTCCTGGTCGATGCTCTCCTTGGCAAGCCACTGCTTGTGCCAATGGAAACTCAGCAACTGAGCCTTATGTTGTTGCCCACCATTTGATTCTTTGTCACGCTGCTACAGTAAGTCTATACGAGGAGAAATACCAAAAATCTCAAAAGGGAGAGATCGGAATAACACTTGTTGCTCAATGGATGGTACCCTATTCCAATAGTGAACTCGATGTCAAAGCAGCCCAACGATCCATGGACTTTATGTATGGATGGTAAGTAATAGCAAATTACATTAATTTAATTTGTCTCACCTTTAACGTATGATTACATGTAGTTATGATCATTTAAATGAACATATCAATTTACAATCATATCAATTTACAGGAAGTAACCTCAGTTATAACTGAACATTCAATATCATATATAGGCTTGTATACACTTACAAGATCAGTTAGGTAGTGTTTAAAATCATGTATGGCTAACAGTAATCTATTTTCTATATGTAGGTACATGGATCCATTGGTTAATGGAGATTATCCATCAATTATGCGTGAAATTGTGGGAGAAAGGTTACCAAGTTTTACCCCTGAGCAAGTTAAGATGGTGAAAGGGTCCTTTGACTTCATAGGACTTAATTACTATACCTCAAATTATGCAGCTCATCTTTCTTCCAGAAACAGTGTTAATGTCAGCAGTGCAACAGATCCTCAAGTCTACATTACAGGTAAACTACTCGTGAAGTTAAATAAATGGAACAAAGGAAAAGAATGAAAATATTATTCCAAGGTATTGATATATCTACTTATTTTGTTTTTCTTGTTAGGTGTAAGAGATGGAATACCCATTGGTGATCCTGTAAGTATCTGCTGAATGATTAGTAAATGTTGACATTTTTATTTAACTATTAAAAAGATGCATAGAATTGACGAGAAGTTTTTTTTTTTTGGTGGTGCAGACTGCAGTAAACTTTTTCTTTGACTCTCCCAAAGGACTTCGAGATCTTCTAGTCTATACAAAGGAAAAGTACAACAACCCATCCATTTATATTACAGAAAATGGTATGTCAAATTTGAAAATTTTATATTGTCAGTATATATAAGTTAATATAGTACTATATATATACACGTGCTCGGAATAAAATAAAGAAATTAAACAACAAGACTTTCATCATATATTCATTCACTCTCTGAATTATGATTTCGGTGAATTTTCAGGAATGGGTGATCGTACCAGCACAATGAAGGATGCCATAAGGGATCGTCCAAGAGTGAAATTTTACCGTGGCCATCTTTTGGCAGTTCAAGAAGCCATAGAGTAAGCTCATCATCTTATAAAATTATTATAACTGATTCAGTTCAATAATAATATAAAAAGAACATTTTTGATGTTGACTGAAAATTAATGTTTATGTTTTACTAATTGGCAGGATGGATGTGAAGGTTAAGGGTTACTTTGCATGGTCATTTCTTGACACATTTGAATGGACTGACGGTTATAAACTAAGATTTGGAATGTGTTATGTGGATTACACTGATGGATTAAGAAGATACCCCAAATATTCAGCTCTTTGGTTCAGAAAACACTTTCACAGGGAGGCTTCAAAACTTAGCTATCCTAGGCGTATGAACTCATGGATTCCACGTATCTTGAGATCATACATGTAATCTATTTTGTAGCTACTTTTCTTCTTTTTTCACACTATTCTTTTATCTTAGAAGTGTATTATTCATACTATTCTTTTGTCTAGGAAGTGCATTATTCATACTATTCTTTTGTCTAGGAAGTGCATTCTTCTTGTTAGAGTCAAGATGTATTTATTCATTCCTTTTGTAAATACAAGGAGAGATACATGAATTCTTTTATTGTTCTGAATTGAATACTGTGTTCTTTTGTAATTTCAAGATGTGTCAATATTGATGAGCGAACAGATTTAGACAACATTTAGAACAGGAATCTAACAATAATTATACACTGACAACGGAAAAAAAATTGCACTATCAGGTCACATAAAAACCAACTACATATAGTAACTTTTATTATAAGCATGAATTGGAAACTTGCAGACTTGGTAAATGACTTGTTACAACTAAGAAAATCTACACCTATATATAGTGTAAATATTTACATCATCGATGATGCTAAGCTTAAGAAAATAAAAAGCATCTTTTAATAATTGACTGAATCCAATATTTCCCTTTATTAAGTGCAAAGATATTGTTGTTAGTTCTTAGGGACATCACATATGGGATATTATTCTTTCTTTGCTCCCTGAATTCAGAGTATTCTATGCTTTTCTCAATTAAACAAGTTTCGTCTTATTTTGAGATTAAATTGATATTATTGAAAAATGTAAACTGTGAGTTACAATAGCGGTCTTTCTGTATTGCTTCAATCTCACTAGTCACATCTAACACTAGCAGAAATAACTATACTTTCTATGGCATCATTAAATAACCCTAAGAGAAGTTAATTAAACAAGATATAGAAATTCCCTCCTGGAAAAATTTTGAATTTGTAAAAGGGCTCTTTTTATGGTACAGGTATATGAGCAGAAGTGATAATTTTGTACTTATGTGTTGTACACAGCAGCAGTACTAATGTCAACTAACTGCAAATGCCCAATTTGCAGTGATGAATACAGCAAAACGTTAAAATCTACAATAGAAAGAGAGTATTGGAAAGTTCATTCAAAGGGTCACATATAATGTAGAATAGTACTCATCTAGCAAGGACACTTCAGATGTTAATTTTATGAAGTCAAAAGGCACATGTAGGAGGACTCAGCATAGGCAAAAGACCACGAGAAGCAGTGATGATAAGTATAATCGTGATTGACATGGCCGGATGCTCATCCATCCCAATTTCGAGTGAGTTCCAACATCTGGAGAAGTTATCCAGCCCATTAGTCATCTGAACTATTGAAAGTACTGGTTAGTTGAAAGCCCATTAGTCAAGTAAGGTTCCGTGAATACAAATCAATAGCGTTATTTTCATCCCAGATTATAGTAGAGTGAGGCTACAGATATGCCATATAGTTAGATCAAAAAGACATCTCCGTGCAGGCCTAATGAGAGCAGGTCAAACAAGACTATATTGAAAAAACATAAGTTCACATGGTACGTACGTTTTAAGGGCTCGAGGTGATGTAGCCCAAACGACAAATCCGTGCGGGCCTAAGCCTAAAGCGGACAATACATACCATGGACTTGGGCCGTGACAAATATGATATCAGAGCCAGAACGCCCTCAGTACGATGGTGTGGTAAACCTCAGCGAGGATGCTACTTGGGCCGTTACACCAAAACACACCTACGACCCCAACTTTTAAGTCTTAATTCTGACTAGGCTTTGCACAAATATAATAGGAGTACTAATTTTAGACATCCCTTTGTTTATTCAAATCACCTAAGAATGCTAGCTAGTAAATAAGTTGAGAAAATATGATACTTAAAACTACATATATGATGCATAACTCAAGTAAAGTTAAACAATACACTGCTTTATTTGGAAACAAGCAAACAGAAATAGTAACAACAACATATCTAATATTATCCCATATGTGGGGAGATGTATGCCGACCTTATTTCCACCAAGGTGGAGAGGATGTTTCCGATACACCCTCGGCTAGAAAAGCATTTTAAAAAAAAAAAGTCTAAAAACAAACAAGGAAGGAACATCAGGAAAGCTCAAATACAAGATGAGATACAATTCAATTGTATCTTGTTTATTGTAACAAACCACAATAACGGAACTTCTAAATGTCTCTAGTGAAGAAGAAATCTTTTGAGCCAAAGCGCTGAGCGTTTGGGATATCTTTTCAAATTGTCATCATAATCAATAAAGTTAATCCCAAATCTCTGAGTGTAACCTGAACTCCACTCGAAATTATCCAACAATGACCATGCAAAGTATCCCTTAACCATCACACCATCCCTGTTACAATAACAAAAATCATACCAATAATACTAGCGTCAGTTTGAACTGATTGAATCGATCAATATATGTCATTGATGGGTCATTTTGAGCATAGTTCAAATTAGCCATCTTTGCAGTGTAAATGGACCTTAAAGAGAAATTCAAACGTAACAAAGTTTTTGTTTGGGTTTGGTTTGTTTGATACGATATTAAAAAAAAAAGTTTCTATTAGTGTGATTAGTTATTAAAAGAATTATAAAAGACCAACAAATGAAAAAAAAAAAAAAAAAAAAAGAAATTTGCGGTTGCCAGGTTGGGTAATGAACCTGCTCATTTTGATGGTATTATAACCGATTTCGTTTACTTTTCCAGCAGAATGTAACCCGACCCATAATGCGAACACTTTACAAAAATAAAATTTATTTACTCAGAAAATATTTAGAGGTTATTTTTTGTGAGAGGAATTAGGCAAAGAATGGACTCACTTAATGGCAGCATTAAGGGCCAACAGATGACGACGGTAGAAATCTACTCGTTGGGGATCATTTACTCCTTGCTGAACTTGTGTAACATTAGCATCACTCATTCCTAATCACAAGACAACACATATACATTTGTGATGAGTAAATAAAGAAATTCAGTTTAAATTATTGAATGACAAAATCACTTTATTGATGAATTAGTTCATTGTCTTACCATTCTCTGTAATATAAATTATGGGATTCTTATATTTTTTCTTCGTGTAGACAAGTAACTTTCGAAGTCCTTTTGGAACGACCTTAAAATCACTCGTGCCCGTCTGCAGTAAGGAAAAAAAATAAAGCACAGGAAGAAGAAAATGTAAAAGTCAAAAGATAAATTTTGCCAGGTGAAAGTTTTTTACCGGTTCACCAATGGATACTCCATTTCTTTCCGCTGCAAAAATTTTGAAAAATAAAAGTATAGGACACATTTAGAAGGAAAAAAAAGAAGAAGAAGAAGAAGAAGAAGAAGCAATGGTTATATAAAATTGTTAATCATAAGAAAGGATATCATTCACTATTTCAAGACAATTAGTACTAACTTGTGTCATTTACTCGAGAATCTGTTGAATAGCTAATGTTGACTTTATTTTGGGAACTAAAAGCTGCATAATGTGAGGTGTAGTAATTCAGTCCCAAAAAATCATAAGAACCCTTCATCATCTCAGCTTGCTCTGTCGTGAATTTTGGTAAGCGATCTCCCACAAGTCTACGCATAGTTTTGGGATAGTCACCATATGTTAATGGATCCATAAACCTACAAACAACATGACCAACTTCTTAATATGAGAACACAACTAATAACTATTTGGGCAAATTTGAGAGGTTGAAAAGCGTGCTAACCATCCAAACATAAAATCAATGGCTCGTTTAGCTGCTTTCTTGTCTTGTTTACTATTGGAGTATGGTACAAACCAATGAGACACTAGCACTATTCCTATCTCACCCTTTTGTGATGCCTGTATAATTTAGCAAACGACAACAAAGTTTAAAATGATAACTTCAATAACACATAATTGCATGATACGAAAAAAGAAAAAAACTAAGAAACTAAACTTGTTCATTCACCTTGAATTTAGTCATATATAATTTAGATGCTTCAGCATGAGCAAGAAGCAAGTGGTGCCCAACTATATAAGGCTCAGTTGCAGAGTTGCCACCAAGGCATTCATTGTTCATCCAATCAGAACATCGTCCGGGAGCAAACGTGCCCAAGTCATAGCCCATAGAGGCATAAGTCCATGGTTCATTTAACGTGGCCCAAAGCTTAACCTTGTCCCCAAATTCTTCGAAGCAAACCTCTGCATAGTCGCGAAAATCCTTCCTGTAAATAGAATTTATATTATGTTCAAATACATTATTGTTTTGTCTTATTTTGTTGGGAAAACAAAAACACAATTAGCCCCCAATATAGCATATTATCAAAATATCTAGCCCTAAAATTTGGCTTTTCCCTACCTTGATTGCTTTGGCAACAACTACAAGTTCAGTACTGACCATACTGATTTCTGAATTGTTAACTTTACTTTATCAAATAAGATATACATAAAGCATTGAATTAAATTGGTATTGCAGGTGATGTATTCACTTACACAACACGAGGGCTTAAAAAGCCGAGATACTCATCTTCAAGGGCTTGTGGTATATCCCAGTGAAAGAGTGTGACCAAAGGTTGTATTCCTGTGGTTCAGGGCAAAATGAAATGAAAAAAAAACAAAAAACATCTTAATATAACAGCTAGCCAAGGAATTAGTATTTCTTAAGAACGATATATATATATGGGAGAGGAATATGACCATTTGCTAGGAGTTCATTAATGAGACTCTTGTAGAAGTTAATGCCCTCTTCGTTTACTCCCTTACTTCGCTTCCCATCTGATATACAGTATGAAAAGGTAAGTTATTTAATCACCTGTAAAATTGATTTATTACAAATCTTTACAACATGCAATTATTAGAACACATTTAATATGCAATTAGAGGTGACAGAATTAATGTGCGTACAAAAATTTTAAATAGTATTAGAGGTAATATGTTTTTGAATTGAAGAAACTAGAGAAGTGATCTTACATGGTAAAATTCTTGACCATGAGATGGAAAATCTAAAACTATTCAACCCTTCAAATCTCATAAGCTGTATGTCTTCCTATAGAGCACATGTCAATAGAGGTATGAGTAAACACTTACTATTTCGTTAGAAATTTATAATTATTAAAACAAATGCTTTAGATCAGCAAGACGATACCTTGTAACGATGGTAAAAATCAACAGCTATATCACCGTTGTTGTGATCAATTATTCTTTCTGCACAGGCAAAATATAACATAAATAGGTCTATATTTCTTAAAATATAAGTACGTTCGATTGCCTTTCCAAGTGCAAATATAATTACTACACCTATACAGTTTCAAACAGCTAATCATGACCCACAGGATTGGCTAAGGTTATTAGCTACTCCACAAATGTCCATTACTTTTTAATAAGACCAATTTCATTCCACCACTAACAAACTAATAATAAGGTGTTCTGTAATCCTAAAGGTTCTCTAAAGTTTTAAGTATCAACATTTACTTTATCAGAACATACAAATCTCATACATGAGATTAAAGAAAGGACTTTCACAACCATAAGTTAATGCAAGTATCTTATTTTTTTTTTTAAATTAACATACCATTCATTCAAAATGCAATGAAAACAAAATACAACTGTTTATAGACAGGCATCAGTAGTGCTTTGTCTATCATTGTTCATAAAACAAAAATATGACATAAAAGGATGACATAATGCAAGTCTCTGTTTTAAAAATGGAACTCGCTGCGGGGTGGGGCACTTGAAAAAGACCATGAGGCTTTCGGTTGAGGCTTATGCCTTAAGCGCCCGACGGTGCGTCCAAGGTACGCCCAACGCTCAACGCTCGGACTCGTCTTATAGAACTTATGCAAATGATCTGTCCAATTTTTTTATTAAGATTGTTCATCCACAATTTTCTTTAAAATGAAGTTATATTCATCGAAATTCGGAAATTGAATGTAGCTCAATTAACGAGGCATAATATTGCATGTACTATAATTTAGAATATCATGAGGGTGAATATCATCTGTATACTTAATTTGAAAATGCGTTGTCGATGTTTATATCGTCACTTGTTATTGGTCTTCATGTCTTATTTCTGTCACTGAAAATTGTTAGAGTTCAATTATTTTACAATTTAGAAGCAATATTATATATATCAATGAAGAATTAATATTTTAAATTATAACAGTAATAAATTTTATTTTTTATTCATTTTTATAATAACAAAATTTTAAATTTTATTGTTTTAAAGTTACGGTCTTATAGTTTATTTATATCTCATAAAAACTGTAACATTGTTCAATTTCTTACAATCATAAAAAAAGATTAGATCTTTTGTTTCTATAATATTTTTTCTTATTTTTAATTTTCTTAAATTTTTTTAATTAATTTCTATATTTTTTGGCTCATTATACTATTTTATTATTTTTAAATTAATTAAAAAATAAGATCCATGGGGCTATCGCCCCATGTCTCCGGGCTTACGCCAAGTAGAGGATCTAGAAATTTTACTAAGGGGTATCAAAATCTACGCAAGTAAAGGTACGAAAAAAATTAAGGGGACTCAACAATGCCATATATACATAAAAAAAGAAAAAAGTTATCCTTCTATATAGTATAATTTTTCTGCGAAAGAGTATCAATAGAATAGGTCCGCCACTGCTTGCACCTCGCCTCATTGTAAGTAAAACGTCTCGACTTAAGTCCCGCATTTTAAAACATTGATGCAAGTATAGCAATAAACGACTTAGCCATAACCCCAATTAGTCGACGCCGCATATATTGATTACTTGTTTTTTTATTACATCATATTCTTAACTATTCAACATTGATTTTTCGAAATTGTTGGTGATCTATTCATAAAGGGGTCTGTCTGTGAATTGAAATGTATTAAGTCGTCTATTTTTTGACATTCACATACCGATTGATTCATATATATGATTTTCGGCATGACTGGTCATCTCATACGTATTATTAGTTTTTGGTTGTTTGTAAACTTAATTACATACACCATATATATGCTGGATATTCAAAATCTTATCTTTTTTAATCTTGTATCAATGAACATTTATAGTATATTAATAGTATCAGCATTTTTATACGGCTTTCTTCATTTGTATATGTTGGGTTATAGATGCCTAATATTTACTCTCATATATTATGCTGCTATCACAATTGAAATATGGAGTTTGAGATTTGAAAAGGAAAAGAAAAAACAGAAAATTAACCTTCACAAAGTTTACAATAAAAATAATGTTAGGTCCACATATGACATATATATACCAGGATGTTTGTGCGTATATGTATCCCACATACTTGGGCCTCTACCACCTTCAGAGGCTGCTCCTTCATACTGCAAATAACAAGCACAACCCTTGATCTAGAATGAATCTTAAAATTTAATGAGATGATCAACGTTTTTGGGTAAGACGAAAAACTTTTTTTCATGGAAAATTATTTGGCTGGTGAGCGAATATCTTTTTGAAAAGAATAGATAGTAAAAACTAAAGTAATAATATAGCAACCAAAGAAGTGTTTTGATAAAATGTTTGAGCACTAAATATTACTCCATACTAATCTCTAATAGTAATCGTTAGTTGGAGCAAGTAGAGATTAAAAATGAACTCCTAGCAAATGGAAGTCATTTTCTAGTAACCTAATATCACTAATTTTACTTCTTCTGGAAAAATATTTTACTGAAACATGACTTGTGTTATACTAAACACAAATGTAAAATACATTCACGACTAGTTACGTTATATACAAAGTTTAAACTCCATATATATATACCTGATAAGAAGATGAGGCCGTTCCAAACATAAAATTTACGGGAAAACTGCTGCGATTAAATGGAACTGATATGTTGTGGCTTAACACATTATTTGCACCAACAAAGAGCTGATTCTGACCCCATAACCTGAAAACAAGAAAACACAGCAAGAAAGATCTACACATATGCATGGCTAAATTTTAGTAAATGATTAGTTCCAATGGGCTATCATGATCAGAATCAGCCCTTTAAATAGAATGATTTACTCTATTTCTTTAGATAAGAGTGTCATAATGAGATGCCGATTATGTTCATTAGTACTCCCTCCGTCCCTAATTGAGTGTCTTAGTTTGATTGGATACAAAACTTAAAAAATATAGGAAGATTTTTCAATTTTGTGGTTCTAAATAAAAGGTGTGTGTAATGTACTAAAATAATCTTTGAATTTGTGGTTTTAAATCTGACAAGTAGGATGTTTGAATTGTCAACTTACGTAATATATAAAGAGGCACTTATTTTAGGATAAACCAAAAAAAAAAGTAAGACATTTAATTTGGGACGGAGAGAGTATCTTTTTGTTCAAAATGCACCATTGAATTCAGGCCGCATCAAACATTTATTGATTAAATATCATTGTATAGTATAAAAGTATACATTATTTAAAAGTTAATCATCTCTCACGTCGCCGAGACTTCTACTGTCAGCACCCTTTGTGCTAGTAGGGCCCACCATGTAGTCTCTTATAAATATTTAAATGCTTGTTTGTTTCTAATTTTAATTTAGAGATAATGGTTAAAATCCTTCTAAACTATTATTTTTTGTTAGTTTCATACTTAAACTATGGGTTGGTCACGTTACCCTCTGAACTATTAACTTTCATATTCAAAATCCCATATAGTACCAAGTGGCATGAAGAATGAATTCACTCTCTTTGTAGAGCATCCATGTGGCATTTTAACAATTAATTTTTTAAAGTAAGTGTTCCTATTTCTTTTTTTTTTTTTTGTTATTTTTCGTCAAAATAAATTTTTCTTCCTTAGTTGAAAACTCATATATTCTAAAATAATAAATATTAACCAACAATAGTAAATTTAACTATTATATAGAACTGAATTTACTCAATCATAATAAACTCAATTGAGAATACTGCGTATTAAAATATTAAAATAATACAGTGCCTGTTGAGGGTTATATTTTTTAATTAAAATTATTATTAATAACAAAATTTGATTGTAAATTGAAACTGAATTTATCACATTTTGATTAAATTATTTTTATTACTCTTATTATTCTAAGGTTAATAGGTCTCAACTAGTTTATTATTATTGGCAAAAAAGAAAGTAGAGTTATGAAGAAGAAAATAATTAATTAGAAAAGAGGAAAGGAAAAAGATAATAATAATAAGAAATAATAATAATAAATAAGTAAAAAAATACTTAGATTTTAAAAGTTGAAGAGAGATGCCACATGAATATTTTTTTGGTATATTTTATTTCCCCACACACAATAAAGAGAGTGAATTCACTCTCCATGCCACTTGGCACCGCAAGGGAATTTTGAATTTGAAAATTGATGGTTCATGGGGTAACGTGACCAACCCATAGTTTAAGTGTGAAACTAACAAAAAAAGTGATAGTTTGGGGGGGGGGGGGGTTTGACCATTATCTCAATATGTGGGAAGTTTAAATAGATGTCGGCTTTGTAAAAGCAAGAGAAATTTTTTGAAATTTGAGGTCATAAAATAATATGTAATTTTTATATGGCTATAAAGCTTCTTATTAAGGTTGCTTGAGAAATTTAAGTGAAGATATTATTTCAAAGTTACTTCCTCAATCTCAATTTATGTGATATTTTTTTTAATTTTAGCATACCCTAAAGGAATATATGCATTTATATATTAAATATAATTTAGCTAAAACTTTCTGTTTTATCCTTAATAGATGACTTACAGCGACGTAAAATATATATTTACCCTCAATATATTGTGATTATACAAAATGCCAACAGATAAATAAAGCTAACATTTAGATAAGAAAAATTAATTCATTGGTAATGCAAAGTAATGTAGATACACAGCTACAAATAAAAAATTTCATCTTGGAGAAAACTATCACATTAATTGAGGATCTTTCCTAATATTATTAGTATTTTCGTGTCGTGTCAACTAAGATAACTACACTATGCTGCCGTTTGTTTATAAAATTTGGGAGCATTTTTTGGGAAAAAATTTCAGAAAAAATGTTTGGACATAATTTTTGATGAAAAATTATTTTTCAATCAACTTCAAAAATTCAAAATTTCAAAATTTCAATTTTCAACCAAATCTATGTCCAAACGCTAGCTAAGAATCCATATTTGCAAAAGATTTTTTTTATTATTATGGCTAACCTTTTAATATCACTCTCTATATCAGTATATATTGATCAGTGGGAATTACTAACACATCGTTTAGAATGTAGTGTATTTCATGTATTTGGTGGTTATTGAATTGTTTAAATGGATGTTCTCTATTTAAATAAGGTGGCTATTTAATAGAGTCTTCGTAGGATGATCTAAGTTCGTACACACTAAAGTAAAATCTACACATTAGATAAGATAAAATATTTAATATATACTCAGTAGTTAATTAAATTAATGTTTTTCCTTTATATGTATGGACATATAGTTATTATGCATTTCATAAGCAAACAAACATCATTCTAAAATAAAACTTATCCTTTTTTTTAATTTAAATAAAAATAATTCACATTCTAGACGATTGTATGTTATACGCAAAAAATATTAAAATAAAACCAATTTTTATATAGTAAAATCTTCTAGAAAAAATTATAAATCCAAAATAAATACAAGAAATCATATTTCATCTAATCTTTGTTTGACATTTCATTAATTGATTAAAAAATTAATTATTTAAGTGAAATGTGTAAACAATTTTAAGGGATTGTTGATGTATTTTGCCTTTTATATTAATTATTGAAAATAATTTAAGCTTGTCATAGTGAATGTAGGGTGGGGTGAGAGTTAATACAAAATGTAGGGATAATGAGAGAGTTATAATGAATGTAGGGTGGGGTGAGAGTTAAATTTTCCACAACATGTTTTCCATACGAGCAATAACATGTTCCACTTTCTAGAGAGATCAATGTTAACAATAAGGGGTCGTTTGGTAGGCGGTATGGGATTAATTAATCCTGGAATAAAAGGTTTGATAGTTTTATACTGTGTTTGGTTTGTAAATTCAAGTCGGTATTATTTAATACTAGTGTAAACTTATCCATCAAATTGTGGATAAATCAATACCAAGTTATGTTTAAGTAATACATTTAAGATGTAGTTGCAGTGTTTAAATAAAACATATCTAAAATGAAGTATTTAAGTGAAATGTGTAAACAATTTTAGGGGATTGTTGATGTATTTTACCTTTTATATTAATTATTGAAAATAATTTAAGCTTGTCATAATGAATGTAGGGTGGGGTGAGAGTTAATACAAAATGTAGGGATAATGAGAGAGTTATAATGAATGTAGGGTGGGGTGAGAGTTAAATTTTCCACAACATGTTTTCCATACGAGCAATAACATGTTCCACTTTCAAGAGAGATATCAATGTTAACAATAAGGGGTCGTTTGGTAGGCGGTATGGGATTAATTAATCCTGGAATAAAAGGTTTGATAGTTTTATACTGTGTTTGGTTTGTAAATTCAAGTCGGTATTATTTAATACTAGTGTAAACTTATCCATCAAATTGTGGATAAATCAATACCAAGGGGTCCTTGATATTAATAATACCAGGTTTAGCAATCCTTGGATAAAAAATTGAAATGACAAATGGGCAAGCCCTTGTTTATAACCTATCCAACCCATTGTTGAGAAAGTTGGAAGAAATCGCTTCAAAAAGCGACTGCTCCGTAGCCTTGATTATGGCGGGTCAGATGTAATTCTTTGCAAGTCAAGCGCTGTATTCAGATTTTTGCTAGTTGACAATAGACTCATCCTAAGTCTGATTCTATATTGTGAATTTTCTCGTTGAGATTAACGCTCTCTTATGTTAGAAGTTTCCTCTTTTTAAACTAAACTCAAAATTAACGAGTCTGGTATGTTAAAATAGCAAAATGAGATATGTTTTGCAATAATGGGCAAGTCATTTCATATAAATTTTCTATAGGAATATCTCTACAAAGTTTCAAGGGCATAATTGTAAACAAAATTTTATGTAGTGTTATACCAAACACAAGATTATGTAATACCTAGTCTATCCAATTTTTAATACAATGAACCAAACAATAGATAAAATAATCAATGCATTACTAATCCCTGTATAACTAATCTCGGTATTAACTTATCCCTATATAACTAATCCCGATATAACTTATTCTTGTACCAAACGACCCCTAAGAGTTATGATCCGATAAAGTATCTAAGGTACTGGAAGGGAATGGTTATAAGAGAGCTGACTTTATTCTATCTATGTCATTCCTTGGCTGGTGAATATGAGATAGAGGTTGTAAGTGCATTCTCTTCTTCTCCCTCTTCTGAAAAGTACTCTTTGAGCATGCTGACAGAAATCATTGACACTAACATCTTTATCTATAAAGTAATAACCACATTACACATTTTCACAGCACGTATACTATCTGAGTAACTTAACTAAATTGATAAGATATTCAAGTATTATGCTCCCTCCGTTTTAAAAAGAATGAACCTTTGCGGGGTACGTGTAGTACGAGGGTCAAATTGACTAATTTTCAACGGTAATTTTTACATCGAATTTTTAAACTTTTTTAAATAAAATTTATATATATAGAAACTACATGAAAAATACTATAAGTCATAATAGTTAACAATTCAAAATAGTTAGAAAATATTTGTAAGATATGTGGTCAAATATAATCTTTTTTGACCCTTCAAATGGGTTGTTTATTGTTGAAATTTATTTAATTTCCAAGGAATATGGTAAATTCAAATCCATGCACTGAGTTGCTGAAAGAACACAGAAGTAGATCAAAGTGCAAGCCTGAGCTCCAAATCTAATTCTTGGCTACCATTCGATTCAGAATTCTAATTACTCGAACCGAGAGACTCACTCTTGTCTTTCTTTCTCCTTTCCGGTCAGTCATATGCGTGAAAATCGTACAATTAATCTATGAGTTTGAGTTTTACTCAACGATGTTGTACAACTATCAATGAATTTTCTTTTTTGCGTTAGAAACCAATCAATAGTCAATTGAATTCGGATCAAAGATTCGCTCATAAGTAGATTTTGAGATTGGTTGTAATACTATACTTCTCTAAGTAACTTTGTAAATTTAATTAAGTCTCTATTCACCTCTTGCACGTACAGTTGCTGCCAATGTTAAAATAATAAAATGGACTAAAATATGCATTATGCGAACATGTAATGAAGTTTATCTCACCTAGTACTTCCTTATAAACAATATTTGTGGTGTATGTTTTCTTTTCATCCTGTTTGGTTGCCATATTACAACCAGGATTCTTGTTGTGATGCCTTTCTACGTGCAACTAAACGTATAATATGTAAGAACATATGTTGTTTGGTAAATAAAATCCCATATTGGAAATTAGTTGAGAAAAGGAGTGTAGATGCTCATGATACTACAATGACAAAATACACAATAGAATAAATTAAAAAACGAATGACTAAATACAACAGAAGTACACAATGAAAAGGGTTAACCACAGCAGCCACATTTTTGGAGCTTTTAATTATTCACAAATAGAACAGCTTCTTCAGCTTTATCAACCTAAAGACCCCAATACAACACAATCAGTATCCAACACCTCCTCATATGGCATAACTCCGAGAGTATTCTTTTTTTTATCCTTTCCATTTGTGTTTACAAGGATTGTCCAGCAATAGTCATGATTTATTTATTTGTAATGACCAATAAATTCGACAAGGCTAATCTTGCCTATTACACTATGTAAGCAAGTACTAATAAAAATGCACACAAGTTTTGTCAATGATATATCCTTTTCTTAACGTTATGTGGTATTGGCTAGGCCATGCTACAGCAACATTTGGAAGTTAATGTGACAGTCCAGCTGGGATATTTCGCTGCTAGATATATATACATCAACTTTTGTGAAGTTGAAAGATATGCTTAAGAAAAATCGAAATTCCTGAAAAATGTAAACTGTGAGTTACAATAACCGCATCGATCTGGATAGTCCGGCTGGGATATTTCTGTATTGCTTCAATCTCACTAGTCGCACCTAGCACTTGCAGGAACTACTATACTTTCTTTGGCATGAGCAATTAACCCAAAGAGAAGTTAATTATACATAAAAATATTCCAAGAATATCCTGGAAAAGTTTAGAGGATTAAGCTCTTTTTTATGGTACAGGTATATGAACGGAAGTGATAATTTTGTACGCCGTGTTATTGGACATATATAGCAGCAACACTGTGTCATGGCAATTAACAGCAAATGCCCAATTTGCACTGATCGCAAAAGCATCAACTCATTCAGTTGTTGTCTGCTGCAGTTTAAGAGTTACAAACTAATATAAATAAACTAAAAAGTCTAAATCTACCACAAAGATAGAGTATTGAAAAGTTCATTCAGAGGGTCACAATGGTTAATTAGTTTCTAGCAATGACACCTTAGATGTGAATGTATGAAGGCACATGTAGGATTCAGCATAAGCTAAAAAACTATGAGAAGCAGTAAGGATAAGAAGATCGTGATTGACATGCCCGGATGCTCCTTCATCCCAGTTTCAAGTTTAATATGGAAAAATGAGTTCCAATATAAGTTTGCTGGAGATGTTGTCCAGCCTGTAAGTAATCTGAACATTTGAGACTGGTCACATGAAAGAAAACAACTTTCCAACATTATGAGATACTTTTGAAGCCATAAGAAGACTACTAGAAAAAGGGCTGTGAAGAATGATACATACAGGTTCCAGTGCTTGTTCCAATAGTTTGCTTGAGGTTTAACCTGCTGTTTCACCTGCACAATACTGCTCTAGGTTAGCTTTTCAATTACTTTAAAGCCACGAGCAGATAAGTGAAAGCTAAGGATAGTACTGCAAGATCCTATGCCAATCTGACTTAACAGGAAAAAACCTCACTAACATCCACACATACACTGTTTGGGGGTTAATAGGATTTATGTCCTAATTTTTTTTAAAAAAAAAAAAAGTAAGAAGGAAGGCAAAAGGCCTGTGCTGCTCAGTCAGGTTCATGAGAGTCTTGAGTCAAATGATCAAAACTGCCAGTAGAATACATTATCAATAGCATTGTACTAGCAATCAACGAATGGTCCGTGAATACAAAACAGTAACATTACACGTCTGCTCAATTGCATCCCAGATTATAGAGTCGAGGCTACAGATATCTCATATAGTTATCAAAAGGACACGTCAAAGTTACTTTTGCCACCAAAACACACCTACAATCCCAATTTTTACGCCATAATTCTGACATGAGCATGTAACATATTGTAATTTAGGCTTGAACAACTTTGGATATTTAATCTGATGCAGAGAAGAATGAAAACATTCCTTTGTATTATTTTCCTGAAGATTTCACCTGCTGTTTCACCTGCACAATACTGCTTTATCTTTAGGTTAGGCGTCTCAATTACTTTAAAACCGCAAGCAGATGAGCAAAGACTAAGGATAGTAATGCAAGATCCCATGCCAATATGACTTTACAGGATAGAGGCTCACTACTAAGGGTGACTAACGGTCCGGTTTTGACCGGACCGGAGTCGGGCCGGTGGACCGGTTGAGACCGGACCTTTGGTCCCTAACGGCCCCCAGCCCCGGTCCCGAAACGGTCTCGCGAAAAAAAATCGGATGAACCGGTATAAATTTGGACCGGAACCGGCCGGACAGGACCGGTCCAAAATATAAAAAAGAAAAAGAAAAATCTGTTGCATTCTAGCCGTTTCTAGCCGTTGGCAACGGCTCTTTTGACCCCCTAGCCGTTGTCCAACGGCCAAAAACGGCCAATTTCACCCCTCTACCACCCCATAACCACCCCTAACTATTTTTTTTTCTATAAATACCCCCATTATTTCATCATATTTTTCACACAAATCTTCCAATTCTCTAAAATTTTCTACAATATTGCTATTATTCTACTTTGGCTGTTAAAAATTTATAATTTGGCTACTTTATCAAGTTCTATTTGGAGTTTCTATCAAAGTTATATTTGGCTATTTGGTGAAGTTTACAAATATCAAGTATTGGGTCAATTGGAGGCGCTACGTGGTTGAAATATCAATTTGGCTATTTTTACAATTTTTCGATTATCAAGTATTCAACTAATTAATTGAAGTGGAGGCTCAAGTTTCAATTTCACCTCAATTATACGGTTATATTTGGTTGTTCGTTCCTACTTCTACTCTTTTATTATTTTTTTGTCATATATATTTATTTTATTTGCTATTATTATGTCTCAAAGAGGTTCAATTGGAACTAGTAGTGGGGGGCGGGCACGTGGTCGTAGAGGAAATAGGGGTAAAGAAATTGCTGGTAGTTCTAATCAGTTCACCCACATAGATGATTCTCAATATTATCATAATGTTAGCGCTGATAACATACTTGATCACGAAATGTTAGAAACACAATATGGGAATCAAAGCGGGGTTAATTTAGAAGAAACACATGAATTTCAAGCTAGTCCACCCGAAGTTCAGTCGGACTTGCCTCCTGAACCTCCTACTAGAATACCGGCTAAACGTAAGGATAGATCTGAGGTGTGGCAATTTGCATCAAAGAATGTTGCAGCGCAGACGGCCAAATGCGGGATTTGTGATAAGGTGTGGGTTTTTAAAACTGGGGGTAATGAGGGTGGGACGGGTAAACTTAGGCAGCACTTACAAAAGAAACATCCTAAAGAATGGTCAACGCGGTCGGGTGGTATACATTTAGGGACCGAACATGGGGGAGTAGCGCATGATCAATCTTGGGGTACCCAAACAAGAATTAACCAAACAACAGGAGGGCTTCTTACTTATTATAAACAAAAGGATAGGGAAGCTATTGCTAAACTAGTTGCCCTCGAGGGTTTACCTTATCGTTTTCCTTCTTCTACTGGTTTTGTTCGTTATGTTCAGTCTATATATAATCCCTCTTTTCATGGTTTTCCAAGAACTACTGTTAAAAATGACATCAACATATTTAATGTTATCCCACATATGGTAGTTGTATGCAGACCTTACCCCATCGAGGTGGAGAGGTTGTTTCCGATACACCCTCGGCTAGAAAAGCATTTAAAAAAAAAAAAAGGTATAAAAACAAACAAGGAAGGAACATCAGGATAGCTCAAATACAAAATGAGGTACAATTCAATTGTATCTTGTTTATTGTAACGGAGAATTTTCAAAACTAGGCACCTCTCAACACAAAATTACAAATGAGAGGCCACATTTCATCCATAGCACCCCTTTATTTTTACATTACACAACATATCACCCCCTTATTTTCAAAATTACAAAACATAGCACCCATTTAAACTAAAACCCTAGGAACCACTCCCTCACCCTCCCCCCACCATTGCCCCACCACCAGAAACCGACCTGCCACCGCTGCCGCCGCCGGCCGGCGGTGGCCGGTGGCCGGAAAATCAAAAATTCACCGGATTTGTTTATTTTATTTGTGGATTTGTTTAAATAATTATTTTTTGATAATTTTATACACCTAAATCTATCAAAATAATAAATTATACATGTAAATACATATAAAATTGTGTATGCAAGAGGGAAAATACAAAAATATACACAAAAAATATAAATTTTATACAAAACATCCATAAAAGTGCACGAATCTGAGATTTATACTATTTTATTCATTTTTCATACACGCATATACAGCTTTATACAAAATTTACAATGCATAGAATGTGTTTTATACACTGTTAATGCATACATATACAGATTTATACATTTTTATACACGTTTACAGAATTGTATAAACTTGTATAAAAATGTATAAAAGTGTATAAACTCGCAAAACTGACTTTAAACAGTACTTCAGGCAGCTTTTATACAAAAGCTTAACAAACATCTCAGATCTATACAGTTTTATACAAGAAAAACACTAGATCTAAACATTAAACAAAAGTTTTAATAAAAAAACTAGTAGCTCTCAATGAATTTTTATGATAAAAGTGAAGAAAAAAAAGAAACTCGATAAATAAACTCCTCACCGGAGTTTGGATCGGATTATACAACGAAAATCAACATTGTTATTCAAAAAGCAAAAAAAAAAAAACGAAAAGAAGAAGAAGAAGAAGAAGAAGCTGCGGCGGCGGCGGTGGTGGTGATGACCTCGGCGATGGCGACATCGGTGGTTTGGAGGAGAGGGGATGATGGTGGGGCAGTGGTGGAAGAGTGGGGGGGGCCGGATTATGTGTAATGGGGAAGAGAGGAGAGAAAAATGGGAAGGAGGGAAGGAGGAGAGGAAAAATGGGGGCTAGGGTTTTTTTTCTTTATAAAGGGGGTGCTATGGAGTGAAAGAAAAAATAAGAAAAAGGAAGGGGGTGCTATGTCATGTAAGGTAGCAAAATAGAGGTCTTTTTTGGTAATTTTCATGTAATTGTCCCTTGTAACAAACCACAATAACGGGACTTCTAAATGTCTCTAGTGAAGAAGAAATCTTTTGAGCCAAAGCGCTGAGCGTTTGGGATATCTTTTCAAATTGTCATCATAATCAATAAAGTTAATCCCATATCTCTGAGTGTAACCTGAAACCCACTCGAAATTATCCAATAATGACCATGCAAAGTATCCCTTAACCATCACACCATCCCTGTTACAATAACAAAAATCATACCAATAATATTAGCGTCACTTTGAACTGATTGAATCAATCAGTATATGTCATTGATGGGTCATTTTGAGCATAGTTCAAATTAGCCATCTTTGCAGTGTAAATGGACCTAAAAGAGAACTTCAAACATAACAAAGTTTTTCTTTGGGCTTGTTTGTTTGGTACGATAAAAAAAAAAATTTAAAAAAAAAGTTTCTATTAGTGTGATATTAAACAAATTATAAAAGACCAACAAATGAAAAATAATTGTCACCCATTATGTGAATACTTAATAAGAATAGAATTTATATACTGAGAAAATATTTAAAGGGTATTTTTTGTGAGAGGAACTAGGCAAAGAATGGACTCACTTAATGGCAGCATTAAGGGCCAACAGATGACGCCGGTAGAAATCTACTCGTTGGGGATCATTTACTCCTTGCTGAACTTGTGTCACATTATTATCACCCATTCCTAATCACAAGTCAACACATATACATTTGTGATGAGTAAATAAAGAAATTCAGTTTAAATTATTGAATGACAGAGTCACGTTATTGATGAATTAGTTCATTCTCTTACCATTCTCTGTAATGTAAATTATGGGATTCTTATATTTTTTCTTTGTGTAGACAAGTAACTTTCGAAGTCCTCTTGGAACGACCACAACAGAACTCACACCCGTCTGTAGTAAGGAAAAAAAATAAAGCAAAGGAAGAAGATGTAAGAGTCTAAAGATAAATTTTGCCTGGGAGATAAAAGGTGAAAGTTTTTTACCGGTTTACCAATGGATACTCCATTTCTCTCCGCTGCAAAAAAATTTGAAAAATAAAAGGATGGGACACATTTAGAAGGAAAAAAAGAAGAAGAAGCCATGGTTATATAAAATTGTTAATCATAAGAAAAGATATCATTCACTATTTTAGGACAATTAGTACTAACTTGTTTCATTTACTCGAGAATCTCCTGAATAGCTAATGTTGACTTTATTTGGGAAACGAATAGTGGATGCATAATGTGAGGTGTAGTAATTCAGTCCCAAGAAATCGTAGGAACCTTTCACCATCTGAGCTTGCTCTGTCGTGAATCTTGGTAAGCGATCTCCCACAATTCTACGCATAATTTTTGGATAGTCACCATCGATTAATGGATCCATAAACCTACAAACAACAATATAACCAACTTCTAAATATGAGAACACAAAATTAATGACTATTTGGGCAAATTCGAGAGGTTGAGAAGTGTACTAACCATCCAAACATAAAAGCACGGGCTCGTTTAGCTGCTTTCCTATCTTGTCTAGTATTGGAGTATGGTACAAACCAATGAGACACTTGCGCTATTCCTATCTCACCCTTTTGTGATGCCTGTATAATTTAGCAAACGCAAACAAAAAAAAAAAATTAAATAGATGACTTCAATAACACAAAATTGCATGATACGAAAAAAATAAAGAAATTAAACTTGTCCATTTACCTTGAATTTAGTCATATATAATTTAGCTGCTTCAGCATGAGCAAGAAGCAAGTGGTGAGCAACTATATAAGGCTCAGTCGCAGAGTTGCCACCAAGGCAACCATTGTTCATCCAATTAGAACATCGTCCAGGTGCAAACAGGCCCCAGTTATAGCCCAACGAGGCATAAGTCCATGGTTCATTGAGCGTGGCCCAAAGCTTAACCTTGTCCCCAAATTCTTCGAAGCAAACCTCTGCATAGTCGCGAAAATCCTTCCTGTAAATGAAATTTATACCATGTTCACCAACTACATTATTGTTTTGTCTTATTTTGTTGGAGAAAAAATAACAGAATTAGCCCACTATATAGCATATTAACAAGACACCTAGCCCTAACATAATCTAGCCACAATATTTATATTTGAATATGATTTATATTTAAAATATGACATATAATTAGATCCATATTCTTTATACATATTTAGCTTCTACACACACATACATTTCTACACACACACACATACATACATATATTTGTCTTATATTTTTTACATATTTATGTCATAAAATTATATTCAATAAATAAATATTCTATATTTTAGTATTTTATTTTCTACCTATTATTTAATAAGTAGCTAGAAAAAGAGAGTAAAAACACACACATGCATTTCTACACACATACACATACATACATATATTTGTCTTATATTTTTTACATATTTATGTCATAAAATTATATTCAATAAATAAATATTCTATATTTTAGTATTTTATTTTCTACCTATTATTTAATAAGTAGCTAGAAAAAGAGAGTAAAAACACAATGTGATTACAAAAAAATTGAAAGTGCTATAAATGGTTATGTGGTGTAATAATTCTTACTATTTTGTAGCTATGAACCAGTCTTAAGGCCTTTACATGAAGTTTTTTGCAAAATACAGATGTTTTTAGACAATAGCCAGCGAAAGCTCCGGGACAGTGTCCTAGTTTAATTGAAATGAACTCCAGGATTTAAAATTCATCGTGTTCAGTTCAATTGCAGGACACTTCAAAACATCGTCATGGAGTTTTCATTCGCTATTTCTTAAGATCTTGTCATGTAGCTATTCTTCAATTGCAAACGCTGGCTATTTGTAGTTGTAAAGGTAGTTATTGTCAAAATTTCCGAATTGCTAACTTTACTTTATAAAATAAGATATACATAAAGCATTGAATTAAATGGGTATTGCAGGTGATATATTCACTTACACAACACGAGGGCTTAAAAAGCCGAGATACTCATCTTCAAGGGCTTGTGGTATATCCCAATGAAAGAGTGTGACCAAAGGTGTTATTCCTGTGGTTATAAAAAAATAAAAAATAAAAAAATAAAAAATTCTTACTATGTTTAGAGCCAAAAGAATTAGTATTTCTTAAGAACAATATATAGGTGAGAAATATGACCATTTGCTAGGAGTTCATTAATGAGATTCTTGTAGAAGGTAATGCCGTCTTCGTTTACTCCCTTACTTCGCTTTCCATCTAATATACAGTATACCATACAGAGCAATTAAAAAAGGGTGCCCGATCAAATGGTGTCACATAAAATGAGACGTATGAATAATAACTATGAAAGGGTAGAAAATCGAGAAGTTAGTCAATTAAGTATTTAGAAGGCTCTAAAATGAACAAAAATTTCACCCTAAACAATAAATAGCTAATCATCAAAGGAGGGGAAACGGAAAGAGAAAATTGCAGTAATGCTAGAAATTAGTGCTTATATTCCAATTGCATATTTGGTTATTCTCGATACGCAGATCCAGATTTCAGACATTGAAATTTTACAAAAAATGACCAACTCAGTAGTTCTGCTTTTAAAATAATATATTTAATCACCTGTAAAATTGTTTTGTTGCAAATCTTTACTGCATGCAATTAGAACACATATAATATGCAATTAGAGGTAATATGTTTTTGAATTGAAGAAACTAGAGGATTGGTCTTACATGGTAAAATTCTTGACCATGAGATGGAAAATCTAAAACTATTCAACCCTTCAAATCTCATAAGCTTTATATCTTCCTACAGAGCACATGTCAATAGAGGTATCTCTGATGAGTAAACACTTACTATTTTGCAGTTGTAGTAATTTATAATTATTAAAACAAATGCTATAGATCAGCAAGATAATACCTTGTAACGATGGTAAAAATCAACAGCTATGTCACCATTGCTGTGATCAATTATTCTTTCTGCACAAGCAAAATATAACATAAATAGGTTTTTATTTCTTAAAACATAAGTAGGTTCGATTGTCTTTTCAAGACTTCAAGTGCAAATATAATTAGTACTCGACCTATACCGTTTCAAACAGCTAATCATGACCCACAGCCTGGATTAGCTGAGGTTGTTAGCTACTCCACAAATGTCCATTACTTTTTACTAAGACCATTTTCATTCCACCACTGACAAACTACTGTTCTTTAATCCTAAAGGTTCTCTAAAGTTTAAAGTATCAACATTTATTTCTTTTAGAACATACAAATCTCATATGAGATTAAAATGACTATTACAAACATCTAACTTAATGCAAGTTTTTAAAAAAAAAAAAAAAAAATCAACGGGACCATTCATTCACTTATAAATACTATGAAAACAAAATACAACTGTTTATAGACAGGCATCAGCAGTGCTTTGTCTATCATTATTCATAAAACAAGGGTTGTGCTTGTTATGTGATTTGTTGGCGATCTTTTCATAAAAGAATCCGTTTATGTGATTTGTTGGCGATCTTTTCATAAAAGAATCCGTTTATGTGATTTGAGATGTAATATGCCGCCCTTTTTTTGACACTCACATTTGGATTGATGCATATGATTTTCGACATGGCTGGTCATAACCTTCTCTCATAAGGAGTATTATTTCTTGGTTGATTGTAAACTTATATATATACCATATGTTGGATATCCATTTCTTATTTTTTTAATCTTGTGTCAACGGACATTTATAGGATAATAATAATATCAGCATTTTTATACGGATTTCTTCATTTGTATATGTTGGGTTTTTGATGCCTAATACCTATATTTACTCTCATATATTATGCTGCTATCACAATTGAAATATGGAGTTTGAGATTTGAAAAGGAAAAGAAAAAACAGAAAATTAACCTTCACAAAGTTTACAATAAAAATAATGTTAGGTCCACATATGACATATATATACCAGGATGTTTGTGCGTATATGTATCCCACATACTTGGGCCTCTACCACCTTCAGAGGCTGCTCCTTCATACTGCAAATAACAAGCACAACCCTTGATCTAGAATGAATCTTAAAATTTAATGAGATGATCAACGTTTTTGGGTAAGACGAAAAACTTTTTTTCATGGAAAATTATTTGGCTGGTGAGCGAATATCTTTTTGAAAAGAATAGATAGTAAAAACTAAAGTAATAATATAGCAACCAAAGAAGTGTTTTGATAAAATGTTTGAGCACTAAATATTACTCCATACTAATCTCTAATAGTAATCGTTAGTTGGAGCAAGTAGAGATTAAAAATGAACTCCTAGCAAATGGAAGTCATTTTCTAGTAACCTAATATCACTAATTTTACTTCTTCAGGAAAAATATTTTACTGAAGCATGACTCGTTATACTAAACACAAATGTAAAATACATTCACGACTAGTTAAATATATACAAAGTTTAAACTCCATATATACCTGATAAGAAGATGAGGCCGTTCCAAACATAAAATTTACGGGAAAACTGCTGCGATTAAATGGAACTGATATGTTGTGGCTTAACACATTATTTGCACCAACAAAGAGCTGATTCTGACCCCATAACCTGAAAACAAGAAAACACAGCAAGAAAGATCTACCAATATGCATGGCTAAATTTTAGTAAATGATTAGCTCCAATCAGAATCAGCCGTTTAAATAGAATGCTTTATTACTACTCCATAAGATGAAGGGTTTTTTACTGCTTACTGGTCTGTGCTTGTCTAAGATAAGAGTGTCAGAATGGATTTTTCTTTCATCGCTCCAATGTACACTAAATAATTTATCCAGCTTGTCCTGACTAACGGCTATATTGACAAAAGACTAATGACCTGATATATTTTGTATAAAGTGGCATAGCTAAAACTTTTGGTTTATTGTTTATGGTTGCGTGAAAGCTATTTTCTTTTTATTGGATTAGCTGTACAGCACATGGGAGAGAATATTATATACACACTAGTTGCGGAATTCCCAATCTCCAAAATATGCTTGTCTGTTTTTTTAGTTTATGCGGTAAAGTTTGAATAGATATCGTGTTTGTAAAAGTGAGGAAAATTTTGAAATTTAAGGTCATAAAATAATCTGTAATTTTTATATGGCTATAAAGCTTCTTATTAAGGTTGCTTAAGAAATTAAGTTAATGTGTTTCTAATTTGAAAGTCACTTCCTCAATATTAATTTATGTGTCACTTTTTTCATTTGAGCATGTCTCTAAAAGAATAATGTATTTATATATTAAATATAATTTAGCTAAAACTTTCTGATTTATCATTAACGGATGACTTACAGTGACATCAATTATTTACCCTCAATATATTGTGAATTTATAAAAAGCCAACAGATAAATAAAGCTAACATTTAGATAAGAAAATTTAAACCTTTGGTAATGCAAAGTAATGTAGATGCACAGCAATTTATAGAGGAAAGTTGAATAAATACTCTTTTTTTCTTACTTCCCAATTATTATTATTATTTTTTTTTTTTTGGTGAATGGAAGATATTTATATTTGATTAAACCGCAGTTACATGAATACTACTAACTTCCTGATTTACTTTTTTCCCTTTTTGATGCATAGGTATTAGTTGTGGGTTATAACCATTGTAAGGCATTCAGACAAGAAATGATAAAAATTTCATACTATCAAGTATTTCCCTAAATAGTTTGTTTTACTTTAAGTTCTTCTCAGTCTAGGCTTGCGTGAGCAGGTTTCCACTTACATGCTACCTGTGAATTAGCCTTTTCCTAACCACTTCGTGATCAAATCATAAATAACTTTTGAGTTTGATAGATTGGACAACGATCCATCACTTAACCGAGCAATCTTTGCCCAAGCAAATTTCCAGTATGTTTAACATTAAAACCATTGTAACCCAACCCTAATGTAACACAATTCACCCATTTGACCGGCCAATATAATCATTTGTATAATCAAAAGTGAGCAAGATTTATTGAGAAGGGAGAGGAGGATATTAATTACGTTTTGCAATCCACATTAGGACCAATAGGAAAAGAAAGATTGATGTTGCAAAGGTGAGGAAGTAGCTTAGCTCTTTCTTGAACTACTCCAATAGACAGCTTCAACTCATTATCATTAGTAGCCAATGTTTTCATAAGCCCCTTAACACCACTACAACAAGGAACAGTAATATAAAAACACGAAACCAAAAACCAAAATTGAACGACCCATATTTGCTATTTTTGATTGAATTTAATCAATTTGTGATGGAAAGTTTAAGATGTGTGTATATTGTTATAGTAGAAAACTTAGCTTGAAGTTTTTGAAAAAATCGTGAGTATGAGAAGTGCTTGCATGAAAAGTGCAATACAAAAAAAGGTTTAGGTGAAAAAACTTGGATTTTGCATGTGTGATTCTAACTGTTAATAATGTGAATCATTGGACTAGAATTAATGACCTGTATCAAAGAAAGTAATAAGGTGTTGGGAAATAATAGTTTAATCAAAAATATTTCCCATAATAATAGACAAAATTAGAAGATTACAAGAACACCAAGTTTCTTAACGTGGAAATTTTTTTTTAATAAAAAAGTAAAATAGCCACGTATTGAGAGGAGTAAAATAACTCTACTATAGTTAGAAATATTACACACTGTAGTCGTAGACTACTACACACTCAAAAGAAATAACTATATTTATTTTAAAGACACCTCACTATGATATTGTTCACACTCTCTATTTTTCAGCACAAAATATTTTCTTTCAATCCCGAGGAATTAAGCAACTACTGCGTTACTTCTGATTTTGGTTTGCTGAAATTGAAGAACCAATGACCCTTTATATAGGAAAGAGTAACCCCCTATGGACCAATCAGACTTCAGTTGGCAAAACTGTTTTGCCAAAACCGTTTTTATTTCTCATAACATGCTTGTTACTATAATTTTGTCATAATAGTTACCAATTAATATTTATTTATTAAGTAGGTCCCACATAAGGAAGCCCAAAAGATCAGATTAGGCGACCTCCTGCGGCTCAATTAAATGCATCACAGATGCCAGATTGCATACCAGATTGTAATGTTGAGGCTGCAGATATCTCATCTAGTAGGATCAACAGAGCATCTCAAAGTTACTTTTGTCACTAAAACTCAACTATAGCAGGAAATACTAAGTCATAAATCATAATCCTTCTGACATGAGGATGAACAAATTGTGATTTGGGCTTGCACAACAGGGATATTATGTCTGTTTCAACTTTAAAACACAACCAATTATAGAACTAGATTTGCAGAGAATGATAACATACCTTTGTATTCTTTTTCCTGGACATGTCATCTGCAATGAAGGTTCTACCTACTTGAAGGCAATGTTGAAGAAAATGCTTAATGAGGCAAAAAGACCTTATGGAACTTGTCGTGAGAAATATCCTTACAACTTGGTACAAGTAATCAATTTGCACCGTCAAAAAGTCAAGATAACGTTACCTTGTAGCCATGTTAATACTTATAACTAAGTTTCCAACTCCAGAACAAACCAAGATTTCATTTTAAGAAATCAATAGAAGAATGCATAGCTCGATTGTTTTAATAGAATGACACTTCAGATTATAATCAAAGTCCTTCGTGGGAGTGTTTAGTTTTATAATGAGAAATTGATAGAATAACCTAGAAGCCATGTTAGGCTACATCGTAGACTTGCAAATCATACACAGCAAATACAATAGTTTCCTTCTCAAGAAAATATTGATACCTGGGTATGTGCCTTAACATAGGCCCTTGCATATTAGTTCTGATACATGAGCTACAGGAAAAAATCAAACTCTCCTGTAATATACAAAAGTACTGACTAAGCTTTAAAATTGGTTTTCATAAAGTGAGGAACTATTAAGTAAATGTTCAATTAAGACTACAAATTTTTCGGTATTTACTCAATTATAAAAATTTCTCAAATTCCTGCAATAGTAAAGATCCTTTCTTAGTTGGAAAAATGAGATATTGGTGGAGTCGTTATCCAGCTTGTTAGTCATCTGAATAATTGAGACTGGTTATTTGAAAGAAAACAATTTTCAAAATGTTATGAGATTATTTTGAAGCCACAAGCAAGACGACTCAAAAAAGGTATATGAAGGATGATACATATAGGTTCTACGGCTTGTTCCAAAAGCTTACTGGAGGTGTCACCTGATACTGCTCTATGCTAGGCTTTCCAATTACTTTAAAGCTGCAAGCAAATGAGCTAAAACTAAGGTTACTATGCAAGATCCCATGTCAATCTGACTTTACTGGACACAGACTCGTGAGTCATGACCACTAATATCCGCAACTTACATTGTTGGGGCTTACTAGGATTAATGCTCTATGTCAAAGAAAGTAATAAGGAAGCCCGGAAGATCAGGTTAGGAGAGCTTCTGCTGCTCAAATCTGATTCATCAGATTCCAGAGTAAAAACTTTCAAAAGTGGAAACAAATCAATGACAGTATACCAGATTTGAACGAATGGCCTGTGAATAAAAATCAAAAGCATTATTCAAGTTAATACCAGAGTATAGTGTTGACTGTTGAGGCTACAAATCACTCATATACTTGGATCAAAAAAACTTAAAGTTACTCTTGTCACAAAAATAACCCGCAACCCGAACTTTTTAGTCATATGAGCATGAACATATGTTGATTTAGGCTAGTGGTAACCGGAATATTATGTCTGTTTCCACTTTAAAACACAACCAACTGTATAACAAGATATGCGGAGACAAATGAAACATACCTTTGTATTCTATTTCCCGGACATGCTATCTGCAATGGAACTACTTGAACACAATATTGCAAGAAACGCTCAATGAGGCAAAAGGACATTATCGATTATGCTGTGAGATATATATTTACAACTTTTGTACAAGTAATCACTGTCAAAACTTCAAGATAATCTTACCTTGAAGCGATCTCAATACTTACAATTAAGGTTCTAACTCCAACACAAACAAACATTTCTTACGCATAGTGATAATCATCATATTTTACTATAAAAGCATGAACTCCTAAACCATAAAGTCAGATTACTAAAAAGCCCTTCTAGCCTTCTAACCAAAAAAAAAAAAATCAAAAAAAAAAAAATAGAAGAAGCCCGTAGCGCAACAGGCACAAAGCCACAAACAAAACGCTTACCAACAGACATGAAGAAGAAGCGGCAAAAACGAAAAACACAAGAAACGCAAACAAATGCTTAGCAACAGGGATAAACAAACCGCACATAACAAAACTCAGCAAAACAACCTTTGACAACAGGCACTATTAACCAACTTTCAGTAGTTAATAAATCAAATGGTACTCTTTGCTAAAAATTGCAGCAGTTTAATTTCATCCTCTTCAAAAATAAAAGATTTCCCATACCTGTTTCTCTTCACCCAATCCAACTCTTCTTTGTACACTAACTCTTAACCAAAAGGTATGGCCACAACAATATAATGTTGCATGATCGTTCTTGATATTCATAGTTATTTACTTGTGGTTCGTTATTTCAAGTCATGTTGGAATTTTTTTTTTCTTTTGGATGTTCTATTCATACTAAATGTTCTTATTTAGTTTTTTCGCAGGTTTACTCATACGAATTAATTAAAGAAGAGTAGAAATTGTATTGTGTTAATAGGGATTATTTTTGAAGCACTTGTGAAGGCGAAAATTAATATTCTTGTAACTCATTGAGATTAAAGAACAGGTACATATCATTATTTACTTGAATATTTTCAATTCTGTAGCACTTGCATTTCACAACTAATTGTGTTACTGGATATTATTTCTGAGGCACTTGCGAATCCGAAGGCCGAAAATAATATTCTTGCAACCCTTTGAATGAACGAGGTACATATCATTATTTACTTGATTATTTCCAAATACGTAGCACTTGCATTACACAACTAATTGTGTTAATAATGGATATAATAGCTGGTCACTAATTGTTACCTTTTGTGACTTGATAACAATTGGCATACACTCCAACTTAAGTAGTTCTTTTGATTTTCATATTTGGTCTTTGGCATAAACTTGATTCACTTTTGCCTTATTATTGGATCACAATGTTCATGGATAAAATTAGGCATTAATTTAAAATTTTAATTAACTTCACATTAGTGCCTACATCCTATTTTACGTATCATCTAAATCAGTAAGTTATTCCTGAATTACTTTATGTTATCTACCATAATAAAAAGCCCGATCAACTTCTGAGTTTTACAGCTAGAAGATCTTACAACATTCATATTAAAGCTATAAATTTGATGAAGAATACTATTTTTTATTATGCTCATGGAGATTTATTACTCATGTGAGTTATATTATCTTTGATTATACTATCTATTCGTCATCCATTACTACTAATTTCATTTCTCCTTCACAATAAATTTGAGCTTGTGACTGAGATTTAATATGCATATTATTAGCAGTCAACAGTTGAAATTCATGCTATATATAGATATGAAACAAAACTAATAACTCATCTTTGATTCTAATACTTATTCGTCATCCATTACTACTACTTCTATTTCTGTTTGACATTTAAATTCCAACTTCTGACTGAGGATATGCTATTTGCAATCAAAAGGTTGAAGAAATTCGCGCTATAACAAAATTAAGAACTTAGCTTACGGTATGTACAACTAATCTTTTAAGTTATGCTCTTTCAATAATGCATGTCAATAATGTATTAGTTTTAGATCCGACAAATAATTCCATGTATATGCTGCTCTATCTAAAGCTGAATCTTTAGAAACACGTATAGTAATTTAATATGAATCATTAATGTAGATGTAATATTCTTGAAATGTTGGGGACATGCGTAGATAATATGGTATTTTTACCTCAGAAGCCCTTTGAATATTTCGATTTTCAATATTTAGCTCATGTAGTTAGTGTTCTTCTTCAATTCCTTGCTAAGGTTGATGATTTGTCAGTATTATTGATAGAAAATATTGATGTTTGAGTTTCATTAAGTTGGGTTTTCATTGCTTAAAATTAATTAGTTACATGTACATTTTACTACTTTAACATCAGCAAATGATTGCTTCGAAGTCCCACCTTAAAAAAGTCTGTTAATAATTTTGGTTACTAATTACCAACCATTCGTCTATATTTCCAGAGACTTTTATGGCCTTCATTAATCAACATAGTCTTTGTTTTATTAACTTGAAATATGATACAACATATATCAACAGTAAGTTCCTTATTAGTGACAAGCTTTGGTAATCAATCCATTGATTTCTCTATATTGGTTTAATTCTTTACATGGTTGCAATAGTCCTAAATAAAGAGTAGTCGAGACCAATACCGGAAAAGACACCCAACAAGAACCTTCAATTGCTTACTACTCCTCCTCATTGTGTACTCATAGTTGATAGATGTGATAGATGAAGAGGAGAACCTTTTTGGTGCCATATTACGTTATATAATCAAACAAATGTTTTAGAAATATATTCAACACGTGTATGCCGAACTTTATAATACACGTCTTATTAAAATCAACTTTTGAGTGTGTATATATATATATATATATATATATATATATATATATATATATATATATATATATATATATATACATATACATATCATATTGATATAAAAGCATGTTCTCAAAAAGTTGAAAAGTCATATTAAAAAAATACCCTTTTAAATTATATAAATACCCTACATATCATAAATAGCCTAATTATTGAAAAAGAATCAAGCTATTAATAATAATTAAATACAAATAAATTTTGAGCGCTTAGAAACAACCTTAATGAAAGGAGGCAACGCTTACCAACAGGAATGTGCTCCTTCGAGTATATAGTAGTACAGTAGTTGCAACAATTGATCAAGACTCAAGAGTTAGGCGCCGACACTTGACCACTAAGTTTCATTCTTATCAAAATCGACTGCCGCTATATATGCGCATGTTTCTCCTCACTGTTTGATCTTCTTAGTTAACAGTTTGGGGTTCGTCTTCTAATTATACTCCTCTGCATTTTAGGTTTTGACATTTAAGTTTTCTTCTCCTTTATCAATTCTTTTTCACTGTCAACTCTTTAATAATATTCACGATTCTTATTTGGTTGAATTTCATATATTGGTTAAGTGATTAGTATTCAATAGATTTTGTCGAGGAAAGCATATGTTGTCAACACCAACTATTGTCTACTTACTATGCTTAGTGAGTAATATAATTATGGTGAAGGAATTTGAAATGTGAAGCTTAATTAAATTGTCCTTTCATATCTCGATGTAGAATTTTAAAATCTTTAGTTGTACGAAACGTGATTTTTTCATAGTCGATATAAGTTTTAATATATGACGATGTTCGGAAAGATGAAATCACTCATCCTAAGTGTTGTGCTAATGAAATATTGAAAGTGCAAAATGTAGATGCCTAATGTTTGTCGCTTAAACTGTGCTACTGATGAAAGAAAGTGGAAAACATCAGACGAACTAAACAGAATAATATACTGTCTCTATGTTATTCTATGATATATAGTTCCATCATTGGGATGACTATATGCAAGCATCGAAATTTTGTGTTAAAAGTCTGAGTATTACGATTATATTTCTTATTTTGAAGTTGTTTTATTTATTTTTATTGTAGTACATATCATCCATTTGTTTAAATGAATGCCGCTAGCAGTTAATCTGTTCATTACTAGACAACTTATAGAAATAAGGCTATTGGCGCATTTGCAATGAATTGAATAAATTTTCTATAACACAGAGGGAATAGTCTAGCTGTAACTTGGGAGGAAAGTTCTAAATCTTTTGATCCATGCACCTTTGAGAAGATGACTAGATACTACTAATATTTTTAAAAGGCTAAATAGTTTATATGTGTGTGATCTAGCTTAGTACTTCTAATATATTAAATCATGTTGGTTCTTGACTCATTTTCGAGTATGTATGTATCATATAAACTATTAAGGTGCATGTACATGTTAAAATTAATATGTAATCCTTTGTTTTGATGATATGTCATTTGTTACACACATAATTTGTGGATGCTATATTACAATAAACAACATCATATCCACGTGCAACGCACGTGTCGAGTAACTAGTATTACTATAAAAGCATGTCCTCCATAAAGATGAAAGTCAGATTACCAAATTGTCCCTCTGGATAACCTAAATACCTTATTAAAAAATGGAAAAGAAACGCACCTATTAGCCAACCTTCACATCTTCCTTAACAATCACAACCCTTAAAAATGTTAAAACGTTACAAACAAACTCCAACGCTTCATTTTTTTGTTACTGAGTCGTGAGTACCAAGAGGACAATTTATATTTTTTGTGAGGGAAAGATAGGTTTACTTGAATATTCAGAGGAGAGTATATCCTAATGAATGGATGGGCCGGTCTTCCAAAAGAACGTGGATCTACATCCTCATGGTTGATGAGAAGCTTGAACCTTCTTGATGCAAGCAAAACCGTGGGTTTACACCTTGCAATCGGAGACAACAAACAAGACGCGGAAACGATGAAGTAAAGATGCGGAAGCCGTAAGAAACAAATATAACAAGAAATCGGGGAAGGGGGAGAACAGAAATAGAAGAAAGAACGGATAATCACAGTCAAGACATTGATTGATTATCCAAGGGAGAAAATGAAACTTGAACCTAACAAGGATTCATACTAGTGATGAAATCCATTTCGGTTCCAAGCCTAAGAAGGCATACACGAAGCCTCGGGCTTCAAACAAGAATGGCTCGGCCAATTCTATCTCTATTCTCTCAATTCAATATCAACTCAAAAACTATCTCCTAATGAGCTATGCTAGGAGTTTATATAGACAATAAAAGGGGCAAAATAGTAAAGTGGTCACAGGTGACCAATGAGATAAAGCCACGCAGGGCTGGAGTAGCTTATGTGTTCGGCAGCTCAGCTCGAACACGTTGTCTTCGGACGCTTGTTTGCCTCGGTCACGTTTGGACTCGAACACCCTTGCCTCGGGCACACTTGTAGCCCTTTGATCGATTCTCTGTTCGGCGTCGCTCTTCCTCGGTTCGGTTGCTTTCAGCTTCGGGCTCAAACTTGATCATTAGTTGTGCTCGATCTCAAAGCTCCCCGAAGTCAGTGTCAGCACCGGTCACTTGTTGTCTGCTCGGTGGATTTCCAAAGTTGTTGCTCGTCGAGGCAGTCTTCGGCATCTTCCATTCCGGCCACACTTTGATCGTGGGCACCATGTGACTCCTCGGTGGACTTGCTTGATGAATCGAACAGGTGAGCCTGGTTCGTATTGCATCATCCTCCCCTTCTTGAAAGGATTTCGTCCTCGAAATCAAACCGGCAAGACCTGCAACAAGGCAAAGACAAACAAAGCTTCCTACTTCGAAAGTAGGTTAGTATTTACGAGTGGAAAACACACTCTTATGGTAGAGTCAAGCATCAATAATGATCAAACAGCCTATGTCTCCGAAGGAAACAACAAGTTCTTGGCTCAAGTAGGAACTGTAACGAACACATGAGTACACGAAGAGATCAATAGGACACTTTATATGAAAGATGTGACGATCAAAGGCCCTATCACCTCTAAACTCGTAGTCATCATACCGAGCCCTAAATTCACTTTTATCACCATGGGGCTTATAGACTTCGGTATGTACTATACTCGAGGTGTGATCAACATGTGGAATGGAGTAAGTAAAATGATTGACTCGACAACTAACATCGAATACTCCACTCCCCTTCTTAAAAGCAATCTTATTCACACCAAGAGAGAGCTTTTCACCTCCCAAATGAACTCCAAGACAATCATTCTCTTTAGACAGACTTCCGAATAAGGTCTCAAATAATGGATTATCTACGGGGTTAAGCCTTTCAAACCAAGGTGGTTCTCCTCGAGTCGGATGCTCATCACCATCTCCTTCGAACAGAGGGTTAGTGAAAATAAGTCCACTGCCCATCAAAGGTGCATCCGAACCCAGGTCATCGACCACACTTGAGGAGTCATCGAATATAATCCGATCCAACTCATCCACTAAGGACTCCTCAAGGGTATCATCTTCCTCACTACAACACACAGATCCACCATAGGCAATAATTTCAACAAGGGCATGATCAAACAACTTATTTTCCCCTTTATCAAAGATTGGTGGTGTGTCATAACAAGGGTCACAAGTAAGGTCAACTACAACTTCATCACTAAAGAGAGATTCGATGAAGATCGAGCTCACATCATGATGTGGCATATCAATTCTCTCAACTAGTGGTTCACATTCACTCACAAGTTGACCATTCGAATCTACACTAGTTGCAAACACATTGTAATCATACAAATCATCAACTAGCATAGAGTTTTCACATACAATTTCACAAGACAAGGAAGTATCATGCTCACGGGAAGGAAATCGAACACTTACCTCGGAGTGACCTTCGGTTTCTCTCACTGTCTCCGAAGTCTCATAAGTAGTTTCTTCTTCGTGGAGCTCATATGAATGATCTTCTTCACCTTGTCTATCTACTTCGGTACATAGTTGAGGTTCTATCGGTTTGCCTCCAAGAGTTCCTGCACAAGAGTTCGAACAAGTAGAAGGAGAAGATAAGAGGTTAATGTTAGAATAAGGGGTGTCCTCACTCTTATCGATTCTTTTTCCCTCTTTCTTTTCCCTCATTTTTCTTTCAAGGGCAGGTGTGGGTTTGGGTGGTGACAACTCACTCACATCACTCTTCACAGCCTCTCCTTTTTCCTCTCGAGAGTTGTCACCGGTCACTCCCTTACTCCTCTCGATCTTTTGTCTCTCATATTCGGGTGAGTTAGGTCGGGGACCAAGAATACCCATAGCTAGAGTAGGTGGACCTTTGACATCGACCCGAAGTCTAGGACTCGAAGACTCATCAACCGAGGTCTCTTCTTCCGTTATCGGGGAACCACTTGACTTCGAAGCTTGTGGCTTCGGGTTCAATGTATTGACTTCGGTCGGTTCTTTTCTTGCACTTTTCCCACTGCTCCTTGTGATCGTAGGACTCCTCGATGGCACTCTTTCGATCCTGGATTGGAGTTCTCGCTCTTTTCTCATTTGTAACTTCGAAGCATATGCACTAATGGACATCTTTCCCTTCAACCCGTGAGGTGTGAACGTATAAGCCATTTGCAGCTTTCTGTTGTACACAAGGTACACATCCCTCTCATCGATATATAGCATCTGCTTGCTGTGCACCCATGGATCTCCCAGCCAAACATCAAGATCGGGCATGGAATACACATCGCACCAAACATATTCTCTATAATCTCCATGAGATATGAGTACTCGAGCTTCATACGAAACACTCACTCCCTTATATGTATAAGGATGCTTCAATTTATAGCATGGTATTTTTAGGATCCGAACCAAGTAAGCACTAATGCAATTGACATCGGTCCCTCCAATTTTGAGCAAATTTCCTCCATAACCATTCACCTCAACAGCGAACCTACTTCTACCCAAGTTTCGGATATGAAGATCCAAAATCGAACTTGAGTATCCCATTCCGTGGGTTCTCCTTATTCCTCCATTAGTGGTAGCACCACTAGAATAACTCCCACTTCCTTTCACTCTTCCAACATTAGAAGTTTTGTTGAAAGTCGAGGAAGGAGTTTTAGCATGGAACCCGTGAGAACTTCTCCTCGAAGAAGGTGTTCGGTAGAAACCTCATCTACCCTCCTCGGGTCCATAACCACCAGTGCTCCTCGAGCCACCCTTTCCATAGGACTTGGAAGCATTGAATCGTGTGCCACGACTATAAGTTGCAAATCTTCCTCCTCCCATGGAACAACCTCCACCACCTCCTATCCCGAAGGAAGGAGTTCTACCACTCTCTTGTGCTCCACACGAGACACCAACGGAAGAAGACATCAAATAGTTTGCTCGGGCAACTTCGTCATCGACTTCCTCGATGTCACATTCGTCGTATTCAAGGTCATCACAATGAGAGTAAGTAGAGTCATCGTACCTCGAAGCGTCACTACCTTCGTATTCTTGACCCGAAGCAAAAGATTCTTCTCGTTCTTCTTCACAGGCTTCGTAGTCTTCTTCGTCTTCGTATTCACCATAGTGACCTGCTTCGTCCTCGTAAGAGCCATAGTCCCCGGTGTCATTATAACAATCATCACCTCCGTAGGAACCATAGTCTCCATCATCTCCACACGAATCATACCCTCCGTAGTCATCATCATCCGAAGACATAGCTGCAATAAACAAAGTAAAGGACCTCACAAGTTCACTCCCTCACGTGTATCACTCGAGCAATGTTCACTCAGTTTCTTTCCGCTCGTGTTTACACTCAAGGTCGTTGGCTTTTGTGACCTCACTCTATTGTTCTCACCACACAGCCTTTTTCCACTCAAGTTGGCCTTGCCTCCTTGTTAGGAAACCGAAGTGATAAATAACAACTAGTACTTTCCAAGCTTAGGTTCGGAAGGAGTTTATATGACTCGATGGAACGGTAGCTATTTTAACTGCGCACGGGGAGTCAAAGAATTATCTACGAAATTGGACTTCGGTCACCCCACGCACGAGTTCTTATAAGCTCAGATTCGATAGTACGACCTCGAGTAGAAAGAATTACTCCAGAGATCCACTATCGAGAATATTCGGACACAAGAAAAGTGAAATCCTAAGAGAATCTACCTCCTCCTCGGTTCCGCTTCGGAATTTTCCGAACACGTGACCTCGGTACAAGTGTTTCCTCCTCGGTACAGATAGGGTTTAACCTTATCCGTTTTTCCCCTTTCTAGCCGACAACTTTTCACCTGGGGTTTTAGATTTGACAGTTTACCCCTTTCTTCTTCAATGGAACAGTGAACTTTTACTCCGGTGTACGGACAATATCAAGATTCGTTCACAGTCCACTAACAACAGATTAAGCTCAAGATTTGGGTCGTCTCCGGTTTTACAACGTCGGAGATCACTCCAGTTCCAAGCGAAGCTAAGAACACAGCTCTCGTCGCCCGTACACTGTCAACAAGCTTCCGGCGTACGGACAGTGTCTATAGCAGTGGAACTTCGATTTTAAGCACAAAAATCGACCCAAATACCTCAACAACCTCCAGTTTTCATCGGTAAACACCAAAACACAACTGGGGTTCGATTTTCAACAACACCACGTCAAGAACACGGTTCAAAATGATGGAAAAACCCTAGTTACAAATGTTGTACGTCGGGTACTCGATCAATTCCTTGGACAGTGGTGAATTCAAATATGTGATTGTCTAATCCAAACAATCAACAATCAATTCAAATTTTTGAATTTTCTTCTTTATACTTTTTTTTTTTTTTTTGGTAAAAAGAAGAACACCAACAGAAAGTAAAGATAGATTGAACAAGAAACGTGGATTCGTAGGAACGAAATCCAAGCCTTGCTCTGATACCAAACTGATGCAAGCAAAACCGTGGGTTTACACCTTGCAATCGGAGACAACAAACAAGACGCGGAAATGATGAAGTAAAGATGCGGAAGCCGTAAGAAACAAAGATAACAAGAAATCGGGGAAGGGGGAGAACAGAAATAGAAGAAAGAACGGATAATCACAGTCAAGACATTGATTGATTATCCAAGGGAGAAAATGAAACTTGAACCTAACAAGGATTCATACTAGTGATGAAATCCATTTCGGTTCCAAGCCTAAGAAGGCATACACGAAGCCTCGGGCTTCAAACAAGAATGGCTCGGCCAATTCTATCTCTATTCTCTCAATTCAATATCAACTCAAAAACTATCTCCTAATGAGCTATGCTAGGAGTTTATATAGACAATAAAAGGGGCAAAATAGTAAAGTGGTCACAGGTGACCAATGAGATAAAGCCACGCAGGGCTGGAGTAGCTTATGTGTTCGGCAGCTCAGCTCGAACACGTTGTCTTCGGACGCTTGTTTGCCTCGGTCACGTTTGGACTCGAACACCCTTGCCTCGGGCACACTTGTAGCCCTTTGATCGATTCTCTGTTCGGCGTCGCTCTTCCTCGGTTCGGTTGCTTTCAGCTTCGGGCTCAAACTTGATCATTAGTTGTGCTCGATCTCAAAGCTCCCCGAAGTCAGTGTCAGCACCGGTCACTTGTTGTCTGCTCGGTGGATTTCCAAAGTTGTTGCTCGTCGAGGCAGTCTTCGGCATCTTCCATTCCGGCCACACTTTGATCGTGGGCGCCATGTGACTCCTCGGTGGACTTGCTTGATGAATCGAACAGGTGAGCCTGGTTCCTATTGCATCACTTCTACTCCTAATTAATTCACTCTAAAAGAAAGTGTTGATGCATTAAACAGGTTCCACTTTTAAACTTTTATTTAAGTCGAGATTTTTATGGTTCAATATCTTTCGATTTCTTCTACTAATTCAGGAAAAAAAGAGACATTGATTAATATATTCTTAGCCGTGTAGATCTACACTTGCAAATAATACTTTGACACAACTATGCAGCTATTTGACACTTTAGTATAAAAAATAACAAAGGTATTTTTACTCATTCTAAAGCACTTCTAACTTTGTAATTTGACTTTATAATTATTTTTCTTTTTGTATTATCGGTTTCTTCCATTAAACAATAACATGCTTATTTGCTCCGAAACTTATTTGATCAATTTCATGCAGACACTGCAATTCATAATCTACAATATTTTGAATATTACTTGACGCTTGTGATGGATAACAATGTAACCATGTTATGTAATTTTATGCTGCACAATATTTAATAGGTTGCACTATCACAAAATACATTCAATCAACCTGTTAGAAAGCTACAATTATTTGTTTAGTTATTTATTAATTGTTTGGAAGGGAAGACAAGTTGAATAAGTCTTTCTGAGTTAAACATAGATTGAGTTCGATATGATGCATCAAGAAATTTTAAAAGAAAAACAAACCACGAAATACAACCGCCAGAACCTGGCAACACCCAGGGTACGCCAATAATGTTGCTCTCCGTAAAGAGTTGCCACTTTCAAACTTTAGGAAGAATCGCAACCATTTAGTTTTATTTCTTTCAAAGTTAATTGTTACATTCATATTTCTCTTCACTCTTGGATCTTCATCAGTTTCTTCTTCTACCATCCTTGCGCCTTTAATTTTCTTTTCTTTAGAAGATGATTGATTGCATGCAATACAAGAGATTTACTGTATTTTATGATCAACTTGAGGCCAGACTCAAAATATTTATTTCTTTTTTATCTGTAATTTTAGTTCCCAAAAGATTTTGTTATTATAGAAAAACTTGCTAAAACTTTAAATTTCATTTACTATTATACTTTGTTTACTTTTTCGGTGGAAGTCATGGTATTTACAAACATGCGAACATTTGTTTGTCCATGCACATGTATGGTAGTTTCTGAAAGTGCAGAAAGGGTTTTGGATCTTGGGATGGTTTGTATTGGAAAGATGCGATGGAAATTTAATGCTTAAAGCTGAAAATCTAAGAAGTGCAAATCTGGATAAATTGTTACGACCTGAACTGTTAACATTGTTTGAAGACCGTTTGAAAATCAAATTAGTCGTCTAGGGGTGGGATGAGGATGAAAATAACTACGAATATAGTAGGATTATATTAGGAACATATAGAAGAACTGTCAGATGCACGTTGGCTTCGAATGCCACTATTTCTATTATATATATATATATATATATGTATATGTATGATCGACCAATTACATTCTTCACTTATAATCATAGTGAAGTTATTTAATTATTTGGCAAATTGATTGAACTTTGGTTTGGCTATCAAACAAGCGAATCTGAAGGTTTGAAAGTTTAGGTATCACTATAATATTGATTTTCGAGATTATCTTTTAGTTAGTTTTTTTATTTGTAGATAATGCTTAAGGCTTGAAGTTTGAAATAGAGAATTACTTTTTGATGTAGCAAAGTGTTTATACATTCAACCAACATCTGAGAAGGTCAGAACTTTGTTTGTTTGCAGTTTTAGTGTATTAAGTAAAAATTTGAATGCTGTTTTCATCAAAGGAAGACAGATTGGATCCTTCGCGGATTACTTAAATACACAACATAGTATTACAAGATTTGACATTCACGTACAACGCACGTGTCGAGACACTAGTATTATAATATAAAGGCACTTCATGTCACACTCAAGTGTTTCATAAGAGTCTTTAGTTTTGCAAAGAGAAATTGACAGTAATACCAAATCATTCACATTTCTTACGCTTAATTAATGTTGGGCTCAAATATCTTCAAGGACCTTAGTACACTTGCAAGTCAATCACAACATGTATCAATAGTGTCCCTTCGAAACAAGTCCCTTACATTATCAGTTCAAATATTTGAGCTACAATACCAAATGCATATTTACCATTAGCTAAATTCCAACTCTCCTGTATTCTTAGAAACAAGAACTAAGAAGGTTGTGGAATTGGTTACACAATGTGAGGAACAATCAAGACAGTGCTTAATTAACACAACAAATCATTAAGTTTTACACCGTCTATAGAATTATGAACTTCCCACAATGTGAAAGATCCATCATTATATTCATATACACATTGACAAACATCATTACAGAGCACTCTTTTACGTGCAGTACTAAATGAAATATAACTAATTACATACGAGATTAAGAAAAATTCCAACAAACACATCCAAAATCAGACGTATATAGGCCATACTAAGAATACATCAGAAATTAGAACCATATCATACCATAAATTTCATTAACAAAGACATAACACTAATAAACCAGCGATTTACATAGGTCGCTCGATTAGCAACAAGAGATTAACACCACTACTAAATAACCTAACCCTAATAAACAAAACAACTAGATAAACAGAACATTCATTAAACATAACTAGAAACACAAATTCTTCTTAAGCTCTCTCGCCACGAATCCTCCTAGCAAGTTGAATATCTTTAGGCATAATGGTAACCCTCTTAGCATGAATTGCACAAAGATTAGTATCTTCAAACAAACCAACAAGGTATGCTTCAGCAGCCTCTTGTAACGCAGCCACAGCACTTGACTGAAACCTTAGATCAGTTTTAAAATCCTGTGCTATTTCCCTTACTAGCCTTTGGAACGGGAGTTTACGGATTAAAAGTTCTGTAGACTTCTGGTATTTTCTTATTTCCCTTAATGCCACTGTTCCGGGACGGAACCTGTGTGGCTTTTTCACTCCACCTGTTGCTGGGGCTGATTTACGAGCTGCTTTTGTTGCTAGTTGTTTCCTTGGTGCCTTTCCTCCTGTTGATTTACGTGCTGTTTGCTTAGTACGAGCCATTTGGTTAGGAAATTTTTTGCAGAAAAGGTGTTAAGATTTGAAATATTTTGAAGTTGGTGGCTAAGCGATGGAGTGATGAATTGTGGTTATATAAGGGGGTTTATATAGGGAGTGGTTAACTAACAAATAGATGTTAGCCACGTGGGAGCACATTAGTGTTTGAACTGCATTGTAAAGATTTTATTGGGCTATGGCTAAGGGGTGTTTAGGAGGTGTAATTCAATTATTCAAGTGAAGTTTCTTCAAATTTCTACAGTACAAGTGCTAATTTTTTACTTGATATATAAATACTCAGTATATATTATATTTCCCAAACCCTTTTCCAACTTCAACTTTAACAAATGTGTGCAAACGTACTTAGTAATATGCTAGTTTCAAATACTTCACAAATTTTGAATGTGCTATTGAAAGTTTTAAAGAAAACTTTGTGAGAATATATTGCGACAGATTAAGTTAGTAGTATTATGTGTTACGTCTCGTATAGGGGTTGTTACGTTCTATTTAAAAGTGTAATGAGAATATTTGAGTTGCATTTCGAGCTGCTTTAGACACACAGTGTGAACATTACTATCTTGGCCCTTGCAAATCATCTAGTTGCTCAATGACAAAATATATTTACAGGTTTATCAGCCAGAAATTTCTTGGTAGTCAGTCTGTCAAGTTTAATAAGATGGAGTGATTGAACAGTATATGTTTATGAGACGTGGTCCTGAATCTCCTTATGGTTAAATATTTGTCTGAGTAAAGAGTCAAAGTTTCTATCGAAAATAGCATCTCCATCTTGATGAGCTAACGCCTGCGTACATTTCACCTTCTCCAGATCTCACTTGTGGAATACACTGGTATGTTCTTATTGTTGTTGTGAGCCAAAGTTAACACTTTCTCTCCCTGGGCAATACCTCCAATAGAATTTGTATTATCTTGAAGGATTTTTACACAAATATACAAATTTAATCCATTAATTACGAAAATATAGCAATACTATTCAAATTATAAGGCATACCAATACTTTTTTAGCACATTTTTATTTTTACAATTACACTTACACCCACTCTCCTACAAACCCTAAAACACTTTCTCCACTTCCCCCAACCAAAGCAGTTGTCACCCCCATTGTTTCTCTCAGATTCAAACAAACAAATCCACCACTACCACCACCGATCCAAACACCATTACAAACACCACCACCGCCGCCAGAATCTCCATTGAAAAAATGACAAAAGCATCGACGCCAAGGGGAAAAATTCAAAACTCAACCATGTCAGTACACGATCGAGCGGCCGCCGACGTCCTTTCTCGACTAGTTATGGCAGCGGACGGCACCCTTCTAGGTCTAGCTCTAGCGTATGTCGCCGTACGTAGCATTATTAACTGCAAATTCAACTCCTCCGCCCATCAAAAAATCCATGACGCACCCATCCTCCGAGTATCTAACCTCTGTTCCGTTCATTCTTCCGAAAAACAATACCGATACGGATAATGATAAGCTTGTAATTATTCGCTGTACAGTTGAGGCGAAATCACCTGTGAAAGTTGATTGGAAAAACCTGAAGCCTAACATTCTCGTTTCTCATGAATCTGTTGTAAACGTTCTCAAACACTAATTATTCGAACACTTCTGGTTATTTTTGTAAAGTTATTTTCAATGCACATTTAGCTCTATATATTAATAGATAAAGGAATAGGACTATTGTACTATTGTTGAAACAATTTAAAATGAAGTTGAAAAAGTCTGAACGGTATTGAAATACTATTATACAGTCTGAAACAGAGTTGATACAGTCTGAAACGAAGTTGATACAAGCTGAACATAGTTGAAACAGTCTGAAACTGTGCTGAAACAGTATGATACAGTCTGAAACTGCATTGAAAAGCTATGACACCGTCTGAAATATTGATGAAACAATCCGAAACAACTACTAAAACAATCTAATACAATTCTGAAACGATGCAGAAATACTTAGATACAAAGTTGAACACAACCTCAAAATGATACATAACAATTAGATACAGTTCTGAAACAACATGAAAGGGGGCAAAAATAGTTTGATACGGAGCAAAAATAGTGCTGATACAGCGGTGAAAAAGTCTGAAACCCCTAGTAAAAAAGTTCGAAATAAAATATAAAAAAATAATATGAAACAATGAAAAAAAAAGTGAAATAGTTTAGAAACAGTGAGAAAAACATACAAATGAGATGAAACAAAAGCTAAAACAGTGAGATACAACGAGATACGATATGGTTGCTGGTTGAGATATAATAAGATACGATGTGATTGATGACGAGATACGGTTAGATACGAGGTGGGTTGAAATACAATAAGATACGAGTTAATTGGTAATTGAAAAATATCGAGATACAGTGAAATACAACAAGATATAGTGATGATAAAATGAGATAAGTGAAATTGGGAGAAATAGATGAGTAAAAGTGAAATTGGAGAAATGGTGAGAGTAAAAAAGTGAATTAGGGGAAATAGTGAAAGAAAAAGTGAAATAGGGGAAATGAGATAAAGAAAGTAAGAATTTATTATGTTATGATAAAATATTACTACTCCCTCCGTCCCAATTTATGTGGCACCATTTGACCGGACACGGAATTTAAGAAAATAAAGATTAACCTTGTTAAGTATCAATTTTGCCCTTAAAAAAATAAGAAAGAGAAGATTTGAGTAATAAAAAAGTTGTTAATAGATTTAAAAGTATATAAGGCCCAACAAGAATAAAATATAGATTATACATTAAATAGTTGTCAAATAAGGAAAGGTGCCACTTATTTTGGAACAAACAAAAAAGGAAATGCTGCCACATAAATTGGGACGAAGGGAGTATGTTTTTTGTTATATTTGTAATTAACTTCTCTTTTTCTTTATAATGGTTAAATATTTCTAAAATATTGTTATATTTTATAAATAACTTACAAAATTTGTAGTTTTATGTAAAAAATTCCTAATTTGAATTGGTTCATTACGACAATTTTATCAATTTTGATACTCAAGTATTTCATAAGAGTCTTTAGCTCCCATTTGAAAATGATTTGAGATTTGGAACTTAAAAAATTTTTTGGACATGTATTTTATTTGGAACAAAATTTAAAAAAAATTTCCAAAAATAACCCCAAAAACTATGTCGAAACGCTAGCTTAGTTTTGCAATGAGAAATTGACAATAATACCAAATCATTCACATTTCTTACGCTTGAACCATATCATACCATAAATTTCATTAACAAAAGACATAACACTAATAAACCAGCGGTTTACATAGGTCGCTCGATTAGCAACAAGAGATTAACACCACTATTAAATAACCTAACCCAAATAAACAAAACAACTAGATAAACAGAACATTCATTAAACATAACTAGAAACACAAATTCTTCTTAAGCTCTCTCGCCACGAATCCTCCTAGCAAGTTGAATATCTTTAGGCATAATGGTAACCCTCTTAGCATGAATTGCACAAAGATTAGTATCTTCAAACAAACCAACAAGGTATGCTTCAGCAGCCTCTTGTAACGCAGCCACAGCACTTGACTGAAACCTGAGATCAGTTTTAAAATCCTGTGCTATTTCCCTTACTAGCCTTTGGAACGGGAGTTTACGGATTAAAAGTTCTGTAGACTTCTGGTATTTTCTTATTTCCCTTAATGCCACTGTACCAGGACGGAACCTGTGTGGCTTTTTCACTCCACCTGTTGCTGGGGCTGATTTACGAGCTGCTTTTGTTGCTAGTTGTTTCCTTGGTGCCTTTCCTCCTGTTGATTTACGTGCTGTTTGCTTAGTACGAGCCATTTGGTTAGGAAATTTTTTGCAGAAAAGGTGTTAAGATTTGAAATATTTTGAAGTTGGTGGCTAAGCGATGGAGTGATGAATTGTGGTTATATAAGGGGGTTTATATAGGGAGTGTGTGAGCGGGAAACTTTGAACTTTAGAAAATTTTGGGATGAAAATTTTTTGGGATAAGTTTGAATTTTGTGATTGTTGTGGTGAAAGGAGAGCCGTTGGTTATTGGAGATTTGGTTTGACGGTGCAGATGATGTTAATTAATGATTGTTTGGATTGCGATCCTGGTGCTGGTTAACTAACAAATAGATGTTAGCCACGTGGGAGCACATTAGTGTTTGAACTGCATTGTAAAGATTTTATTGGGCTATGGCTAAGGGTTGTTTAGGAGGTGTAATTCAATTATTCAGTATATATTATATTTCCCAAACCCTTTTCCAACTTCAACTTTAACAAATGTGTGCAAACGTACTTAGTAATATGCTAGTTTCAAATACTTCACAAATTTTGAATGTGCTATTGAAAGTTTTAAAGAAAACTTTGTGAGAATATATTGCGACAGATTAAGTTAGTAGTATTATGTGTTACGTCTCGTATAGGGGTTGTTACGTTCTATTTAAAAGTGTAATGAGAATATTTGAGTTGCATTTCGAGCTGCTTTAGACACACAGTGTGAACATTACTATCTTGGCCCTTGCAAATCATCTAGTTGCTCAATGACAAAATATATTTACAGGTTTATCAGCCAGAAATTTCTTGGTAGTCAGTCTGTCAAGTTTAATAAGATGGAGTGATTGAACAGTATATGTTTATGAGACGTGGTCCTGAATCTCCTTATGGTTAAATATTTGTCTGAGTAAAGAGTCAAAGTTTCTATCGAAAATAGCATCTCCATCTTGATGAGCTAACGCCTGCGTACATTTCACCCTCTCCAGATCTCACTTGTGGAATACACTGGTATGTTGTTATTGTTGTTGTGAGCCAAAGTTAACACTTTCTCTCCCTAGGCAATACCTCCAATAGAATTTGTATTATCTTGAAAGATTTTTTTACACAAATATACAAATTTGATCCCTTAATTACGAAAATATAGCAATACTATTCAAATTATAAGGCATACCAATACTTTTTTAGCACATTTTTATTTTTACAATTACACTTACACCCACTCTCCTATAAACCCTAAAACACTTTCTCCACTTCCCCCAACCAAAGCAGTTGCCACCCCCATTGTTTCTCTCAGATTCAAACAAACAAATCCACCACTACCACCACCGATCCAAACACCATTACAAACACCACCGCCGCCGCCAGAATCTCCATTGAAAAAATTCCAAAAGCATCGACGGCAAGGGGAAAACTTCAAAACTCAACCATGGCAGTACACGATCGAGCGGCCGCCGACGTCCTTTCTCGACTAGTTATGGCAGGGGACGGCACCCTTCTAGGTCTAGCTCTAGCGTATGTCGCCGTACGTAGCATTATTAACTGCAAATTCAACTCCTCCGCCCATCAAAAAATCCATGACGCACCCATCCTCCGAGTATCTAACCTCTGTTCCGTTCATTCTTCCGAAAAACAATACCGATACGGATAATGATAAGCTTGTAATTATTCGCTGTACAGTTGAGGCGAAATCACCTGTGAAAGTTGATTGGAAAAACCTGAAGCCTAACATTCTCGTTTCTCATGAATCTGTTGTAAACGTTCTCAAACACTAATTATTCTAACACTTCTGGTTATTTTTGTAAAGTTATTTTCAATGCACATTTAGCTCTATATATTAATAGATAAAGGAATAGGACTATTGTACTATTGTTGAAACAATTTAAAATGAAGTTGAAAAAGTCTGAACGGTATTGAAATACTATTATACAGTCTGAAACGGAGTTGATACAGTCTGAAACGAAGTGATACAACCTGAACAGAGTTGAAACAGTCTGAAACTGTGCTGAAACAGTATGATACAGTCTGAAACTGCATTGAAAAGCTATGACACCGTCTGAAATATTGATGAAACAATCCGAAACAACTACTAAAACAATCTAATACAATTCTGAAACGATGCAGAAATACTTAGATACAAAGTTGAACACAACCTCAAAATGATACATAAACAATTAGATACAGTTCTGAAACAACATGAAAGGGTGCAAAAATAGTTTGATACGGAGCAAAAATAGTGTAGATACAGCGGTGAAAAAGTCTGAAACCCCTACTAAAAAAGTTCGAAATAAAATGTAAAAAAATAATATGAAACAATGAAAAAAAAAGTGAAATAGTTTAGAAACAGTGAGAAAAACATACAAATGGGATGAAACAAAAGCTAAAACAGTGAGATACAACGAGATACGATATAGTTGCTGGTTGAGATATAATAAGATACGATGTGATTGATGACGAGATACGGTTAGATACGAGGTGGGTTGAGATACAATAAGATATGAGTTAATTGTTAATTGAAAAATATCGAGATACATTAAAATACAACAAGATATAGTGAGGATAAAATGAGATAAGTGAAATTGGGAGAAATAGATGAGTAAAAATGAAATTGGAGAAATGATGAGAGTAAAAAAGTGAATTAGGGGAATAGTGAAAGAAAAAGTGAAATAGAGGAAATGAGATAAAGAAAGTAAGAATTTATTATGTTATGATAAAATATTACTACTCTCTCCGTCCCAATTTATGTGGTACCATTTGACCGGGCACGGAGTTTAATAAAATAAAGGTTGACCTTGTTAAAAATATCAATTTTACCCTTGAAAAAATAAGAGAGAAAAGATTTGAGTAATAAAAAAGTTGTAGGTAGGTTTAAAAGTATGTAGGGCCCAACAAGGATAAAATAGAGATGATTTATTAAATAGTTGTCAAATAAAGAAAGGTGCCACTTATTTTGGAACAAACAAAAAATGAAATGGTACCATATAAATTGGAACGAAGAGAGTATGTTTTTGTTATATTTGTAATTAACTTTTCTTTTTCTTTATAATGGTTATATATTTCTAAAATATTGTTATGTTTTGTAAATAACTTACAAAATTTGTAGTTTTATATAAAAAATTCCTAATTTGAATTGGTTCATTACGACAATTTTATCAATTTTGATACTCAAGTATTTCATAAGAGTCTTTAGCTCCCATTTGGGGATGATTTGAGATTTGGAACTTAAAAAATTAAAATTTTTTTGGACATGTATTTTATTTGGAACAAAATTTGAAAACAATTTCCAAAAAATAACCCCAAAAACTCTGTCGAAACGCTGGCTTAGTTTTGCAATGAGAAATTGACAATAATACCAAATCATTCACATTTCTTACGCTTGAACCATATCATACCATAAACAAAACAACTAGATAAACAGAACATTCATTAAACATAACTAGAGACACAAATTCTTCTTAAGCTCTCTCGCCACGAATCCTCCTAGCAAGTTGAATATCTTTAGGCATAATGGTAACCCTCTTAGCATGAATTGCACAAAGATTAGTATCTTCAAACAAACCAACAAGGTACGCTTCAGCAGCCTCTTGTAACGCAGCCACAGCACTTGACTGAAACCTGAGATCAGTTTTAAAATCCTGTGCTATTTCCCTTACTAGCCTTTGGAACGGGAGTTTACGGATTAAAAGTTCTGTAGACTTCTGGTATTTTCTTATTTCCCTTAATGCCACTGTACCAGGACGGAACCTGTGTGGCTTTTTCACTCCACCTGTTGCTGGGGCTGATTTACGAGCTGCTTTTGTTGCTAGTTGTTTCCTTGGTGCCTTTCCTCCTGTTGATTTACGTGCTGTTTGCTTAGTACGAGCCATTTGGTTAGGAAATTTTTTGCAGAAAAGGTGTTAAGATTTGAAATATTTTGAATTTGGTGGCTAATTGATGGAGTGATGAATTGTGGTTATATAAGGGGGTTTATATAGGGGAGTGGGTGAGCGGGAATTTTGAGTTTTAGAAAATTTTGGGATAAAAATTTTTGGGGGTAAGTTTGAATTTTGTGTTTGTGGGGGTGAAGGAGACCCGTTGGTTATTGGAGATTTGATTTGACGGTGCAGATGAGATAATTGGTTATTGTTCGGATTTGGATCCTCGTGCTGCTTAAGCGACTTATGAGTGGTAGACACGTGGAAGCTCAAATTCGTTTGACTGCCTTGGGTGGATTTTCGATAATCAAAATGAGACATAGGCCTGTTTAGGATGAAAAATAGAAGTATTTTTAATTTGTAATTTCTACTACCAAATACATAGATACTCAGTTTTAAAAATAATACTTTCTTTCCTTGAGCAATACCTCCAACAAAATTGATATAATCTTGAATTGATTCATTAATGACTGTTTCATTATTTTTGACAATCAGAACTCTATTTAGATTGAGGAGTGGTTCGAATAGGAAGTAACGTTTATATAAACATACTAGCGGGGATGAGCCCGGACAAGCCTGGGCCCAAGCTTAATATGGAGGGCGGCGATTTGTATAAGTAGGATGCTTCAATATTTGTGTTTAACTTTTGCACTCTTATCATTGGATAGGGACACTGTCTTACAAATTGTCAAGTAACTTTAGAAATTTGTATAAAAAAGATCTTGGTGAATTCTGGCAGATTGTCATAAACCACTAAAAGTTAAACACGATCAAACAAAATTTTTCAATAGTTTTATTTGTCAACTTTTATTTGAGACTTCTGCCACCATAAATGATATTTTTCGTGGGTAATATTGATCCTTTAAAAGAAGGTTGTTTTCCTAATAGTAATATCTTTTTCCCATGGTTGTTATAGACTATAAGAAAAAAAAAAATTATTAATATATTACCTAATAACTCTATCAGAAAACCAAAGGTATCTTTGTTTCTTTTAACTTTTTTTTCACTTTGTGTAGTGGAGTAATTGTTATTTCCCTACATTGTAGCTAAATATATAGCTCATGGCATTATATACTAATTTTCTTTTTCCTTTTTTTTTCTTTTTATGAGTTTAGCCAAATGTATCATTCTAATTAGCAAATCCTGATTATTCTTACTTTAGCATCAGCAAAAATGACTATTTGTCAAAATCATGAATTGAAACTTATTATTATCTGTTTTAATTCGTACTAATTGTTTCGCCGAATACAATGTAATGCTAATCTCTAAATATCCTAGTTGCATGTGTAAGTATTATTTAATTGAAGATCAGTATAATTTTATCATTTTGGAGAATTAATCAATCAACTTTAGGTGATTTACGTGTGTTTGAATAATCATTATACATAAATAAAGAAGTTCAATACAGTATATAATTAAAGGAGATATAGAATAGTTTACATAATATAATTGAAGGAGAATTATTATAATAAGATTTTATTTTTAAAAATAAAAATTGGTGGAAAAAGCTTAGCCTTAATGATTTACAAAGTCTCAACAAATGTCTCCGAATGCATTTATATAATAATAAGGTAGTAAACAAATAGGGACAAAATAAGATCTTTCAATAAGGAGCACAGTATATGAATTAGGCACAGACGTGTGGCAGCCAAAATGGAGTACAAAAAAGGATGCTTGTACAGTATGACATCAGTCATTTTGACACTTTTTGGAAACATATAAAAGTGTCTCAAACTATACTTAATTTACAGAAAAACCAAGGATATATGAAGTGGTATAGAGATAAAGCAAGGGTATATTATCTTCCCCGGTGGCACCGACAGCTGTCTGAAAGGGATACATGGTTGTTTTTGTCAAACCAAGAAATAGTACAATACTTATCCATAGAAGTACAAAATCTTTCCAGCAGCCTAACTTGAAATCCCGTAAATACCCTTTAGGGAAGCAGGCATGTTGACGGAGAGGTGCCTGCTATTCCCTCTTATAAGAAGTAGAGATAAAATATTTGTTTGACCAAAGACTTGTAATAGAAAAATTAATTAAATTTATATTTAGGGCCACAAATAATAATAAAATACTGATAAAATAATAATAAGGTAAGAGTTGTATTACTTGAATGAATATTATTATGGGTGATTGTGTATTTTAGTACAAGTTAAACCATTTTTGATGATCACTATCGGTGAAATATGCACCTTAATACTTTGATACAATAACGAATTGTGTTAACGGACCAAGTCACGTATATACCTTAACGGTTAGATATGAAACACTTGCATTATGGAAAAGTTACTTCACATGAACACTTATGATGATTGCTTTTTATCCAAAAGTGATGATTGTTGGGACTGCGATCCTGGTGTTGTTCAAGTAACAATTGAATGTTAGCCACGTGGAAGCACAAATTTGGTGTTTGAACTGCATTCTTAAGATTTTATGGTAGTCTGTCAAGTTTAAGACTAACCAAGTGAAAACTCGCTCGCTCAACGAGCACCAGTAGCGAGCGAAGCTTGGGAGAGACGGACAGATTTTTTGGTAGCTCAATGAGCTCATTCAGCGAGCGACGCGAGCATTGGAGGAAAGACTTGGGCGCGGAAAAATTTATGCTCTCCTCAACGAGCTCTTTTGAGGATGCAATCACTTCACTCATAGCCTTTCATCTTCGATGCTCTATCTTGAATGCTTCACAAGGATTCTTTCCTAGCTTACCATGGAGGAATTCATTAGCATTACTTATATACTTTATTAGTCATTTGTTTCATTTTTCATCAAAGATATTCCTAACTAGTGTGGTAGCTCATGTAAAGCAAATTACCAAGGTGTAAAATTTGCTTCAATTGGTGGTATTAGTATTATATGATGCTCAACCCAATGAAGTTGATGCGATGCTTGGGTATTTTGCTATTTTACCACTAGTTAGCCATTATCTAGTCTTAGCAAGTTCATATTTCATTCATGATTGTAAAGACCGCATTTATATTTTATTTATTTATTATTAATAAAATTAGCTGCTAAGTTATAAGCTTATAGTGGTATTTTGCTCAAAAAAAAAAAAAAAAAAAAAAAAAAAACTAACCAAGTAGTACAGTATGCTAATTAGAAGATGGAGTGATTGAACAATTTATTTCTTTAAACATCTATGAGTCGTGGTCCTGAATCTCTTCGGGTAATACCTCCAACAAAATTCGTATAATCTTGAATTTGTTCATTGCGACTGTTTTATCAATTTTGACAATCACAATTCTATTTAGATTGGGGGTTTGAGAGGGATGGGTCGAATCAGAAGTGAAATTGTTGACATGAAACATGTTACTGAATTTTTTTTTTCCTGAATTCTGTGAACGGTCGAATTTAAAGTATTTGATTGAATAATTAGTATTGTTTTTAGATTAGATGTGTAACATATATACATATGTCGCGGATACAGTTCTTTTCTTGAGCAATACATGTAGAGCTATTTTTGTTAATCAGTAGCGGTGAAATATGCACACTAATACTTTGATACAATAATACATTGCGTAGAAAGACCAAGTCATGTAAATACCTTAATAGTTAGATATGAAACACTTGCATTACTTATTTAAGTTTGTAGGCGTATAAATATGTGAAATTACACACTTAAGCAAATTAATTATAGTAACACAAATGCATCTCACCGAAGTACAAACTCATCTCGGCATCCCAGTGTCATCACAAATCGACATTGAGAAAGTTTTTGCTATAAATATCGAAATTACAGTGAGAATCTTTCCCATGATTTTCTCCCTCAAATTAACCCAAATAATATCCTTTATCTTTAAGGTCATGCAACTAATGATCTTTGAGATAGGTTTGGACGCGGCAGATATTTATCTACAAAACATTTTATATGAGAAGTCATAATTTTGTGTTTGATATCTGGGAATTGTTTTTGAAGAAAAGCATTTTCAAAATAAAACATTTTCCAACCAAAAGACTCAAGAACTCAATCAAAAAGATCTATATATATATCCACTCCGTTGACATTATTATGTTGGACGTGCTTTTTCCCTTCCATTTTTTTTATTATGTATAGTGTCGCACAATTTATTCATCTCTGCTGAGAACTTTCTTTTCTTTTTGCCAATTCTAATTGATACACATTGTTACTTTACTTTCTGCAAAAATATGTTTAATTGAAAAGAGAAGGACGAGGAGTATTTTGTCCCGTCACTTCCACAATCACCAGTTGGGAGTCAGTGAATCACTTTGTTATTTCTAAAATTGAAGTATTGTACATATAAAAAATAGGATAAACTTATATCCATAAATTTAAGGATAAGCAATAGTTTAATCTGATAGCACATGAGCAATGTTTCTTTTGGAACAGTAGCACATGAGCTAATGTGCTATATCCTATAAAATGTTCTGTTAATTGATGTCCTATTAGTTAACAGATCAAGACCCAATAAAGGAGTCTAATTATTAATCGTACATATAGACATACATGAGGAAATGATTCAATATATTCCTATATAATTTGAATGCAAAAAAAAAAAAAAAAAAAAAAAAAAAAAAAAAAAAAAAAGTACCAGAAAAACATCGTTTGAGAGATATTATATAAACTATAAAATTTGTAATTGGTCACAAAACCAGTTTACTTGTAATAAACAGACAGATGAAATCTACTTCAGTGGCTCTATGTTATGGTTTTAAAGTTACAAATTTTGATCTCTCTTTCTCTCTGTCTATCTATATTTCTTTTCTTTTCTTTTTTTCAAATGTTACCAATTAATAAAATGGGTTGCTCTTTTCCCGCATGTGAAATATTTCGCTGTATAGTTTAGATCTGCAAAGTGTCACTTTATGTAGTTTGTATACTTAAGAATGAACATAGGCAATCGCCCGGTGTCTTATACTAGTAATTTAGATCTGCAAAAGTGTCACTTTATGTAGTTTGTAGTATATTTAAGAATGAACATAGGCCCTTGGTATATCTTGGGGCCTTTACTTGGTTCAACTTTTCTTTGAGTGTGTATTATTTTTTACTAATTATTATAACTGTCTCCTATAATGGAATTTTCATCAAATTTTATAAATCAACAATAGTACTACAAATTGAGTTTATTAGGAAGCCAATAATGTATGAATTTGCTGCCACTACCATTTGCTATGAAAATAATGATCCCTCACCGCCCCCATGTGCCTCCTCTTTAGTACTACGTAGGTAGACAACACAACTCTCACCTAAAGAAGAAACACCCCCGCCCCACCTCACAAACCCACCCCCCACAATTAAAAAAAAGACACGAAAAAGGAAAAAGGAAGAGCCCAAGCGTAAGGGGGAATGCATGCAAGTCATTTTGGTCGCAACATTATACGAACTTGTGTAAGTTATATACGAGTACAAGAGTTGTGTATCTTAAAACATTATACTATAGCTATCAATACAAATTGATCAATTATAACAAGTTATTGCACCCTTTTTTTAGTCATTTTAATATGAGGTGTTGCTTCTTGTTTTAAATCAATTAAACCCTACATTTAAAAATCGTTTACATGCAATGTCGGTGTATGACAATAGTGTTCCTCAATTTCTAATCAGGTTAATCTTCTAACTAAAAGTTAAAAAATATTGCGTCTCGTAAGTTGCATTTTTTCTTGTATTAAAATAATAAAAGAAATACACATCGAAATGCCGCTCTGAAGTTTATTTTGTTTGGACTTATGTTAATCATGTTAATACGAAGGAAATGTGTATATATAGCAAGTCTATTCACATCTAAGGTTCTCCAGTAATACACAGATTTCAGAGAGAGACACTCTAGCTAGTTTGTACGTACATAAACATAAAGAGAGAAGAGAATCACAGCTCTTCATTTTAGTGGGAAAAAGAGAAAGATGGGACTCACCGGAATATCCTTGCAGGCAATTGCTCTCATAGTAGTAGCCGTTGCTTTTCCAGTCAATGCCTGTTCGACGGAGGACAGGGCAGCATTGTTAGACTTCAAGGCAGCTCTTAATGAGCCTTACTTGGGCATCTTTAACACATGGACTGCCACAAACATGGACTGGTATGGTGTTAGCTGTGATCCAACTACCCAACGAGTTGTCAATGTTATCCTTCGCGGTGAATCCGAGGATCAGATCTTCCAAAAAGCCGGACGTACTGGTTACATGACAGGTAAAGATGAATCCAAAATTTGAATTTAATAGATTAATGATTCTGAGCTATTTCAAACTATCGGGTCTTGACATGATCTTTACAACATTTCTAAGCCTTTCACATACATATTGTTGTCTACGCCGAAAACTATATTGCACAAATTGAATGATTTTTTTTTCTTTTTGCAATGTATATAGATTGTTGAATCCTTGTCAAATGACAGAAATGGTTCAAAATTGCTTTAGGTAGCACGTTGAAATCCATAATGTGTTCTTACATTTTTTATTCCTCTTGTTAGAATTTCTATTTCTAATTCGACTCTTTTGCGCAGGTTCCCTTTCTCCATCACTATGCAAGCTTGACATGCTCACAACTCTCATTGTTGCTGATTGGAAGGGCGTCAGTGGTGATATTCCAACCTGTCTCACTTCCCTTAAAAACCTTAGTATTCTTGACCTTAGTGGAAACAAAATATCTGGCCAAATTCCATCAGACATTGGTCAACTTAGTGAACTCACATACCTTAACCTTGGTGACAATCAAATTTCTGGCTCAATTCCTCCTTCTATTGTAAACCTTGGATATTTAAAGCACCTTGATCTAAGCAACAACATGATCACAGGCCAAATCCCATCGGATATTGGAAAATTGACCATGATGAGCCGAGTACTATTGAGCAAGAACCAAATTTCTGGTTCAATCCCAACTTCAATAGCAAAACTTTACCGGTTAGCCGATTTAGATTTATCAATGAACCAAATTTCTGGCTCAATCCCGGCCGAGTTAGGGTCCATGCCTGTTCTTTCAACTCTAACTCTAGACAGTAACCAAATTTCAGGTTCAATTCCTACGAGTTTACTTAGCTCTGGATTAAATATTCTCAATTTAAGTAGAAATGCCTTGGACGGAATATTACCCGACGTTTTTTGTGCATCGACGTATTTTATGCACATTGATTTATCGTATAACAACCTTGGAGGTTCGATTCCTAAAACATTGGCTTCAGCTAAGTATGTTGGTCATTTGGATTTGAGCAACAACCATCTCTGTGGAGCTATTCCAGAAGGAACTCCATTCAATAGCCTAGAGGCTTCATCGTTCTCTAACAACGATTGTTTATGTGGATCGCCATTACTTTCGTGTTAATTTTTTGTTTTTCAATTTTCCGTTTGAGATTTTATTGTTTTTCATTGATTAACCAGAATTATGGTTGATTAAATATCAATATTTGTGTATTATGGTTTCCTCAGAGAAATGAACAATGCAAGAAAATGTTGAAAGAGTGTAAGAACGAACCTTTCAAAAGTTCCATGCTGCGATTCCTTTATTTGTGAAAACAATTGTATTAACCCTTTCTAACTCCTAGATTTTTTAGTGTTGCACTGTAACTTTACTTTAATGCTGCGCAACGGTTCGTTCATGCACGTGAAAATGCGTCAATTATGCCTGAGAGAATCAACCCACATTACGCATTTACTATTTGTGTACTCTTTTATTATTCGTAATTCCCGATCATTAAACTATTCTTTACTCAAAAATCAATATTGTTTTCTCTTTCTCCAACACCACAACTGACTCTCTTTATTTTTTTCTCTCATCCCCCCTCCCCACCCCCCTTCTTTTCCTTTTGTTATGCTGGCGAAGTTCTTTCTTCGACATAATTTGAAGTTTGGAGAGGGTGAGATGTACGCAGATCATATCCCACCAAAGTAGAGAGACTATTTCCGATAAATCATCGATAACCGACTTAAAAAATCTTTTTCATTTTTTTCCTTATTTCCATGCACCTAAATGAAGTTCTAGCCACGCTCCGTATTAGCCACTAATTGATCAAAGTTTAGAATGAATAAACGAAGCATAATTCAAGGGCATTGATACAGTTAGCCAAATCAAGTAAGCTTCTATAGATTGATATATTCAACTAGCTTCTTAAACTCTTCCAAAAATATTATTGTCTCAAAGCAAACTGGAAAAAAATCAAACCAATCAAAACAAGCATGATAGTAACTCATTCTTAGTCCAAACTCTTGTACTTTACCAATATCAACCCTCAACACTACACGAACTCATTTCAAAGCCTGTTTAAGACCAAGAAGGATGAATAACGCTAATTGTGTGGAAAAAAATACGTCATATATTATTACGGGGATACGAGTCCAGCTGGCAAGACTACACTTATCCTATAAGTCACGGGGCACAAAGGATACACGCATGTTCTACGAGCTACGACCGTTCCGATGGTACGGGCGTAGGACGCAAGACATACATTCTGCCGCCTTAGGGTTACAGTCTCCTAGTTAGGCCCATGAGCCTCATCAGTCTTTGTATTTTACCATAATTAGGACTGGGTAATCACTACTATATATACCCTCCTTACATTGTAAGGTATATCAAGCGATTCACCATTGAATCCGGCTATTCTCAAGGAATAAAACTCTTTACTTTCTTGTCTATTATTTTCATCTCCATTTACTTATTTTTCTGTCGTATTTTAATGTAGGGCAATTCACAAAACTATACAAACTAACACTCTTTCTTACACTAAAATGTCAACATTTTTCCATTTTCCAAACATAGCAATACTTTTCTTTCAAAACATAGCAAACACATAAAAGAGTAGACAAAACCCTAAAATTCACTCCCTACACTCACTTGCCAATAGTCCAGCCGCCGCCCCCCCCCCCCCCACCCTCCCCCGTCTGCCCTTCCAGCGCCGGCAACCACTGCTGGTTGCTGGAATTTTTTTTTTCCATTTTTTTTTGGATAGTTTTGTATGTTCTTTGTATATAATGTGTATACTTGATGTATTTTCATTGTATATACATGACATACAACAAACATACAAAGTCTATACGCTTGCCATACAAAATCTACACAACCAACAACCACCAAAATCCTAGCCGCCGCAGATCCGCCACACTGGGAAATAAGTGTATATACTTTGTATGTATGTTGTATATCCACTGTATATACATAACATACAACACACATACAAAGCCTATACACTTGTCATACAGCCCGCAAACACCAAACACACACCATACACCACCGTGGTTCCGCCTTATCCCACCGGAAAATTCAAAAACGAAAAAAAGCTAAACAAATCAGTTGCTCCACCGGATCTCCACCGGAACAGCCACCAAATCCACAAACACCAAACATACTCCAGCACCACCGCAATGTACCACCGAAAAAATAAAAAGAAAAGAAAAACAGAAGAATAACAACCAGATCTGTTTAGCATCGGGGTGGGGAAGGGAGGAGGACGTCGGGATCGTGATGGGGAAGAGAGAAAGACGATGGGGATGGGGATGGGGGTAGGGGCCTCGCCGGCGACGGGGAGGCCTGGGCGGCGGCAGGGAAGGGGATAGAAGAGAGAGAGGAGTGAGGGAAATGTTAGGGTTAGGGTTTTGTTTGATATGCTATGTTTGGTAGCATTTGAAAAAGTATTGCTATGTTTGGTAAATGTGTAAAATATTCCTATGTTTTAAAAAAAAAGTCCCTAAATTGACATAGAGGGTAATTTGCCCTTTAATGTATTGCTTGTGATCCATTCATTAATTTAAGTGTTTTACTTAGACGACTAATTTTAGCCATAAACACTAACTAGTCCCTATACATAACCATTGATAAATACTTGAGCATGTTGGCTGTAATTATATATAAATCAACCCCAGCCCAATCTAGATACCTACAGGCTACAAGGATGAGACGAAAGTAATTATTGCCTGAGAAGAATTATTAGGGCTAAAAAGGCCTTCAAAAATGTTTATGAAATTTTGCCTGAGATGGACACTTCAGGCATCGTTGCTAGAAATTTGATTCCTTAAGAAAAATCTTACAAAAGTGATCTCTTATTGCGATCAATGGGTCTTTGCATAGAAGGATCCAATTATCACAAGAAAGGACAATTTTTGTAAAGACTTTGCCCTAACATGGACAAATCTCTAATGGGCGCCAGAAGTATTCTACTTTTGTAAATATCACAAGGTTCACGTGGGATCCATGCTAGTGGTAAAAATTTCGCTCAGAGGTCAATTTTGCCACTTATCTTTGCTTTGAGGCCACATTTTTATTGATTTTACATGATATGACTTTTTGTAACTTCAATCATTGTGTGCTTTCAACTTAAGCTCACAAGGGTTGAAGTTTACGCATCTATGCCTAAAAGTTCAGCCCTTGCAGATTAAAATTGAACTTTATACCTTAGGCATGAAGTTCATCCACAGGAATTGAACTTCAGCCCACAAGATTTGAACTTCAGCACGCAAGAATTGAAGTTTCAAAAAGCGGTCTCTTATTTAGAACCACTAAAAGATGGATTCAAACCTAAAACTACTGACAAAAGTGGCTATTCGTGCACTTTGACCATGCTAGTGGCACTGGTTAAAAGGGATATAGGTTTTCAAGAATAGGCGGACACTTGTATTATACACTCTTGAATAGGCGGAAACGTGTCAAGCTGAACGATTGAGCTTTGCTACAATTTCAACAAACTCGAGCCGATCCCTTGTCAATCCTATTCTTTTCGGTCTACCTATAGTGGAGTGGGTAGTATCAAATTAATAATTAATATGAATTAAAGGATAATTAAATGTAAGTGTGCTCTATAATAATGATTAAATGAAGTAATAAAAAAATAATTTTGTAGAGATTAAGTCAAGTACATGATAATTGAATTTTAACCTAAAATTGAGTATATTAGTAATATATACATATTGATTTGATTGATTAAGCAAAAATGTAAAAATAATTGAATGTTTGTGATGAATAAAAGTCGTTGCTTACCAAAAAAAAAAAAAAAAAACAGTTGAAACTTTTTAAATTAAATGTATAATATGAAACATTACTTGTATAGTTTAAAAGAGTGGATAAAATTATAGAACTTGTATTATTAGTTCATTTAACACCATTCTTTCCCTAACTCTTTATTTGCTGGTTTTTTATTTCAATTTGCACTTTTTGTTTAACCAACAATGTTGTATATTTTGAATGACAAGTTTAGCTTAGTATTTTCATGACTCTTTCCAAGCTTGCAGCATCCAGCTTCTCTGAATGTTTATAGAAGTCACTTTGTTGCTCTTGAGATTATATCATGTCCTTCAATTTGATTTAATGTTTTGTTGAGCAAGCACTTAACACGGTAATTACAAATTATACCATATTAATTAATGATTTAAATTTGTAAACCATTTTTTTTAATTGCGTTAAGTTAGTGATTGTCATACCTTATTTTGTAATAAAAAAATTCTTACATAGAATAATACATACCATAAATAGAAAGTTATCAATTATGACATATGAAATAAACATTATTTTTAAGAAAAAAATTAAAATAATTAATCAAGGCGGGAATCAGCTCAATCGAACTCGAGTGTTGATCGAGCCAAATAAGCTCAATCGAATTCGACTATTGACCAGCCAAATAAGCTCAATCAAGCTCGAACAGTAAGCTCAATCAAGCTCGAACCCAAGTATGCTCGGGTCGGTTCCATAGCTTAGGCCTACGTTTCATCCAATTTATCGCGATTTATGATGGCCATAGCAGTCCTTGTCACCCGCCTACTGGCCCTACTACTTTATAAAGATCAGTTAATCAATTGACACACTAACCCCATACTTTGCCTCAAATTTACGCCGATATGCCCCCACACCATCACCGCGATTAGTTGTCACAAACTCTCTCTTTGCTGAAAATTGAACTGATCACAATCAAATAACGACCAAACGGAGAGTAATATTGCAAAGCCACAACTTTATTTTTCACATAGCTTAAAAATTGAGAAAACAAAAGATTGAAACTTCTGAAAATGATACGAATTTTTAAGCCATCCTTAACAATCAAGGAGAGAAATTTCATCACAATAAAATTAATAACTTCAAATATACATAAAAATATCTTCGAAATTTCTCTCTTTGCTTCTTCTCAAATCTCTTTCATACATCTTTTTCCCAGAAGCGCAGTAACACGGTAACTACGGAGAACTTCACCGTAGCGAATCGCTTCTCTCGTTTCACATCAAATGAAATCCAGCCTTTTCCTGTTTTCAAAGTTTAACGATTTTCGCAGCTTTAACGACAGGATTCTCCCTTTCAATCAATTCACGGCCAACAGTTTTATAATCATAGCTACAATCATGACGGTCAGAGTAACGATGTTCACCACAAAACAATTCACCGCACCGACACCGGAATCCGGTCAACCCTACTTTTCTCCGACAACCGGAGCACCGATTCACCTCTCTTCTCACCGGTACCACGCTCTCCTTCACCCCATCATTCACCGCTTTATTCACATATTTTTTCAATTCCGATGAGCTAGATCTAGCTAATTTGTTGGATTTTAGGCACAAATTATTTGTACTTGTAACGCTACAATTGTTGACGCAAAGTGATATTGTTTTTTCCGGTACAACTTTGAATTCAGTCTCTTCTTTTTCTGTTCTTTGAGCCATAATTCTTTTAAAAATAAATTATTTGAAAAAAATTAGAGAGAAATGTATTGAGGTTTGAGTATTTAGGAGAAGAAATGGAGGAGGAGTTTTATTAAGAAGGAGAAGAGTCAGTAATGGTGATGGAATAATGGCCTCATAGACTAGTCGTAAAAAGAAGATTTTGAGGAAAGTGGACGGAAATGCCCCTTGCTTTGTGACTTTTTGTGTTCTAGATGACTTCTTACGTGTTGGTTACTTAAACGTCACCCCGGCCCTGAGGATATCTTATTAAAAATCTATAATATTCTATTTTTTGCTTTTCGTGAATCTGAAATTACTGGATTTGTTATACAGCCTGGATTCGGTGTAGTATGATTAGGCAGTATTTTTCTTATACTTATTTTTTTAATTTAATGGAAAGACACGTGCTCCCACACACAATTAGACTAAGAAAATATTAAATATAAGATTAATTTATTACTTTTTTTTTTGATAAGTAAACATGATGAGTATACGTCAGATTGAAAAAATATACTGAAATTTTTAGTTGGTTTTTCAAAGTGGGACTTATTTTAAGACAATTTTTTTGAGCTAAAATGATACTTATGAGACGTAGAGAGTATAATATATTTGATTTATGTTGATTTTTCAAGAGAATTCAACTCGGGGTAAATAGATCACCGTACAGTTCATACCAAAAGGGGCCGGAGATTTATAATATCTTATGGATCCTTTTTATTTGTTAGTTTACCTTAAAAGAATAAGTGTTACGTTAGAAAATTAAGAATGCATCAGCTATTTTCATGAAGTTTTTTTTTTCTTCATAAAAGTTGGATAAGAACTTGCAAGTATTCATGGTCAAAGCGCAACTGCACAAGTCTCCTAAAGTGTAAATTCCGCGTAGAATAAAGCAGATAGCAGTATACAGTATACACGTGATTCATAAGGCCAATTGCCATCCTCAACTTGCTAGGAATTGAGACAAGTTGATACTCTATTAATTAATGTGTGGTGCAATATGTGTATGGTTTTGTGACACCCTTAGCTATGCTACCATCGATGCTGCCGCTAGAAGCAGGAAGTGTTTGCACTATGTCTTCACTTCAACAAATTCAAATAAAAGAAATTGAATACTAGCACGTATGCTTACCCAAATTATAGAGACAGAGTAAGGGGGTTTTCTGTGTAGACTGTATATAGTAGTATTTATTGTATTTGTGTTGTGATAATTCCCATTTCTATGGAAGTGTTCATCATGCATATCTACACACACACATTTAACTTTTCCATTGCTTGGCAGTAGTGGATACAGAGGTACAAGTATAAATGGAGAGGAATTCATCCTCAGTAATAAGTACACAGCAAATAGCCAACATCATTGAAAGATAACATGTGGAATATGGGCAATTTTGTGCTTATTCTCACATGTATCTTGGTTGTAGTTTACCATCAGTTGCTCACATTCTGTTATTACCAGTAACTTCAAGTTCAAGCAGTTCATCATTTCTGGCAAGTACTCTAAATAGTTGCAATTGGAGATCTCAAGATGCTGAAGAGAAGTGAGGTTTTGCCACTGTTCTTCAGGTAAAGAAGTTAGATCTTCGCTTGAGCTGATCCGCAATAGCTGCAATTCAGTTGGGCAGTAAAATTTTGCCAGACTTAATGTTGAATCTGCTGCCATCAGTGAGCTAAGAAGCACACCCTTGAAATTCTGAATCGCCAGTTCTGCCAATGATGGACAGAATGGCATTGATTCCAGCTTTGGGCAGTCTATGATTGTCAGCTTGGTGAGGCACGGAAAGCATAACAAATCATCTGCTGAAACCTGCTGCAATTCTACTGGTGGCATCGTTGTTTGACAACCATTGTCCACAAGGTATTTTGACCAATCTTTTAGAATTGGCAAGTCATAAAGTTCAAGTTCTTCTAAGGATGGAAAATAAGAGGAAGGGAAGGTATTCTCATAGATATACTGAAGCTCATCCAGAGCATAAAGTTTGAGAACCTTCAAATTAGGCAATTGAGAGAATGTTGGAAGATATTGGCATCTAACTGACCTCTCTATTGTGATTCTTACAAGATTAGGAAAGGACAAATGCATGTCATTCATCATCCAAGTTGAAAATTTAACACCACCAAACCCAACAATTTGCAATTCCTTCAGATTTTTGTGAGGTTGGAGGCCTTCCAGTACAACCATATCAATGTCTTTGCCATCATTGGCTTGTCTGTAGACACCACACCAGTTCAGTTTCAAGGTCTCAAGGTATTTCTTGTCCTTCATATTTGCCTCCTTGGGATCTTTAGTTGCTTTCTCTAAATTTTCAAGATGCAAGATGCTTAGCTCTCCCCGTAGATGGTTTAGGGCATTCAGCTCCTTTAGTCCACCTTGTCTGCTGGTGCAAGATTTCTTCCCTATTATAAATCTTGGTAGCGTCCGAAGAGAAGTCAATTGGCCCAAGCCAAGTGGCATGGAGGTTAGTTCACTACATCGGTCAATCTCAAGATGTCTCAGTTTGGTAATCTTTTTAAGATTCTTAGGGAGTTCTCTTAGTTTGTAACACCTCTCCAGTTTTAGAGTCAGCAAATTTTGCAGCCCGGTGACGGAACTAGGAAGGATTTGTAGTGGATTCTTAGAGAGATCAAGGTATCTTAAATGAATCAATTCACCTATGACTTTAGGCACCTTGTCAATTCGCTGATTATGTAAATCCAGCACTCGCAGGTGCCTAAAGCATGATTTCATGTCATCTTCAGATACCTTATATCCTTTTTGATTCTGAAATGGCAACAAAAATGTCCTTATTCTCTTTTCTTTGAGGAAGGTTGATGGCAGAGTCCAGGTTGTTGGAAATTTACAATTGAAGGATATATGACGGACTCCTTCAGGAACATTTAGTCCATGCAATTCTGCAACATAGCATTTGTTCCTAGCAACAAAGCATGCCAGGTCGTGCATAAGGTCATGCAGTTTGTATGATATTTTACTGCTGGCATCATCTTTCTTCTGTTCCTGGAAGAACGAGCCGGTTAACAGAATATCAAAATATTGAGAGCCAATATCTTCCAAATTTTCATCCACACCTAGTGGGTGAATGTAGTCTTGTGCCATCCACAACTGGATCAGGTTCTTCCTTTCCAATTCACATCCCTTTGGGAACAGAGAACAGTAAGCGAAGCACTGCTTCACATTGATTGGCAAGTGGTCATAACTTAATTCCAGTATTGCCAGGATGTCGTTTTCCTCCCTGGCTAGTTGCCAGATCTCACTATTTTGAATGGACAACCATTCATTTTCGTCTCTCTTAGACTTCATCATACTTCCTAAAGTTCTTATTGCTAGAGGAACTCCCTGGCACTTCTTGACGATGTTCTTTCCTATCTCTACTAGGTTTGGGTTCTCTCTTTCTTGTCCTTCTTTTAAAGCCAACTGCTTAAATAAAGTCCAGGACTCAGCTTCAGGCAAACTTTCTAAACAGTAGAGATGTTCAGTAGTCATAGCGGCTGCAACCTTCTGGCTTCGTGTAGTAACCATGATCTTACTTCCCCTAGCACCACCTAGCAGCAATTCCCGTAGTTGAAGCCACTTCTCCTGGTTTTCATTCCAAACATCATCCAAAACAAGCAAATACTTCTTCCCATCCAATTTCTTCCGTAGGAGAACCTGCAACTCTTCCATCTCTAATCTTCCAAAGACACGGTTCCTTGTCGCCTCCATTTCAAGGTTTTCAACTGCGCTCTCATTCCCTACCGCCAAAATCTTTTCAATAAGTGTTGTCAATGTAAATTCATCATAAACCCACACCCACATCCTTAGATCAAAAGTTCTAACCACTCTATCATCATTACACACTAATTTTGCAAGTGTAGTCTTTCCTAGACCCCCCATCCCTACAATGGAAATAGAGGAGACATTTTCTTGATCGTCCGAACACATCAAAAGCTTGACAATATTTTCTCTATCACCCTCCCTCCCAATAACAGTTGATGCCAAGACAAACGAGTGTGTCTGCTGCCTGTCATTCTTCTGAGTTCCAGCTTCTATAAATCTACCAGTTAAGCTAAACTTTGCCATATCAAGTGCTATGTCATCTAACCTCTGTCGTATCTTTCTTATTTTATTTCCCATCTTATAGCGGAAAGCAAGTTGGTTGGAGGATGAGAAGAAATTGCGCACCTGAATTTTCAACTCGGGTCTGATAGCTTTGGTTGAAAGTTCTTCCAAGACATCATCAGCATCATAAACAACTTGATTCAGGTTCTTGATCCAATTTTGAACAGAGCGGCTCTGTTTTTTCCTCTCCTCTGCATCAAGAAGTGCTGCTCTAATTGAAGTAAGTGTGCTATGAAGCTTCCTCATCTCATCCTTTACTCCATAGATTAATGATAGTTGTTCGAATGCTGAAGAACCACCAAGCTTCAAAAGTATGGTTTCTGTGATGGCAAAAGGTACTGCTTCTGCCATGATGGTCTTGAGTCTATAGGAGCTCAAAAGAAGAAGAGAGTATAGAGGGAAAGGCAAAGTGCAACTCCCTTATTGCCTAATGATAGTCATCGTTCATACTTGTGATGCCAAAGTCAATAGTATATCATTTTCACTCACTGCCCCACTAGGATAGAAGAAATTGCGAGGTTTTTTTACCGATTTTATTTGCTATTCATATAGTGCTGATCTAAAATTTACTGGTAGTAGTTTTTAAATTGAATAAAGCTTTATACCTTGTCTGTCGTTGATTAAAGGAGCTTTTTCAATTGCTGGGACTTTTTTCTTTTATTTGCCCCCTGTAAATGTTGGACTTCTTTTAATTAAAAAAAACATGCTTAGAACCTTTGTCATTTTCAATTATCGACATTCATAACGTGTACTACCTGCGTGTTCGATAGTTTATTTAGCGAGTGCTATAAATATATACTTAAACTGAGCACACAAGAAAAAGACCAAGCACTACTTATTTTTCCCATGCCTGGATTACTTGATACTTCGCACGTCCTATCTTATAGTGATAGTGAAATTAAAGCAACAGTTGAATAGTTAGTTTTATAGAGAAAATCACAGCGAAGTTTAAATTTAATTTTTTAAAGTTTTAATAGTGAGTATATAATAAAGTGAAATTATGTCAAATGTTTTAGACGTCTCAAAGGGAAAAGGGGCATAAATCATAATCGAGACGGATAAAACAGGTTTTACTCGACACCCACAGGCTAAGATTAAGAAGGACGAGGGCATCAGTGGACTAATGTATATTCCAGGAAATGATTTTGAAATAAACAAAGAACTTCTTTTAGACATACTTTGACTTTTAAGATAAAATTTTCCACCTCCTGCTTTGAATTGTACTAGAATGAAAATATGCTTTATTTTTATCACTTTCATGAAGCCAACAAGGTTTTTTTCGTCCTATAACTCTCGTATTATTTCACTGCCTCCTCTAGCTGTTATTACATCCAAGCAGAAAAAGAAGTTTAGGAAATTAGAGGGGAAATAAAGCCTGTAGTCAATGTCTTATAACTTGTTTGCACAGAGGAATTTTTTTATTTTAACTTTCAGTTCCAACACCTGACTAAACTACTCAACGCTATCATGGATTTCTTATGCTAACTGAGGAACGTGGTGCTAAGCACCTAAAGATGAATGTGGACGACCTTTAGTAAATGGAAGATGGGCCTTTCACATATTACCTTGGATTTTTTGTGTAAGATGGACACTCCGGCACTGTTGCTATAACTTTGACCGCGTAAGGAAAATTCTTACGACAATGGCCTTTTTTGGTGATCGTCAAATCCTTTTATCAGCAAGAACCTGGAGACTGTCATAATGATTAATGACGATTTTCAAGTCTTTGCTAATCGAGCAATTGCTGTAAGAATTGTTCTTACGAGGTTAAATATCTGACAGCTCATGAAAGTATCCTATAGTTGTAAATTTCCCTAACTTTGATGCCCACTATTGCCTAGCATGGATGATTTAAGTAAAAATTTAGTCCCGCTTGTTTGCACCCTATTAAATGAAAATCAGCTAGCGGTGTAAAATTCTTTAAAGACTAGTTAGATCCAAAAAAATTCCAGTATTTTATACTGAAATTTGTGAATAAAATTTCAACATCTCAGTATTTTATGTTGGGATCACTTAAATTTGAATCTCAGTACAAAATACTGGGATTTTGAACAAGTTAGTTCAAAGTCCAGTATAAAAATACTAGGACTTTGTATATGAAGTTTCGGGACTTTGAACATGAATAATGGTAAAACATACCGGGGGCTTTGAACATGTTAGTTCAAAGTCCCAGTAAAAAATGCTGGGACTAATCTGGGCGTTTGACAATGCTAATTGACTGTAAGTTTGCGCGCAGAAATTTGACTATTTCTCAATTAATTTTGAAACGGGGGATAAAATTCATTTAGGGCGTCCAAAATTGGCTAGTTATCAATTTTTCATGATAATTAACCAACAGATCAAAGAAAAATATGGGCCAAACATAACCATACTCGGGGTCTTTTTACAGAAATATAACACTATAAGTAATTGTTTGCCTTATTGCCTCCACATAACAGTAATTTAAAAAAATGCTTCCGCTAAGTTTAATGAATAAATTTTGGACGGAAATATCCCGATAATTCTTATGGTCTAGAGCCAACACTTGTCTTTGATCCATTTTTCTTATGCGACAGTTGCCCCGTAAAGCCCTTTGTAATCTCACATTCTCTCGGGAAAAGTGTTGCCTGGACAGCACTTGGTCGTAAGTACTGCCTAAAAGGCAACACTTGCCATTGACCCCCTTTATTTTAGGCAACACTTGCCATTGACCTCCTTTATTTTAGGCGACACTTGCCCTTGAATCTCACATCTCCTAAAAAAGTGTTGACTCGACAGCACTTCCCCTCCCAATCTCTTCATGCATTCTCCAAATAACTTTAGGCAACACTCGTCTTTTGACCTCTTCCAAAAGGCAACTCTTAAAAATTGATAACTTACTCTTACAAATTGATAACTTGAATTGTTGGCTCCGAATTATAAGATGGTATTTTGCCTGAAATTATTAATTTTAGGCAAACTCTCAAAACCAATCACTATAAATTAAAGGCCATTTAGTGATTTTTTTTAATGCATATTGGATCATTAGCCCAGTCAGTTAACCAAAGAATTTCACCGCGTGCCCTCTATAAGGAGTGGTTTTGCAAAATGCCCGTGCTAAGAAATGTTTTAGCAAAATACCCTTTTTCGCCCGGAGCCAAGACTTCAAGGCAAAATCTTGTAAGTCTTGGCAATTGCCGAAACTTCAAAGGCAAGTACTGTTTTGCCAATACTTCAAGTTATATGGCGAGAATGCGGGAAAAGACTGGAAGGGGCAATTTTGGCAATTGTCAAGACTTACGACCAAGTGCGGCAAATGTTGCCTTTTGCCAACACTTTAAGGGTAAGTGTTGGCAAATAGAGAGGGGCCAAAGGCAAGTCTTGACCTTTCGCCCAGACTTATGACCAAGTGCGGAAAGTATTGCCTTTTGCCAACACTTGAAGGGATAAATGTTGAAACGCAGAGAGATAAAAAAGCAAGTCTTGCCCCCGACCTAAAAACTTGATAGAGATATTTCTGTCCGAATTTTTTTCATTAAACCTTAACGGGGGTATTTTTGCAAAACATCTGTTAGCATTGGAAAGGCAAACCATTTGTTCCCGTAGCATATTTCTGCAAATCTACCGTCAGTTAACATCTTAGAAATGTAAAAATTTAGCCCGTAGCTTGTTTGCACCTCGTTAAATGAAAACCAGCCAGCATTAATTTTTTTTTTTTGAAAACTAGCCCAATCCGAAAAACACGAAAAAATCCATGTTTTTTGTATTGGGACCTTAACTACAATTTTTAATATTCTAGTATTTTTTACTGGACTAACTAATATAAAGTTTCAGTAAAAATTATCGGGACTTTGACATGTTAGTTCAAAAATCATAGTAAAAAATACTGGGACTTAAAATATGAAGCTGCTGGAAATTTTTCTGGAACGTTGAAGTAAATTCCAGTTTTTTTTGCTAGAGTTTTGTTGAATTCTTATATATTTGTACTATAGCTAGTGTTAAAAAAAGCGCGTATTTAATTTCTGGCTACTTTTCTATAATTTTTTATTTGACAGCCGATTCTTTTTAAGTGGTGCAAAAACTGACTAGTTATTAAAAGGGACACTTACAAAAATACCCACAAACCCACTACTTTCAAATATTACCCAACCTACCCACTAAATTATTTACCACTCTACCCATCCAGACTTGTATACTATAGTTTATGCACTATACCATAAATGTATACACATATAAGGTATAACAGAAGTATACATTATACCTTAAAGGTATACACCTATAAGGCATAACAAAAGTATACAATAATAAAAGGGTTCCAGACTTGTATACCATAGTTTATGCAGTATACCATAAATGTATACATATATAAGGCATAACAAAAGTATACAGTATATCTTAAAGGTATACACCTACCTATAAGGCATAACAAAACTATACAATAATAAATGGGTAGGTTGGGTAATTACTTTTAGTTTTATGGGTAGTATAATTTTTAATGGGTATCACTTATAAATACTTTAAATTTTATGGGTATAGAGTGTAAAAATCTCTTTAAATTTGACCTTTCCTAGAAGCCCATTTACACAGCGTCTTTTTAGGCGAAGCCACTTTGTAAAATGTATTTAAACTTTAGCTATGGTCTGAAAGTTGGGATTCGATGGTCAACTTATTAAGTATTGATAGTATGAAGTAGGAGATGCAGCTAAAAATCAAACTTCTTGAAACTTCAATTGTTCTCTGAATAATGTTGGAAGAATTAGCTAGTGTTTGTGCACTTCCCCCTGACCGCAATATAAACCCTTCAAAGTTAAAGAGCTTTAATTTGAGAGAGAATATTAAATGAGAAGGAAAATGCAGAAGTGTGCTATTCATTGTAGTGTAACTTATGTGAAATTATTCTTTCTTTTTTACTTCCAGTACTATTAATGTTTTCTTTAATGTTTCACTCTCTTGTACCATCATTGGACGTACAAATATTCAACGGTTAAAAAAAAGAACCTCTCCGTACACCCAACGGAACAAAGCGAGTATCTGTTTAATCCTAAGTGCTTGGCGCACACGCGCCTCCTCATGACTACGCCGGACGGCCAGCCAATGGCGCGTCCGACCAATAATCTGATTCTCTCAGGTGGGTCGACCATCCCCACTGAAGAAATTCCTTCGGATTCGAACTATGTCAAGGCTCTCACCACTCAGCAACTACAGAGCTCTAGCTCTGAAATTAACGAACTCACTCCCGTCGAAGGAAGGATCACAACACACAACGGTATTCCGGCTGTAATTTTTAAGTCTAAAGATTACTATGGAGTCATGACACATGAATGCAAACGCACACTTGTTGGTAAATTTCTAAGATCAAGGCCCAAAATCGAATGTGTCAGAAGCTCTTTCGCAGAAACGGTGCCGATCAGAGGTAAGGTCAAAATTGGGGCTTTTGATTATAGAACCGTATTTTTGGATTTTACCACTGAAGAGGACTGTAACAATGTTTATTTCAAGCGCGTGATTGAGATTGATGGCATACAAATGTGGTTAGAAAGGTGGACTCCCGATTTTAAGCCGGATGAAGATGCACCGTATGCTCCTGTCTGGATTTTACTTCCCGGACTACCTTACCACCTTCACAAATGGGATTATGTGAAGCAGGTGGTGGCACCAGCTGGTTTTCCTCTTTCTATGGATGCAGCAACTGAATTGAGAACCAGGCCTGGGATGGCCAAGGTTAGAGTTGAGATTAATCTCACTAAGCCTCTCGTGGAAAGTGTTTGGGTGGGGCAAGAGGAAGAATGTACTACTCTCAAAGGCTTCACTCAGAAACTGGAATATGAAGCAGTTCCTAGATACTGCACACAGTGCAAATTAATTGGCCATTCTCTAGCTCAATGTAGGTGGGCTGAAAAGAAGAAGGTTGAGGATGCTAAGAAGACAGAAGCAACCAAGAATATGGATAAAGCTGAATCTAGTAAGGTTCAAGACAAGACTCCTGAGGCTACTCAAAATTTCCAAACTGTCCACATAGCTAGCAGTTCTATGGGTAATACCGAAAAAGACAAAGATGAGCAGAGGCGTACACAAAAAAAGAAAAAGAAAAATAAGAGGAGAAAGGAGTTGAGGAACCTCAAGCTTAAGAAACAAGCTGTTTTCAAGCCAACTTTTGTTCCTAAAACTGCCGTTGAGACATCTGCTGGGGAGGATCCTCAAGTTAGTGAGGAGGAAAATGAACATGAGGATGTTGTTAGGAATGAAGATATGCAGGAAAAAGACAATGAAGAGAATATACCTCTGGACAATACTAATTTGAATATTGATGATGCGAGTAAGTCTCATTATAGTGGTGAAAACTCTAAGAATGATGGTACTGATACATCTAATAACAATGATAAAGTTTCTACTGTGAAGGTTCTTGTTGACAGTGAAAAGTTTTACAGCGGTGATAGTGGAGAAAAATCTAAGAATGATATTATTGATATAGCTAATAACAATGATAAAGCTGCTCCTGAGAAGTTTCTTGATGATAGTGAACCTATTAACTCCAAGAATAGCCATGAAGGAATCGGAGGCACGGTTGGTGTTGATCAACAAAATTTGATGACCAACAATGCATTAGAAGCCAATAACACTCAACCTAGTGAGCATCTAGATCAGATGTCCTCCAACTTAATGGACACTAACGACCTGAATGGACAGTTGATGGCGCTCCCATACCGGAGTGGACAGATGTATGTCCAACTTAAGATTGATAAGGGTCCTTTGGTTGGTAGTGTTGATATAGATGATCATGCAAATACACAGAATATTAATAATATGCCAGAGGAGGAAAAGAATCGGACTTCTGAGCAAGAGGAGTCTGATAGTGAAACTACTAAGGACCGCACTGAAAATCAAGAAGAGGTTGAAGCTGTCAATGAGGCTTTCGACAATATCACTCAAAGAGAGGGTCTTTCTCCTAGAGGAAGGTCTAGAACCAGAAAGAAAAGACAAATTAACAGCACCTCAGCTCCTTGCAGAGTTAGAGAAAAAAGAAAGGCGTCTAGACCCGCTAAATTTTATGATTAATACAATCTCCTGGAATATTAGGGGTGTTAAGTCCCAAAAATCTTTTGAAAGACTTAAAAAGCTAGTCAACACTCACAAGGTTCAATTTGTATCCATTCAAGAACCTTTCCTGAGATATGACAAACTTGATAGATACAGGAGAAAGCTTGGGTTTCATCACGCAGCTTCTAATTCCAGTGGTAAGATATGGTGTTTCTGGAGAGATACTCTGGATTGTACTGTCATCTCTGATAGTGTGCAACAAATTACCTTCAACATCACTCATATTGCTAGGAATGAATCTTTTCATTACACTGCTATATATGCTAAGACAACAATCAATAAAAGGAAAAGACTTTGGAGAAAAATGAGAAAGATCAGTGAGCATATTACTGGCCCTTGGATTGTTACTGGTGATTTTAATGCTATTACCTCCCCTGATGAGAAAAAAGGAGGTAGAGCCCATAGGATGAGTAATAGTCTTGACTTCATTTCCTTTATGGAAGATTGTGGTCTTATGGATGCTGGTTTTACTGGGAACAGTTTCACTTGGACTAACGGTAGAAAGAAAAGGAAGAGAATTTGCAAAAGGTTGGATAGATGTTTATATAATGACAGTTGGTGTGATCTTATGGGAGATACATCTGTCGTTCACCTGGCCAGGACTGGTTCAGACCACAATTTACTTCTAATCAAATGTGTTGCCAGAGTATTTAATCCCATCAGGTATTTTAAATTTTTAAATTTTTGGACGACACAAACTAACTTTCATCAAATTGTGCAGGATGCTTGGAACCAAAGTTTTTCTGGCAATCCAATGAGGATACTTCAGGAGAAGCTTAAAAACCTAGCTAAAAGACTAAGTCAATGGTCTAGAGAGACCATAGGAGATGTTTACGAAAATGTTAAGAAATTTGAAGAGTTGGTGACTCAACAGGAACAAAAGTTTGATGACGACGGCTCGGATGTCAATCGACAGGAACTTCACAAGCTGAATGCTGAATATATTAGGTGGTTAGGCATCCAGGATAATTTGCTAAAACAAAAGGCAAACATCCAATGGAATGAGGAAGGGGATTCTTGCTCTAAATACTTCTTTAGCGTGATAAAACACAAAAGAAGAAAAGCAACTCTTCTCAGAATCAAGAATAATGAGGGCAATTGGATAGAAGGAGCAGACAGAATAGGAGAAGCAGCTGTTGCCAATTTCGAGCATTTATTTACTGAATCTAACATAATTCCTAATCTTGGTGTGCTGAATCTTATTGACAGGTGTATTGATGAAAATGACTGCAAGGAACTGGACAAAATACCAGAAGAGGAGGAGATCAAAAAAGCTATCATGGAACTCAATCCTAATAGCTCTGCAGGCCCCGATGGCTTTAATGGCTATTTCTTTCAGAGCTGCTGGGACATTGTCAAAAAGGACCTTACTTATTTTGTGCAAGATTTTTTCTGTGGAAAAAAACTCACTAAATACTTTACTCATACTTGTCTGGTTTTAATTCCTAAAGTAGAATCCCCCACCACATTTTCTCAACTCAGACCTATTAGTCTTAGCAACTTTACGAATAAAATTATTTCTAAAGTAGTGGCTTCTAGACTGTCGTTGCTCCTCCCTCGACTCATCTCTGATAACCAATCTGGTTTCATTAAAGGAAGATTAATTTCTGATAATATTTTGCTCACTCAGGAGATCATCCATGGTATCATGAAAGGGAAACATGGCAATGTAGTTATCAAGTTAGATATGGAGAAGGCTTACGATAGAGTCTCTTGGTTATTCTTGACCTCTATGCTTAGGAAATTTGGTTTCTCTGAATTTTTCATAGATATTATTTGGAGACTAGTTTCCGATGTTTGGTACTCTATCTTAATCAATGGAGAGAGGAAAGGATTTTTTCATTCCACTAGGGGTCTCAAACAAGGAGATCCCCTCTCCCCTGCTCTTTTTATCTTAACTGCTGAATTACTCACTAGACTTCTTAACAGCTTGCATCAGAAGAAGAAGTATGTTGGTTTCTACATGAATAAGTCTGGCCCTCAAATTAATCATCTTGCGTACGCGGATGATGTTATTATCTTTTCATCTAGGGACTACTACTCTCTAAGGTTGATCAAAAGATATCTAACTAGATATGAATTGGTTTCTGGTCAAAAGATTAACATTGTTAAGAGTTGCTTTCTTACTCCTTGCAATACTGATGATGATACTAGGAATAAAATCAAGAAAATCATTGGTTATAATCATCAACATTTTCCGTTTACTTATCTTGGTTGTCCTATTTATGCAGGAAGGAAGAAAATCTCTTACTTTGCTGACATTACTACCAAGATACTAAGGAAGGCAGGAGGTTGGCAAGGAAACCTACTCTCTTATGGAGGCAAAGCAATTATTATCCAACAGATTCTTCAATCTCAAACTTTACATCTACTGGCAGCAATTTCTCCACCTAAGGCTGTTCTAAATCAAATTGAGAAATACTTGGCTGATTTTTTCTGGGGTCATATTGATAACAAGAAGAAATATCATTGGAGCGCTTGGCATAGTCTGTGTTATCCAAAGGAAGAAGAAGGACTGGGATTTAAATCATTGGTCGACATCGGTAAGACCTTTATAATGAAGAGGTGGTGGAGATTGAGAACGCAACAAAATCTCTGGACAAAGTTTATCAATGCTAAATATTGTCGGAGAACAAACATTGTGGCGAGATGTTGGAGCTCAGGTCAATCTCAAAGCTGGAAGGAAATGCTTAATATCAAGAAGCATACCGAACCTTTCATGCTATGGAAACTGAATGAGGGGAATTCTAATTTCTGGTGGGATAATTGGACTGGAATTGGTCCTTTAGCCTTACATGTACAAGATAGAAGGAGGCTGGGGAATATTCAAGTAAACCAATTTTTTGCTGATACAAACTGGAACGTGGATAAGCTTGAAGAAATTGTCCCACCTATTCTTCTTCAACATATTAAGCAAATTCAAATATTTAACACTGATAGGAAAGATCAATGCTTTTGGAGCCTCAATGACAAAGGTATTTTCTCTTGTTCATCTGCTAGACATACTGTGAGACAGAGGAAGAAAAGAAATGACACCTATGCTAATATTTGGAACAAAGTTGTGCCTTTTAAGGTCTCTTTCATCAATTGGAGAATCCTTAAAGGTAAATTGCCTTTAGATGATGCAATTTCTAAGTTTGGCTATCAGGTAGTTTCAAGATGTACTTGTTGCAGAACCCCACAAATTGAAAGCTCTAATCACTTGTTTATGAGAGGGCATGCTGCTAATAGTATTTGGAGTTACTTCTGTAAATCTTTTGGTTTTAAACAGGATTGTAATCATATTAGGACATTACTTTGGAGCTGGTGGAGCCATAAAACTTCTAATGAGTTACAAGCCATTCTATTTAAAATCATTCCAGTTTATATTACTTGGGAAATTTGGAAGATGAGATGTGCATCAATATATGGGCAAAGATCTACCTCCATCGGCAAAATGATTCATGAAATTGTCTTCAATGTTAAGATCAGCGTCCACAAGCAGTTTAATCAAATTACCTTGGACTCCAGCTGGAAAGATATATGCATTGTTTCAGATCAGTTCAGGTCTACGATATGTAGTATACCAGTGCTTTGGAATAAACCCTCCCTCCTCCGGTACAAGCTAAACACAGATGGTAGTTCGATGAGGAAGGAAGGCAAAGCTGGAGCTGGTGGTATCATTAGAGACTCTACAGGAAACTTGGTGATAGCCTTTGTAGAAGCTCTCAATTTCTGCAGTAACAACTTAGCAGAAATTCAAGCTGCAATTATCGGTTTGAACATCAGTATTTCTAATGGCATCACTGGGATCATACTTGAAATGGATTCTAAACTGATTGTCGACATGGTCTCTGGTGAGATGAATCCCTCCTGGAAGTTAGAGCCATGGATTACAAGGCTTCAAGAATGTCTAAAGAAAGCTCAGGGAAAGATCACTCACTGTTACAGGGAAGCCAATACAGTGGCTGATGTACTAGCTAAAGAAGGTTCAAAAAATGGTCAAAATTGCATTTTTCGAGATGTGCGGAATCTTCCCAAAGCCGCTATAGGATCCTACAAAATGGATAAAGTCGGCATTGCCAACTTTAGAATTAGACAATGTAAAAAAGGCATAGGCTAAGTTAGGAGTGAACAAATGATGAATCTGCTTGGTTCAGATTCAACATTTGTTCATTTCCTTTTTTGTAAGCTTAACTAGAATTAGAGAGCAACCCTCTCCCCCTTATTTTTTGTATGCCCCCTCTTGTAAAGAAGTGAGCAGAAGCTTCTCACTTCCTCTGTTGGTTTGCTTTTTGCCTCCATCAGACTTATTGTAATGTTCCTGGGTGTATATATATACAGGTAGGGGTCTGCCTAACCCCCCTCCCTCTCGAGGAGGATTCTATTAAAAAAAAAAAAAAAAAAAAAAAACTCTCTTGTACCATCTAATGAGCAAACCTACGTAAAACTAAATTTTTGTTGCTCCGACAGCTCCGTTGGTATGTTTGTCATTTTTATTCTTTGAGTCGTCATTAAACTCTTTATATTTTAAAATCTGCATACCTATTCAAGATCACTAAGCAACCATTTTACGTAGCACGGAAGGTTTTGCATATTTTTTTAATGGAGTGCCAATTTCAGAATTTCAGATTATGGTCTAAGCACATGTGTAGGAGCACTCAGATAATAATCCAGCCCATTAAATGTTATGTGAAGGAGATGGAGCAATTTAAGTTCATGAGCTCGTTGAGAATTTTCTGAAGAAGAGTTAAAATATCAGGGTAATGTGAAGATTTGTCAGATTGGTATGATGAATAGCTACCATATTTGATTGTTTTCCCCTTTTACTATACTTAACGGGCTACAACTGTATCAAATTAGGAGAGAAGAAACTTAAAAATACAATAAAGTATGGTTTAATAAGGTATATTTTTTTTTAGCCATGTTACTTGCATAAAAAGAAATTTAATCATATGGTATTTGAAACCTTAAAGCTATTCCAAATTCCATGCCTAATAAGATTATTAAGGAAAAAACGTTTCTTACCACAGATTTGTCAAGAATGAAATGAACCTATCATACCATCCTATTATAGTCCACTATTTCTTTTGAGTACCAATAACATTCCCACTCGAATATTCGTATTTCAAACATGTGATTCTCTTAAAGAAACATACAAAATGTAGAAATCACTGTTACTGACTACACCATGCCAAATTAAGAAGAAGAGGTGATGAAAGCTACGACCAATCTCTATGTTAATTTTACAGAGCGTTGTAGTTACTATTAGTATTACCATGCATGACCTTTGATCTGTCGGCACCTGACTCATGTCTAAGAAAGAAGGGTTTAAATCTTATCTTTAACTTTTAAGTGGTGTGGTGGTTGGGAGGCGAAAATGAAGTATTCCTTCTGTTTCAGAATGGATGAACCTTTTCGCTTTTTGAGAGTCAAACTGGATGAACTTTGACCAACAATTTAAAATGATTTTTTTTCATCATATTGATATGTGAAGAGTTGCATGTTATAATACTTTTCGTATAGTTTTTGAATATGCAAATTTTTATTTAAAAATAATAATTTAATATAGTCTAATTTAGGTTCAAAGATTAGTCAAATTGACTTTCAAAAAGCGAAAAGGTTCATCTTTTTTAAACGGATGGAGTAATATATGTGCAATACTACAATCCAGTAAACTGCAGTAGTATCACTTTAATGTAGGTAATGGATTTAAAGATGCATGACATCATTGTTGCATGTGAACAGTGACTATCAATCATTTCCATACCTTTTGTAGTGTAAATTCTTAATTTTCTTTTTCTTTTTTCCGAACTTTGATTGAGACATTTTATTTTCATTTAATTTGTTTGAAGCTTAAAATTTTCTTTTTCTCGTTTTGATACAGGCATGTATTATGATGGAGAAGCTGTTGACAAGTCCCTTTCGTAATTCGTCCGATTCACAAAGTGCGCGATTGCAGTGCTGCCGCTGCTTCATCCAATTGAAGCATAGCAAATTGAACACTTATATCGTTCATCCCTTATTAGAGACTTTGCGTTTGAGCCATAGAATTAAAAATTTACTCTCTCTGTTTCAAAATGGTTATCATAGTTCGGATTTCGAGAGTCAAACAAATTCATTTTGACCGTGAATTTAAATATATAATCTTTAAGTTTTTTGTAACGATATTTATATATTTAGAAACTACATAAAAACTACTATAAGTCACAATAATTAATAATTCAAAATATTTAAAAGACATATGAAAATATTACGGTCAAAGTTAAACTCGTTTGACTCTCGAAATCCGAACTGTGACAACCATTTTGAAACAGAGGGAGTATTTTTTTTAAAAAACACTTAGAGTACCTCTTAAATAGGTTGTATATTATGTGAATTTGAATTTTTCGCGACTCTAATGACTAATACAACTACCGAACACTCCGGAAAAAGAAAGCAGCACAGAAATTAAAACACCTCTTCTTCATTATGTTTTCTCTGTTGTTTTTGTACTTGTGTCTTTGACTGAAAGAAAAAGGGTGAATACTCGCTATTCAAAAATACCATTTACTAACAACCTAGCTCAGCATTTTCTTCAAAAGACGAATATTAATTTGTAGCGAATGAATAATGTTTCTGTCGTCCGAGCTAGGCAACTTGATGAACCGCATTCTTCTGTTATAAGTCAAGAACACCAAAATATGAAAGAACTCGTGGAGTATTAATTCAGAAAGAGTTGGATATTCAAAAATTATAATCTCCCGACAGTTTACAAGAAAGGTACTTCCTGACAAACAAGAAGTAAATATTTGTTTTTGATAACTAATTTTGTCGATCGTGCCTAAATGGAGAAACATATATAAGTCAATAAGAAATCATATAGTATTCGATACTAAATTATATTTGTTGGAGTTAAGGGGATGTTGTATTTGATGTGTTTTTTTAAATCAAATAATTTTAGAATATTACTTACATTCTTTACTTACATTTCTATGTCAAAATCCACATTATTAGTTGATTTTGTAATTGGTTTAGAGAAACAGATATGAATAAACAAAGAAGGACTAAATTGATTTGGTCTTCCTAGGATCTCCACATTCGAGAGAAGAGATCTAGCCTTTGAACGTGTAGAGTTGGAGACCTAAAAATGGCTCCCTCTTCCAGATACCACATACTCGTGCGTTCTTGGAAACTTTAAAACCCATGACTTTTCCTGGAGACTCTTTGGCTTACTCCTTTGGAAAATGAGATTGCTAATTCCACCAAGAAAGCTTTTGCATCGTGAATTGGACAAGTAGCTCTGAAGGAGTTAAAAAACAATTTTATTAGTATGAAAATGAGTTATGGTTATTCAACAATGGTCAACCTGTAGAGTACGTTTTGAGGAGTACTAGATTCTATCAAGCGTATCTATATGGAGTAGTACGTATTACAAACAAAAATACTACTCCACATATATAACTAGTCAAAGATCACGCTCTAATATGGTAATCCTCGTGAGATGCAAAAAGAGAAGTGGATATACACTACATTCCAATTACTGAATGGTTGAAGCAAGAGTAACATCTCCGTTAATTGTCCATGAAACTGATAGTTACGAAATGAAGGTAGGATTTATTTTGTTTCTATTGCATTTGATCTTAGACCTTTATAATTATCATCATGATCTCCTACCAAATTTCTTACTTTAATTGTCTTCAAAATAAATAATCCCTCAGATAGATCGAGAGTTGTATCAGCAACGCGTCCAATGAGACTATTGTTTTACTTGGACATATTCTAAACAAAACATACCAATACCTTGGCTTCAATGGACAATATTGTATAACTTGAAATACATATGGAAATAGCTAGCTAGGTTAATGCATCCACTACTACCTAAGCAATGAGTCCAGTTTAGTATACTATCATCTAAAGAGAAAAATTAATACCAACTGTTGTTAGGGTCACCCTTATGTCAGAAGTTTAGATTTTGACGGCGTATAGGTACATATGGACTCTAGTTGCTCACCAGTGACCTGAACATCAATACCTTATATAGGAACCAAGCTGTCTCTACAAGAAAATCTTCCCCTTCCTCTCTTTTCTGTTGACAGATAATTAATTAAACTTCTAAAGAATGACATTCATTCCCCAGCTCCCACGGCCCCCGTACCCCCATATTTCATTCATACTGTACCAGAGGTGAATAGAATATAATCTAGGTTACATGTTAAAAGTTAGGCAGAAAACTTGAGTCGTGTTATATGAGACATAAATGACTAAATTATTACTTTGTGCACTATTTACTTGATAAGAGTGACATTTTTATATTAACAATCAATTCTAAATTTATTTACTCTTAATGAGATGATTTCTAGCCACATACATTTTATTTTAAATTACAAATTTCAAAAGTATTAATTCATTTATTCTTAAATTCTCTGCTCACTCAAACATTTTCATAAATTGGGATGAAGAAGTAATTAAAATGTGTTTTCTTTACAAGTTTTAGGAGCATTTAGAAATACTAGTTTCTCGGTACGTGCGTTGCACGTGTATCCGAGTCATGCAGTACACAATTGAGTACTAACATTTCAATTTTAATAAAGCAAGCTTGTTGAGTAAATAATAGTTGTACGTGAAAGAATACTGTCCAAGAGTTTATGTGAATAATTAATACACATCGTCGTAGTTGTCTGTCGAGTTAGTATGAGTGAAAATATATAACAAAGATGAACAACTAAAATTTAATTAGATACATATTATTATTATTATTATTATTATTATTATTATTATTATTATTGATGAAGGAGAGCGATGGAGCAACTGGTAAAGTTTCCGAATGGGTCCCTTTTTAAATGCAGAAAACATAACATATATAAAAATAATATATTTATTGAATAATTTCTTTATTATTTAATCCACGTATACAATCACTATATTATAATTCTAGAATAACATATCCACTGACCGAACAACCCAAAGGTGTATTTATAACCTACCATCATTTCTTGTCACTAACTTTGGTCATTGTATATAGCTTTTATCTCTTGAGATTGCAATTTACAATACATGGTATAATGTAATAAGCATAATGGAACATATATATTTTTTGTCAATAAAGAGCAGTAAGGTATATTTTGTGGAGATTATGGACATTGATGTCCCTTAGGCACCCTAATAATAATTAGGTGTATTGTGATCAAGATAGCAATACTGATTTGGCATCTGATCATGAAGGCCACAAGATCTTCACTTATTATACGTTAAAGAATGTTGCCTTCCCTTTTCATAAGCTCTCAAAATTTATGTATCATAATGATTAATTTTACGTTTTATTATTCTTAATTACTAAATTCGTATTGTATTGATCTTTTCTTCTCTCATTATCATCCAAGTAATTTTAGTTTGGGTCAATTTATTGGGGAGCGTTGTACACGTAAAAAATCAACAACTATTAAGAAGAAGGATTTTAGATGCAGTACATATACTTTTGATTAGTTAGCTTTGTGTAACTAACTGGTTATTTAACGTCAATTATTTTCTCAAAAAACTTGTGATGTCATTCTCAAACCAACTGCTTAGGCTGAAGGACTCTTCACTCTGGTGCCTTTCCTCATATTTAAGGTAGTTACTCATTAAAGGCAACCTTTACATAAAGGCACTTCAAATTTGGTTTTACTAATAGCTAATTAGAGTAATCACAACCTTTCATAATTGTTTTCTTATTTCCATCCCTCAACCGTTCTAATAGTTAAATGACATTTACAAGATATTTAATTATTATTGGGTATTTAGATAATTCAATTTGACATCTATATATGTTGTGTTGGTGTGTTGAATCTCGTAATAAACGGTGTTGTAAAATAATATTAATATTATTGAAACAAAGCTTCTTAAAGAATAAATGATAATTTTTCATGAATAATCAATATGGATTGTCATATGATGACTTGTTTGTCAGGGTCAAAAGCTTTGTGTCATCTTCATGATCTCAAAATTATTTTTCAATATTATTGTAAGTCTATTTCATATCTTATAACCTTGAAAAAAATCTTCCACATATATTTTCATGCATGTTAATTACTCAATAGTATATAAAAAAATTGATATCGTTTTATGGGTAAAAGAAACAACTTAACCTTAAGCACATGTCATTTTCAATCATGACATATGCATGCAATTTAAATAATATATTTTTATGGGCTCATTGTAAACATCTACTGTAACAGCAGTTTTATAAATTGAATGTCCAAATTCACAATGAGAAGAAAATTTGAAAATATGAGTAGGACAAGATATTACATAACCTGGTTTAGTTGTCCTCAAATCATTCCAATCTTCAAGTCATGGTGTGTTAGCAGTTTCGTACACTATTAGAAACCAAATGGGAAAAAAAATCCAAATGGCATCATTAATAAACCAATTTGTTGTGGTTGTTTTTGACATTTGATCAAAGCACAATGATTTAATTTTGAAGACGCTATCTTCTAGTGTACAAAGAAATAATGAAGTGAAGCAAAGTAATGTACTACTGCGCAACTCCTCAAGTTAAACATAACTTTTGAAGATTAGGGACTCTTGGCAACTGTTCCAAATTTCCTTTTCATAATTCATATCTGACTATACGCTTGTACTTAAGCAATACTATTGTCAAACAATTTGAAAGAACACAACTATTCAAGAAGAGACACTTTTAAATATTTCCTCAAATATTTTAATTATTGTTAAATAAATTATTGTCAGATTTAGGTTATGTAGAAGGGTATTTTGGTAATCTAACTTTTGGTTTTGTGAGTACATGCTTTTATAGTAGTATGATGATTAGATATATAGTATAATTGATTAGTAGTTAACTAACAACACTTCTCCCTAAAACTTTAGAAATTATAACTCTAGAAAACAAAATAATAAGATGGATATATAAGTATAGTAGCTGTCAACAATTGTTGTAGCTGTTATATTAATTACATTATTGATACAAATAAAATTGATTAATTAACAATGGTGTTCTCTCTCTCTCTCTCTCTCTCTCTCTCTCTCTCTCTCTCTCTCTCTCTCTCTCTCTCTCTCTCTCTCTCTCTCTCTCTCTCTCTCTCTCATGAAGGGAGAAATAACAGTGCTATAAAGGGTCATGGCTATCATTTTCGTTGCTGGCTACATAGGAAGCATTTCTTTGAAACCATTGCTAACTTTAAGCTCTGCCATTCATTTTCATGTTTGTTTTTTAAGTTCCACGCATCCAAATACTGTTCTACTAGCCAATGGCGAGTAGTAGAGAAAAAAATATTTGTGGTTTAAATTACTTTACATATATATATCAACCAACAATGAAACATCGATAGCTATGAAATCTTAAATAGATTGAATTTCACATCTATTTTATTCTCAACCTAATAATATAAGCTAGACAACCCTAGAAGCTTCTCAATATAAGAAAGGTTCGAAAAGGATAGTAATAATTGATTTCAATGGTTTTCTGTTGGTATCCTATAATGTCTTTGATTTTAGCTTCACTGATCTAACCAAAAGAGAATAGAAAACTGAATACTAAAGTATTTAAGTATTTGTTTTGTAATTATGTTAATACTCCTATGAATTGAAAAATTTATCAAAATCACTCATCTTTTGAATGTATAACCAAATAATGTTTTGAAATTCTTTTTTCTTAAGAGGAAAAATTTCTATAGACAAACTACTCCTAATCGTCAGAAGGAAACTCTAATTACTTCAATTGACACAACAAGGTCTAAGGTGGTGCACACATAAAAGTAAGAGTAGACATTTTCGACATTTTCTAAGCAAAAGCCTGTCACGATTAATACTGGCTATTCCCCACTTCAAATACAACATGACATTAAATTTCACAATATAATATTTCTTTGGGGAGACAACCTGCTATCTGTAGTCTCTGATATTGACCTTCTGCTTTTACTTCCTTTATTATTACATCACCTGCATTGTGTTCACTGCCTTCAATCCTATAGGCGGTAAATAGTACTTCTGATTATCCACAAAAACTTGGTAACAAAAAGCTCATACCAGCTCTACTAGAAACATTTCATTCTCAGTATATATATTGATAATCTTCTAAATTTAAAAATAATGATAATTTTTGTGAATACGAAAATAATTTAATTTACGCTTAACTTTTCACTTAATCATTAATAAGAAGGCTTACCCATACACACTCTCACAAGAGTATTCTCAATCATCCAAAAAATCAAACTCTAATTACTCTTAATGACACTATATATAGTAATCCCTAGGTACTACAGGAGTAAACTGTCTGAAAGGCTTCTCATCGCTACCGCACCGTGGGTCTCGCAATCGCGCCTAGTGATCTGAAGCTTCATCACAACCGCGCACTAGATTTGCCTGCTTCTGCGCCATCGCATCTGTTGCCTCGCAATCCCCAATTTTCAGTAAGCTCTGAACTTCCATTTTAACGTGCTTTGAGCCTTCAAATCCTCTAAGCCATGGTACATTTATTTCCTTAAAACTCTTGATGGATAATGTTACGGCTTCAAGCTCTCGATAGCTTTTCCGGTTCGCATCATGTGTATAAACCGAACAATATGTAGTCTTCATTGAACATTTACTTAATAGTTCCTCACTTTGTGAAAAAAAATATTAAAGCTTAGTCAGTACTTATGTATATATGATTACAGGAGAGTTTGATTTTTGCCTGTAACATTTTTACGGCTACAAATTTCAAAAATTCATTTCTTTTAAACTTCACAAATTTTTCTATCTAAATTGATAGGGGGTTCCTTCTAGCATCCCCCAAACCCTGGCCCCTCGTTCCACTTCACTATCACAAGTACTTAACTACTGAACTCCCTCTCTTTACTTCAACCACACCCTTACCTTCTCTATCTTCTCCCTCATCCACCTTTTTCTTGTTCATCGCTCTACTGATCTTTCAATACATATATACATGCATGCCCTCATCTAGATAGTTATAAATTTTGAATTAAGCAAAGTAGACTAATATACCAAGAATATTATAGCCCCATCAAATGTGAAAGAAAATTTTATGTGGGAGAAAAAAAAAACTGACCTTTCAATATGACAGGATGGTTCAACTTCATCCCTGTTCAGCAACACTCTTTCTCTTCAGCCAACTCTTGCGACGTTAATATAAGATGCACCGAATTACAAGAAGGAATTTGTCCTCCAGCTTCACCACCACTTAGAGAAGCTCTTCCTCTTCTTAACAATTTAAGCCTCAGAAGAGAAACGTTAAACGAGTATACATGCAAAGAAGATCATGAGAGAGTCACCGTAACCCTACATATAGGACTTCCAAGCCCTAGTTTTGATGATTTGACTTCCAAGGTTTCGTTATCATCTGGAGAAGTGATAGATAGTGGGGAATTAAATCATAAAGAGTTTGTTGTCTTTCCAGGTAGTGGCGGAGCCAAAAACGAAGAGGGTTCAATTGAATCCATTTCATCGGAAAATTATACAATGCAATTAGGGTAACAAGAAATTTCATACATATATGTATATATATTTTGACTTATCATCAGGTAAGATATTCTTACATCCTTTTGAATTCCCTTGTTAGGATTCTTGGCTCCGTAACAGCAGACCCAGGGTTGCCTTCAAGCAGCCAAGACAAGGGTCAGTACTGGATCCCTAGCCCTTCTCAGATTCTAAATGGACCAACACAGTTCTCATGCCATCTTTGCTACAAGACTTTCAATAGATACAACAACCTTCAGGTTTGTGGAATGCATGCCCTTTAATTTGCTACTAGTAAGTTTGTAGATGAAACAATTCAATGTTGAAATTTGTTTTCTATAGTCTCTTATAAACTCAAACTGCAAAATTACTTAGTTTGAAGAGTTGCACAAGGTTCACACTTCCCAGATTTTTAGTCACCTGTAATGAATAATTTAAGGGGATATGTTTGGACAGTTCAAATCATTGTTCCTTACTGTTTTATAAGCCTTGTTCATGACTGTTCACTTGTTTGTGTCTCTTTTGGTCCTCACTTCAAGTTTTCTATGAAAGGGTTTTGATTTAAGATCTGCGTATCAAATTTTGAAGTTTAATTTGAGCTAATTACAGGTTCTTTCTCCAATCGAATCCTCTTTATTTATCTTCTTCTTCCTTTTTTTTTTTTTTTTTTTTTTTTTTTGGGATTTTGCGTGCTAGGGTGGGGGACCAGGGGATGTTCAAACTTTGAACTATGTGCTAAACTTCTGCTACCAGATGCATGTGTTCAAATGTAAAACTGACAAATTTTCTGAGTGTAAAACTGACAGTACTTCAGTCTTTGACTGGTTCATCCCTTCAGATTCAGTGAAACATCATTCACTTCTCTGCATTAATGCTACTTGTAAGAAGGATATCTGTTGCTCAAGTTGCTTTGTCAATTGGCACCAATTACAATTTAATTGCAGGACATTATCTGTAGTTGTATATAATTTTCTAGTATTCCCTACTTGAAAGTATTAGTACATTACCTTGTTCGAATGGACTTGGAGTTTAAAAAAGAAACAAAGATGTTCAAACTTGTGATCTTAAACATATCCCGACTATGCATTTTGAAATTAATGTTCTAACTTAGTTAAAAGAATTTCTAAATATGAAAATCTGTTATTCATATGAAACGGAACTGAATTGAATTATTTGCTCAAAGTCTATTGTCCAATATGGGCACTTCAGGCTCAGGTACTTGGAAATTCTTAACTACTCGTGGCACGAAATTGAAATGATCTTTCCTCGATCAAACTCTGAGCGCTATACATAGTATAAATTGCCATTTTTTAATCTGCAATTAATAACCATAACATGTTAGTGTTTATGACCTAGTATACTTTTGGAATGACTACATTCTTTGTTTTAAAATTACGTGCCCAATCAAATAAAATCTTTATAGGGCGTGGCAATTCCCCCCATTCGTACTTAAGTTTTCTTGATTATTTCAGATGCACATGTGGGGACACGGATCTCAATACAGAAAAGGGCCTGAATCACTGAGAGGAACACAACCAAGTGCAATGCTAAGACTGCCTTGCTATTGCTGTGCACCAGGTTGCAAGCACAATATTGATCATCCAAGATCAAGGCCACTCAAGGACTTCAGAACCCTTCAAACACACTACAAGAGGAAGCATGGAGTCAAGCCCTTTATGTGTAGGAAATGTGGGAAACCATTTGCTGTAAAGGGTGATTGGAGAACTCATGAGAAGAACTGTGGCAAGATTTGGTATTGCATTTGTGGCGCTGATTTTAGGCATAAGAGATCTCTAAAGGACCATATTAAGGCCTTTGGCCGCGGCCATGGCGCCATTGATATACCAAATCTTGACGAAGAGGATGAATCAATGTCGTCAGAGATTGAGCAAGATGAAACATCTCCGTTTTCAGTGTGATGGATATTGGGTAGGAATAATAATCAGGACTAAATTCTGTCCATGTTCACTCTAGCTAGCTTCTACATTTTAAACGGTTCAGTCTTTTACATAATTTGTGATCCTGAGAGTGATTATCGCATATTTAAGAAAAAAATTATTTTACTCGAATTTACATAATTTCAGTGAGTTATATCTTATTAGTTCTATTTCACCACAATCTGAAACAATTATGTATAACTTCCCAGAAATAGAATAATACTACACGTTACTAATGCTAAACAAATATTTATAAATTTTCGCATTGCATGATATGCATTGCTTTTCATTTAAATTGAATCCAGGCCGAAAGAATTGCCAAAGGAATAACAAAGTATTACAAAAGGAGGGAAGGATCATATCTCACATATTTGTATCCATCTCCTATAAGAAATAGCATTTCCTTCAACTCATCCTACTCACCACCACAACCATAATCATTTTAAAAAATATTTTTCCTATTTTCTTCGTAATGATTTAGTGCATGTAGTAAGCGAAGAAGGACAAGAGAGTGGCCCCAATCAAAGTTCCAACTGCGGGCAAGGCGGCGGTTGCTGCATCGCTAGTTGGCGATGGAGCGGGGGCATAGATTGGGCTCATCTGAGCCAAAGCACCGCTCATTGAGGCAGCGGCAACAAGGGCAGCACAAGTGATTTTCTTCATCTCCATTTTGAGAGTTGATCGGATGAAATTAGCTGCAATAGAGATTATTAGACACAGGCAAAATAATGTCTTTCTCAAAGGGAAAGTTGAGATGTAATCGCCTGACTTTTTGCTTGCCTTGTGACAGCTTTAAGATTGTCGTGACGGTTTTATAGAAGGTATATCAGAAATTATCGGCATTTTGTTCGAACAAAATACAACTTTCAGAAATTATCGGGCATTTTGTTCGAACAAAATACAACTTTCAGAAATTATCGGGCATTTTGTTCGAACAAATTACAACTTTTGCATGGGAAAGAGTGAATTTAGGATTCACTTTTGAACGATTCTTTGATCCTTCGTCTCTATCTAAATTGACTTATGTACATTTTGAGGAATTGGAATAGATGTTCTGTGGCATACTTCATTTTTAGCCTGTTTATATAAGGATCAAGGACAACTTTCAAACTTTCAATTTTATTTTTAATGAGATAATTTATATTCATATCAAAAGTCTCAAAAATCATTTTTATTTCTCAAATCTTGTGTCCACTTAAACACTACCATAGAATAGAACGATGGGAGTATATGTTAGCATATGAAGAGGTCGAGTTTTAAGCGAGTCATTATTATTGTTAGTTCAGTTACCTTCATCTTGGTTTATCTTTCTTGACGTGGTACACAAGTATTAAGAGGTATAATTAGTTACTAGAACATGTTGGGACTTACTAGTTCAAGCCTTTAAATATGTTTATTATTCTTAATTTTGGTTAAATGAAATGATATGTTTACTCATTTGATGGTTTCTGCTTCTCTGTGTTAAGAAGTAGGTCGATCGAACATTTGAACTTTGAACTTTGAACTTTGAAGCTCCTTTGGTATATATCTCGTTATGGGGACCCTTGAGCACCTTCTAAGTTGGCTTCTCCTCAACATTGCTTATAGCCATTCTTTCCCTCAGGAGGATGCATTTTTTTTTTTCTATTTAAAAAAGCAAAAAAGTTAATATAGCTAATCTCTAAATTTAATATTGAAATAATTTACCATAGTTACTTATAATTTCAAGATCTGTGACATGGTCTCACGTTTTCTGATGGTTGCTGATATTCCAATGTTGTACCTAATAAATTACTAGTATAATTAACAATTACATCTACGAGCTCGTGGTTTGCTTATGGACCTAATTAAGCAAGTTACTAATTGAATCTATTAAATATTGGATACATTCCCACAACAACAAGTAGTCGGGAAATCGATGAGAATTATTGAGAGAAGTATACCAAGAAATAGAAAATTAAGTTTTATCCTTTCAACCAATTTGTGAACTTAAAATATACCTTAACATTGTTTATCATTTCAGATGACTCACATTGAATATTAAAACCCAAAAGAAATCGTTCTTATGAATCTCGAGCTGGCTTCCAGAAAAATGAGAGTTGACTAATATCTCAGTTGTTTATTTTTTGATACAGATGATATACAAGCAAGAAAAATTTCCAGGTCTTCCGTAGCGTGGTTGCTGCATCTTTTTATGCTTTTAGTGTTGAACATTTTTATTTACTCAGCTAGAACAATAATATGTGTGAATTAACAACTTTTGACTTCTTAATTATTCATTAAATATTGAACTAATATCATATTACTACTAAAAAGTAGTTGAGATATTAGTAGCAAACACAGCTGATCTTAAATGCCTAATGAAACTACACTAATCGTGAAAAAAAAAAAATTAAATTGCAAATGCATATATAACTTAAATCTAGTGCTGATTATCAATGTATAGGTTGTCATGAACGTAGTAGTCGGATCAAATTACAAAATGTTGAAAATGCTTAATTCCATATGTCCAGAACTAGAGACAACGTGCGACTTGTGTTCGTGTTTATCATATCATTTCTGACCAACTTCACGGCAAAAAGATTCTAGTCAACAGCTTAAAGGATACTACTATTTCCTAATGTAAACTTAAACAAATTAATAATGAGATAATAGTAAAAGCAATTGTGTTCTAACGTTTCAAAATTGGAATCAGATTAATTAATTTCTTTACTCCGCATGAGAGTCTCACGAATGGATATAATAATGAGTAGTTACCATCAACATCAAGCTAGCTTCTGAACTCACGTTATACCTTGTTTATTACTCCTATGTCAATATATAAGGAAAGAATGTTTCTATCAACTGAATAGAGCAAAGAGAAAAAAGAATAAAACATTCCAAACCAAGATAATGAAGTCCATTCAATTTTTCATGATTTTGGCTTTAGCCGATTTTACAAGTGTAGCAAATTCCCAAAAAGTCAAGAATATATTCTTGCTAGGAGGCCAAAGCAATATGTTCGGATTAGGAGGCGTTGTCAAAGATAAATGGGATGGTATTGTTCCTCCTGAATGTAAATCTAGCCCGAAAATTCTAAAACTAACTGCAAATTTGCAGTGGGTTAAGGCAAAAGAACCTCTACATAATGATATTGACACGAACGTGACATCTGGGATAGGACCTGGGATGCCCTTTGCGAATTCATTACTGAAAAATGATTCGAGTTTAGGTGTATTGGGTTTGGTCCCGTGTGCAAGTTCAGGGAGCAAAATAAATGATTGGCAAAAAGGAAGTGTCCTTTATAATCAGTTGGTAAGCAGAGCAAAGGCTGCAGTGCAAAGTGGTGGTATTATTAGAGCTATGCTTTGGTATCAAGGCGAGAGTGATACAGTAAGAAAAACTGATGCTGATGCATATAGTGGAAGGATGCAGAAATTTGTCACTGATTTGAGAAATGATTTGGGAATGCCAAAGCTTCTCATTATCCAGGTAAACATTGGATCTTTTTATTTGAATCTTCGAGTTCTCGAGTTGCATGGGAGGTGTACAATATGCATATTGGACCATGTTGACCTAACATTAGATTCACTTTCAAAACATCAAAATGTTTGTTGGATATGTATTTTTTCTTTACCATAATCAATTTTATGGCATCCGTTATGGAAAAGTATCCTCAACTCTATAAATTCTGGTGGGGAGTATCCAAAGTAGTACTTATAACTTTAGCTAGGTTAATTGCAACATTGAGAGGGATATATTCATATCGGTTAACAAGTATAGTACTATTTGTTATAGCAGTATATTGAGGAACTTGGTAAATGCCCTGTTGTGAATTGTTCTGGAAAACTTCAATGATTGTTCACGTACTCAAAACTCAACTTCAGATTATGCAAATGGAGTATGAAATAAGATCTTCTATTTAAAAGCCATGAACAAATGTAGTTTCGATTATTTAAGTATAAGTGCAAACAAATATAACAGGAAGAATAAACAACACACGCATTAATCCTGTTATCCATTAATTAATAACAAATGTCCATATCTGGCATTAGCTTCAAAATTCTCAAGATGATGTGACCTAATCAACAGTTGACTTTTATACCTGATTAAAGTTTTCAATTTTTGTAAGACAAAACTATAAATTTAAAATAGAGAAAATTATACTACATGAACAATGTTAGACCAATTTAACAATTATTATTATTATTATTATTATTATTATTATTTTTTTGGCATAATTGATGCATATTTTATGCATAATGTTGCATACTATGTGTGTGCATAACTTATGCATAATATTTAGAATAGATATTTATATAAAATTCCCTTTAAAATATGATTAAATCAAGATAGTGATATTATTCTCTCTAGTCTAAATTGTGCGAATTAACTAATCAAATACAACTTCAATCCTAATTACTTTTGCATATTTTAGAACCCAGCTTATAACTGTGATTATCTAACACTTCTAATTTAGCTTTACCTTGAGAATGTGATTTAACCAAATCCTTCCTGTTTTTGAATACATTTAAATAGGTAGCTCTAGCTTCTGGAGGAAAGCATTATACAGAGATAGTGAGGGAAGCACAATTGAATCCAGGCCTTGCTAACACGATAACTGTTGATGCTAAGGGATTGCCACTTCAAAAAGACAATTTGCACCTTACCACTCCTTCCCAAGTCCGACTAGGTGGAATGCTTGCTGCTGCTTTTCTTCGGACCCTTTGAATTTGACTAATCAAAATCCAAAGAAGATTCCAATTGTTTCTATACGAATTTTATAAATAAAAATATTAAAGAGTTGCAAACTCATATAATTGATGGAGTAGTGATGTTCTGTAACTCAAAACTTGTAAATGTAATTTTACTTTGTATAGTGGAACGCATTTTATCTACAAATGAAATGATACACAAGACAATACTTAGTATGTCCCCGTGCTGCTAAAAGAAAGATAACAAGCACTTCTATTAGATCATGTAAAGTTTTCCGGAAATAGACAACACGTACTTATGTTTGCTAAGCTTATAAGAACTGATAAATAGATGTTACATTAATCCAGATTCCAGAATGGTTTTAGAAATATAAATGGCTGAAAAGAAGCATCAATATGCCTCAAATCTAGTAAATGAGTTATCTAGGCAGATTAGGAATTCACATTTTATCGAGGTGCTCGCGTTGTTGATCAATCCCAGAAGAAGAAACAACGGACTGTTTGTTCTAACCCAATGACACAGCTAGAGAAGTGTGAAAATTTTTGTTCAGACCTCTGGACATCATCTACAGGACCAACAACATCTCTGAGGTGCTGAACTTATGGTGGAACTTTCCTAAATAAAATGCAGTTCATCAGATCATATTACTGATCATTCCTAGCATTGCTTGCCATGAAATCTGGGAGGAGAGATTCTCTTAAAAATATGAAGAGAAGTCTGTTTCCACCACAAGAATATGTCAGCAAGTTCTGTTCCAACTCAAGACAACGATGGGAAAGAAATTCAGCACCATGGATTGCTCTTGGAGTTGGCACAAGGTATGCTCTATTGCAGAGAGGTGTCGGCCAAGAATGAGGAGTCAAATGGTCACTTGGAGAAGTCCAGAAGAAGATCAATGGAAACTGATGTGAACAAGGCAGGTACCGGTGGAACTGTTAGAGAAAGAAAATGACACATGGTTATGGCTTATGCCTACCCTATCCAATTCTTAATTTAACAATTTTAGTGAAACTAAAGCAGCCTTAGTTGGAGTAAAATGGCGTTGTGAACAACAATTTAGCTGGTTGATTGGAACTTGACACAGTAGTGGTTATTCAGATGCTCCAAGGAAAGGCAAAGCCACGATGGAGTCTGAAGCACATGGTGGAAACCATAAAGGCTAGAATTTAACAAAGAGGAGTAGAGGTTTAACACACTTTTTAGAGAAGGCAAATGCAACTGTGGATGCTCTAGTAAAATATGCCACAAGAATTCGGGAAGATAAAATCTTCTTGCAAGAATCTGAGTTGCCAAGACAAGTGCATAGCCGAGTAAAGATGGATAAATTGCAGATCTCCACTTTGAGATTCATGACAGCGAATCGTATAGGATGGTTTGTTTGAACACCACTAGAACTGAAAGGTAGATTTAATCATAGAAATAGAAGTAGTATTGAAATCTCAAGCAGTGTTCTCTAAGGATCACTTGAACTTAGATTGGGAGTCAAAATGTAAAAGGATGGGGCTGTCCATTCTAGAGCTGAACAGGGGGATATTTCATGGTTCCCTGGGGCTTAAATTGTACTGCTGTTTTTGTTGTATATACTAGTTGCGGTCTGCCAAACCCCCTAGCTATAATATTAATCAGATTAAATAATGTCTCTTGTTTTTTAATGTGACAAGGGATATTCTGTTAGTCCATAATGTTGTATTCTTCATCAACTTGCTAAATGATATGCTCTTCCAGGAACAATTAGCTCAAATTTTCGTCTTCATTTATAGAAGACGATGATGTGCTAGAGCTTAAAGACCAACTTGTAGCTTATGAATTAGAGTGTTTATCTTTGTTGCATTTTTTTCTGAACTCTCAACCATTATATATGTTGGATGCAAGGAAACAGAAGCACCAAAAAACATAAAGGAAGACGAGCCTAGTAGAAGTACTGTATGTATGATATCTGATGGATGACACATTAACCCCTCTTATATGTGCTCGTGATGATATCTTACATCCACTGCTACAGCATGGGATGCATGCAACCTCCGCGATCCTGGAGTCAAAAGAAAATAATACTAGTACATATGTAGGAGCGCAAAGTGGTTTATAATTTTAAAGATTTAAGATCACATCAAGTGTAGGAGCGCCTTAGAGCCCGTTTGGGTGAGCTTAAAAGTAGCTTATAAGCTTATAAGTCCATTAGTAAAAGCTATTTTTTGAGAAGTTAGGATTTATAAGTCACTTTTGCCTACCCAAACAGGTTCAAAGTTAATTCTGCAAATTGCATTGGCATTCAGAGTTGATATTCACTTGTAAATATTACGACTAGGTTTACGAGACTGTAAAGGATCTAAATACTAGTAACTACTTATCTACAGATTGTAAATTGAAACGTTCAGATGTTTCATAGTGCTTCTATATTAGTAAGGGGGAAAAACTGTGTTCACATGTTATAGCAGCAAATATAGAATGTATATTAAGCAATTATAGGAAGAATCTCTATACCTCATAAAAATACCGCCATGCATTTTAATATACAAGTTACTAAAACTTATACCATAAAAGGTACTCTGCATTTCATTAATGATTTTTCCTCAACTTGTTCAAAATAAAAATATTGGTCAAGTGCAATCTAATAACATAACTCAAATAAGTAAAACATGTATTATCATATCAAGATCATTAAGTATATAACAAAACAGAAGCCAATCAAAAAGGGAATTAACATAAATTTCTACCTCAGTCTAATTTTGAATTCATTTCCCTCAAAAAATGGGATGATTTTTCAGCTATAAATAGCTATCAATGTTTACACCCAAAATCACAACTTCTCATTACTATCTCAAACATATCATTATTCACACCCAAAATCACAATTTCTCATTAGTATCTCAAATATATCCAAAGTGTAATTTAGCCATGCCTAGAGTGAGCAAAGGTCGGAAAAAGGTTGATATAGAGAAGATAGAAAACTGGTGGAACAGACGGGTGACGTTTTCTAAGCGTCGCGACGGCCTTTTCAAAAAGGCTAGTGAAATTTGCATCATGTGTGGCATTGAAATTGCCATTGTGGTATTTGCCCCAAACAGCATGAAAGTATACTCTTTCGGCCACCCTTCTGTTTATGAAATGGTGGATCGGTACTTCGCCAGGCACCCTCCTGGTGATGATGAACATGAAGAAGGAGAAGAAGACGATGCTGATGCTGATGCTGATGCTGATGGTGATGATGAGGATGATGATGACGACGACGACGATGATGATGATGATGCTGTTTATGATAATGATGATGATGATGATGACAATGGTAATGGTGTAAATCCTGAGCTCGTGGAGGCTTATCGAAGTGTTAGTATTACTAGGATTGCTAATGAGCTGATGGAAAAAGAGGATGAGCTAGCAAGGGAGATAAAACGAGGTAAAGAGTTAGAAAAAGTTAGGAAGGAGAGTGGATCGGATCCGCAAAAATGGTGGGAAGCTCCAATTGAGAAACTGAACTATGATCAGCTTCAAGAAGTGAAGGACGCCATGAAAACAGCACATGAGAAAGTTGAAAAAGAGGCACAGCGCCTAAAAATGGAGAAAGAGAACATAAAATTCCCATATTCCAACTTCGGAAGTGCCTTGGCACCAAGGCATAACTTTGATGCTAATGAGCCAAGCGGCAGTGGATCTACTTCTTAAGTAGTTAAAAACGAATCAATATATTATAGTACAAGTAGTTATGATTATGTTTGTTATCTTATCGTATTAAGAATAAATTGCATGTAAGATTTTATCCTAGTTGCTAGCGATGTGCTCAGTGTGGATAAAATATAAGTTTGCAAGATTAAGTACTTTTTTTTCAGTGTGTTTGTTCGAATGGAATGATATGATATATTTATTTCTGCTTATTTGTTTTGCCTAGTTAAACATTTTTGAGTTGAAACTACTACTTTACCCTTAATGAAATGTTTTATAATCACATATTTATGTATGACTTATTTTGGATCACAAGTTTCAAAAGTCTTACCACATTTCATAAACTGCGCTCCAAGTCAAACTATGACAATCATTTTGGGACGGAGGGAGTATATATATATGTACCCCAAATGAGATTACTGAATTTATTCTTGAACTGGATTCTCTTAACTGTTGGAAATATGTTGAAGAATAGAAGTACCACTAAGCACAAACTAAGAGCTGTCATTCGAGGCACGTTGCAGACTTTGAACCAAGGGGATGCATGCTATAGTCACTCACTGTTTTTGAGAGGCCAATCAAGTAGTTGATGGCCTAGTACATACATTGGAGGAGGCTATACTAATCTATATACTTTTCAACAATTGCCAATAGTTGCTAAAGGACTTATCATCAGGATTAGTGGGCTAGTGGCAGCTCCCACATTTCAAGATTAGATACGACTAGTGTATCTGAGTCGTAAGAAGTACTACTAATTAATAAGTATGCAATTTTATTAAGCAGAGAAGAAAACCTTTGATGTGCGATCGAAGAATCTAATAAATTTAATTAAATAATTACCTTCATAATTTTTATAAATAACAATGACTCTTTACTAATTAATAGCTATGCTATTTTATTAAGCATATAAGAAAACCTCATTTTCCTTTTGACATATCTTGATCAAGAATCAAATAAGCACCATAAAGAGAAATAATTTTTAGGCCATGTCCTGAGATAGACAGCCCATGGAGCAAAATTCCAAGGAGACATTGTCATGATGCAATTTAAACATAAACCAAAACACCCCTTCACTTATACTTACTTTGCTAAGTAATACAACCAAGAGAAAGAATTATTCTCCAATCACTACCTGAATAACATGGATGCAAGTATTCTTGATCAACCTAAAACTTTTCTTGAATGAACATTTCGTCTTACCTTTAACAGCATAAGACAAGCCCAAGACGGAAACATTTACATGAAAAACAATTATGGGTTCATCACAATGTTGCTGGAGAAAGAGTTAAAATACTAATTGTCATAAACAATGTTTTGGGATTATAAGCCAAAAAAACTCTAGAGAAAAGACCAACTATAAGTTTTGTGGTGGCCTTTAAGAAAGTTACCTATGTTGATTTTAACAATGAAATTCCATCGCCAAGAGATCATCCTTAGGGAGTTCATCTAAGCACATGATAAAAATGATAGCAGCAAAGTAGAGATGAAGGATGACGAGGACAGCATTTCAACACCCATAATATGTTTTTAAATTACATTCTCTCGTGCTACTTGCTGGTTAATTAAAAAATATATATGTAACCAGTTTATATGATGGAGGGAAAAGATTGTTATTTTTAACTCCATACTATCACTATTTGTTATCCTGCTTTGAAACCTCATAATTGCCCTGAAACGTTACTTTTCATTGCCACAATTCAGCTAAGAGCTGTTTCAGTCTTTCCTTGTTTAAGCTCATTTACTATGTATGTAATGAGATATAATGACATGCAATTAATTAGATAGAAATTAAAATGATGAAATTCCAACAACAGATAAGAAAAGGATAGGCAAAAGCCAAAAGAAGAAATGGATGAAAATGGCCAAAAGAGATGGAATCCTTGCCAATGAAACATGCCGCCTCACCTGACTATAGAGCAGAATTAATATATAAGTCGATAGATAAGGCAAACTTTTTTGTAAGTTAAGTGTACAACTTTTTTGTAGTTTGAAGTGCATTTCTGTGCACTCTGAAAATGCCATGGCTCCAGGACTCAACTTTGATGCTAATAAAGCCAGCTGTAGTGGATCTACTTCTTAAGCAGTTAATGAAACGATCTCGGTCAGTCGTTTCGGAAGTTAGGACTCCGATTGGCGTCTCGATAATTTTAAAATATTCATAATATCTATTAGGACCTGTCTGTAAAATTTGAGCTAAATCAGACCTCGTTTGGTAGGCATCGGAAGAAGATTTCAGTTTTTATTGACAATAAATATTAAAAAGAGATTTTTGAGCTCGGTTTTGGCGAACGAACTCCGATTCGAAATCCGAAAGCGCCGTTAGGTTCGTATGATTATTTGTAACTTTTGTGATTTTTCAAAAGTGAATTTCGATGTTGTTCGGCTAGTTTCCGCTAAAATGCCGAAAGTTAAATAATTTGACCTTTTCATTTAAATTCACATCTTGAGTTTCGGGAGTCCGATTTGAGATCCGCCTTCGCGAATATATTACATATATTTTGTATAACTTGTATGCAAAAGTTGGAATTATTTCGAATATCGTAGGGTACCGTTTTAATTTTTACCGTAACAGCGAATCTTAAAGGAAAATAACAAAAAGGAAAAGGACAAAAGAGAATTGAGAGGCGGTAGGTCTAATGGAATATAATCCATTAGCAATCAGTAATCAGCATATGAAAATCGAACAGAAACAGAAAATGGAAAAGTTAACGCAGAGAAATGAAAAAATGCCAGAAAATGAAAAAAGGGGCCGGAAAAAAGTAGAATTTTCACCCTGAAACATTCAGGTAATGATCCTAATATATTATTTGAGTTTATTACGTGTGTTTGAATATATTTTAACGGTAAACTTGGAATATTAGACATCGTTTTAATAAGTTCAATTAATAGTTTAAAGGGTCAAATGGACCCCGATAATGGAATTGATTATATATTCGTACTCAGTGAGTTATGGGCAACATATAAATGTAATTTATTTAGGGTTTGGTTATGTGATCATAAACCCTGTACATAGGCCTGGCCTGCGTATTGCATATGTAAATAGGGTATCAGGTTTCTACCTGGATTGCCCTAAGATGTGAGGAATGAAGCCTTTAGCCTAATTTTTGATATATTTTTCTGTTTATTGAATAGAGTGGGATCGTTTGGCAATGAAACCAAAGTATAAAGCGGTTGTTGATTAGCAATGTCAACTTTTGGAAGAGGTAAGTGTTTATATCCATTTCTTTGGAGGCACATGGCCTCGTGGATTTTCTACCACGTGTTTTTTACGTGTGTAGCTGCCGATAGGCATACTCATTACGCCTTAGCTTTGGATTTACATTGTATATTAAATGTTATGTTCTGTTGTTGGTATTGCATTGAGGATCGGAGCATTGTATTCTGGCTGTGAAATGGAATGATGTAAAGGGTCACATGTCAGGGTGAGCCAGCTTTTATTCCGGATGGCCACCAGTTTATTGGTTATTATTTCAGTTGCATTTTGCTCCCTTCAGGAGGTATTTGTCTTCTTTTGTACTCTTAGATGTCTCGTCTGAATAACCCTAAACCTAGTATGTTGGGTAGTCAGCTGTAATTTCTTTTGTACAGCTTAGAGGTATCAGTATATCTGTATTTTGTTTTAAGTATTATCCTTATCTATGAATTGTTATATTTATTTTCCTTATTTAATTGGTAAGGGTTCGCCCAACGGGTCTAGAGAGGATGTAGGGTGCCCGCACGACCTAACCGGATTTCGGGTCGTGTCAGTTAAAAGGAATCAATATTGTAGTTATTATAGTGGTTTATTTTGTCTAAGTGTCTCACTTATGTTTGGTATATTATCTCATATAGAAAAAACTGCATGTAGGATTTTATCCTCGTTGCTAGCAATGTGCTCAGCGTGGATAAACTATTACGTAAATATCAAGTTATAAGTTCTTAGTATCTGTTAACTAAGTACTATTTAATATACTATTTTTGAGTTGTTTGTTACTATAATAGAGTGGAATGATATACTTTTTCTGCTTAATTATTTATTTTGTCTAGTTAATCATTAATTGATGTGCAAACCTTGGAAACTGACCGGGGCGGAGCTAGGTGAGGTCGAGGGTGGTCAGGCGAACAACCTTCGCCTGAAAATTATGTCGGGTATGTATATCAAATATCAGCTAAAACGGATAAATTTAATATCCTGAACAACCTTGATAACAATGCAAGAGGCAGCCCAATGGTCACGGGTGTTCGTGCAGATTCAGGGGTCGCGTGGTCGATTCCCTTCTCCAACAATTTACTACTCCTTTTTCCAAATTTAAAGCTATAGCAAAAATTAAGTAATTCTAACCGCAGTAAAAACGTGAGTTAAATGCAAATATTTCATTATTTATTTAAGATCGTCCCGCAAGGATAGTTGTTCAGAAATCTTTTAAGTTTCATCATTTTCAAAGCGAACTCCTCCATAATCTTTTCATAAAAGTAGCTCTAGCACATTGTTCTTTTTCTATTGAAGAATTTTTAAATATCTTCCAAAAAATATTGTGGAATGCACTATTATATCTAGTTAGTCATTAAATTTTAATTAGCTTGTAAAAAAATTATAAAAAATAAGAAGGGCAATTGTCTTTGATAAAAAAAAAAGATACTAAATCTGTTAACATCTAGTTTTTAGTATTGATTGATTTAGCTTAAAGCAGGTACCAAAATGCATGTCCTCTATCTTGATATCAGGATATCGTATGGATTCTAAAGCTTCCACGGAGAAATATTTTATAAATGGTGAAAAATAAGTTAGGCATATAAAAAACAAGCATAACCAAGAAAAAGATATCGTCAAATTAAAAGCACGTCAAATAAAAAAATTTAGGTTCAGCTATTCATCGAAAAAAATTTCTTTACTTCTTTAAAGTTTGAACAACCTTACGGAAATTCCTGGCTACGCCACTGCTGATATATTGTTGCTTGCTAAACTAGTATGCGATCAAAATCCGAAGGTGAAAGAATAAAAGAAAATTATGTCAGCTTGTTAAAGTACAAAGTATCGCCTTTTAAAGAAATAAAAACTTAATGACTTGTGTGACAGTAGGCGTTCTGAAAATGACATAAGAAAATTTATGACATAAAATATGACAATCGTTTTTATGAAAAAATAAAATAGAAATCACAAGTATGGCAGAAGCATAAGCTGCTAAGTTTGCAGTTGAACTATGTACCGGAAATGAGATTACAGAATTTATTCTTGAACTGGATTCTCCAATTGTTGCAAATATGTTGAAGTATGGAAGTACCAGTAATCACAAACTAAGAGCTATCATCAGAGACACGTTGCAGACTTTGAATCAAGCGGATGCTATGATCACATATTGTTTTAAAGACGCCAACCAAGTTGTTGATGGCCTGTGAAAGCAGGGTACTACATTGGAGGAGGCTATATTAATGTATATACTTTTCATCATTTGCCAATAGTTTCTAAAGGACCTTATCATCTGGATTAGTGAAAGTTCCCACATTTTAGGATTAACTTCATTGTAAGTTAAGTGTACAGTTTTTGCGTAGTTCGAAGTGCATTTCAGTGCACAATGAACAGTAGGTAAGAGGCCAGGCAAATCGCCCCTCGTTTTTTGTCAGCTTCCATTAATGACAGGGCCGTCTCTACCGTAAAGCCATTACGGCAATGGTTTGGGGCCTCCAAAAAATTGAGGCCCCGACTTTTTCCTAAAGATGTATTACTATATATATTATAAAAAAATAAAAAAGAAGTTTTGAGTATTGAATCTCAAAATTGAAGAAAATTTTAAGGGAAAGCACAAGAACGTGTCCCATAAATGTGAGAACTGCTACCAACTTGCCATAATAGGAGAGTTAAAAATTATTACTTTTGTGGTACCGTAGTAGTATTTGTTTAGGTGGATATCTATATTTATCTTTTTCAACATTCTTATTTTTTTCTTATTGAATATTATGATTCTTCAAAATACAAACTAAAACTCTTTGTGTGCGTGCTTCAAATATTAAGCAATTGCAACAACAATCATTATATTGAAGCAGCACCAACATTATTTTGACATTATTATTATATCAATTTATTATTTTCAAAATTAAAATTGATAAAATCATATCTAAGATTAACGATGTCTCAAGAAAAATTAAATGAATTAGCTATATTTTCAATTGAAAAGGAATTGTTAGAATAAACTGATTATAAAATGGTAATTAATGACTTCGTATCTAAAAAAACGCGAAAATCAGACTTTAAATAAAACTATATATGACAATCTTTCTTTTTCCTTTTTTTAGTTATGGCCTCTCTGTGAAGTTTAGCTTTAGGCCCCAAATCTGATTGAGACGGCCCTGATTAATGATTTACACCTCCCAATCAGAAACAACCTGGGTGTTTTGTTAAAAACAAAACAAACAAACAAACAAAAACAATAAATAAGAAAGACAGATCAAAGATGTTATAAAGTATTATTATTTTATTTGCAACTTTATTAATTAAACTCTTACTTTTATAAGCAAGTTTTTTCGAAAAAATGTCAAAAATACCCTTAACCTATTAGAAAAATTTTAAAAATATCCTTCATTAATCTTTAGGGCCAGATATACCCCTGCCGTTAACTTTTAGGCCCAAATATACCCTCAACGTTTTATTTAAGCTCAAAATTACCTTTAAAACTAAGGGATATACCTCTGTCGTTAACCTTTAGACCCAAATATACTCTCAACATTTTATTTAGGCTCAAAATTACCGTTAAAACTAACGGACTTTAAAAAAAAAATTAAGAAAATAAAATAGTAGGGGATATTTCTTGCCCGTAATATTAAAAAAGAGCATTTCGAACCCATTGCCAATAGATAAAGAGAAGTTTTGGTCCTTTTCAGTTTAAAAATTATGGGTAAATTTTAAAAATTAGCTCTTGACTTATCATTTATTTAAAATAAACTTTTGACAAAAAAGTATTTACTACTCGCAGATATATATAGATAACATTAAATAATATAGAGAGTACAACTAAGTGCATATGTAATGTATGCAATATCTACCTATCATAAAAATCAATTGATGGCTTTCCAATAGTATATATAGTTAATTTTTTTTTATAATTTCTGGATAATATACATTAATATATATGTGTGTTTAAGTTGTACTTTATAATTCCAAATATGCTTCTAGTTATTTTTTTTAATCGAGGGTCTATCGAAAACAGTCTCTCCACTTTGGTGGGAGTAAGGTCTGCATACTTTTTTCCCCAGACTCCACTTGTGGGATTATATTGGGTATGTTATTGTTTAAGTTGTACTCTCTATTTTATTTTATATTGTGTATATATATTGGTGAGATGTAAATACCTTTTATCAAAAGCTTATTTTAAACATATAATAAATCAATAGCTAATTTTCAAATCTACCTATAAATTTTAAATGAAAAAGGACCAAAACTTGTCCTAGACTATTGGTAATAGTTTTGAAATGACCTTTGTTAATATTATGGGCAAAACATATCCCCTACTATTTTATTTTTAATTTATTTTTAAAAAAAAAGTTCGTTAGTTTTTAGGGTATTTTTTAGCCTAATTAAAATTTTGAGGGTATATTTGGACCTAAAGGTTAACGACAGGGGTATATCTGGCCCTAAAAGTTAACGAAGGGTATTTTAAAACCCTTTATAAAAGGTTAAGGGTATTTTTTACCCTTTTCCGAAGTTTTTTTTGAACAAGTAGTAACTTTTTAATTAGAGTACATGTGCCATTTTGATGTTGAAGTGTGTTATTGACAGTTGATGTATTTTTCCCTCTTAAGACATCACCTTAGGCATCACTCCTACCATGTATATATTTCCAACAAGAAGGTGTATAATGGAGGGGGAGTGGAAATGGACCTTACCTCCCATCAACACAAGACTTAGGAAGACACTTCTTACAAAGGGTGTGTTTGGTACGAAAAAAAATATTGAAAAATATTTTCCATAGAAATTATTTTCTGGAAAATAAGTAATTTTCTTTCTTATTTTCTAATGTTTGGTATGTAATTATTAAAATTTCTTTCTAGTACCCTACCCCATCTCCAATCAGCACCACTCCAACCCCCAAAAAAAACCTTTCCAACCCCAAAACCTCACCCCCTTCACCCACAACACCACATCCTCCGGCCCATAACCTCACCCACCCCCATGTATCATGCTCCATCTCCAGCCATCGCCGCCGCTACCTGTCACTACCCGCCAACAATCCAAACAACGAATCTCCGGTGAAAAACGACATCGTTCAGTCTTAGAACCACCAGAAAACTTCTTTAATCCCGTTGCTTTCCGACAACGTCCCAACCGAAATCTGTAATGCGTACATTGCCGGAGAAATTAACGGCAACGGCAGTGGGGTACGAGATGAAAATGGCGGAGGGGTAGAGGTTGACACATGGTGGGTATGGGAAGTAGGTGTAGGGGCAGCTGGGGTTTTGTGGGATTAGGGGCAGATTTAGATTTTGGAAAATATTTTCCCCCAATGTTTAGGAAAAATATTTTCCTCTAATTAGAGAAAAATTAGTGGGTGTGGAGAATGTTTTTCAAATCATGTGTGCCAACCAAACATGAGAAAATAAAAATATCTTTTCCAGACCCATACCAAAACACACCCAAAAGCTTTCTTTGAATTCATGATTTACTATAACACATACATTTGGAATTGAGTAAATTCCACTTATCTCCCTTATTTTTATTGGTTTGAAAAACAATACCACCTTCACCTATTGAATGAGACAGTAAACTCTTGATCCTAAATCAACGGTAAAAAATGAGTTGACATTTGCATGTGTTTTCTTAAGATCAAAACTAGCCTCCTCAAATAATAATTATTGTTTTCTTAAAAATAAATTATATTGAGTACCTAAAAATATTTCAGTTATTGTATATAACTGCGTTAATTAAATTTCATCTAACTACCATAATATTTGATGTAAGGAATAATAATACCTCATTCATCTTCTGCATGAAATAAAAATTATTTTTAAATTAATATATTAAGATTGTTTTAAAATTATGAATATCATATCATCACCTTTAAATTATAAGAATAGTCAATATTTTCACCTTTAATTTTTTGTTATGATTACTAATAAAATATTTAAAAATAACTAAACCATACAATATGTAACGATGACGTAAAATAGAAAAATATTTGATGTGAAATTATTACTCTAGTTATGTTAATTTTAGTAGTTACAATAATTATAATTAAATTTTGAAGCTCTACGAAAAAAACCTCTATAAAATATAATGAGTTTCTGAAATATATAAAAACAATTAAAGGAGTAAAATGAGATATAAAATTTTACATATTTGTATAATATTTTTTTAATATATTAATCATGTAGAAAATATATATTAACAATTTTTCATAATTGAAGTTTTTTTTTTTGACTTTTTAAAAATACATATAAATAATAAATTCATATTTTAACCGTTGATTTTAAGATTAAGGGGGTATACTGTCCTTTTCAAAAGGTGAAAGGAGTTTTTTTTTCCAAACCCAAAAGATTAAGGAGGTTTAGTGGACTTTACTCTTTGGAATTTCAATGAACTTCCATAGGTTTTAACTGCATGAAAAGTTTTTGACTTCATCAATTTCTATCTCGAGTGAGCGTAGTGCAGATTTCCAAATGTTAATTGATATGTAACTATCCAATAAATATAAATTTCTAATCAAACAATGAATATATTTTGTTTAACTTAAAGCTTTCTATAATATGTTATTCATATGATATTTAAATACTTTTTTTTTATTTGAGTTGTACATTTTTATACTTAAATATAAATAATATGATCATTCATATACTAAAAAAAAATAAACAGTCTTAATCATTCAGTATTCATATATGGAAATGATATTTTAATATTTAATCTCTCCGTCCCAAATTAGTTGACACTATTTTACTATTTTGAGAATACCATTACTAACACTACTAAAAAAAACCGGAAATTTCGACTACACTATTTCGACCGAAAATCGGTCGAACACGTATTTCGACCGATTTTCGGTCGAACAGTTCGACCGAAAATCGGTCGAAATATGTGTTCGACCGATTTTCGGTCGAATAAAAAAATTTCTCTTTCATCTCTCGACCGAATTTCGGTCGACGTGGCGGTCGACCCACGCGATGATATCTTCGGCAGTGAGCCCTTCTCCTTCATTTTGTTCTTCTTCTCCAACCATTTTTCTCTCTCTAAACACCCCCAAACCTCAAAAAACCCGAAATCCACCCAAACCCACCCCCAAAATCAACACTTAAACACAATCTACCCTCCTAATCACTACCCATAACAACAAATTCAAGGTAAATTCTTAATTTTAGGGTTACTTTAATTACTTTGTAAAACTTGAACCCTAACTTTTTAACTCAATTTTTTTGTAGTTTTGAAGCATATAACCAGTGGGGATTCAATTGTACGTGCTATAGGAGCATAAATCAACGTTTAGGTACTTTTTTTTTTTTTTATTTATTCCGAATTTAATTAACTTTTTAATTATTTTGTAACTTTGCATATTTAATGTTGCATATTTAGTTACTTATTAGTTAGCAAAGCTTATTGTAGTAATTGTTGATGTTGAACAACTTGTTTGGTGTTGTTAGCTATTACAAAGTTAGGTTTGTGTTGTTTGGGATTGTTGTAGTTGTTGGTATTGTTTGGTAGTGTTGTTTGCAATGTGTTCTTGCCTTGGTATTGTTGAGAAGATGAACATGTAATGCCTAAAACGAATAAGCTTTTGTTTGTTTGAATTGCTTGGATAATATTAATTAATAGGGTGTTATTAGATAATATTGTTTCTTTGGGGCATTTCATCAAACAAGTTTGTGTAGATATTGTTTCTCAATCTTGCAATATCTGTGTAGATATGGACATTAATCGTCGTCGTCTGTGGATGGATAATAGAAACTTTCCCGAGCGGCGGGGGTTGAGGCCTTCGTTTGTAGCGGGTGTAATGGAATTTCTTGATGTAGCCCGCAACACAGACGATTATTTAAGGCATGGCAAAATTAGGTGTCCATGTGAAATATGCGAATGTGTAAAGATACAAGATTTGGAGAACGTCGAGTTACATTTGTATAAGAAGGGGTTTATGCCAAATTATTATATTTGGTATAATCATGGAGAGCCTTGGGACATGCAGCAGCAAATTCAAAATCTTAAAAATATTCATGGCGCTAGGAGTTCTCCGGTTGTGGAACCAGACCAAGCAGCCGGGTATAGAATGGAAGATATGGTGAATGATGCTTTTGGGATGTACCCGGCTAATGATCCCCTTCAGCCGGATACATCACAGCCAAACATTGAGCACATTCCCAATGCCGAGGCAAATAAGTTCTATGAACGGTTGGAGGAAACAAGTCGTCCATTTTATGAGGGCTCGGTGCATTCCCAGTTGTCGGTTGCAGTTAGACTGATGAGTATCAAATCAGATTTTAGTATATCTCAAGCTGCCATGGATTCCATATTGCCCTTATGAATGAACTAAATCCGACAAATATGGCCCTACCAACTACTTATTACTACACTAAGAAGTTGGTTTCCTCGTTGGGGCTTTCTGCCGAGAAGATTCACTGTTGTGTTAATGGCTGCATGTTGTATTACAAAGATGATGCAGACCTGCAGACATGTACATTTTGTGAGGAGCCCCGGTACAAGCCTGAGCCTGATCCTAAAAAGAAGCCGAAGCCTGTTAAGTGGATGCATTACTTGCCCCTTATACCACGGTTAAAGAGGTTGTATGCTTCGATGAGTTCTGCTCCACACATGAGATGGCATCATGACCGTACCAAGGTGCCGGGTATTCTATCTCATCCATCTGATGGGGAGGCATGGAAACACTTTGACCAAGTGTATCCGGCATTTGCTAGTGAGCCAAGGAATGTAAGGTTGGGCCTATGTTCTGATGGGTTCACCCCGTTTGATGTCTCTTCTACGCCCTATTCTTGTTGGCCCGTATTTGTCACTCCTTACAACCTACCTCCTGGAATGTGCATGACCAGTCCTTATCTCTTTTTGAATTGTATAATACCGGGTCCACATAACCCGAAAGCCTCTATTGATGTATATTTGCAGCCTTTGCTTGATGAGTTGCAGATACTTTGGCGTGAAGGAGTTGAGACTTATGATATATCAACCAAACAGAACTTCCAAATGCGTGCTTCTTTGATGTGGACTATAAATGACTTTCCAGCTTATGGGATGTTGTCTGGGTGGTCCACAGCAGGTAAGCTCGCTTGCCCTTACTGTATGGAAGATACAAAAGCCTTCACGTTGAAATATGGAGGCAAATGCACATGGTTCGACTGTTGCCGTCGATTCTTGCCAATGGACCATCCTTTCAGGAGTAACACTAGCGCATTTATGAAGAATCAGGCTGATTTTGAGGAGCCCCCGCGCAGGTTATCAGGCATCGAGATATGGGACAGGGTCAGGGAGCTTCCTAAGGTAACTGAAGAACTGCCATATATTTATTGCAGTATTTTTCCAACTTAATTCCACTAACACAATGATTAATTCCTAAGGTAACTGAACAACTGTCAGCTAGAGCACCTGGTTATGGGGTTGAACATAACTGGACTAAACAGAGCATTTTCTGGGAGTTGCCTTACTGGAAGGATAATCTTCTTCGCCATAACCTGGATCCAATGCATATTGAGAAGAATTTTTTCGAGGCCATCCTTAATACTGTGATGGATGTCCGGGGCAAGACAAAGGACAACTTGAAGGCGCGGTTGGACCTACAGCTACTTTGTAGGCGACCTGAGTTGCAGGTAATCCAAGAAGGCAACAGCATGTTCATGCCAAAGGCTTGTTATACATTCGATGAGGATGAGCGTAGGATGATTTGTGAGTGGGTGAGTAATTTGAGGATGCCTGATGGTTATGCTTCAAACCTAGAAAGGTGTGTTGATGTTAATGGTGGGAAACTGCATCACATGAAAAGCCACGACTGTCACATCTTCATGGAAAACTTGCTCCCAATTGCATTCAATGGCTTGCCTGATAAAGTTCTGAAACCGCTAACAGAGACGAGCCTATTCTTTAAAGAACTTTGCAGCAAGACATTGAAGGAAGAGAACCTTAACCTGTTGGAGCAGAACTTTCCTGTGGTCGCCACTAAGCTGACAAAGATCTTTCCCCCTGGGTTCTTTAACGTGATGGAGCATCTACCGATTCACCTAGCTGAAGAGGCTCGGCTAGGAGGCCCGGTGCACTGCAGATGGATGTACCCTTTCGAGAGGTAAGCTTCCATATCTTAGTAACTTTTAATTTTTTAATTAATCCAACTTAATTCCACTAACACAATAATTATTGCAGAATAATTGGTAAGTGTAAACGGGATGTGAAAAACAGGAACCAAATAGAGGGGTCAATATGCGAGGCATATCTTGCTAGAGAAACTTCGCATTTTTGCTCTTACTACTTCGACAAGGATGTTCCATGTTTGCGCACTAGGCCGGATCGGCATGATTTAACCCGTCTAATTTTTTTTCCTCCTGGAATGTGTCAACAGGAATGAAGAATATTTTTTCAGGAAAGAAGGGGCCTAAAAAGGCAGCTGAGCCTTCACGTGAGCCGGCACAGGACACTCCTCCCCCTCGAGTGTTTTCAAGAAGGAAGGGGAAAGGAAAGGCATGTGAGCCTTCAGGTGAGCCGGCACAGGAGACTCCTACCTCTCAGGTGCCGCATCACCTTCCTACAGGAGCACCAGCAGCAAACAGTCCAGATTTTTTCAGGCCGCCCGGCATGGCCCAGGTGCCGCATTCGCTTCCTACAGGAGCACCTGCCGGATACAGTCCGGATTTTTTCAGACCACCTGGCATGCCTCCGAGCCATACTGGTTGGAGGCATCACTTCAGTAGTTATGACATGACTGAGAGCCAGGACGGTCCATCCCAGGCCGTTCCCGGACTAGGCGATCCCACACAGTCCACTAGTCCGTCTGGGTCGACTCAGCCGCCTTCCGACCCATCTAGCCCTACCTGCCCTTCGGTACAACAGGAGATTCCTTACTATGATCCCAGATCGCCATATTACATCGGTGAGCCTGGCACTTGGGAAGACGGGCGTTTGATTATTTATCCCGAGGGGGATAAGAGGTAAGTATAGTATTTATGAAGTTCTTATCTATTTAGCAGTAAGCTTTTAAATATTAGTATTTCTATTAACCCGTCTGTTTTTTTACGTAGCTTTTGCCCCAACACTGATGCTACTCCTGTGCTGACGAAATGCATGAAATCTCAATGGAAGGAATCATGGCCATCCTGGGGCGCTGTGCCCCCTCATGTAAAGCAACAGATAATGCAAGCTTTTGAGGTGATAAATATGCATAAGGTTTTTCACTAATTGCAGGTTTTCTTAATGATTATGTTTAAATAAAATATTTTGACGAATATTGCAGGTTCAGTGTAAGTGGCATCCGGCTCTGGACTATAAAGTCCGTTGTAACTTCCCTAAGAAATGTGCGGATGTGTACAAGAACGCAATGTACAATGCGCGCAAAAATGGGAAAATGCCCGGCTTCCTCTATGATCATCAATGGAGAGAGCTGCTGCAGTATTGGGGTACTCCCGAATTTCAGAGGAAGAGCGAGCAAGGGAAGAAAGCTCGGGCATCTACTAAGGGTGGATAGCATACCGGCGGCGCAGTTAGCGCTGCGACGCAGAAGATGCGCTTGGTAAAGTAATTTAATTTATAAGAATTACTATAATAGTTTATTTTCTATCTAACTTGTTCTCTTCTTTAATTTGTAGGAAAAGCAACAAAATCGGACTATTCCGCTCTCTAAAATGCACAAGATCTGCCATATCAAGAAAGATAAAAAGGGCGGAGAAACATGGGTCGAGCCCCGAGCACAAGAGGCCTGGGTAAGTACTTAAATTTAAACTAAAGTCGCGCCAATCCTTCAAGTTTAAAACTTCATTGTTGTACCGTTGATATATTTATGTTTTTCAGGAAAAAGCTACAAAGGCCCTTGAGGACTGGACTGCGACTCAGCAATCTGAATGCGGAAGCAGTACCCCAGCACCGCTAACGCTCGAGCAAGAAACCAACTTATGGTTGGAAGCGGTCGGAGGGGTGAAGAAGGGTTCAGCTTATGGCATTGGAACACTGTATTCATCTGCCAAGCATAAATCGAACTATTTGGGCTCGTGTTCAAGTGCTCCAGCAAGCTCTGCTCCCGCTCCAGAAATGACTCGGATGCAAGCGGAGATCGAAGAACTGAGAAAACAAAATGAAGCTATGCGCTTAGCACAGGAGGCGCATCAAAGAGAAGTGCATGAAATGATGCGCGCATCACAGGAGGCGCATCAGAGAGAAATGCATGAAATGATGCAAGAGATCCTCAGGAACCAAAGAAAAGGTAAAGGAAAGCGTGATAGCTCGGGAAAGGGAAAGAGCAAGAGCAGACATAGCCACCATTCACCGTCTCAGTCTGATGCCGGGTCTAGTTCGGCTTCTAGCCATTAGTAGTGAAAGTTGAACTTTAAACTGTTTGTTTAGTTTGTTTGAATATTGTAAAACTTGAACGAATGATGAAAGACTCCTTTCTATTGTTTGGCTTTGTTAGCCTTGTTTGAATAGCGTTTATGAATGTTTTGTGACTGGTTTTTCTGCGTGTTTACAGGTGGTATAGGCCTAATTTCAGCTTTTATGTTGCAGGTTTTTACAGGTTTTCGACCGACTTTCGGTCGAAAGTTGGTAAAAAAAAATTACCAGACCTTCGACCGAATTTCGGTCGAAATACACTTCGACCGAAATTCGGTCGAAGGCCTATCGACCGAAATTCGGTCGAAGAACATGGGCTAAGGTGACATGCTCTTCGACTGAAATTCGGTCGAACCTCGGTCGACCTTCGACCGAATTTCGATCGATACTTGAATTTCTACCTGAATTTTATCGACCACCACAATCGGTCGAAATATGGTCGATAGGTCGACCGAATTTCGACCGATTGGGCGGTCGAAAATGACGGTTTTTTTAGTAGTGTAATTAAGGATATAGTTGGAAAGAATTGACAAAAATAGTCTTGAAATCCTAAAGTGTCAACTAAATAGGGACAAATGAATCTTGTTAAAGCGTCAACTAATTTGGAATGAAGAAAGTAAATGTGTATTCAGATTCAGATATTTTAATTTTTAATAATAATGGCCCCTAAAGCTGCTATTACTTTGAAGCCCTTTGAACCATTTAATCAAGGAATCTATTTTACTCAAGTGGGTTCAATATTAACCATATCAAGATTTTTAAGAATTCAACCTACACAAATTCGGAACGGTAGTATTAGTGGGATTACTAATGAGCTGATAGACAAAGAGCATGAGCTAGAAAGGGAGAGGAAACGAGGTAATGAATTACAAGTATTGAGGAACAATAATGGCTTGGGTCAGCAGAATTGGTGGGATGCTTCGATTGAGGAACTTAACTATACTGAAGTTCAACAAGTAAAGGAGGCCATGGAAAGTTTACAAGAGAAAGTTGATGGAGAGGCTCAACGCAAAAAAAATGGTTGATGGTATCTCATTTTCATATGCCAAGCTTTGCAAGCGCCTTGGGTCCAGGACATAACTTTGATTCTAATAGGACTAATGGTAGTGGATCTAACGCGTAAGCAGTTAAAAGAAATCATTTATATATGGGTGTGCGTTAGATCCTGTCATCGCCCCATTAGAATCAAAGTTATGTCTGGAGCCAAGACACTTCTGGCATTTGCAATTGAGTTATCATTAACCAATTTTTGGCTTTGGCCCCTCCATCAACTCTCTCTTTTTGACTTTCCATTGCCTCCTTCACTTGTTGAACTTACAGTATATAGTTCCTCAATCGGAGCTAAAGATTAACACCATCATTATTGGATTTATCATGATCATCTGGAGGGTTCTTGGCGAGGCACCGATCCACGATTTAATCAACATGAGGGTGGCCAAACGAGTAAACTTTTGGATCATTTGGGCCAAATACGACAATAGCAGCTTCGAAACTAAATAGTGTGCAGAGTTTACTCGCCTTCTTGAAAAGGCTAGCATGACACAAAGAGAAGGTCACTAGTAAATTTTACTTATTTTCAATCTTTGCCATTTCGACCTTTTTGTGACCTTGGCTCCTTCTTAACGTGGCTAAACTTTGATATTTGAGAATTCAGAGACCTAAAAAATTATGATTTTGGTATAAATACTGAGTGCTACTTATAGTGGTATAATTTGATCATTGTTTGAGTGTACTTGAATTCATTTAGCATGAGAATTTAGTCATTTATGTTTAATTCCCTTTATAAAAAGATTTAGAATAACCAATTAATTGGCTCCATTCTCTGTTTTCGCTAGTGTCCTTAATGATGGTAATTAGACAATCAAGTTTTCCTTTATTTGAAATATGCTAGTGGATTGCACTTGACCACCATTCTAATTGAGTACCTTTTATGGTATAAATCTTAGTAAGTTCATATGCAAAATGGTGGCACTTTTATTAGCTATAGAGATTTTTCCTATAATGTTTTAGTGTACTTTTATTAGCTATAGAGATTTTTCCTATAATGTTTATTATAGAGATTTTTCCTATAAAGTTTTAGTGTACATTCTATATTTGCTTCTGTAAAATGTGAAAACAATTAACCTTCTCACGATCTAATTCCAGAAAATATTTATTTAAGGTATTAAAATCATATCGTGCACATTTCCTTATAAGACTTCCTTATTTTACTACTTTGGACTTTGTTAACAAAAATAGTGCAGCGTAATTCTGATAATTAATTGAGTTTGCAATATTTTACTACCTGCCAACAAAGATAGAGAAATAGTTTAAAAGAAATTACTAAAAAGAAGTGACTATATTTCACACAATGCTCTTTCAAAATTATTTACAGTACTTCAGGATTTTGAAAAAATGATAGAGCATATATTTCTCTACTTTCCTCACATGTGGTAAAATATGGAGTAGTTAGAAAGTTAAATTTTGAAGACAAAAGACATACGTACAACCTAAATTTCTTGTATGAAAGTTAGAAAGTTAAATTTGATTTACTAATGGGTTTATTTAGGCCATAAGTAGTTCGAGTGTTTTCTATCAATTTTCACAACCTAAAGCGGATGGATTTATAACCATGAAGTCATTATGGTGCTTAGTTGACAAAATATTTTCTATCAATTAACTCATTTACTTATAGGTGGAAGTATTTTCTTTCTTACTTATAGACTTTAAACTTCAAATTACTTTCTTCAATTCACCTAGACATCTTTACATTAGCCTTCAGTACTCAAAAATTTCTTCAGGACACTCTTAGATGTGCTAAGATTGTAACAATTTGGACATGGTTTCTTTGAAAATTGCACATTTGAAGTTGATAAATTAAAATTAAAAGGATATCCGGAAGTTGCTGCCAAATTGATTGAAGTTGAAAAAGTGAACCAATTTGATTAAAAAGCCAAAAGTATTTAGAATAGTTTCATGGCCAAACTTATGATAATCTTTTCACTTGCCAACAAAACATTGATTTTAGTGCTTTGCAATTTGCTAGTAATTAGGAGACATATTAACCACCTTAATCCACGTAGTTAGTTATCAGTAGTAGTAACCAGAGGACCCCCGTTTCTTGAGGAATGCTCTTTTCAGCCAAGTAGCTCTACATTCATTTTCTCTTTCTGCTAATGTCTATGTTTCTTTCATTAAAGATTTTGGATGATCTACGAGTTGAACTAAATTTTAACAGAGATTAGAAGATTTAATTTTATATCTGAAATCAAGGATAACAAGTACTAAGAAATGGATTTCTTGAAAAAGAACGACACGAAAGTCCAATGCCAAAATCAAATCACCATTAGAATTGCATCAATGTCTGTTTACCTCCTAGGTTTCTTCTTGGCCATGTTCTTGTGCAATTGTGTCCACCTTCTCCTACGCCCTCTCTCTCAACCTCGTATTATCGCAGAATCCATTGTAAGACTTATATACTGAACGCGTTATACTTTTGAAATTATGAGTTCCAAATTTAAGTATTAGTGATTTTTTTACATATATGTCTACATTGTGTGACAAAAATATTGGGATCAATTTACTTATTGTACTTAATCAATGCAGGTGGGATTGTTACTTAGCAATCTTGATTTTGTTCGCACCAAGTTTTTAGGCGACAATGAAGTACAACAAACCTTGAATTATATAGTGGACGCAATTATGGTGTGTCATATGTTTGTTGTGGGGTTAGAGATAGATCCAAATATATTTCTCCAATTAACTTTGCCAGAGGCAAAAGTGGCATATTCTGGAGTGCTTACTACATTTGTATTTGCATGCCTTATAACTCCACTTCTACATATATCTATAGAACAAAATGCAGTATTCAGTTCATGTTTAGCAATTGTTCTTGCTGGAACAGATTCTCCTTTATTAACTCGATTAATTACTGATCTCAAGATTGGTAAATCAGATATTGGTCGATTTATTGTTGAGGCTGGAATACATTCTGATGTAGTTTCGATTCTACTAATTACCATTGGATATCTAATTTTCGATCCTGATGACAATTTTCACTATCGAAAAGTGAGAAAAATAGTCGAAATGTTGGCGATTTTGGTATTTCAATCCCTGTTAGCATCTAAGATTGTTCCTTCAGTAATGAAATGGGTAAATGATGAAAATCCTGAAGGAAAACCCATGAAAGGATCACATTTAGTAGTGGCACTTGCTTTTATTATCTCAATATGTAGTATGTCACCACTGGTTAGTTTCAGCAAAGTTTTGAGTGCATTCTTGGTTGGTCTGTTTATGCCAAGAGAAGGAAGAATATCAAAAATGATGATTGGCAAAGTTAACTATATTTTTAGGACTATGTTCTATCCATTATTCTTCTTTTGGGTTGGAACAGAAGCTAAACTATCAGAATTTGAGGCTAAAAAATTAGGTACATGGGCAAAGATAATTATATCTTTCATAATTGCAACAGGTGGTAAAGTTATTGGTTCTTTGGTTTCTGGGTTGATGCTAGGATTACATTGGCCAGAATCAGTTGCCACTGGCTTGCTACTCAATATCAAGGGTCATTTTCAAGTCTACTTAGCTATTAATGCCTACCGTGTAAGTCCTTAAACTTATTTCTCCTCCATTTTTAGAAGTTTTATTTGAGCATGACTTTTTTTGGGGATTAGTTTCATTTATTTATGGCCATTGAACTTTACCCACTATAACATAAAACAGAACCATTGTTTGTTACGTTAAGTGAGATAAATTTTACTCCCCCCATTCCATTTTATGTGTCATAGTTTGACTCGGCACAAAATTTAAAAAATAAAAGAAGACTTTTGAAACTTGTGGTGTAAAATAAGCCAAAGATGTTTGTGTGGTTGTAAATCATTTCAGTAATGACAAAACTGTAATTTTGAAGTTAAATTGTTACCAAATTTAGAATGCTACCATTCTTTTTGGAACAGACAAATAAGGAAATGCTGCCACATAAATTGGAACGGAGGAAATACATACTATAACAAAACTATAATGCTAAAGTCGCTTTGTTCGCTAGGTCATATGGTTATGCTAAAGTTGCTTTGTTGGGTAGGTCTTATGGTTATAGTGGGTATGTTTTAGTGACTTTGTTGGTATAGTAGGTAAAGTTTAGTTACTTTAATTTGACAAAAATTAATTGTGTGACTTTACTATTATAGCGGAAATTTCTTTGATGATTTTACCGTTATATTATGAATTTTGATTGTTTTGATGTGAAAAAAATAATTTTGCGATAACTGTTATAGTGAGTAATGTTCAGTTACCCTACGTGATAGCTAGCCCTATTTTTCTTGGTGTATAAATGTTTTAATCACCAACATTATAATGAGTTTTGTGTGTTAATATATGCTCATTCGATTTGGATGCAGATGAATATCATAAGTATGTCAACAAGTATTGTACTGGTGTTTGTAACTTTTCTTACCATAATATACACCCCAGTGGTGGTCGCAAAAATTATTGAACGTGCTAGGAAACGTTCACCAACACAAAAAATGGCACTTCAATGGCTTAATCCGGCCAGTGAGCTTCGAATATTACTTTGCCTGCGTAGCCCTCAAAATGTATCCTCAGCAATTAACTTCATGGAAATCTCTCGAGGGCCAGCAAATCCTGGGATACTGGTTTATCTTACTGATATGATTGAGTTAACTGATAAAATAGCAGCAACATTAACACAAGGTAGAGGAGGGGGAGTTGATGCTGTGACAGTAACTGATCCTTCAGTTGTTGAAATGAGAGAACAAATTACCAATGATGTTTCTTCTTATTTAAACGAGGATTGTGAAGGAATTAACCTAAGAAGAATGATGGCACTTTCAACAATCAATAATATGCACCAAGATATAAGTATCCTTGCTGAGGACCTATTGGTACAGCTTGTTATACTTCCTTTTCATAAGAATCAAGAGGAAGATGGAAGACTCCAAGTGGGCCATTCGGGCTTTCGGCATATTAACCGCAAGGTATAACAGACATATCAACTGCTTATTAGTTCCTTTCTGTACAAACTTTTTTTGACATTTGACATGTTCGTGTAGGTACTTCGAAATGCACCTTGCTCCGTGGGGATCTTAGTAGACAGGGGTCTTGGGAAAACTGTGATTTCAAGATCATCCATTACCCTAAATGCAGCAGTGATATTCATTGGTGGCAAAGATGATAGAGAAGCACTTCTGTATGCAGGACGAGTGGCACGACACCCTGGAGTTAAACTCACAGTAATTAGGTTTTTAGTAGAGGCCGGTGGAGATAGTGTCACATCAAGAATTGGTAGAGCAAAATCAAATACTACTGAGCATTTGGAGGAAATGAAGATAGATGATGAGTGTTTTGCTGAGTTTTATGACAAGCATGTTGCTGGTGGACGTGTTGCTTATGTGGAGAAATACCTTGTCAATTCTGGACAAACATTTTCTACACTAAGGTCATTAGAAGGACAATATGGTTTATTTATTGTGGGACGTGGTGGTAGAGTTAATTCTATATTAACAGTAGGGATGAGTGATTGGGAGGAATGCCCAGAGTTAGGTCCTATTGGAGATATTCTTTCTGCTTCTGATTTTTCAGTAACAGCCTCAGTTTTGATCATTCAACAACATAGCCTTAAAGGAGAATTAGATGGACTTCATGATGAATTTTCAATCATGTAAGATGTACATATTTAAGTTACTCATTACATAGTAGTCAGCGTAACAGTTACTATTGATCTTTTTTTTAAAATCATCTCAACAAACACATGTGGACTTTCACTCGTCCTCGTGCAAAAAGAAAGTAAAACACAACAGAGACATATAAACAAGATTAGACCAAACAAGTAAAATGCTGATTAATTAAATGAGCATGTGCCTTAATGATGGTATATGACTCTCAACTTGAAAGCCTTCAAAGCAAAAAAGAACACATGCAATTCCAAGTTGAATGTCATAGTTACCTCATCGGTTACTACTTCATGATTGTGAACAAATAATTCTCATACCAGTCTCCACTAATGCAGACTGATGATTTAACACAAACATCCGAAATGCAGGAATTTTAATAGTGCATAGGAAAAATACTTGGTATTGAATAATTAGGGAGGGGGTTGAGGGCTATGCACTCAAAATGAAAACAATTGTACAGATGTTCGATAGAAGGTATATTCTTTTCTTTCTTATTCTTCCTCTTTTCTCTTCAAATCAAAGTAGTAATAATACAATTTCACAGTCGTGTGTCAGTGAAATAGTTTATACAAATCATCAAAGATCCTTGGTAAATAATCAGATATACTGGATGATGTCACAATCATTTCTTGACTCTTCGAAGCAAGGCCTCTTCATCGGCCATCATCCAAAATGCCCACCAGACACTTCTCCAAAAGAAATTCAGCATTAACCCAGGCATGGTATTTATCTAAACAACTTTTAAGGACTGCAAGTCTCATAGAAGAAAGCTAATTTCCGAGTAAAGCAAGGAATGCTAGTTATGAAAATGCTAGCAATAGGAAATTCATCCGCCTAGTCATTCATTAGACATGAATTAGATGAGAATCCATGCATATGTATATGTTTCACCTATTTTGAGATCCGCTTTTACTCTTCTTTGTCCTTTTTATCATTGAGGTTCAGAGGGGAGGTGGTTTGGATTGAAGGTGTACAATGCTTCTAACAAGCTATAGGCCAGAAGGGGGACTTTAGTGGAGAGGGAGGATAACTGGTAATGGTTCCATCAGCATAGCAACTCAAGATCAATTTCTCATGTGAACTGTTTATAGCTGGTCTAAGCACTATTAGATTATCATCAGATTTTGATATAAGGTTTATATCTAACTGAATCTGGTTAGAATAACATAAACTACTAAAATTAGCAAGACTCAGTGGAGGATACTAAACAATGCCGTGCAATCTTTTCCGACAGCCTTCATAAGCATGTCAACACCTGACAAAGTGAAGGTAAGAATGCAGAAGCCATGAAGACAATCAGTAAAAAATCAACTTAAAGTCCTCCTTTATCACAAATGAATCTATTAACGAGCATGCAAGTGGGACAGCAAAAAGCAGAGGGATGACAATGACTTTAAAACAACTAACAGGTAAGAGGATATATAATTACCTTGAAGTACACAGAACAGGTGCAAGGTGAATCACAGAATGGAATAAGGAACACGAGGGCAAAGCATTTCTAGAAGTAAATCGTATCAAATTAAAGTTTAAAAAACAAAAGATTACTGTAGGCAAGGTCAACTGCAACAACTATTACTACTACTATAGAACATTCTGGTTGTTGTTTATGCTATTGATCGGCACGGCTCTTGACCTTGTCTCAGGGGCGGACCTACATGGTGGGGGTGGGTGCACCGGCACCTGCTGGCGTCGAAAATTTTTTTATGTATATGTATATATGATAGAAAACGTGTATATATATTTAAATGTGCACCCAAAAGAAAGGAAAGCTAATTGGATGGACTGGTAACATAGATTTTTAAAGTTAGCTCCAAAGATGGAGACTTGGGTTCAAATCCCAGCTCCTACAATTTCTTTTATACTCTTTTCTTCAATTTTATCTTGTGCCCCCACTGAGTTGAAATCCTGGGTCCGCCCCTGCCTTGTCTATAGTAATTAGTAACCAAAAGGTACCCTTTGATTTTTCAAAATGTGAGAGAGAGAGAGAGACACCCATACTATATTTTCTAAGAATCGATTGCAGTAACTTAGAACTTCTCAACGCTCCTCCATCTACTATACTGTCTTATTTCCTTCATATACCCATTTTCCAGAACTTCTAGCCGTGTAAGAACAGATCTTTAGAGACCTTGAATTTCTCAAACACCTGTAGTATCTACACCACTTATACCACAGTCAACATCTAAATGCAATGCCCAATGCAGCAACGAGCCTTGTTTGTAACCTCAAGGTGAAAGAAGATACTACAACACCTTGTGGTATGGCCATCTCATAATGAACAAAAACTTCTCTCACATTAGGGACTTATCTGATTTGGAGAAGAAATGGCATGCGTTGTGGGCAGAAATGACAATCTGCATACGGATTAATAAATAGCTAGGACCTACCAATGGTAGAAATAACAAGCTAAACTACTAGCTAATAGCTATAGCCTTAGAATTGACAAAACTTAACACTTAAAAGATCAGTTTTCAGAAATAGAAGCTTTGATTTCCTTTCCTTTATCTTTTTATTTGGTTGATAGATTTTTATTTTATTTTTACCGTTTTCCTTTTTGACAGTTCAGTAAGTTAATGAATTCATACTTGTTTTCTCAGCGACGTATCAAAGTACGTTTCAGAAGAAAAAAAAAAATACATAGATGCTAATCCCTCTCTCACAAGTCACAACAAAGCCAACGAAGTCGCACAGACAAATAGCAAGCTATAGGAAAAAAAAAATCCAATTCCAAGCAAGAAACCCTCAAACCCATCAGAGATATCAAAAAATTGAGCAGAGGGAGAATACATACGTACCTCCTGGATGAAACTTCATGTATGGTGCTATATTATAGACATGGCCTTTCAAAACAGTCCACATTGCATCTTCATTTTGGTGTTGCTTGACTTCATTTATGGATATGAGCCTCTTATTTGACTTCCCTTTCAATCCTGAAAAAATATAGCAAAAGCTGAAACTGAGAAGCGCAACATAGCGAACTTCCATCACTGAACCAACATATTATGCACCTCAAACATCAACGTTCAGGTCTTAAGGAAAAAATTTTCATTCCAAAGATGTGTTTTACGAAACTTAACAAAAACTTGACAATAAGAAGAAATTTGCACGCTCTGCTCTAAGCTTTAGTTGGCAAGAACCTTATGAATCTACTGGGACTTTAATCATCTGCATATTAAGTTTGTTTGCGCTATGCCTGCTATAATTGATTGCACTACAGACAACAGACCAGGCATAATGAATGACTACAACAGAAATTTGTTTGTTCGGTTTTGTGCATTAACACAAATTGCCTCTATGGTTGTAGACCTTTAAACAGTAGAAACCCATACTACCAAGAATCGGCTGCACTAAAGCTAAAACATAGAAAGCTTGAATGATTGCACATTCCATAAACATCAGCAATTAAATCATCAAATAACATAAGAACAGAAATAGTACTGCGTTTTATGACTTTATCCCTGAAACAGTGAATTTAACTTATTAAATTGACTCATATAAGCAATATCTATCCCAACCAAAAAGAATGATAGATCCTTTTACCAGGAGAAAGTTACCTGCAAGATCAGGATGAGTTCTTGTAAGCTTAAGCCAGTCCATTTGGCTATATCCTTTCTCAAAGGGCACCTTGGCTCTAGGGGCAGGCTTCCTAGCAGACTTTACTTGTTCCTGGGAAACTTTCACTGAAGACTCACAGTCTTTCGATGAAACTTGATTGGAACTTCCAGTTACTTGTCTGCCAGGAGATGTATCTATGACATTGAAAGTCAAAGAACCGACTGTTTCCTGCTTCTTTGAGGTAACATTGCTAGGCAATTTACCTTCCAACGGTGCACTATCAGTCTGAGCAGCATTTAAGGGCTCATCTTTTATACTAATCACACTTATATCTTGAACAACCTTCTGCGCATCTATATTATTATCTTGATGATCAGGAACACCGACCTAAATACGAAAAAATGACTTCAGGTTCACACCCCAATTCAATCAAGCATGTCAAATCAACATCTTTAGTTACATCCTTACATGATCTACAGAACTAACCTGACAAAAGGTGAAATCGTCGTCACTAGCCATCGAACACTAAACTGAGCAATAAACACTTAACTGGAAACAAGTCCTGTCCAAAGATTGTGGAGTAAAAAAAGGCTATATAAGACAGTCTGACTTTAGTGCATAGACAATATTCAATAATATGAGCATCAATAACATTATCCCACACTATATATATCACCTAGATAGCTTTTTTTTCATTATTTAATGTCACCATACAACAACAACATAGTCAGTGTGATTCTACAAGTGGGGTCTCGAGAGAGTGAGGTGTATGCAGACCTTACGGTACTAAGTGAGGTAGAGAGATTGTTTTCGATAGAAACTTAATGTTACCATCTTCAACAATAATGCAGTTCAAGAATTGACAAATCATTTCAGATATAAAACAAAATTCAATATTTGACTGTCACTTACAAGGGTAAATTTCCTGATTCGAAAAGGGTATAACTGTATAAGTAAATTACCTCTGCTCAAATGTTTTGTGCACCGTGCTATCCTTTTTACCTTTATCAGTTGATCTTTATTGGTTGTTTCCCTCCTTTTTCCTCTTCTACTACGCCTATTTCTTGCACAGAAATTGTTCTAATGGTTCACCAGCTTTGCTACATAAGCCAATTGCTTTCTTGTTTTTGATTTTTGGTGTTTGTACAATTTGTACTATGTGCTTAAAGTCTTGAACAGTGCCACCAAATGCACTAAATTTGGTTGTTCAATGTGCACTGTAACCCCTAAAACTATTTCCAATCTATTAATTTTTCCCCTTTAGTTTTTATTTTGCTTTTCCTACCTTCTAATATTTCCGCCCGTCAAAGAGGACTATAATGAAAAGTAAACAAATTATCTCCAAAATTTCACGGTTTGGTTTGACCCATTTTGGTTAAATTAAAATCAAACTAATTTATTCTGCTTTTTAATTATCAAAAAACCAAGCATGTTACAAAGTTATTTTTAATTTTTTTTCGGCAAACATAAGAGTTTATTAAAACAAATATATAGTCAACATACTAGAGTTACTGGTCATATAATACAACCGTGGATGAAATTCAATTCCACAAAATGCCTCTTGATCTATAGACATACACAAACAACGTACAATAAGAAAGATACATTGATAACCATTTGAACATCTTTACTCCATACGTCTCTACGGAGAATATATACATCTTAAGTATTCATTCGATTCTTGCTAAGTATTTGAATTAAATGTGTCCTGATAGAGAGGGGTAGCATCAACTTCTGGAGATTATCCAAAACTATCTCAATTGTTTGAGGAACAACCGTTGCTTCAGCAATCAGAGACTCTTCGAGGAGAATTTGGAAAGCATGGGCATGAAGCGTACAACCAAAGGCATCTTTTGTCATAACGTTGATACATTAAATCTGTTTAAATTTACTAACTTAATATTTTGATCAGTAGTTACGAATTTAATGACAATAAACGTAAAAAAATCAGACACAAGCAAATTAATGAGAATTCAGAAAGAGAAACTAGTTGAAGTGTATACTAGAGACTATATTATGGATTTAAATTTATCTTCTTTGTTAGTAGCAGTTAGAATTCACGTAAAAACGAACAAACAAGTAGTAATATCATAATTCTTTATGGGCGAAATTCTGGTAATATATATCTCTAAAAAACAAATAAAATAGGATAATGGACTTCTCAGGATTTGCGAACTCAAGTACAACGACATCAATAAAAGTGCATAATGTATTTCAAAGTATTGATATGCATTCTTCACCAGTAAATCTATAACAAATGGCCCATGAGCTCTCTAATGATATATTCATATATTTTTCATCTTTTATATTTTAGTCCAAATTATCTATTTTTCTTTCCTTAGCACCCTAGTTTAGTTGTTTGGATAATGATGTAATTTCTATTTTACTAGGGTTCTCTTTTAGTCCTATAAGTATCTACTTTTGTACTCATTTGGATATGTTGAATGGAAAATTAATATTTTCTTTAGCTTATTTTTTTCTTTCGGATTTCATGACGATCCCAACGTGGGATTCGTTACAATTGGTATCAGAGCTACCCACCACCCTCCGTACCCGTTGACGGTGACGCCGGTATTGCAGTGTTCAGTCGGGGCTAGAAAATTGTCGTTACCCCACGGGGCTAGAAATTTGTCTAGCACACAGTCGTCGGGAACGACGGATGCGGAGTGTGGTGGTTTGTTATATGCCATTGCAAAGTATAGGACTTGAGTCCCACATCGGCCAAATGGGAGGGTTGATGTGGGGCTTATATAGCCTTGGGCTCTCTCACCTTAATAGCTAGATTTTGGGGTGTGGTTCTCCCAAGATTGTATCAATGGTATCAGAGCCGATGATTCTCGGCCCCGACTCTATCGCACGGTTCAATCCGTACTACTATGCGCCATCCCAAACCTCGGAGGTTCAAAGGCTGAAGCAGCATACTTCAGTTGATTCATGGGTATATCACTATATTATGACTTTGTTAAGAATGAGTTTTGGAAGTACAAACTCAAGAAGCTCCACAAGGTCATGAACTTAGAAGTGTCTGAAGTAAATGAAGAAACCCACTGTTCCCTTTCGTTCCTTATTTTGAAGCTACGGAGTATTCTAATCATTAGGAAGAGACATTGGTTTACTGAGTATATTGTCACTACTATCACACACAGCCTTGAGGACAAGGTTCATTTTATGGGGGGAAGGAATGTAACAAATGGTCCTTGAGCTTTCTAATGTATCTACTTTTGTATTCATTTGGATATGTTCAATGAAAAATTAATATTTTTTTTGCATTTTCTTTAGCTTATTTCTTTCTTTCGGATTTCATGACAATCCCAACATAGATTCGTTACAGAATCTACTGTCCACCCGCCAATATTTGTATAGATTTAGCTATTAGAGATAAAATAAATGATAAATATATTGCTTCAATAAAAAAACATTAAATTGTTTATAAAAACTAAGTACTGGAGTAAATTTTATGTTGGTTTTATTCGATTTTCTTTAATTTGATGTCTTAGTAAAATCAAACCAAATCATATATTATCAAATTCTTAAAAATTTAAAACCATATCAAACCAACAAAACATCAATTTGGTTAGTTTTTAGTTTGGGTGGATTTTAACCAAGCCATAAATACCTCTAGAGCTTAATGGTATACGTACGCATGTCTAATTATGAGATCGACTGATCGAACAAGACGTAATAATAGATCATACCGATATGCGAGTTCTATGTAGAAAGGCGTTTTCGTAACATATCAAAGTTATACTGGAATAGCAAATATATCGATGACTCCCAAGCACTCTTATTGCTGTAGCCGTTTGGTACCTCTTGATATAAACTTATCAAATCCTGGAGCTGAAGAAGGTCGTCACAAGGGTTCTATTGTGTTCATATGTATACGTATAATAAATATGTAAAGATGGTACTGTATTAAGTATAAATATTGTATATGAAACACATCCAAAATGGGACATAAGGAATAAAAAAAAAAAGAATATATACTTTCCGTCAAAAGAAAGCAAATGGTAATAGGCTTCCGTAACAAAAACATTGTTCATCCAATTACAACGAAAAGAATGAGATCCTTGGTGTCCATTTCGTCATTAGCCTTGCAAGGAAAAGGTTCCACGAGAGATGCTGCATTTGCCATGGCGCTGCTGCCATGATCTTCGTCATGGTTGGTAGGAGGATGGTAGTACAAGCCGGAGGTTTGGGGATAATGAGACCGAATTCTATTGGCGATTTTAACTCCAGCATCCAACATCTCCGCGTATTTTCCCATCTCCCTCCTCCTCTTGCTCCTCCGGCCTAGTGCCAATTTCTCGAAAAGAAGAGAGATAGGGAAATGAAAAGGAATAAGGGACATTATTTATAAGAAGCATCCCACGAGCAGAAGTCCCGTTTCAAGACATCCATCAAAATTGGGAGGCCACTAAAACACTATAACCGGATGTTGAGGGAATAGCTATTTTCAATTGAGCTTTGTACAACTAGGAGTCTAGGATGGAACGATTTACGTATTAATGAAGACTTTATCATTAAAGTACTACTCAATGCTAGCTACAATTTCTAAACAAATTAGAATAGCAACAGTTACATTACATTCTAACTTTATGCTTTTTTATACTTCATCCGTCCCAATTTATATGGTGGTGTTTGATTTGGCACGAAATTCAAGTAAAAAATAAGATTTTTGATGTGGTACAAAAAAGCATTAGAAATTTGTGTAGCTGAAAATCATTTTATAAAAACAGAGTAAATCTACTTAAAGAAATGTGACATTCTTTTTGGAACAGACTAAAAAAAAAATAGTGTTAAAATCTCAGATGGTCACCCATCTTTGGGAAATTAACCACTAAAGTCACTTTGCTTTGGTTGGTCTCAAAATGGTCACTCAACTTTGGGAAATTAACCACTAAAGTCACTTTGCTTTGGTTGGTCTCAAAATGGTCACTCAACTTTGGAAAATTAACTACCAAAGTCACTTTGCTTTGGTTGGTCCCAAAAAGATCACTCAACTTAGAAAAAATATCTCCAAAAGTAATTCTTGCTGATTTTTGCACCGTCACCCACTGAAAATCTTATGTGGCTTTATAAAATATTTTTATATAACCGTAGGTCCCACTTTCTTTGCCATAAACGACTTTTTTAATAGTTACTTACTAGTTTTCTGACAAGTGCAATGCACGTGTATTCTTAATAACTAATACAAAAATTATAAATATATAGTAATAAGCGTGTATAATTGCTAGTAAATTAAAGAAAAAAATATAAATTAGAAGTACTGATATATCGAATCCTTTACAATTGATATTTTTTATTTTTGCAATACATAATCATACTAATTAAACATTACTATTGTACCAATTCCAGTAATTAATATTTGAACAATTTTAATCATGCAAACTTTATAATATCAAGTATTTAGCTTGGGACAGATAGAGTAATTCATTAACAAATCAAATTCAATTTTAGGTTACTAATACCTTTTTTTTTTCGCCAACACTTATGATATATTAATGCATAAGAGATTGCAAAACGTCAAAGGATATTAAGTATGTCATTCCACCATCTTGCAAAGTTGACAGTATTTTTAAGGTTAGGCCAACTAATAGGAAAATATTTCCAAACTAGTTGGAATTTCAGACAACAAAACAATATATGATCTACTGTTTCTCTTTCAGGACCACAAACTTTACAAACACCACAAATATAATGCAATCATTTATTAATATTACTACCAACAGGTAGAACATTTAGAATATATTTACTAATAAAATGCCTAATTTGTTCTTAATGTTCAAAGACCGTAAATAATTCCATTTTTTTTTAGAAAGGGAGTGATGACTCGTCTGAGGCCTAGAAATATTATCATCACTACATCTTACAAGTTCCTTTGTTATATGGTATCATGACTTAACCTCATATTTTCTAGACTTAATTAGTATAATGTCATATAATTTTATCTAATTTTCTCGAATTCTCGATATTGGCATAGATAAATTAGCATTAATATTATCAGGGCAAACCCACTTCTGGAGTTCTTGGATTTTTTGGTCAATGAGATTCTTAACCTCTAAATCAAGATCAATTAGAGTTATACCTCATTGGGGTTTAAAACCATTAGAGTTTGGAATCTAAGGATTACGCATACCTTTACATTTTCTCATGTTCTAGTCCTCCATCGAAATCCTTTTTACAATAATCCTCACCTCCAAATAATACTTTTCCAAATCCACCAACTTGGTGAAGAGCAACCCACATTAAGAAAAGAAGTATTTTGAAAATATTTGCGTTTGAGCATCTTAAAGAGCAGAGATTGTTGAGTTACGATCCTCCATGCAAGTTTTGCCGACAAAGCCCTGATGAAGATTTTATTTGATCCCCGCTTAACTTTTGAAAAAAATTAGCAGTGATTTTTTTACTTAGAGCAATGCATCATCCTTAGTCGAGGTTTGGAGGTCTAGCACTCAAAATGAAGTCTTGTTGCATTGGATGTTGTTGCTCTTCCTTGAAGCCATCAGGCCCCCTTCTCTGACTTTCCCTTTAAGTGACAAGGGATGAGAGGTAAGGAGCAGTATAAGAGTGGTTCGGTCACGGGGTTGCGGACCAACAATCCAGCAATTTGAAATGAAGTTTTATACTTTAGAAATTAAATTTTCTGTAGTTTTACCAATTGTTTTTGTCGGTGGAAACCCCAAAAAAAGGTAAAACTACTTTACATAAATACTAATAGCACCATGAATTTCGAAGGTATTTGACTCAAAATAATAGCTCTATATCATGTGAAATTGGCCAGAAAATAACGTACTCTTTAATGTTTGGAGAAGAAATAATTCACAGAGACATGAGATAAAGATAAAAGCAATAAAATCCATATATAATTCCAGACCATACACCAACTCAGCAAACCAAACCATCTCTTTGGCTTTAAATCTCAGTATAAAGAATTAACGACTTCCGATCTAAAAAAAAAATTGTAGTATATAACTACTTCTAATCAGACAACACTAGAAAGAATCAATTCATTAATATCAATTCCAAAACCAGGCTTCCGAAGAAAGTGCATCCTCATAGCCGATGAATCTCCACTAACACGGCCACCACCAGAAACACCGTTAAATTGATGTACATGGTGATCATCATGGTGATCTTGATCTTCAATAATATCAATCTTGCTTGGTGGATGATAATACATACGTGAAGTTTGAGGACAATGAGAGTTAAATCTTGCAGCCATTCTAATTCCAGCATCTAACAACTCTATGTACTTACTCATGATCGATAATCTTTTTCTTGTACAAAAATTTTAATTCTTTGTAAAGAAAAAGAAAAGTAAACTGAAATTAAATGAGAAAAGTAGAACTGTTAAAAGTTGTCTCGAACGTCAGAGCCCATAAAAAAGGAGAGAAAAAAACTTGAGGGGAATGATAAACCTTGGTAGACTATTTATAGTTCCTTATAGTAGTACGTATTAGTTATGTTTCCTTGAGCTTTCGTATAACGCGTTTATTTTAGTTCACTGATTCTAAAAGTTCGGAATTATTATAAATACTTTTTCTTTTTCTGTTAACCCTTTGACTGTTGGGTAGGTTGAGGGAATAATGATTAATTAATGTAAGGATTCAACGTTTTTAGGCTGCAAGCTGGTGCCAATTATTTTAATGTAATTTGAGATTTTTGGAATGATTCTTTGTTCCCTTAAATAATTCTGCCGTGTTTCTTGCAAGTGGAAAGTCTTACGTATTAGTACTAGGTCTTCTCACAACTAGAGTATTTTCTTGCATTTGGGAGAGTCTATTTAACTTTTTCTTTTTTAAAGTAGCCAATCAAATAGAGTCATGAAAGGCACTCGACTCTTCAAAAATTTGAGCTATGAATTTCTCAATGAACGAAGAAAAGCTTTTGAAAAGACTAACGGGTGTGGAGTAAGATTAAATTTTATAGAGAAGCCAAGTTTAGCTTATGACTTTTGAAATTACATTAAATATTCAGACTAGTGTATGTATTAGACTAGTAGTAGTAAAGACGTTTATGCAAGTTGAACTTTCGGATTTAATACAAGATGGAGACCAAGTGAATATGCTTTTTACACTTACTATAGTTTAAATCCATTTGTAATTTATTTTTCATAAATATTCTATTCACATGGTGCTCCATTAGTAACGTGCAGTATCGATGAACTACTACTAATTGCTTAACCTTTCATTTATGTCAACGTTTTAAATATAAATAAATGTTACTGTAAACATTACTAGCTGGACTATAATTTTTTACTATTATTCTATTATTATGTGAGTAATTTGCCTGCAGTAATGTTTTTTCAATTTTGCCATTAACAAAACGTAGATCTTTGTTATATAGGACAACTTTTGCTTTTGGAGTTCCAATCTCTTTACAAAAGAAAAGGAGTTTCTATTTCAAAACATAGTAGTACTATATTTCATAAGCTAATCAATTGGAAACACTAGAAAACCGCACAAAAGAAATAGCATAAATTGGCAAGGCATAGCAGCAATAAAGTAGTACTAGTACTTGAGAAATACGCGATCCCTAAGAGCTGAGATATTATACTGTTTATTCTACTCCTTAGATATTGCCTCCACTAGTCCCACTTTCCTATTTTCCACAACAATGGTACAACCATTTTTTAACTTACTCATTTTGCACCGTCCAGCATGTGTTCAAGGTCTCCACTATGATATAGAAAATTAGAAACTTCAAACATTGCTTGACGATAACGCCAAACGCAGATAGTAACAAGTAATTTGAAGATAATATTTAATTTACTGAAAAATTATTTTACTGATTTCAAAGTTAAATTATACTATCATAGTAATTTTTTATGTCGATATTTTAGATATTTCAAGATTGTCCAACATAATATAGTATTTTAAAAGTTTATGGTAAAGTTGTCTTCGAAAATCACGATGACATTAAATATGGAATTGCTATATACTTCATCTATTTTAGTTTATGTGAATCTGTTCGATTTAACACAAAGTTTGCTAAAAAATAAAAAAATTTGTGAAATTTATGATCTAAAATAAGTCATTGGTATTATTGTTTTCAAAGGTGGAGGCGTGAGGTGAAGTGTTTTATCTCGAGACACAGGCGTAAGCCCCATGAATTTTTAAATATTATGAATTTATAAAAATATTTCAGAAATACAGTAATCATAAATTTTAAAAATAATATGAGTTAGAAAAATATTTTAAATAAACGTACATAACTATGATATTTTTTACCGTACATAAGATATCATAATACATTATGCTCAATTTCTGAACAACCTAAAAATCAAAAGTAAAAACACAAGAGTATTATTTTGGATTAAAAAATTATCATGTGGATCTCGTTATATGAGTGAATGTTTTATACTATAATTTGAAATTTCACTACGAGAAAGAACAAAATTCTAGATAAACAAATAAACAATTTTTTATTTTACAAGAATCACTCGCAGTCACATAATGAAACTCTATCATTTATTTTTTTTAACAAATTGAAAACTTTACGAAGGGCTCACCATAATGTATCCTAACAAAAATAGTAATATATGAATTTAGTTGTATATCGATAGTTACTTGCTATTACTTATAGTTAAATTGATAAGTTTTATACCTCATAAACATAAAAGAAAGAATTATTGAGATTAAAAAGAAAAAAAGTTAAATATTAGATTATGAAGAACCTAGAAATTAAATAGTTAATACATGAATAGTTTTTAGATAAAAGGTTTCATCATAATCCAATGTCATTTCATTCTTAGTGGTAATATATTTAGTGGTAATGTACAATACATTCGAAACTATAATTATCAGTTTTAATATTCTCAACTTCTAATATGTGATTGGTGAAGACTGAAGAGTACTTGTTAATGGTTAATAAAGCGATTTTGGGGAGGTTTACAAGGTTAATTAGACATAATTGCATGGAGAACTGTAAGACGAGCCTCGTGCGTTAGGCGTTCAGTGCATTTGGGGCGTAAGCCCAGGAACTTGAGGCATCAGCCTTGTGAGGCAAGAGCCCCCACGCAAGTCCAAGGGCGTTTTACGAGTGCCCCGCCCTGAGGTGTGTCCCAATTCTACCTTTCTAAAACAAGCTTGTTTGGCCAACTTGTCAAAATCAGCTTATTTTGAAAAATGCTTTTAATCAAAAGTGCTTTTCAAATTAGTGCTTTGCGAGATAAGCAATTTGTGTTTGGTCAAAGATAAACAATTAAATAGATGACATATTTCAAATTTCGACAGTCAAAGAGTTTAAATTATTAAAGATTATATGTTCAAATTCGAATCCAAAATATACCATCTTTAACGAACAGACAGTAGTATAATTTTCTCGTTCAACTTGCGCCTCTTATCATCTAGTTTTGAACACTTCCTGTGCAGCGAGTATGGAGCTTCACTTCCTAAGCCAAGCTAAGCTCTGTTACTCTTCCACTACTTTTCTCTCATCCTCCACCACCTATTTGACAAAATTCCCCAAAGAACAAGTTTGGAGTATCAATGCATCAAGTTTAATATCAGAAAGCACTTCAAAAGGCCTGCAAAAATCATCAAACAAAAACATTGATCGTATACTCAGAACAAAACTTGCTATTGAAAACATTGAAAGAAAAGCCAGCTCAAAAAAATACAATAACCTCTGGCCCAAAGCTGTTTTGGAAGCTCTAGATGATGCTATTAGGCAAAACCGTTGGGAGTCTGCTCTTAAGGTTCTTTTTGCTTCTATTTAAATATTTTCCTTTGAATCAAATCTACATTATACTCCCTGTAAATTAAAATTCACTAATTTGATATGTGCAGAAATGAATTGTACTTCCTTAGCTTGTTTGGCTGGTTGTTAGTTGTTACCTATCGTTTCATAATGTATTGTAACATTTTGTATTGTAGTATATTGTATTGTTTTTGTGAGTACAATGCTTGGATAGATTGTATTCTTCCCCGTCGTTTCATAATATCACCACTAGCAATTAAGAATGAGCTTACATTGTTGCTATGGTACGAGGTAGAGATAAGGTAGGGTAAAAGGTACATCATTACTAATTACTCCATATAAATAAGGGAAACATGAGAAAGAACTAAGGCAACGACGCGATCACGCCAGATTGGTCGTTACGTAAACGACACTTTTCCTTGTTCTATAACAATGGATAAATAGAATATAAAGTAACAATCAAAATAAAAATTGTATTCGAAGTAACAATACAATACAATATGTAACAACCATCCAAACAAGTTGTAGCTTGAGTTGTTTTTGTATTATTGGTTTTCACGATATAGCTCTGATAAGTCTTATCTTGACTTGGAACCAGATTTTTAATTATTTTCTGACAAATGATTTTTTACTCCTAGATTTTTGGTCTTCTTCGGAAGCAACATTGGTATGAGCCAAGAGGCCAGACATATGCTAAGCTTTTAGTAATGCTCGGCAAGTGCAAGCAGCCAACTCAAGCTAGCTTGCTTTTTGAGATCATGCGAACCGATGGGCTTCAACCAACACTAGATGTTTATACTGCACTTGCAAGCGCATACGGTCTTAATGGCCTCCTTGATGAGGCACTGCGTACTATTGATGATATGAAATCAGTTAGTAATTGCAAACCTGATGTATATACATACTCGATCTTTATTAAGTGCTGCACTAAATTTCATCGTTTTGATATGATTGAGAACATTTTAGACGAGATGGAATATCTTGGAATTGAATCTACTTCTGTGACTTATAATACAATAATTAATGGCTATGGTAAAGCTAAGCTGTTTGAGCTGATGGAAAGCTCCCTGACGGATATGATCGAAAGTGACACTGCTTTGCCAGATGTTTTCACCTTGAATTCAGTAATTGGATCCTATGGTAGCTGTGGGAAAATTAAGAAGATGGAGAAGTGGTTTGAAGAATTTCAGCTAATGGGAGTAAAACCAGATGTTGTGACATTTAACATTCTAATCAAGTCATACGGAAAAGCTGGCATGTTTCAGAAAATGGGGTCTGTACTTGATTTTATGAGGAACCGATTCTATTCTCCAACAGTTGTGACTTACAATATTATTATTGAGACATTTGGGAAGGCTGGACTTATTAAGAAGATGGAAGAGTTTTTCTTACAGATGAAGCACCAAGGGGTGAAGCCAACTTCAATCACTTATTGCTCTCTTGTCAGTGCTTATAGTAGAGCTGGACTTCTGGAGAAAGTTGATTCAATCATGAGGCAAGTAGAAAATTCGGATGTAGTTCTGGATACTCCTTTTTTCAATTGCATTATCAGCGCTTATGGTCAAGCTGGTAATATAGAGAGGATGGTGGCTTTGTTCATAGAAATGAAGGTCAGAAAATGTAAACCAGACAACATCACATTTTCTACTATGATCCAAGCCTACAATTCACAAGGGATGATCGAAGCTGCCAGTGACTTGAAGAAGAAAATGATTGCTGATTGTGGTACTCATATTTCCATCCTTTGTTACTCCTTGTGTATATTATTTGTGCTCCATAAAGTATGAATCCTCACAAAGTCAGAGTTAGTTGCTTAAATCGCTATTTAAGTTAGGTCCATGACTTTTCTGGTTAGATGCAGATGATAATAAAAAGGCTGCAGTACTCTCTAATAGACCACCTTTTATTTTTCTCTATTATGTGTACTAAATTATTCTTTCAATTGATCACTTGATATCTGACACTTTGTTGTTGCCTTTTCTTAGAAGAAAGCAAATTGATCAGAGGCTACTCAGGCTAGTGTATCTATCTGATACTGAGGAAAACATTCACTTGGGATCCTGTTCTGCAACGTTGTGAAAGTGGGCAGAATGTTATCTGCATGACAGCTTGTAAGTGATGGTCCGTGTTTTCTTATTAACTGCCTCTGCGCTTTTGTTTCTGGGAACATTTAACTCATAGTATGGCCTAAAACTGAAAGGTTTTCAAGCAGTCGAAGTGGTGAGGTCGTGCGGTCAAACATTTGATTTTGGTTTGTACAGGCTGAAGACTCAAACTATTTTTTAAAATTAGAAGAAGGGTTCCAGTTATCTGCGATCTGGACATCGGTGCTGCAAAACTAGGGAATTTTTCATCTTCCATGCCAGTTTAACACGACCACCAATAGGGGATCTGTATAATCCTTCAACTAGATAGGAGGCCAGTGGCAACCCTCCACCCCCCTTCTTCTCTTTTTGTGTTTCACAGATGGAAAATTTATGAATTACATATTGGTTGAAAGTTGTGTTAGATCAGAGCAGTTGAAGTTCTGGTGTTTACTACGTCAGTACAACATGCCAAACCGTGCTGCACTCTTTATAATGTAACAGCTGAATACATCTTCAGTGGTGCGCATTAGCTCATCTGGTGAATGAAGATTATAACAGTAATGCATGATTATGATGGAGAGTTACTACTCGGTAACACATTGAAGAACTACTGTAATTCAAACATCCAATGCAGTTCAATAGGCATGCGGCAAGGCTTTGGGTTCTAATGACATCTGGCTCATAGCCATACTCAAGGGTGGGTTCTGAACAGGTCAGTGATGTAACACAGGCTTTTGAAAGAGCAGATTGTACATATGATGGAGCATTATTAAGGCAGATGCTGATTTTTCTTCTAAATTGGGTCTTTTTACCTTTATTGGCTGCAACTCCTGAGTAGCAGAGATATGGATCATTATAGTAAGGCAATTTTACCATTTACAAGCACTTTGCTTTATACTTGTTACTGGAAATAGAATTACCATTCATGTTTTTGATATCTCGAAAACTTGCGATGAATTCAGCACCAGGTTATCCATTGAAAAGCTGCTCTTGAAGCTTCACGGACTTCCCAAATGATCTTGTTGTGTCACTCTTTTTGTCAACTCTCTCCTGTAAGATCTAAGATAGAGATACCAATTGCTGAAGGAAGCTACGATCATCAGGTATCCGATAACTTAATCTACATGCACTCATAGAAATTGCAGATGGACAATAGAAGATGACCGCAAGGATTCACCTATTTGTAATACTAATACCTATTATCATTTACTTCATTGAGTGTCTAAATCACGGCCAATTTCTAATGAGATCAACAATATACAGCTTGACTGGTGAACATTACTTTCTTAGAAGTGGATTAAAATGCTTAGGACACTGATTCAGTCTACTGCTACTTGAAGAGCAGCAAGCACCAATTAACCTACAGATTGACCTTGTCGCAACATGCATGATGCATGTAGCTGATTTTTTTTTTTTTTTTTTTTTTGGCATCTCATACTTCAAGGAAGTTCTTCTCCTTCAAGCTTTCAACAGTGTCCTTCAAAGTAAATCTCGAGAGAAGTAAAATTGAGGCCTAAACTTTTTGCCCTTTCCTTAGATACCTGGAAAGTTGGCACCGTAGGAAAATCCTCTTTATACCTACATCCACATTCAAGAATTTGAGGTAGCATTTATTATAAGAATACAGAGTTCTCACGATTCGTAGTAGATTACTTATGTAAGATTTGAATAAGCTATAATGAACAAGAATGTGCATTCTCAATTTCTGAAGTAATTTGAAGGCTTCTAATTCTGTTCTCTTTAATGTTTATTCACTTGGCTTCATCAGAATATCATTAGTTACTAGATGCTTTTAAAATAAACTTTTGGATAGTCTCTGCTGAACAATGTAGAGTTAGATGAGAATGTATTTAATGAAATATATGAAACTCGTTTTTGTTTTATACTTATTGAGGTACCTTAAAACTTGTCATACTTGAACATCATGTGTTAGTACCTTCAAAATGCTATAAAATGCTTACTTCTCAGGGATGATGATTGAAGGGTAAAGCTTGTGTAGAGTCTTCATAACCATAGACGAGTACGTAGTTATCTCCTAAGTTACTCGGACTCTTCAAAATTGCCGCCGTACCCGTGTCGGATAGGATCCGTGTCGGATAGGACACGGGATTCACACCGGATGTGATCAAATAAAAATGGATACTTTGACCAAAATTCACATAAAATTGAAGATTTTTTTTTGACAAATAGACTCTCAAGATAGACATTGGAATGAGATACCTTCAAAATTATGCAGAAATTTAGTCTTTTGTCTCTTTTTCATCTTTTGTCGACATTCTCAAATTTCTGATTTTATGTTTTGAAGATAACTTTTGGGAAGACGACTTAATAGAGAAAAGCGGAGATATTGGGGAAGAGGACTTCTCTAGGAAGAATCGAAATTAAGGTTTATGACTTTATTTTTAGAATTTTGAAATTTTTTAGACAGATCCCCGCACCCGTATCCGTGTGCAGATTCATACCCCCGAATCTCTAAATTTAGATTTTGCCGAATCCGACCTCTAGATCCGTACCCGTGTCGGATACCCGTACCCGAGTCCGAGTAACTTAGGTTATCTCAACTAAACAATATCTGCCACTAGCTGAAGAAACTTCAAATGCTCGAATATGTGCATTAGCAACATCTCTGACATCGAGAAACCAATAGATTCCATCACGCGACAATTCTTTGCCTGCATCAAGTAGAAGTCATCTCTCACAATACAGTATTTGTCACGTGAATGTTAAATTAGACCCCGAAAGGGAAAGAAGTGTTAACTGGAAGGATCACCATCCAAGGACTTATTCATGAGCCTCAATGACATGAACAAAAATAATGGAGGTGAGACTTTTCTACCACCTAGAATATCCAGAGACTTCCAATAACTAATATGAGTTCGCTCCATTACTTGAAAAAAGTTGAAGTTTTGTGAGTAGATAAAATTGATTTTGTGAAAAAATTTGAAAAAGTGGTCAAAAGTACTTTTTGGTTTTTTTAAAAAACTGGTTTTGAACTGACAGTATTTCACGGGCAAACATGTTTCCAAAAAAAGTTTTGAAGAAAAGTGAAAAATTTCTTATGGACAAACGGGCTCTAACATCTCTTTTAGTATTTTAGCTTAGAGGGCATATACAGAGTTCATTTTGAAGGCACTACTTGCACAAATGTGGCTCAATGTGTAGTTTCTAAATTGCATCCAAGAGTGTGGCCTAGTGGTCGATGAATTTCGTACAAACCTTGGCTCAATGTGTAGTTTCTTAATTGCATCCAAGGGTGTGTTCTAGTGGTCAATGAAGTGCGTACAAACCTTGGATAGCGGGGTTCAAATCCCATTACACTAAGTGATTTCTTCTCATTTGCCTAAGCCTTGATGAACAGAATTATCGGTACAGATAGCTAGTATTTGGTGGAATATTTGAGGTGTGCACAAGCTCGCCCTGAAACCATCGTTATTTAAAAAAAAAAAAAAACTATTTCTAAAGAAATGTTACCTTTTATGATATTCAATAGTAACTCCGAAGATCGATTTAGTGTTGGCTGTAGAAGTGGACCAATAACAAAGCCTGGATTGACTGTTATCAAGTCAATTCCATTCTCTTTTGAGAATTTCCAAGAAGCATCCTCGGCCAAGGTTTTGGAGAGAGGATACCATAACTAGAAAGATTAGGTAATTCTGGTTAGCACCTTTCTTTTGGTCTTTCTTTTTCTAACACTAGATCAATAAATAGAAAAAACAGGAAAGCTGTTTTAGCAGGGGCATTTTGAAATAATAAAAGATATACTTCTCCTAAATAGTACTTATGTTTGGACAGGCACACCTTAGTTTCGTGTAAGAATTCTGGGTCTGAGAGCCAAGTTTCATCAACCATAACGTCAGGGCTTAACTGATTTCTGTTAAATATTACTGCACTCATGGAAGAAGTCATCACCACCTTTATAACAGATGGTGTTTTTGCACATGATTGCAGGACATTAAGTGTTCCTTTTACTGCAGGATCTAGAAGTTCCTCCTAAATAAGACATGGAGAAAGAAATTTTTGCATCATGAATTATGAAATCCAGCAGATCTATGAGAACAACAAAAATTACTTGAAAACCTGCCGAAAGAATAAGTAGTCAAGGACATATCTGTTTTGAAAAGTTAGAAGTCTAGTCTGAAACATTACAAGATCAACTGGAATTAGTTGTCGACATTTGCTATATAAGAAAGTTTTTTCACTTCAAATCAGGCATCTAATAGCATTCTTGTATTTCAGAGCATTGTTTGTTACCTCTAAAGTCAGGAAATTACTCTTTTGAGACAGTAATAATATGATGCCTTAAGCCTTCTACTATTCTCTATATCGTCTTTCTTTGCATATCAATTTTCTGACATGCAAAATGTGAAAAGTCTTGTGCAATATGTTGATGAAGTTATTGTATGTGTGCATGCATCTGCTATATGTAAATATCAGTTTGAGTCCATTCGTTTCAAATGAATCTCATATCCATATCAATAGGTGAAGCAGCATAGGGGGAAGAGTGCTGTATGGCAGATAGAAATAACATCACTTCAAGGCATGTATTTAAGCTAAATGGTTTTACCTTTGGTTTGGCTGAAGGAGTAACAGGTGATGCTGTATGAAAGACACAATGACAACCCTCAACAACAATATCAAAAGATTGCTCCTCAAGTAGCTCTGCTTCAAATAAATGTAGCCTGTCTTTAGCCCCATCAAGGCCTAGCAGGTGTGCTACTTTACTTGGGGCATCTGTATGATATTTGTTCTTCATTTATAAAAGTTAGAAAGAAGGAAGCAACATATAGTCATACTGAGATTGAAATAACAGCTGAAGAATGGCTGATTTCAGGGCAAGAGTAGGGTATCAGAGGGATGAGAGTCGAGGGAGCTAAAGCTAGCCTACCTCTGCCATTTTACTGGCTTGCACAAATATGCAAGAAACTGAAATTCATGGGTGTTGCCATTTCATGTTGAGTCATTTTTCGAGAATATATTTCCATGAAAACAGTAACTTTCTTGCTTTTGGTTACAATAAAAGCTTAATACATTTACCATCAAAACTAAAGGTAACAATCGACTCCCTTCACTTACGTACGGAGGTCATTTATTATTTTAACTTTTAACTTCGTATATTACTTGCTTTCTTGTTTCATCTAACGTTCATACATCATTATTAATCACTAAACTCTTTTTTTATTTAAAGCACTTACTAATATGCTAATATTATTAACTTAAGAGTATAAACTTCTTTTAGAAATCGGTGTCCCTTGCAAACCAACTACTGGATAACATTTTCAACATGAATATTTTCCAAGCAAAATGACGTATGATATACCAAACACATAAATTATGGACAAACTGAAAATTGTTCAAACAAGGAGATTTTGAGAGCTAAAGTATTTAGAGAACTGACTGAGGTTGCAAACAGTAGCTTTAACAGTGTAACCTCGTTCAAGCAAAAACTTAACAAGCCAGGATGCTATGAAACCAGAGGCCCCTGTTACGCAAACCACCTTTCCTTCTCCACTCATGCCTGAACTCTGCACAAGTCACCACCAAGAGTTATTCTTAGCCTGATGCTTGTTTATTTCTGTCGGTTGATGTCAGATTTTGCTTCTTTTCATTAATGAATTACAATAATTTTAATTTATGCTCAGGTCAACTTGGTTTTTAATATTTCCTTTTTGATCATGTGCAAACATATTTATGCTGGATTTGTTTTAGGTAACAACCTCACAATAGGTTACTGTTTTATATCTAAGCGAACATTCACGCTATTCTCTAACTTTCACCACGGTCATCCAGGCAATGAAATCTTGAACTCCATCTCGAATGCTTGAAACTTATACATGATAATTTGATGTTCTTATTTTAAAAACTCGTTCTTGCAGTATCTAATTTGACCTCTGATTTAGTCCCAACGTTTACCTTTAGAACAATGGACAGTTAATCATGACATATGCATTTTAAAAAGAATGTATGCTCAAGTATTCTCGGGAAGATTGGATTGCTCACTCCAAACCAATGAAAACAGATAGATCCTGATGTCCAGCTTCTGCTACCAAGTTGAGGGAGCCATAACTTAATTCAGGAAAATATAAAAACTTGGTGAAGAAAGATAGAAAGCTAGTGTTTGATAGTTCAATCGTCCAAATTCTTGTTTGCAGTAAACAATCATAAGTCAATTCTTGAACTCATCAAGCAAAGTCACTGAATTTCGTGTGTTCTCATTGTGACATATGTAAAAGGCCCTCGTTTACCAATATGCACAGACCAACAATTGCTAGAAGCTTACAGCCTTGCTATTAACTACAGAGTCCTAAAGCTGTAAACTAACCCAAAATCTTCTTGCATAACTACTCCTATAAGCTAAGGCAAAACATACTGTTTCATTGACATCCTAAATCTAACAAAAACGGAGATTGTCCAAACGGCTGAACTCACCTAAAAGAGATCCATAGTTATCAATGATTGGTACACCCAGCTTCAGTGAAAAGTTGATTTCCCTATTACCTGGAAGTTGGACCCATTGTCCCATCCACAAATCTTCATCCTCTTGAGCTTTTCGATTCATCCCTGCACTTGAATCAGTTGGCATATTGTCTTGCTTGGAGTTGACTAATTTCTCTTTTCCATCAGTTTGCCTATTATATTGCTGCTGCTTCTCCTCGACTAGTTTCTGAATTTCAAGCTTCTTAGATTGAAAAGCTTGTGAAGCCTCTTCGGGTGGGTCAAAACTGCCCAAATAAAGCCTTTTCTTACTGATTGGGTTGTAAATCTCAGAAGTATATCTCCCAGAATTTCTCTTGCGAACCCCAACAAAATGTGTTGTTTCTTGAGAATCAATTGCTTTTTTACTACCCACACTAGCAACATTTAAGGTTCGATCATTATCCACAGACAATGATGCACTCACAGGCTGAATTTGATCACAATTCTTAGTGTCAGAAGTTGTCAACCATACCTTCTTACATCTAACCAGGTCTCTAACCACATCAGCATTCCACCCATTCTTTTGCCTTTGGGTTCCAAGTAAGCTTCTCCTGGCTTTAGGATGGTTTGTTACAGTATAAATACACCTATCAGATGATTTTTTTCCATGGACACTAGCCATTAAACACGACGTTTCATCAGAAGATTCTACATGAATGATGGATTCTTTCCCTTGATAGACCTTAACTAGTTTATCAAGAAATTCGGATTTCTTGGAGAAATAAGCATCAGAAGCATCTTCAACAGTGTCAAAAGTGCCCAACCATACTTGCTTGTGCGTAAAAGGGTCACTAATTTTAGCAGCATACTTGCCGTTTTTTCGCCTTTGGATTCCCAGTAAATTTTTCTTGGCTTTAGATTGAAGAGTAGCCAAGAATTCTTGCTTATTCAACAAATAAGCCTTGGAAGCTTCTTCAGCAGTGTTAAAGCTACCCAACCAAACCTTTTTTTTGGTAATGGGATCTCTAATCTGAGCAGCAAACTTACCCCTTTTTGCCTTCTGGACCCCTACAAATCCTGTCACATTTCCCCTGTGATAGTGTTGAAAAGGAATGGACTTTACCTTGTTCTCAGAAACACAGCTCTCTGCCTGTTTTACAAGCATTTGTTGATCAGTTTCCATAGCTATTAACCCAAGAAACAAATGTTGTAACACTGGTCTACAACCCTAAAGAAACTTGTCAGCTTATTCCCAACAATGTTGTGTTGTCATTTTGTAGAGCTTTTGTTTTTGGCATTTTGTGCTACAGTCTGTCTCTCTTATGATTTTGAACTTTTATCTTATTCTCTATCTTTTAACAAATGTATCCTAATCTCTTCATTTCTTTACAAAATTACTACTAAACAACCTCAATTATCTTTTTTTAAATTGCTTACGAGGACAAAATAACTCATAATTTTAGTTTGAGGCCAAGGCGAAATATACAACTGATAAGCTAATATTTGTAACACCCCAGCTAAGGATTAAGTGTCTCACATCGGCATAACACAGGAGTGATCCTGGATATATAAGTTAACTGGCCTTAGACCCTAATGACGCGTTTTAAAGCCGTGCGGGCCTAGGCCCAAAGCGGACAGTATCACTAGCGGGCTTAGGCTGTTACAGATGGTATCAGAGCCACTCCGTGTCAGCCTTGTCGATGTGGGCCAAAGTTCAGGGCTGAGTCTAGGCAAATCCCGGTACGCGGGGCAAACCTCCGTGGTGAGTCTAGGCGAATCCTGGTATGCGGGGCAAACCTCAGCGAGGACGCTGAGTCCATAAGAGGGGTGTATGTAACACCCCAGCTAAGGGAAGTGTCCCACATCGGCATAACACAGGAGTGATCCTGAATATATAAGTTAACTGGCCTTAGACCCTAGTGACGCGTTTTAAAGCCGTGCGGGCCTAGGCCCAAAGCGGACAGTATCACTAGCGGGCTTGGGTTGTTACAATATTAAAGACATTATCTTATCATTCTTGAAAAATAAATATCATAAAGATGTAGCCATATGTGTTCTACCTTGCACGATATAACTAATTGCATTTATATAATTATAAAGATGTAAGTATGTTATTAAAAAATTTAACTGTTCGATAAGTTAAACTGCAGTTGCATTAAGGCTGGTCTTATGTGATTATTAAATGTCTCTCGTGAAAGCAACTTTCGTAGCATAGCTTTGACCAAAAGGTGACTCACAACTTTTGTGATGAGATTTTGTTCGCAAGAACTTAGAAGTATGAAACATTATTTTTTACAATATTATTATCATTTTGATTGTCTTTAGCATGTTCAAATAAGCACTAATGCAGTCCTTTTATTGAACTTTCTTCTAAGGATTCACAATTTAATAGACATTGCACTACTATAGAGATTTTAGTGTTGGCTGCAGAAGTGGACCAATAACAAAAACCTGTACTGATAGTTACCAAGTCAATTCCTTTCTACTTTGCCAATTCCCAAGCAGCATCCTCAGCCAAGGTTTCGTGTAAGAATTGTGGATGTGAGAACCAAGTTTCATCAACCATAACTTCAGGGCTTAACTGATTTCTGTTAAACAACACTGCAGTAATGGAAGAAGTCATCACCACCTTCATAAAAATACATGAAAATATGCCCAAAAAAGGGTGTCTATTACAGCTAGTAGTAATCGTTTACCTTTGATGTCGCTGAAGGAGTAACCAGTGATGCTGTATGAAAGACACACTCTTGACAGGATTAATAAATTGCTCCTAAACTCTCCTTCAAATAGATGTAACCTATCTTTAGCACCACCAAGGCCTAGCAGCTGGGCTACTTTACTTGGATCATCTGTATGCTAAGAGTGAAATAACTGGCTGATTGCAAGGCAGGAAAAGGATAATCAAGAAGTATGAGAGTCGTTGGAGCTGAAGCTAATCCTACCTCTGTTGTTCTTTATTTGTTACTAGCTCGCCCCTTACATGTTGCAAGCATAACCTCTTTTACTAGCTCGCCCCTTAGTTCATTTTGTTTTGTCAGTTGATGTCAATTTTTGTTTATTTTCTTTAATTATGTATTACTACTAATTTATGTCATCTTGGTTTTCCATATTTCCCTTTCGACCATGTGCTAACTTGGTTTTTATGCTGGATTTGTTTTGGCTAACAACCTCTGTACAACTAGTTTACTGCTTTATATCCAAGTGAAAATCATTGCTATTGTCTAACATCTACTACAGTCAACCAATCAATAAAAACTCGAACTCTATCACGAATGCTTGAAACTTGTGCATGAAAATTTGATGTTCTTATCTCAAGAACTCATTCTTGCTCTTTGCAATATATCTAATGTGTCCTCTAATTTTCGTCCCACCTTTTACCTTTTAAAATATTGGTACAATCGAAGCATGGCATATGCATTTCGAAAAGAATGTATGGCGCTCAAGTATTCTCAAGGAGATTGGAATAGCTTCACTCCAAACCAACAAATACAAAAGGATCCTGATATCCAGCCTCTGCCAAGCCAGAGGAAGCCATTACTTAATTCAGGAAAATATGAAACTTGGTGGAGAAAAATTAGGTATTTGACAGTTCACTCGTCCAAATTCTTGTTTGAAGACTGCAGTAAATGATGTATAGTCAAATTCTTGAACTCGTCAAGCAAAGTTATTGAATTTTCGTGCTTTTACATCATGAGATATATCAAAGGCCCTCATTAACTGATATGCACAGACCAACAATTGCAATAAGCTTAGTCATACGAAATCTAACAAATACGAAGATCGTCCAAACTGCTGAACTCACCTAAAAGACATCCATAGTTATCAATGATTGGTACGCCCAGTTTCAGTGAAAATTTGATTTCCCTATTACCTGGAAGTTGGACCCATTGTCCCATCCACAAATCTTCATCCTCTGGACATTTTCGATTTGTCCCTGCACTTGAATCAGTTGGAATTTTGTCTTGCAACTCTGCCTTCTTTGATCTCTCAAAATCTGGTTTCTTACACTGATAAGCATTTAAGGCTTCCTCAGCAGTGCCAAGAGTCCCCAACAAAACCTCGGAAGTACATTTTCCTGATTTTCTCATATGAACCTCCAGGGAGTGGCTTATTTCATGACTTTCAATCATTTGGTCACTTCCTTCATTAGATGAATTTGACATTGGAACTTCAATTTCCAAAGACCCTGAGGCTCCACAAGATGATTTGGGCTGAAATCCTTCACGATTTACAGTTTCGTGTCCTTGCTTGACATTGACTAATTTCTCTTTCCCATCTTGCTTTGCCCTTGCACTATAATGAGTTTGCCTATTATGCTGCTGCTTTGTCTCAACTAGTTTCTGAAACTCGAGCTTCTTAGATTGGTAGGCCTGTGAAGCCTCTTCAGCAGTGACAAAACTTCCCAACCAAATTTTTTTCTTACTGATGGGGTTTCTAATCTCAGAAGTATATCTCCCTGACTTTCTCTTGCGAACCCCAATGATATGTGTTGTTCTATGAGAATCAGTTCTATTATTTTCAGTACCCACAAAAGCAGTACTTAAAGTTTGATCCTCATCCATAGACAACGATGACCCAACCGGCGATTCAGGCTGAGTTTGATCACAGTTCTTTGTTTTATTCTCCTTATTTCCCTTGCTTAATTTCTCATGCTCAGATTTCTTGGAGAAATAAGCTTCTGAGTCCTCTACAACAGTGTCAGAAGTGCCCAACCATACTTTCTTATACATTATTGGGTCTGAAATCCTAGCAGCATACCTCCCGTTATTTTGCCTTCTGATTTGAAGTAAGTTTCCCTTGGCTTCAGGATTGCTTGTTACAGTACTATAAATACACCCATCAGATGATCTTGTGCCATGAACATTAGCCATTAAAGACGAGGCTTCTTTAGAAGATTCTGCACAAACTATGGGTTCTTTCCCTGAATTGACCCTTACTAATTTCTCTTTCCCATCTTGGTCTGCCCTTGCACTAGTATGAATTTTACTAATACATTGCTGCTTTGCTTCGACTAGTTTCTGAAACTCCAGCTTCTTAGATTGATAAGCCTGTGAAGCTTCTTCAGCAGTGTCAAAACTTCCCAACCAAACTCTTTTCTTACTGATGGGGTTTCTAATCTCAGAAGTATATCTACTCCCTGACTTTTTCTTGTGAGCCCCAATGATATGTGTTGTTTTGTGAGAATCGATTCTTTCATTTCTTGTACCAACACTAGCAGCATACACTGTTTGATCATTATCCACAGACAACAACGATGCCCCAACAGGCGATTCAGGCTCTATTTGATCACAACTCTTATTCTCAGAAGTTGTCAACCATACCTTCTTACATCTAACCAGGTCTCTAGCCACATTAGCAGTCCACCCATTCTTTCGCCTTGGGATTCCAAGTAAGCTTCTCTTGGCTTTAGGATGGTTTGTTACAGTATAAAAACACCTATCAGATGATTTTGTACCATGGACACTAGCCATTAAACACGAGGATTCTACACAACTAATGGGTTCTCTACCTTTATTAACATCCATGCTAAAGTTAAAACCTTTAAATGGCTTATTAACAGATTGAAGAGTAGCCAAGAATTCTTGCTTTTTCAACAAATAAGCCTTGGAAGCTTCTTCAGCAGTATTAAAGGTACCCAACCAAACCCTTTTCTTCGTAATCGGATCTCTAATCCGAGCACCAAACTTACCCGTTTTTTCCTTATGAACCCCAATAAATCCTACATTTCCCATGTGTTTGGGTTGAAAAGGACTCAACTTTACCATGTTCTCACAAACACAGCGCTCTCTCACTTTTTCGCTGCTTTCTTTTGTTTCCTTTTCCTCTACAAACATTAGTTGATCAGTGTCCATGGCTAGTATACCAAGAAATAAAATATCAGTATATCTCACAAGTGGGGTCAAGGGAAGGTAATATGTAGGCAAATCTTACCCCCTACCAAGGTGGAGAGGTTGTTTCCGATAGACAGAAGCTTGTGAGCTAATAAAACCAAGCATGTTCTGTTGCTATTAAATCCCAATTTGTTTCTCTAAGATATCCCATAGTACAATCTCCAATTTGCTGTATATCTTCCATTTGTTCTTCTAAGTTCTAAACTCAAACTTAGATACAACTAATATACTGAAAAAAAAAAAAATTGGAGAAAAATAGAGAAAAAGATAGAAGTAATGTCATGCTACCTTTTGTTTATTGTCTGAAGTAAATCGATCTTTTTATTTGATTTGTACTGTTGTGCCTAACAAATTGATGTACAGTAGGTGCCAATTTCTCCATTTACGGGAGAGAAGGGAAAGAATGAAGGAATGTGAAGTAGGTCACTTTTGCCCTCCCTTTAATAAGCACCAATAGTAGTTTGTATTCGGCCTAGCTCATTTGAAAATTACTTTTTGTCAATATTTGAATAATTATTTTTGTTTGGCCAAATTTTTTTCAACTACAGAGTAATGACATTTAAAGATTCACTTTACATATATTTAATTTTATGAATAATTTTAATATTTATTTTCAAACACTATATTTAATTTTTTTGTTTTATTAAAAAAAATCAAATTACAGCATACATAATTGAATATTTTAGCTTTATACCTTTTAAAAAAGATGCTTTTTATTTAAAAGTTTCTAACAATAGTGATGTAGATGCATATAGAAAAAATAAGTAGAAAAAAATAATAATATATTGTATATATATATTATAATCTGTAAGTTAAAATAAATAGGGGTAATTAGATATAAGTAGTTTTGTTAAAGGATATTTTTTGAATGATTGAAATAAAAAACAGTTTCTGCTTCTCCTCAAAAGTACTTTTGGAGAAAGTACTTTTTCAGCTTCTTCCCAAAAGCAGAAAAACAGAAGCTGAAAAACAGTTTCTATTGCCACTCAAAAATACCTATTTTTCTCCTAGAAGCTTGGCTAAACACCTCAATATTTTAAAACAAACACTTTTAAAGAAAAATAAATATTTTTGGCTCCCCATAAGTTTGGCCAAACAAGCTCATAATAGCAAATTTTCTACTAGCATTTAGAAATATTTTAAGTTTTTTTTTTCATTTTTTTTGGTCAGACTTCTTCAATTGAACGGCCGCAACTAAGAGCTCTAAAATGACTTAGAAAATGCAGCGGTAAGTTGAGTCGGGTTGAATTTGAATGGGTTAAATAATTGATTATAACAATAATGCATAATATATATATATATATATATATATATATATATATATATAAAATTCTCGGCTCAAACAAAGGTGATGTGGAGCTCTCTAATGATAGCAACCATATTTATCTATTTTCTCCTTCTTCTTTTTTTGGCCTTTTCCTCCTTAAAAACTTTCCAGAAAAATAAATACCCCATTTATTTCTTCCTTAAATGAAGTTTAACTGTTTCATTAGTTTCTTTCCTCAATACTTTCGAAATAATAAAAACAACAACCGTTAGGAAAAAAAAAACTAACCATTGGCTCCACAACTCACATTTAGAGCCTGTTTGGCAAGCTGCCAAAATCAGCTTATTTTGAGAAGTATTTTTTATCAAATGTGATTTTTAAAGAAGTGCTTTGAGAGATAAGCAGTTTGTGTTTGTCCAAATTTTAGAAAAGTACTTTTGTTATTAATTTGTGTTGGAAAAAATTACCAAATGACGAAAATGGAAATATAATAATATTAATTTGATTAAATATGAAAGTTTGAAATGGGTATTCTGTCCCAAATAACCAAAAGCACTTATTTTTTCAAGGAGGGGGCAGCCAAAAAGGCTTTACAAATGGGTAAGTCACGAATTAACACTTGGTAGCCCACTCAGGCCACTTTCTGCCCACGCTGCCCACGTTTTCCGCCCACGCAGCCCACGTTCTAAGGACATGTCTCGACCACTGCCGGCACATGCGCCCTAGGCTTAGCCAATGTCCAGCCGCTTAGCCTACGTCTTGGTCCATCCGTCCCAACTTCGGCCAAGTGCCATGTACCACACTTAGCCAAGCCAATGCTTGCCTTGGCATCACAACACCGCGTCATGACACCCCGTTGCCCACAACGTCGTTCGTCCACTGTCTCGTTTCGTTTGCCACCCGACATCCGAAACCGTTCCATCATCGCCCACACTTAGACAACCACAAGACACTAGGCTGCCTAGCCGTCATGCCACCAACGTTAGACAATCAGCACACACATGTTCTTGATCCAATCAAGCACATTTAGCCCGCACTTGTCCAACCGTTCGTCAATCATGTTGTCTTCCACCCATTTTTGTCCATGGCCGAGCCAACATGCCCAAACTCGTGCCATAGCCGAATCCACCAAAACCAAGGGTCTAACACATGGTCCCCTTACCCTGACTGACACCACTCTAACAGTGGCTAACCTAAGAGAGAATTCTGCATGAATTATTGATAATCTTTCCTTTGACTTACCAACCTACCTATGTTAAGGATGCTATACAATCTACCCCTATTCCTCACAGTCTGGAAGCACAAGATTCACCATACTGGGTCCTAAATCCCAATGGTTTGTTCTCTTCAAAATCCCTATACACACTCCTTACATCCCCTGATAACATTAATTTAGACTTTTTTTGGATCTGGAAATCGCACACACTACCTAAAATAAAATATTCATTATGGCAAATTCAACATGATAGGTTACCCACTAAAGCTTATCTTCATAGCATAGGCATCCCTACCACACCAGATTGTCTTATTTGCCATCTCCCTGAAACTATTTTCCATATCTTTATTGAATGCCCCCAAGCTGTTACCACATGGTCTAACTTGGGTTACCCCATTCACTCAATTGTCCATACTTCAAACTGGCTGAAAGACTTATGGCTTTCTCTATCTTCTATTGCTCCAGCTGGCCACATCATGCATATCACTTGGTCTGATCTGTTTCCTTTTGTTATCTGGCATTTGTGGCTAAATCGCAACCATAATGTATTTAATAATACTTGCTTTCCTTTAAACTCTAATTTAATTATCATGAAAGCTCAAGAGTATAAATTCTTCACTCAAAAATATAGAGTTCCCCATTCCACTATAACTATCAACTTTAAGTGGCAAACACCTCCAATAGGAAGACTTAAGTTGAACATAGACGGATCTTTTCATGCTGCTAATAATTGTGGGGGGTATAAGGGGTGTATTTAGGGATTATGAGGGACATTGGATATTAGGTTTCAACCAGAAAACTAAAGGCCCTTCCCATACTTACATGGAACTCATAGCATTAAAGGTAGGACTCTAGCTCGCACTGCAACATCATTATTTCCACTTGGAAATAGACACAGACTCATTGGAGATCATTTATCTTTTGGAACATGATAATCCAGTATATGCTCACATCATTCATGAATGCAGGTGCACACTCAGGAGGTTGGGGAGTCCAGTCGTGCGCCATAGTTTCAGGAAAACAAATGGAATTGCACACTTTTTGTCAAGATGTGGACTTCATATGACTACCTTCAATCAGTTGCATATACTACTGCAACCGCCTGCTCGCATTGTTGAAAAAGTTCACCTTGAAAGAGATACATACTAGAACTATATCTGTTAGCGCTTGTAATAGTCTAGCAAAAGCAGAGAATCTAGATGTGCTTCCTCATGCTGTTTTAGATGCTGCTACTACTGATGATATGAGGTCTATGCATGCACATGATACTGCTATGCTTTTACCTAGGACTGCAAATCCAAACTTGGATACCACTGCTCCTAGTGGTACTAATGTATCTATTTTGTAATAATTAATATAATCTCCTATTCACCAAAAAAAAAAAAAAAAAAAAAAGATAATGCCAATAGTTTCTGTTATTATTTGCTTTTGGTGTAATTCCATCACCTACGGTTTGTTTATCATTGAATTTTTTTTATGTTCTTTTTATTCTTTTTGTTGCATTAGAAAAATAGAAGCAATTAGAAGTTCCATAAACCATTGAAGAAAGTGTTGCCAAATATGCACTTTGCTACTTTAGCTGTTGATGACAGCGTTATTGATAGGCAACCGATTGGGAGGCTTCTCAAGACTTCATCTTATCGAGGTATTTGTTTAATGTTACTTATTTCTGGGCCTTTTCGATTAGTTTAGAAATTAGATAGTAGAAACTTTATACGAAATTGCGGTTGAATGTTGCTTCTAAGTTTTCATCAATTTAGAAATGACATATATTATCTGTTTCGTATTAAATGAAGATCTAAATTAATAAAAAAGGACATAAAAAATGAACACCAATTAAAGGAGATAAAAAATTCATTTGTTTTAACAGATCTCTTAGATCAAGAAAATTGTTTATATGTCAGTTTCTTACCTTTTTTTAGTTTTTATTACCTAATTCCAAAAGGTTTAAGAGTTTGAAAGTAACTGCTAATAAAATGTAAGAGTTAAAACCAATTAATTATAATGGCTAAAGATCACCATAATAATGTTGTAATAGTTAGCTTATTAATGTTGTAAAGTCTCTTTTACACTCTAAATATTGAATATAGCTCTTCAAAATTTTGACATTCTTTTTTTTTTTTCTTTTGCATAAACTCTTGATCTTGCGACTGTGCTTTTGATGCCAACACTACATTTTCATATAACATATTTTTTATAAATATGTGATGGTCTTTCTGCAGCAACTCTTGATCTCCCTTACTATACTTTTAATATCAACAATTGGCATGGCTCAAGAACTCAAGTCGATCATGTTACTCATCTGCCCTTAGGTGAATTGAAAATTAACATGTTCAAAGGACCTTAGAACAAGTTTTGACATTGCGTGTGAAAAATTTCAGAACCATTAATCTCTCCTTTTTTTTCCAAAAGGTTTTGTACTAGTTATATCATGCTAGCTTAAGATGGTGGGAGCTAGGGGTGTTTATGGTCGGGTTGGGTCGGCTTTCCTCTAAAACATAACCAAACAAATTAATTCGAGTTTTCAAATACTTAAACCAAAACCAAACCAATTAAGTCGGGTTTTCACTTGTTCGGTTTTTGTCGGTTATGTCGGTTTGCTCGGTTTTTTATCGGTTTTTTTTTTCCACTAAATTTGTAACATACACTTCCAAGAATCAAGCACATATTCGAGCGACTATACTCCACCATAACACATCCAAACCAAGTACTCTCTAAAAAAAAACTATATATGTAATCAAGAGCTCATATATGTAGCTTCATCCAAGTATCGATTGTACAAGTATGTGACCATTTCAATTAACTTAATCAAACTTCTTACAATAATTTTTTTCGTGTTTGAAAAATTGAAGAGACATCATATGCCAAGATATCTTGATGACATTGAATTAGCCGACAATGGAAGACTACAAGACAAGCTATTTTTAACATACAATAGATTGTTTGACTTATCAAAAATAAAGACTAGAATGCAACCTAAAATACAAAAGCAAAACTATATATAAAAAGGTGAGGGACTAAACTACAATTCAAAAGAGCAAAATAATAATAATAATAATAATAATAATAATAATAACAACAAATGGTGTTAATTCATAAAAATACACATAATTGTATGCGTAATTATAATTTTTAAATAATATTTACATAGTCGGTTTGGTTCAATTTTTTCGGTTATTTTTTGTTTAAAACCAAAACAAACCAAATTATATCGGTTTTTTAAATTAAAAACCAAAACCAACCCAAATCTAAAAAATTTGATTTTTTTTTTTTTGAAGTTGAGTTGAAAAATTATATATTTGATAGTTGAAAATGAATAGTATTTGGACATAAATTTATTTAAAAAAAGTTGAAGATTTGTGAACTGAGAAATTGGTGTTATGGAAGAATTTGAAAAAATGGTAAAAGTACTTTTTGATTTTTAAAAAACTGTTTTTTAAAGAATCAGTTTTTGATAGACAAACATGTTTTTTGATAAAAAAATTGGAAAAAAAAATTTGCATAGACAAACGGGTCCAAAGTGTTCTGGAATAGCAACTTTCTTTTCTTTTTTTCCTTTTCTTTTTGGCTACAATCTAACATCAAATCAATATAGAAAAGAAAACAGCTGCTTAAGCTGGGGGAAAAATTCAAGTTACTGTAAAAGATATACAACAATTGATTGTTGAACATACCACCTTAACAAATGTGGATCTGAGAACGAAGTCTCATCAACCATAACTTAAAAGAATTAGTAGGTGAATCAATCGACTCCATAGAAACTTGTGAGCTTGTTTAGCAAAAAATGTTGCCTTCTGAGTTTGACATTCTATCATTGATAGGGATCAAGCAATTCTGTTTAATGCATTTATCCGGTTTATCAAAATAAAACCAAGTGCGCATTGTGCTTGTGTTATGGGACTTTGTATAAAGCTTCAGTTCTATAACAAAATACTGGGGCATTGAACAAAACTTGTAACTTGTTCAAAGCCCCAGTATATTTGTCCGGAACTGGCTATTTGTCAGCAAATTTATTTTTTACGGCTACAAATCAATTAGCGCTTTTACGGTAAAAATTTTGCCCAGCAGCCACTTTTAACACTGGTATTTAGTTTGAGGCCACTATTTTCTTTGGTCTTACACTAGAGGCCACTTTTGGGTCTTTACTAAATAAATGTTGACTTAAGTTCTGATAGTTGACTGAAGTTCAGTCCATACGGCCCCTGGACTGAAGTTTCATTTTTTAAGGACTGAACTTTCAGTCCATATGGCCATGGACTGAACTTCAGTCCATGGTATGGCTATGGACTGAACTTCAGTCCATGGCCATGGACTGAAGTTTTATCTTAAGGACTGGACTGAACTTCAGTCCATATGGCCGTGGATTGAAGTTCAATCTTTAAGGACTGAACTTCAATCCGGCCTCTGTACTGAAGTTCTATCTCTTTAAGCAAAAGTGGCCACAAACTAAATATTTTCGTATTAGTGGCCTGTGCCCAAAGACCAGTGGCAAAAGTGGCCTTTCGTGCACTTAGCCCTTTACATTGTTACGAGGTCAAAATAGAAAAGTAATTTTGTGTGCTTAAGTTAGATGGATTACCCCAATCTAGTGAAGAGAAATTCTAATAGTGTACCTAATGCAGCATAGATCACCCATCTAATTATCATTATCGAATGACAACATCCTGCACTTGATACATAATTTGTTATAAGCAGACTCTGGAGTCTGGAGACTAGAACTCATTTACTCAAAGTATAATGCTTGTCCTCTTTCACAAATGCGTCTTAAGAAAACTTATGCAACCCCCCCACTTAACCTTGAAATTCAGATAGAATGCTAGCAAAACTTATTTCCTCATTCATCCTACCTCATAGGAGACAAATATGATAACACCACGAATTTAAGTTGCGGAATTATCTTATATATGACAGGCCTCGATTCTTACAATCTGGGCATTCAGTTGTAATTTTAATCTCATCATTCTGTTTCTTTAAAAGACGTGGTGTCTCGGTTAACTTGTGTGCACCTAGATATTTACCGAATACCTGCTCCTCCCACCAGCAACAGTACTAGGTAATTCTATCCACCAACGCTTGGATTAATGTGAAGAAAGACAATCTCAGCATACTGTTTAGGTGACTGATCGTAATCTTGTAGGCATTGGTCTGAAAAACAAGTATTCTGCTTAGTTTTTGCCACAAAACTGCAATATTATCCTTCCCATCTTTTGCTTTTCTCACCTTTTTTTCAGTTTTCTTCTCTGCTAAATGAGTTTAATCCTACCAAAGGAAGGAAAGCTTTTTGCATATGCTTTGCAAAAGGTATGTATGCTCAAATATACTCGAGGAGATTGGGATTGGCTTCACTCCAAACCAATAACTACAAATAGATCATGATGTGCAGCTTCTGCCCAAGATAGAAAGAGCCATTACTTAAATCTATAGAGCCTTAAAGCTGGTAAACTAACCAAAAATCTTCTTGCATAGCTATAAGCTAACGCAAAACATGACGACTGTTTCATTGCCATCCTCAGTGTTTGACAATTCTGAGATCATCCAAACTTCTGAACTCACCTAAAAGAGATCCATAGTTATCGATGATTGGTACGCCCAGTTTCAGTGAAATATTGACTTCCTTATTACCGGGAAGTTGGACCCATTTCCCCTTCCATAAATCTTCACCTTCTTGATTTTCCCCTGCACTTGAATCAGTTGGCATATCGCTTTGCAACTCTGCCTTCTTTGTTCTCTTACACTGATAAGCACTGAAAGCTTCTTCAGCAGTGCCAACAGTCCCCGACAAAATACCAGAAGTACTTTTTCCTGAATTTCTCTTTTGAACCCCCAGTGAGTGGCTTATAATATTAGAATCAATCCTTCGGTCACTTCCGCCACTAGATGAATTTGATACTGGAACTTCAATTTCTGAGAACGAGGCTCCACGAGATGATTCAGGCTGAAATCCTTCACAAGTTACAGTTTCATGTCCTTGCTTGGCATGGACTAATTTCTCTTTTCCATCTTGCTCTACCAGTGCACTAGAATGAGTTTGCCTATTACATTGCTGATTCGCCTCAACTAGTTTCTTAAACTCGAGCTTCTTAGATTGATAAGCCTGAGAAGCTCTGAGAAGCCTCTTCAGCAGAGTCAAAAGTTCCCAGATAAATTCTTTTCTTACTGATGGGGTTTTTAATCTCAGAAGAAAATCTCCCTGACTTTCTCTTGCGAACCCCAACGAAATGTGTTGTTTCGTGCGAAGAGATTGTTTTATTTCCACCAACACTAGTAACATTTAAGGTGTGATCAATATCCACAGACAACGATGCCCCAACAGGTGATTCAGGTTGAATTTGATCACAATGCTTTGGCTTATTCTCCTTAATTCCCTTGCTTAATTTCTCAAATTCGGATTTCTTGGAGAAATAAGCTTCTGAAGCCTCTTCAACGGTGTCAAAGGTGCCCAACCATACTCTCTTATGACTAATAGGGTCTCTAATCCTAGCAGTAAATCTCCCGCTTTTTTGCCTTCGGACTCCAAGTCCAAGTAAGTTTCTCTTGGCTTTAGGATTGCTTGTTACAGTAGTATTAATACACCCACTAGATGATTCTGTGCCGTGTACATTAGCCATTGAACATGAGGATTTTACAGAAATAAAGGGTTCTTTCCCTGTAGTAAAGTCCATATTAGAGTTAAAGCGCTTATTAACAGATGGAGGAGTAGCCAAGAATACCTGTTTTCTCAACAAATAAGCATTGGAAGCTTCTTCAGTAGTATTAAAGGTACCCAACCGAACCCTTCTCTTCGTAAAGGGATCTTTAATCTGAGCAAAAAACTTACCCCCTTTGCTCTTCCGAACCCCAGTATATTTTGCCTCATTTTCCATGTGATATTGTGTTGAAAAAAGAGTTTGTATTTGCTTTGAGAGAAAATGATCATTGCAACTTGGGTGGAAGTGTAATAATGTTGGGTGTGAGATTAGAAAGGTCGGTGGAATTGATTGTTTGAAAAGTGTGTAAGCCTTAGCAGACGTGGGAAAGTGGGAAATTGAATGTATGTGTTATTTACACTTTGACCCCGTAAGTTTAATCTCCCAAAATTTCAAAACTGACGAAACCATCTCCGGCCCCGCTAATGACAAAGTTAGACTTTTCAAAAATAAAAGAAAAAGAAAAAAAAAAAATTGTCCCTTATCCTTCTATTAAGACTTTGCAGGACCTTTTGTCACTTTTCTCATATTCTATCACATTATAATCAAAGAAAAAGTTACACGGACTAAATCTAATAAGATTAAACGACATTTTATTGTTTATTATACTTGTCAGGAAAAGGAATAAGAAAATTAAAAGAAACAAGAACTAGAAGTAAAATAGATAAACAAGTGATCAGAAATTAAAGAAAAAGGAAAAGAACAAAATCAGGTGATGTGGTAAACTAAACAGTGGTCCCTCTCTGTAAGATAGCAGCAATGCAATTATGCAAACAGGAAAACTAAAATGTAGATAACAGGATTCGAACCCAGCGGTATAAGCAGACTATCTTGGCTACATATATGACCGAGGTCAGCGAGTGCCAGTGCACCCCGTCCTTCGTATGTAGCCAATATAGTCCGCGAAGCAGTATGAGCATCTACAAATTTGGTTGGCACTAAATTATGTGGCAGAGTTATGATGTTGTTGAATAAAAATAAACATGGATCAGATTAATTAAAGACAAAACAAGTCTTTGCAGCAAGTAATTTTTGTATAACAATAATCTCTTCATTATTAATCACTGCATTAAAAAAGCTCTCAATTAATTACTACATAAACAATCCCTACATAATAATCCGGGGCAATTAGTAGGTGAATCAATCGGCCCTTTAGAAGCTTGTGAGCTATTCAAGCAAAAATTGTTGCCTCCTGAGTTGACTGACACCCTATTATTGATAGAGATAAAGTTGTCCTGTTTAATGCATTTAATCCGGTCATCGAAATAAAACCAAGCATGTTTTGTTGCCATTTTCCATGTCTGAATATGGGGTTCACAACCGTAATAGGAAACTTGAGAGTGAGCTAATAGTACTACCATCTTTCTAAATAAAACAAAGCATGTTTGTGTTGCCATTTTGTAGAATTTCTGTTTTGCACCACTAACTTATGCTCTCTTTTGTGATTGGAACTGTATTTTGTTTTATTTCTTTAGCAACCATATCCTAATCTTTTCATTTCTTTACGACATTATTACTTACTTTAAAAAAAAATTATCTACCACATACCAATTATTATCTCTCAAAAATTAGTTTTGTGTGTAGATTTGGTTCGAGTCAAGGATGAAATATACAACGGAAAAGCATTAGCATATTAAAGACGAATCTCAACACCATTAGCGACATATCACACTTGAAATACAAATATCATAAAGATGTATGTTGGAAATTTTTTTTTATTATAGGCGAAGCAATATAGGTTAGTGTCGAGAGCTGCTGCAGCATTTGTTGGGATCGAAATAGCTGCTGCATATTGACACCTCCAACATCAATATTCTCCAAAAAGACAAAAAAAATTTCAGATGGGCACGTGTCAAAGCATAGACAAAGAACCTCTAGGTTAACAAACAGTACAAATACTTCCCTCCTTCACTTGTAAACACTCACAACATTCATACGGTTTTATTATGTACAAGAATTATTAATTATTCAAGCTCTCATTTAGATCTTTTGAACGTTCATTAAATAAGACTACTTTTGCTCTTTACCTTATTTGCTTGTTATTGTTACTCACAATCTCTGTTTCAAAAGACTCGTCCAGGACGCGCCCCGGGGCGGGGCACTAGCAAAACACCCTGAAACTTTCGGACGGGGCTTAGATCCGTGGGACTTACGTTTCAAGCGCCCAACGATGCGCCCAGAGCACGCTCAACGCTCGGAACTCGGCTTATTGAACCTATGCAAAGATCTGTGCAATTCCCTAATTAAGATTGTTCATCCACAATTTTTTTTAAAAATGAAGTTATATTCATCTATAGAAATTCAAAAATTGAGTATAACTCAATTAACGAGACATAATATTACATGTATTATAATTAAGAATATCATAAGGATGAATATCATCTGTATACTTAATCTAAAAAAGCATAGCCGCTGTTTATAGCATCACCACTTGTTGTTGGTCTTCATGTTTTATTTCAATCACTCAAAATTATTAGACTTCAATTATTTTACAATTTAGTAGAAATTTTATATTTATCAATGAAGAATTTATGTTTTAAACTATAATAGTAATAAATTTTTATTGTTTATTCACTTTTTATAGTAACAAATTTTTATTTTTAATTGTTTAAAAGTTAAGACCTTATGGTTTATTTGTATTTCATAAAAACTGTAACATTATTCAATTTCTTACCATTGTTAAAAAGGTTAGATCTTTTGTTTCTATAATTTCTTTTTCTTATTTTTAATTTTTTTGTACTTTTGATATTTTTTGGCTCATTATGCTATTTTATTTATTTAAAATTAATTAAAAAAATAAGATTCATGGGACTTACGCCCCACATTTCGGGACTTACGTCTCGCCTCATTATAGGTAAAACGTCTCGCCTTGCGCCCCGCTTTTTAAAACATTGCTCACAATAGATTAAGCTTCACAAATCATTCATTAACTAAACTTAACTCTAAAAGGGATCATTTAATCTTGATATAACACCTTGTTTTTTACTCATTAAACATAAAATTAATCGTTAGTAACTAAAATCTGATTTAGGCCACACAATTTAATCTAATTATTAACGTAATTTCAGGTTTTGTCGAGTGACTAGGAAGCATCCCATAATTAATGGGGTTAGAAATAGCACCTACTATGCATGGGATTGGTACCAATAATTGTCAAAATTAGGGATCATTGTAAATAAGGATTCATTTGTGTAAATTAGGGATTATTGCAATTACGAGAGTATAGTTTTATATCTGAGTGAAAATCCGTGCTACTCCTTTGTTTAACGTCCGATGAAACTTAACCTCGAACTTGAATGCTTGAAACTTGAAGATGAAATACTGCAACTTCTTATTTTACTAACTCGTTCATGCTTCTTGCAATTTACACGGTTTCTCGGGAAACTTAGAAGCAACTTCTTGCATATAGGTGGGTTCAACACAAGTTCAGTTCTTCGTGTCCCAAAAAAGCATTATGATTGAAAGTAGGTAACTAGTTAGAACACTTAATAAATTTCCAGAAACAAACAAAGAGAAAAAGGATAGCAGGGCTACTCGATTACTTATATGCACATACCAACAATTGCAAGAAGCTTACTGTCTTCCTACCCAAATTCTTCTTGCATAACTATAAGCTTAAGCAAAACATAGTCATTGTTTCATTGCCATCCTCAGTGTTTGACAATTCTGAGATCATCCAAACTTCTGAACTCACCTAAAAGATATCCATAGTTATCGATGATTGGTACGCCCAGTTTCAGTGAAACATTGACTTCCTTATTACCTGGAAGTTGGACCCATTGTCCCTTCCACAGATCTTCATCCTCTTTACCTACTTGATTCTCCCCTGCACTTGAATCAGTTGGCTTATCGGTTTGAAACTCTGCCTTCTTTGATACCTGGAAACCGGATTTCTTACACTGATAAGCATTGAAAGCTTCTTCAACAGTGCCAAGAGTCTCCAACAAAATCTCAGAAGTATGTTTTCCTAGTTCTCTCTTTTGAACCCACATGGAGTGGCTTATTTCATGACTTTCAATCCTTCCTCCATTAAATGAATTTGACATTGGAACATCAGCTTCCAAGGACGAGGCTCCACAACCTGATTCGAGCTGAAATCCTTCATGAACAGTTTCATGTCCTTGCTTAGCATCGACTAATTTCTCTTTCCCATCTTGCTTTGCCCTTGCACTAGAATGAGTTTTCAAATTACATTGCTGCTTCGCCTTGACTAGTTTCTGAATTTCAAGCTTCTTAGATTGAAAAGCTTGTGAAGCCTCTTCAGCAGTGTCAAACATCCCCAACCAAATCAATTTGTTGCTGATGCGGTCACAAATCTCAGAATTATATCTCCCTGGCTCGCTCTTCTGAACCCCAAGGATGCGAGTTGTTTTTTGAGAATTTGTTTTATTTCTACCAACATATATGGTTTGATCATTAATATGATCACAATTCTTTGGCTTATTCTCCTTACTTCCCTTGCTTAATTTCTCAAACTTGGACTTCTTGGAGAAATAAGTTTCTGAATCCGCTACAACAGTGTCAGAAGTGCCCAACAATACCTTCTTACTTCTAATCAGGTCTTTAACCACATCTACATTCCAGCCATTCTTTTGCCTTCGGATTCCAAGTAAGCTTCTCTTAGCTTTAGGATGGCTTGTTGCAATATTAACAATACACCCATTAGATGATTTTGTGCCATGGACATTAGCCATCAAACACAAGGCTTCTTTAGAAGATTCTACACAAATGATGGGTTCTTTCCCTTGATTGGCCTTAACTAATTTCTCAAACTCAGATTTCTTGGAGAGATAAGCCTGTGAAGCATCTTCAACAGTGTCAAAAGTGCCCAACCATACTTCCTTATGGCGAAAAGGGTCTGTAATCCTAGCACCATATCTCCCGCTTTTAAGCCTTTGGGTTCCAAGTAAGCCTTTGGATGGCTTATTAACAGATTGAAGAGTAGCCAAGAATTCTTGCTTTTTCAACAAAAAAGCATTGGAAGCTTCTTCAGCAGTGTTAAAGGTACCCAACCAAACAGTTTTTTTCGTGATCGGATCTCTAATCGCAGCACCAAACTTACCATTTTTTCTCTTATTAACCCCAATAAGTCCTGTCACATTCCCCCTGTAATTGTGTTGAAAAGGAGTGAACTTTACCTTGTTTTCTGTTTGTTTTTTGTTGGTTTCATCTTTTTCTTTTTCCTCTACAAGCAGTTGTTGATTAGTTTCCATTGCTAGTATACCAAGAAGAAACAAAAAATGTGAATAACACTAGCCAGAGCAGAATATAGCGCACAACCCTAACAAACTTGTGAGCTAATACTACCATCTGTCAAAATAAAATGCTCTCTTTTATGATAGGAAATGGAACTCTATTTTATTTTTTAACAATGTATCATAATCTTTTCAAATTATTTAAAGAACCTCAATTGTTTTTTAATTATTACGTGGAAAATAAAAGAATCCCGCTTTCTCCGATATGTGTGTGCAGATTTAGTTTGAGTCCAAGATGAAGTATACTACTGAAAAGCATTAGCATATTAATAAAGACAAATCTCAACACCATTAGCAACATATCATATTTACTTGAAAACACAAATATACTATCATAAAGATGCCATCATGCATGCATGCTCTACTGTAATCTGTAAAGGAGTGTTATAAAGATGTAATCATGTTATTAATGTAATTCCAGGTTAATTAGGTCTTAGTGATTAGGAAATTATCCCATAATTAATGAGATTAGGAATAGTACCTAGCATCAATGGCATTTTAACAAATTGATGAGTAGCCAAGAATTCTTGCTTTTTCAACAAAAAAGCATTGGAAGCTTCTTCAGCAGTATTAAAGGTACCCAACCAAATGTATTTTTTGGTAGTCGGATCTTTAATCTCGGCACCAAATTTACCCCCTCTTGCCTTCCGAACCCCAATAAATCCTGTTGCATTTCTCATGTGTTTTTGCTGAAAAGGACTCAAAAGTTTTACCTTGTTTTCTGTCTGTTTTTTGTTGGTTTCTTCTTTTTCTTTTTCCTCCACAAGCATTTGTTGATCAGTTTCCATGGCTAGTATACCATGAAGAAACAAAATGTGTAACACTGGCCAGAGGGTACAACCCTAAGAAACTTGTGAGCTAATACGTACCATCTGTTAAAAATGCTCTGTTTGTGATTGGAACTCTAAAATAGTTTATACTCACTCCGTCAACTTTGTTTGTCGTACTTTCCTTATTAGTATGTTACAAAAAGATTGTCATATTTTTAAATTTGACAATAATTCAATTCTTAAGTTATTTTTTAACTAATTTAGCGCTATACAAATATTCGTGGTTTATTTTATACCACAAATTTAAAAAAAAAAAAAATTCTTTATTAAACTTCGTGCCAAATCAAAATATGACAAACAAATTGTATTCACTCTCTTATATTTTTACAATAATAATTAAAGAATCTCCACTGATTTTTTAATTATTACGAGGAAAATAAAATTATGATCTCTCATAAATTATTTCTAAAATAAGTTGGATGGGTACTCTTCCCGCCTTCCCCAATATGTGTGTATAAATTTATTTCAAATCCAAGGTGAAATTTACTACTGAAAAGCATTAGCATATTAAAGACAAGTCTCAATACAATAAGCGACATATCATAGTTGAAAAAAGGAGTATCATGATGTATTTCCAGATTAGGTCTTACGGATTATAAAGTTATCCCATAATTGAGATTAGAAATAGCACCTGTTGGTAGACCCTTAATTGACAATATTAGGAATCATTCTAAAATAAAATTCATTTGTGCAAAAAATAACTTGTAAGTAGGCCTGGGAATAGAGCTGAGCCGTTTCGGAGCTCAGAGCTTGGCTTGGCTCGATTGCCTTTTAGCTCACGCTCGGCTCGGCTCGATCTCATTTAAAGTTTGCCTCAGCTCGGCTCGGCTCGGTCAAAGCTCGGCTCGACACGATTAGCTTGATTAATCGTGTAACTTTTTCTTTAAAATATAACTTCCATTCATTAGACTTAATTATCCAAAAAATTAGAAGTCTACGTGTTATTTAATATGTTAATGCAATAGTTAACAATTGATAAACTAGTACTTTTATCTTTATCTATGATTATGATCAAAACGAAAAATTCAACTATTATTTTTTATATTACTGTATTAAGTATGGGGACACAAGAAAAAAGTTGGCTTGGGCTCGGTTAAACTCCAGCAAAGCTCAGTTGAGCTCGGCTCGGTATGTATAAAGCTCGGTTTGGTTCGGGCTCGGTTAAGCTCGGCTCGGCTCGCTCGATGCTAAGGCCTACTTGTAACCAAGAAATGAGATGCAACAACCTCTATACAATTTTATACTAGTAGTGTTTAATTTCTAAGTGAGAAATCCATGCTATTGTTTAACGTTAATGAATCTTAACCTTGAACTAAATGTTTGAAACTAGTAGATGAAATACCTTAAGTTCTTACTTTAATAACTCGTTGGTTATTGCAATTTCTAATGTGTCTTCTAATTTGAGTCCCATGAAAATATAGCATGCCCTTTCCCCCTTAAACGGTTTCTTGGGACACTTAGAAGGTACCTCTTGCAGAGTTGTGTTCAAGACAAGTTCAATTCTTCACAGTGATGTCCCAAAAGTCATTAGGATTAGGCCTGGGCATCGAGCGAGCGAGCCGAGCCCGAGCCGAGCCCAACCGAGCTTACTATGTTACCGAGTCGAGCCGAGCCTGAGCCGAGCTTTAAACTATGCCGAGCCGAGCCGAGCTCGAGCCGAGCTCAACCGAGCTTTGCTAGAGTTTGACCGAGCCCGAGCCGAGCCCGAGCTGACTCTTTTTCTTTTGTGTCCTCATACTTAATAATATAAAAAATAATATTTATTTTTTTTCATCATAATCATTAAAAAAACAGTTTTAGAGATGATGTTAAAAATATGATAAGTAGTTTTACCCTATAACTTATGTTAAAAGTGTTAGTTATTTTAATTTGATTTGATTTAAAACATCTAGTAGGCTTATAAATTTTAATATTATGGTTATAAATTTTACCATGTTAATAATTAAATGGTTAAATTAAAAATATGAATTGCATTTGATTTTTAGTATCAGCTATTTAGTAGGCTTAACCTTTACATTATGAGAAAATAAATTTGTTTATGTCAAATAAATAAGGATAAGAGTACAAGTTTATCAATTGTTAATTATATTAAATATTAAGTAGACTTCAAATTAGTAATTGAGACTAATGAATGAAAGTTATATTTTAAAGAGAAAATTACATAATAAATCAAGCTAACCGAGCCGAGCCGAGCCAGCTCTGTCGAGCCGAGCTTTGACCGAGCCGAGCCGAACCGAGCCAAACTTTGAATAAAACCGAGCCGAGCCTCTTTTCAAAATGAGCCGAGCCGAGCCGAGCCGAGCTAAAAGGCAATCGAGCCGAGCCGAGTTCCGAGCTGGCTCAGCTCTATGCCCAGGCCTAATTAGGATGAACCGATGAATATATGTACAGCTAACTAATTAGCACAAATAAGAAATATCCAGAGAAGAAGAAGGATAGCAGGGCTACTCGTTTACTAATATACACATTCTAACAACTGCAAGAAGCTTACTGCCTTTCTATCTACAGAGCCATAAAGCTGGTAAACTAACCAAAAAATTTCTGGTAACTTGCATAACTATAAGCTAAGGCAAAACATAGTTACTGTTTCATTGCCATCCTCAGTGGTTAACGAAATCTGAGATCATCCAAACTTCTGAATTCACCTAAAAGACATCCATAGTTATCAATGATTGGTATGCCCAGTTTCAGTGAAATATTGACTTCCTTATTTTCCCATCGACAAATCTTCATCCTCTTCACCTACTTGATTTTCCCCTGAACTTGAATCAGTTGGCATATCGGTTTGCAACTCTGCTTTCTTTGTTCTCTGGAAAACAAATTTCTTACACCTATAAGCACGGAAAGCTTCTCCGGCAGTGCCAATGTCCCCAACAAAATCTCAGTGTGGCTTTTCTATTCATTTGAATGGGTCAAGGGAAACCAATGATGGTGCACCAATGCAATTTCAGCACTATGACGAGAACTGTAAAAAGGGATTTATGGAAGGGCAATATTGTTCATTTTAGCTATCTTATCCCAGTAATGCAAATCCTGTATTTTTTACCAAGTTGATGGTGGAATAAAATAGTGTTGAGATTCATGAATAAAGTTGTACCGGTATTACATATACCAACATTGGGATAGTAACAAAACATGGTACAAACTAATGCAGATTCCTATAACCATGAACTATTTCTCCTAATACCTCATACCAAACGACCCTTCAGTTCTTAATTACTACCTCGTTCATGGTTCTTTGCAATTTCCACTGTGTCCTCTGATTTGAGTCCTATGAGAATATACCCTCCCTTTCCCCCTTAGAGGATTTCTGGAAACTTAGAAGCAACCTCTCACAGAGGTGGGTTTTAAGACAAGTTCAATTATTCATAGTGACGTCCCAAAAGGCATTAGGATGAACATACGTAACTAATTAGCACACATAAGAAATTTACAGAAAAGCTGAAACAAACTGAAAGAAGAAGGATAGCAGGGCTACTAGTTTACTAATATGCACATACCAACAATTGCAAGAAGCTTACTGCCTTTCTACTATCTACAGAGCCTTAAAGCTGGTCAACTAACCAAAAATCCTCTTGCACAACTATAACCTAACGGAAAACACAGTTACTGTTTCATTTCCGATCCACAGTATTTAACATACTCTGAGGTCATCTATATTTCTGAACTCACCTAAAAGAGATCCATAGTTATCGATGATTGGCACGCCCAGTTTGAGTGAAATGTTGACTTCCTTATTACCTGGAAGTTGGACCCACTGTCCCATCCACATATCCTCGTTCTCTTCACCTTCTTGATTCTCCCCTGCAGTTGAATTAGTTGGCATATCGCTTTGCAACTCTGCCTTCTTTGATCTCAGGAAAACAGATTTGTTGCACTGATAAGCATTGAAAGCTTCTTCAGCAGTGCCATGAGTCTCCAACAAAATCTCAGAAGTATGTTTTCTCTTTTGAACCCCCATGGAGTGGCTTATATCATGACTTTCAATCCTTTGGTCACATCCTCCATTAGATGAATTTGACATTGGAACATCAGTTTCCAAAGACGAGGCTCCACAAGCTGATTCGAGCTGTCCTTGCTTGGCATTGAGTAATTTCTCTTTCCCATCTTGCTTCGCCTTGACTAGTTTCTGAATTTCAAGCTTCTTAGATTGAAAAGCTTGCGAAGCCTCTTCAGCAGTGTCAAACATCCCCAAATAAAGCATTTTCTTACTGATTGGGTTGTAAATCTCAGAAGTATATCTCCCTGAATTTCTCTTGCGAACCCCAACAAAATGTGTTCCACACTAGCAACATTATCCACACTTACCCCAACAGGCGATCCAGTCTGAATTTGATAACAAGTTTTTGGTTTATTCTCCACATTTCCCTTGCTTAATTTTTCAAACTCGGACTTGTTGGAGAAATAAGCTTCTGAATCATCTACAACAGTGTCATATGTGCCAAACAATACCTTCTTACTTCTAATCAGGTCTCTAACCACAGTAGCATTCCAGCCATTCTTTCGCCTTGGAGTTCCAAGCAAGCTTCTCTTGGCTTTAGGATGGGCTGTAACATTATAAATGCACGCATCAGATGATTTTGTGCCATGGGTTTTAACCATTACACACGACGCCTCTTCAGAAGATTCTACACAAATTATGGATCCTTTCCCTGTATTGACCTTGTCTAATTTCTCAAACTCGGATTTCTTGGAGAAATTAGCTTCAGAAGCCTCTTCAACAGTTTCAAAAGTGCCCAACCATACTTCCTTATGGCTAAAAGGGTCTTTAATCCTAGCACCATATCTCCCGTTTTTAAGCCTTTGGGTTCCAAGTAAGCCATTAGCCAAGAATTCTTGCTTTTTCAACAAATAAGCCTTGGAAGCCTCTTGAGGAGTGTTAAAGGTACCCAACCAAATCGTTTTTTTCTTAAGCGGATCTTTAATCACAGCACCAAACGTACCCTCTTTTCTCTTATTTACACCAGGAAATCCTATCGCATTTCCCCTTTGATTGCGTTGAAAAGGAGTGAACTTTACCTTGCTTTTGCTGCTTTCTTCTTTTTCCTCTACAAGCTTTCCTTGATAAGTTTCCATGGCTATTATACAATCAAACAAAATATACGTAAGCAATTAAGAAAAGAAATACAAATTTCATAGAATAAGTCCTAAAAGATTATGTTACTCTTTTATGTATAAACATTGTCCCGGGTCCCAAATATAAATTTAACATCATCCTAAATATATCCTCAATCTTGGTCATATTCATAACACTAACCTAGTCTCTTCATTTCTTTACAAAATTATTCAAGTCTCTAAATCCCATCTCTCCAATATCTAGTGAAGATTTAAGCAAAAGGACTCTTCAAGTCCTCAATTAAAAAAAGTAAAATATATCCCCTCTACTTTCAAGTATTGTTTTGGCCTAACCTCCATCTAAGTATTCGGTTAAAATTACCCCCTCCCGTTAATGTTTGGGTTGTATATACTCCTCAGACTAACGGAAGGCATACGTGGCACTATTAAAAGTCAAAATTAAATAAAAAACCTGCCCCTTTTTAATTTCACCCAATTTACAATCCGACCCACCCTTTTAACACGTGACGTGACCCATAAAATCCCTTACTTAACAATTAAATCCCTATATTTTCAAATTCAAATTAAAATGTAAGTATTTTTTTAATATTTGAATGGAATGATACAAATATTTTTTGAAAGATAAATATGTTGGCTTATCTTAACTAATATTTATAAAATTTGAATGGGACGATATTAACACAAGCTAATCATTTCATAGTTGAAGGATTATCTCCAAACTGTGGTTAAAATAGTATTGGAATTGAGGTTACTATATAGGATAAAGCAAAAATCTGGACCAAGTTAAAAAACAATTCGAATTCATGATTGAAAGAAAAAATGTTCAAATTTGAATTTAGATTACTATATACTCCTATAAAGATTGTTTGAAATTAATTGGAATATGTCAGTGTTCCTAATTTGGTTGAAAGATAATGAAAAATGATAGAATTAAAAATGCACAATAGAACGATTAGAGCTAAAATGAAAATTTACGTAAAGTCTTACTCCATTTGATTAGAACTATTCCTTCAAAACGATGAAAATCACTACAAAATTCAGTAAATTTCTTTCAAAAATTTGTATTAGAAATTCTAGTTTACTCCAATCATAACAAAATATTTCGTTAATATATTAAAAATATCAAATTAGTAGAAAATAACGTAAGGACGAGTTTGTTGTGGAAGAAGTCCTATAAAGTTTCTATCACATTTCAAATTCAAATTAGCAACTTTAGCACATATTTCAGTTAAACAAGAAGCAAGATACTATTAGAATAAAGATAACACATTTAAGATAAATCGAAAAACTCTCTACTATCGCTAATTTAGAATTCTAGGTGAAAAATAAAATTTTTAAATTTAAATTAAAAGATAACAACACTTATTTTAAATTTAAACATAAAGTATTCATCTCCCTCCTCTCTTTCTCTTATTTAATCCCTTCGATCCCAAAGTGGGAGTCAGATATTCACAAAGCTCACTGCTTCTTCTTTGTTTTATTTTAGATTCTCATTTCATATTTATATATTTTGTAATTTCGACGTATTTACGTTTTTTTTTGTTTGTGCACATATATTATAAAGATTGATATCATTACTTAATTTGCTGAACGTATGCAAATTTATAAAGAGATTTTGAGAAGAAAATATAGGGATTTAATTGTTAAGTAAGGGATTTTATGGGTCGGGTCGCGGGTTAAAAGGGTGGGTCGGGTTGTAAATTGGGTGCAATTAAAAAAGAACCCACATTCAAATTTCAAATTTCAAATTTCAAACTTTTCATTTCTCCCCATTCTTCTCTCTCTTCTACTACTTCTTTCTTTCCTTATTCCCCTTCTTCCCAATCTGCTCTCTTTCTTCATCTTCTCCCTCATTTCTTCTTTATCTCCTCCGTTCATTTTTTTTTTAACATTTTCACCATCTCTGTTCTTATCTTTGTGTGTTTTCTTCATTTTCCTTCCTCTTTTTCTTCATTTATTTTTTCTTTCCATTGTATTTTGTATTTCTAGTGAAGATTTAGTGGTAGAATATTTTAATTTTTTTTTAAATATTGGAGATGCTTCTGCAGTCCGTTAAACAAATTTAGGAATTGGTTGAATCAACCAAGAATCGATTCATCAACTCGTAGTTGCTTGAATCGACCGAAAGTTGTTTGAATCAACCGAGAGTTGGTAATCAACTTATGGTAACCAATAAAGGCATTTCATGTACCTCCATACTCTTTAAGTTTGAGGTTCCCCAGTTGCTTTAAACTTCCAACTTGAATTCCTTTACGACGTCAATCGATTTTTATGTTACCACTTTATTGGTTCTTGTACTTGGCAATAGAGACTTAGCATGCATTTTATTTGATCAAGCTCTATGATGGTGTAAATCGCTATTTGCTCTGTGGTTTTGTAAGTGTGAAGCTTAGTCTTAAAAATCGATTGACATGTATGTAAGAAACTCGTTGAGGCAAGGATGGCTGGATGCATAACAAATAGGTTAAAGAGTAGGAATCAATAATCACATAGGTTATTTGATGAAGTTATTAAACTTTACACCGTCCAAGTTGTTAGATGTGGGTACACTTTATTTAATTTAATTTCTATCTCAACACGCTCCTCACGTGTGGACTTGATTTTTTTTTATGACACGTGGAAGTTGTGTGACCATCTCATCTAAAAACTTAAGCTGTTATATGTGGTACACCTTATTTAATTTAATTACTATCTCAACATAATCCACATAACAGAAAGTAGCGGTTATAACTTTCTTCACTGAATTTATTAATTACATTGCCTCGGTTTTTGTTGCTTTCCTCGTTTTTGTCCTCAGAATATTCTCTTCAAGATTAAGAGGGATGACAATATGACATACTAGCCCTCTTATTTTTGACAATGCTAGGAACTCATTCGAAATAAGGATTACTGTGAGCAAGTGAGATGTAACAACCTCTGTACAATTAGTAGTGTTTTATATCTAAAATCCGTGCTGATTTTACCAAGCGATGAATCTTAACCTTGGGTTTATATTTCCCTTTTGATCATGTGGAAACTTATCTATGCTGGTTTTGTTTTTAGGTAACAACCTCTTTAGGTAACTGCTTTACATATAAGTGAAAATCCGTACTATTCTCCAACATGCACAACGGTCATGCAAGAAATGAAATCTTGAACTCCATCTCGAATGCTGAACTACTCCATACAGGAATATTTGACGTTCTTATTTTAAGAACTCATTCTGCTTCTTGCAATATCTAATGTGTCCTCTGGTTTTTAGTCTCGCCTTTTACCTTTTAAAAGATATTGGAACACTTTAATCATGGCATATGTTAGGAAAAAGAGTGATATGTTTGTGGTGAAAAATCTGGATATGCTTCAAGCCGTGTATCTTCCTTAATTCACTTTCCAAAGAGAATTATTTGTCCCTCACAAATACTCTCTCGGGATAGAATGAAGCAAAACCAAGAAATAATGGAAACCAATCTCTGAAACACACAAAAGGTAATGCTGCAGTCACTAAATCTTATGCAGATTTTCTGCAGATTTTCTGCAGGAAGAAAGTAGTTTTCTGGGATGATTTTCTGATGGAATATTTCCAGTATGTTCCTATATTTATAGAGGAGTTTGAACCCTAGACCTGAAACAACACAACCTTTGGGGAAGAGATGTGTTAGTTTCATGAAAAGATACCCTTTCAGAGAAGTTGTTTCTTTTCCAGAAAGTTGCTAATTATCTGGTTATTTTCTCTTGAAAATTCCAACAATTAATTGTTAGGAAAAAGAGTAATATGTTTGTGGTGAAAAATCTGGATATGCTTCAAGCCGTGTATCTTCCTTAATTCACTTTCCAAAGAGAATTATTTGTCCCTCACAAATACTCTCTCGGGATAGAATGAAGCAAAACCAAGAAATAATGGAAACCAATCTCTGAAACACACAAGAGGTAATGCTGCAGTCACTAAATCTTATGCAGATTTTCTGCAGGAAGAAAGTAGTTTTCTGGGATGATTTTCTGATGGAATATTTCCAGTATGTTCCTCTATTTATAGAGGAGTTTGAACCCTAGACCTGAAACAACACAACCTTTGGGGAAGAGATGTGTTAGTTTCATGAAAAGGTACCCTTTCAGAGAAGTTGTTTCTTTTCCAGAAAGTTGCTAATTATCTGGTTATTTTCTTTTGAAAATTCCAACAGCATATGCATTGCAAAAAGAATGTATACTCAAGTATTCTCGAGGAGATTGAAATAGCCTCACTACAAACCAATAAATACAAATAGATCCTGATGTGAAGCTTATGCAAAGATAGAGGGAGCCTTTCCTTAATTCAGGAAAATATGAAACTTGGTGGAGAAAGACAGAGAATTAGTATTTGACAGTTCACTCGTCCAAATTCTTGTTTGCAGTAAATAATGACAAGTCAATTCTTGAACACGTATGTAAAGGCCGGTGTTTACGGAGTAATATTCACAAACCAAAAATTGCAAGAAGCTTACCAGTCTTACATATTACTAGTATCTACAGAGTTCTAAAGCAGTAAACTATCCCAAGATCTTCTTGCATAACCATAAGCTAAGGCAAATCATAGTTACTGTTTCATTGACATCCTAAATCTAACAAATACTAAGATTGTCCAAACTGCTGAACTCACCTAACAGAGATCCATAGTTATCAATGATTGGTACGCCCAGTTTCAGTGAAAAAATGACTTCCTTATTACCTGGAAGTTGGACCCATTGTCCCATCAACAAATCTTCATCCTCTTGATCTTTATGATTCTTCCCTGCACTTGAACCAATTGGCACATCATCTTGAAACTCGGCCTTCTTTGATCTCTCAAAATTCGGTTTCTTGCAGTGATAAGCCTTTAAAGCTTCTTCAGCAGTGCCAAGAGTCCCCAACAAAATCTCAGAAGAACATTTTCCTGATTTTCTCATTTCAACCCCACTTGAGTGGCTTATTTCATGACTTTCGTTTCTTTGCTCACTTTCTCCATTGAATGAATTTGATATTGGAACTTCAATTTCCAAGGGCGAGGCTCCACTAGCTGATTCGAGCTGGAATCCTTCAAGATTTACAGTTTCCTCTCCTTGCTTGACATTGATTAATTTCTCCTTCCCATCTTGCTTTGCCCTTGCACTAGAATGAATTTGCCTACTACTTTGCTGATTCACCTCGACTACTTTTGGAAACTCGAGCTTCTTAGATTGAAAAGTTTGTGAAGCCTCTTCAGCAGTGTCGAAAATCCTCAAATAAAGTGTTTTCTTACTGATGGGGTTGTAAATCTCCGACATATATCTCCATGACTTTCTCTTGCGAACCCCAACAATATGTGTTGGTTTGTGAGAATCGATTGTTCTTTTATTACCCATACTAGTAACATTTAAGGTTTGATCATTATCCAAATACGACGATGCCCCAACAGGTGATTGAGGCTCATTTTGATCACAATTCTTAGAGTCAGAAGTGCCCAACCATACCTTCTTACATCTAACCAGGTCTCTAACCACCTCAGCATTCCACCCATTCTTTTGCCTTCGGATTCCAAGTAAGCTTCTCTTGGCTTTAGGATGGCTTGTTACAGTATAAATACACCCATCAGATGAGTTATTGCCATGGACACGAGCCACTATTGACGAGGCTTTTTTAGAAGATTCTACACAAATGATGGGTTCTTTCCCTGTTTTAACCTTTACTAATTTCTCAAACTCGGATTTCTTGGAGAAATAAGCTTCAGAAGCCTCTTCAGCAGTGTCGAAAGTGGCCAAATGTACTTGCTTACGGCTAAAAGGGTCTCTAATCCTAGCACTATACCTCCCGCTTTTAAGCTTTTGGGTTCCAATTAAGTTTGTATTGGCTTTAGGATGGCTTCTCACAGTATAAATACACCTATCTGATGATTTTTTGGCATGAAGACTAGCCATTAAAGACGAGGCATCTTTGGAAGATTCTGCACGAATGATGGGTTCTTTCCCTGTATTGACCTTTAATAATTTCTCTAGCTCGGATTTCTCGGAGAAAAAAGCTTCAGAAGCCTCTTCAATCAGTGTCAAAAGTGCCCAAATGCACTTGCTTATGGCTAAAAGGGTCTGCAATCCTAGCACTATATCTTCCACTCTTAAGCCTTTGCGTTCCAGGGAAGTTTCTCTTTGCTTTTAAGCCTTTGGATTCTTCAAAAGATTCTACACAAATGATGGGTTCTTTCCCTGTATTGACCTTTACTAATTTCTCAAACTCGGAGTTCTTGGAGAAATAAGCTTCAGAAGCCTCTTCAACAGTGTCAAAAGTGCCCAAATGCACTTGCTTATGGCTAAAAGGGTCTGCAATCCTAGCACTATATCTTCCACTCTTAAGCCTTTGCGTTCCAGGGAAGTTTCTCTTTGCTTTTAAGCCTTTGGATTCTTCAAAAGATTCTACACAAATGATGGGTTCTTTCCCTGTATTGACCTTTAATAATTTCTCTAGCTCGGATTTCTCGGAGAAAAAAGCTTCAGAAGCCTCTTCAACAGTGTCAAAAGTGCCCAAATGCACTTGCTTATGGCTAAAAGGGTCTGCAATCCTAGCACTATACCTTCCACTCTTAAGCCTTTGCGTTCCAGGGAAATTTCTCTTTGCTTTTAAGCCTTTGGATTCTTCAAAAGATTCTACACAAATGATGGGTTCTTTCCCTGTATTGACCTTTACTAATTTCTCAAACTCGGAGTTCTTGGAGAAATAAGCTTCAGAAGCCTCTTCAACAGTCTCAAAAGTGCCCAAATGCACTTGCTTATGGCTAAAAGGGTCTGCAATCCTAGCGCTATACCTTCCGCTTTTAAGCCTTTGAGTTCCAGGTAAGCCTTTGGATGGCTTTTTAGTAGATTGATGAGTAGCCATGAATGCCTTCGGATTGCTTTTTAACTCGGATTTCTTGGAGAAATAAGCTTCAGAAGCCTCTGCAATAGTGTCAAAAGTGCCCAAATGTACTTGCTTATGGCTAAAAGGATTTGCAATCCTAGCACTATACCTTCCGCTTTTAAGTCTTTGGGTTCCAGGTAAGCCTATGGATGGCTTTTTAACAGATTGATGAGCAGCCATGAATGCCTGCTTTTTCAACAAATAAGCATTGGAAGCTTTTTCAGCAGTGTTAAAGCTACCCAACCAAATGGATTTTTTCTTAAACGGATGTGTAATCACAACACCAAATGTACCATCTTTTCTCTTATATACCCCAGGACATCCTGTTGCATTTCTCCTGTGATTGGAGTTTATCAGTTTTTTGCTGGTTTCTTTTTCTTTTTCCTCTACAAGCATTCTTTGATTAGTTTCCATTGCCAGTATACCATGAAGAAACAAAATGTTCCAACACTAGCCAGAGTTTAAAGCAGAATATATGTACACCTTAAGAAACTTGTGAGCTGATACGTAGTACCATCTCTCAGAATCTCTGTTATGATTGGAACTCTATTAGGTGTATTTTATGTTTTAACGATTGTATCTTAATCTCTAAAATTCTTTACTAAATTATTAAAGAACCTCAATTGTTTCTTATTGTTACGAGGAATAAACACTTGGTGTGTTTGGTAAATATTTTCTATTAAAATAATTAAAATACCTTGAGTTATTTAAAAATATATATATTACATTAAAAATGATAGATGACGAACTGTTATAGACCAAATAGGAGAGCCCAACCTAAAAGATTAGTCTAGTAGGTGGGAGAGCCCATTTGGTCTATATACACATTAACATCTCTCTTTTTTATTAATAGGATTTTTTACATAAAAGTACAAGTTTTAGAGCTTAATTACCAAACATAGCAACATTTTAGTAAAATTACCCTATATAGAGGAAAACACAAGTTAATTACAAATATAGCAAAAACATAGCAATATTCTTTCATAACATACAAAACCCTTACATTCTTCCTCCTATTTCCCACACTATCACTTTTGCTCCTCCAATTTCTCCCTATTTCACTTTTTCTCCCACCATTTCCCCCAATTTCACTTTTATTCGTATCATTTCTCTCAATTTCACTTTTCCTCATCACATCCTCGATGTATCTCGTTGTATCTCACCATATCTCAATGTTTCTAGATTGTTTTAGCATTTGTTTCATCCCGTTTGTGCATTGTTTCTCACAGTTTCTAAAATATTTCACATTTTTTGCATTGTTTTACATTATATTTTACATTTTATATTAGATTTTTTTCTAGCCTTTTTAGACTGTTTCAGCACTATATATGTACTATTTTTGCTCCGTATTTGATTGTTTCTGCACCGTTTCAACTGTTTCTGCAGCACCGTATCTCAACTATTTCTACAGCACCGTATCTAACTGTTTCTGCACCGTTTCAACTGTTTCTGCAGCACCGTATCTAACTGTTTCTGCACCGTTTCAACTGTTTCTGCAGCACCGTATCGAACTGTTTCTGCACCGTTTCAACTGTTTCTAACTGTTTCTGCACCGTTTCAACTGTTTCTGCAGCACCGTATCTAACTGTTTCTGCACCATTTCAACAGTTTCTGCAGCACCGTATCTTAACAGTTTCTGCAGCATCGTATCATAACTGTTTCTGCACTGTTTCAACTGTTTCTGCAACACCGTATCGAACTGTTTCTGCACCGTTTCAACTGTTTCTAACTGTTTCTGCAGCACCGTATCTAACTGTTTCTGCACCATTTCAACTGTTTCTGCAGCACCGTATCTTAACAGTTTCTGCAGCACCGTATCTCAACTGTTTCTGCAGCACCGTATCTAACTATTTTCTGCACCGTTTCAACCGTATATATATACAAGTGAAGAAACAAAATATCTACTTTATCTAGTACAATTTTTATTGGCTAAATTTGTACAAATCCTATTGGTTAATGAAAGAAACAAATTATGTGCTATTTTTGCAAATAGAATTCCTTGTCACATGCTGAAGGTTGTAAAAGTATTTATTGAATCTCACTTGCCACTTGTACGGTCAGAATTGCTCCAGCACCTTCGTTTATCAAGGTCTACTTTGTGCTACCAAGAATGAGGACTTTGAACTCAACAGTTCAGTCAACTCGTTTGTTCCTTGCCTCTTCAATTCAACTTTTCTCTTTTCCCTCATTTTGTCTCCTTTCTCCTTTGTTTCATTTTTCAAGATGATCTTTGTATCAAACTCATCTGTAATTTCAACAAATACTCGTAATATTAACAACTGAAGACATATCTTGTGAATGCCAACACAGAAGAGAACAAAAGGTATTTTTCAAAGCAAGGTTAACGTCGATGCCAATTCCACTATACGCGAACGAAGAACAGAACACCGGCGACGCTGTGACGAGGAGGTGGAATTTGGAATGGGCATAACCTGTGACTATGACACGGTGAGTTTTGGCCAATTTCTAAAGTCCGATCTACCGTGATACACAACTTTTCTTGAGAAATTGAGTTCAAATCGAGAGTGAGGGGGTTGAGACGAAGCCGAGCATGTAGAATTTTTGGCTGGAGGTGGGCGGTCGCCGTTGCCGGTGGTGGTTCAACGGCTGAATCTGGTGGGGTAAAGAAAATGGGCAGATCTCTCTTGTAGTTTGGGTGTTTTAATTTGAACTGTGCTTTGGGTATTTTTATTGGGATTGGAAGAAATGTGCTATAAAAAATATTGTTATGTGTTGTAATTTGTAAAATAATGCTATTTTTTTGTAATTAAGGGTGAAAATTTGTATATTTGTATAAAAAACCCTTATTAATATGGGAGAGGTGCTCACAACATGAAGATATAATAAACGCGGAGTTATAAGCTTAGTCAAACATCTTGGGTTGAAAAGCATTAGCATATAAAGATAAATCAACAGCATTACCTGCAATAAGTTAGATGGGTGGTCTTGCCGGCTTATCCAGTACGGTGGGTAGATTAATGAGTAATTTGAGTCCAAGACGAAATATACAACTGAAAAGGCATTAGCATATTAAAGATAACTCTAAACACCATTAGTGACATATCCTACTCGAAAAAAATATATCATAAAGAGGTAATCATGCATGCTCAACCTAGCAGGATAGAACTAATTGCATTGCATTTATATAATCATAAAGATATAATCATGTTATTAACGTAATTCCAGGTTAGGTCTAGTGATTAGGAAGGCCTCCAATAATTAATGGGATTAGAAATAGCACATAGCATCAATAGGATTGGTAGACCCATAATTGGCAAAATTAGGAATCCATTATAAAGTAGTAGGATTCATTTGTGTAAAAAATTACTGTAAGCAAGAAATGAGATGTAACAACCAACCTCTATACAACTATAGTAGTGTTTTATATCTAACTGATAAATCCGTGGTATTGTTTAACGTCCAATAATGAATCTGGTTTCACGAGACACTTTGAAGCTACCTCTCGCAAAGTTGGGTTCAAGACAAGTCAAATTCTTCAAGGGAAAGCCTGCCCTTTCCCCCTTTACTCGTTTACAAATATGCACATACCAAACAAATAACAATTACAAGACGCATAATGTTGGGTACATATTTAAATAGTAATATTATGCGGCTAATTAAGCTTTTATGCTCATTGATGTTGGGCACACCGCAACATGCATACCTTAAAATACTAGTATAATCAACAACAACAACATACCTAGTGTAATCCTACAAGTGGGATCTGGCAATGATGAGATGTACAGAGACCTTACCCCACCAAAGTGGAGAGGTTGTTTCCAATAGACCCTCGGCTCAAAGAGAAATATATCGAAACATCCTAGCAAAAATAAGATGAAACTACCCATAATAAAGAAAATATTGACAATGTATAATTACGTTATTAAAATGTATAATTGTACGATAACCTAAACTGCAGTTGCATTAATAGGGGTCTTATGTGATACTAATAAACTTTCACGAAAGCAACTTTCGTAGCATAGCTTTGACCAAAAGGTGATTATCAGAACTTAATAGGTTAACAGTAAAATTACACCTTGTAGACAAGAGGCTTTTAGTGATAAGATTTTGTTCGCAAGAACTTAGAAGTATGTATACTGAAACATATAAGTCTATAACCAAATTTTTGGTAATATTTTTATCATTTTGATTGCATTTAGCAATGCGCAAATAAGCACTACTATAGTCCTTTTATCAAACTTTCTTCTAAGAATTCACAATTTAATAGACATTGTACTTTCTAATACTAAATCCAAAAAAATCTGCGAACAGAATTACAGAAGTTTAGTGTTGGCTGCAGAAGTGGGCCAATAACAAAGCCTGGATTGATAATTACCACAGCTAGGAGTATTTTGGGTTAGCAACCTTTTTTCTCATTGTTGGGCTGTTGGCTGTATATTCTAACACCAAATCAATAAACCAAAAAAGAGAACAGCTGCTTAAGCTCAATTATTAAAAGATACTATCAATCAATTGGTTCTTGGAGAGACACACCTCAGTTTCATGTAAGAGATGTGGATCTGAGAACCAAGTCTCATTGACCATAACTTCGGGGCTACTGATTTCTGTTAAACATCACTGCAGTTATGGAAGATGTCATCACCAGCATTTTAACTCGTGCTACTTGCAATTTCTCATCACCTTGAACTTGAATGCTTGAAACTTGTAGATGAAATACTTCAAGTTCTTATTTTACTAACTCTGTCATGCTTATTTCAATTTCTATTGTGTCCTCTCACTTGAGACCTATGAGCATATAGGACTCCCTTTCCACCTTACACGGTTTCTTGGAAACTTAGAAGTTACCTCTCGAAGAGGTATGTTCAAGACAAGTTCAACTCTTCATAGTTAGCACACTTAATAAATTTTCCAGAAAAGCAGTCAAAAACAAACAGAGAGAAGAAGGATAGCAGGCTACTCATTTACTAATATGCACATTCCAACAATTGCAAGAAGCTTACTGCCCTATAGCTGGTAAATTAACCAAAATTCTTCTTGCATAACTACAAGCTAAAGCAAAACATAATTACTGTTTCATTGCCATCCTCAGTGTTTAACAATTCTGAGATCATCCAAACTTCTGAACTCACCTAAAAGATATCCATAGTTATCGATGATCGGTAAACCCAGTTTCAGTGAAAAATTGACTTCCTTATTACCTGGAAGTTGGACCCATTGTCCCTTCCACAAATCTTCATCCTCTTGACCCACTTGATTCTCCCCTGCACTTGGCATATCAGTTTGAAACTCCGTCTTGTTTGTTCTCTGGAAAGCTTCTTCAGCAGTGCCAAGAGTCCCCAACAAAATCTGAGAAGTACATTTTCCTAGTTTACTGTTTTGAACCCACATGGAGTGGCTTATTTCATGACTTTCAATCCTTCCTCCATTAGATGAATTTAACATTGGAACATCAGTTTCCAAGGACGAGGCTCCACTATCTGATTTGAGCTGAAATCCTTCACGATTTACAGTTTCATGTCCTTGCTTGGCATTGACTAATTTCTCGTTCCCATCTTGCTTTGGCCTTGCACAAGAATGAGTTTGCCTATTATATTGCTGCTTCACCTCGACTAGTTTCTTAAGCTCAAGCTTCTTGGATTGAAAAGCATGTGAAGCCTCTTCAGCAGTGTCAAAAGTCCCCAAATAAAGCAGTTTCTTACTAATGGGGTCCTTAATCGCAGAAGTATATCTCCCAGACTTTCTCTTGCGAACCCCAACAATATGTGTGGTTTCTTGAAAATCGATTGTTCTTTTACTACCCACACTAGCAATATTTAAGGTTTGATCATCATCCACAGACAGCGATGCCCCAACAGGTGATTCAGGCTCAATTCTATCACAATTCTTAGTGGTAGAAGTGCCCAACGACACCTTCTTACATCTAACCAGGTCTCTAACCACCTCAGCATTCCAGCCGTTCTTTTGCCTTTGGATTCCAAGTAAGCTTCTCTTGGCTTTAGGATAGCTTGTTACAGTGTAAATACACCTATCAGATGATTTTTTGCCATGGACACTAGCTACTAAAGACGAGGGTTCTTTCCCTTGATTGACCTTTACTAATTTCTCAAACTCAGATTTCTTGGAGAAATAAGCTTCAGAAGCCTCTTCAACAGTGGCAAAAGTGCCCAAATATAGTTGCTTATGGGTAAAAGGGTCTGTAATCTTAGCACAATACCTCCCGTTTTTACGCCTTTGGATTCCAAGTAAGCCTTTGGATTGAAGAGTATCAAACAATTCTTGCTTTTTCAACAAATAAGCCTTGGAAGCTTCTTCAGCAGTGTTAAAGCTTCCCAACCAAATGTTTTTTCTCTTAATCGGATCCCTAATCGAAGCACCAAACTTACCTCCTTTTAAGTTCTGAACCCCAATAAATCCTGTCGCATTTCCCATGTGTTTCTGTTGAAAAGGACTCATCTTTACCTTTTTCTTACAAACACACCTCTCTCTCTGTTTTTTTGATGGTTTCTTCTTCATCTTTTTCTTTTCCTTTTTCTTTTTCCTCTACAAACTTTGACTATTACACTACACCAAGAAACAAAATGTCGCAAGATTGACCAGAGTTTGAAGCAAAATATAAGCCTACAGCCCTAAAAATAGATAAGGTAAATAAATGCACGTGTCTAGTATTCATTGATTTGGTACAAATGTTAAATGCTAGTACTAAATTTTAACCAAATATTGCTAATCTACATTTACTTGAACGGAAAAAAAAAATTTGACATCCATTATGGATAATATTGCACCTAATCCGATCTGTTAAAATAAAACCAAGCATCTTACTTTTTCTGTAATTCGCACCACTAATATATGCTTTCTTTAACAATATTATACAAATCTCTTTATTTCCTTACAAAATTATTAAAGAACCTCATTTTAATTATTTATACATGGAAAACAAAATTTTCGAAACAAAAGTAGAATCTCAGATTTCTACTTTTAACCAAACACTAAAAAACATTTTCTAGGAAAATAATTTCCATGGAAAACATTTTCCTCCATACCGAACACGCCCTAAAGGTAGAATGTGGGCAACTATGACTGTAATATCATCAGGTTTGCCACCAGTAGGTAGTTGTCCAGCCTCAATACGCGCTGTAGCATAAGGTGTTATACACACTTCATCTTCCGAATTCTCCAGTGCATATTTTGCAATCTTCCTTGCTAACTTGTTCGCATTGATCTTCAATTGCAACCCTTTGCCTACCAAATTTTCCAACTCAAAATCATGTACATTATCGAATAATCCATCTGTTCCCATTACTATTACATCCCCTAATTTTACTTGTACCTTCATTCCCTTTGCATCACTTGGATTATCACTAGTCTTACCTAACTGGTAAGGATGATTGAAGCTCCTTTGCTGAATCTCTGATTTGTAAACTATTACACCATCTCTTATTACTACGAACCCGCTATCTCCAACATTCATTGCATGTAGGGTATCACCCGAGAGAGTTAAAAAACAAGCTGTTGATGAACCTTTAGACTTTGTTTTGTAAAATGCATCATTGAGTACTCTCCATGGAGAAATTATATTCCCTTCTGCTTTAATCTGGTGAATTGAACATACCGCGTTTCTAATTAACTCTCTTGCATATACTCCAGCGTTGATACCTTGTTTAGCCCAACCACCAACGCCATCCGCCACGCCTATCGTCTGTTCTGGTATGCAAATAAAGTGCGCATCTTCACCTAGAGGAGCTCTGTTATGTTTTGGTATGTAACATGATCCGGCTGCCATCCTCATGCCTAAGTTTCCATTATTTAATGCTCCACGTTGAGCATTATGCATGATAGTTACTCACAGCTGCGTCTATATCTCGCTTATCAAAGCAACAATTTAAACCCTAAATTCGAGAATCGGAAAACTGATGAAAGGAAAGGGTAAAAATAACTCGCACCTGGTGTTTATACCAAATCAATAAAGATTGGGTCTGCTGTAAACAAAGGTTCACGCAAACTTTTGTATAAGGAAATTAGAGACTAAGAGAATGCGTATGGCCTATTTATATACTATACTACTAGTACTAATTGCTTGTCATACGCGTTCCTATTTGTTCTCTGGTTAGGAAACCTTTTCCTGGTAAAATTTGGTCCAAAACTTCTTCTCTTTTTTCTTTTTTGTTTAATACTTTTTTTGGTATTTTTTTTTTAAAAAAGCAAGACATTCCAACAGTTCAAATACTTTGACCCTCCATTTGTGAACAAGCTACGTTTTGTTTCTTAATTTTTTTTTTTACCTTTTTACCCTACCTATGAATCTATGATAGTATCCAGAATTTATTCGGACAATTCATTGTGTAATGCTATTTTTTGCAAAATCTGGCTGGCGGAGTCTTTGAATTTTAAACATTAAGGATTGGGAGATTCTTCCTTAAACTATTCTACCAAATAGTAGAGCTGTAGCGACCTACCCTTGATCAACACAGTTATCTTGTCTTGGTTGATAGTAAAAAAGCTCAAGTGATTAACATCTTGTGAGTCAGATATGACACTCTTATTAAACCTGGATTTGTGTTTGAAGACCAACAAATTACCTGTCCGCAGAACAGTAAATTCATAAAAATGTAGAAAGGGGAAGCGTTCACTACCACACAATGCTATGAAACTAGGATAGTCTATATGTTACATGAGTGCCTCTTTCTATGTTGCAATTTGGCTAGGTGATCATTAACTAGGTCTAAGTCATCTTATCTATGTCTATGAGTGGTGAAAACATCCAAAGCAGTGATTTGTTTTCAGATAATAGTAAACCTTTTACATGCAAGCAAGTAGCTTTCCAGGGCAATAACAAAAGGAATAGAATAGTCTCCAAAATTAAGGACACTTTAGCAAGAATATAAGTCCAAATAAACTTCGGAATTCTTTTATATTGCAGCCTTCCTTCTCGTGGAGGCCCCTTTTACAGGCAAGAGCAAAACATGCAAGATCTAAAGACCTATGATATCAATGTTCTGGTAGGCCACTCATGTGATATAGCAAGGTGCAGAAGTTATAAGCAGACACACCATTGCATAGATGTGATTTATAGAAATCTACATAACAGATTCGTTGAGCCTGCAGGTATTTAAAATGTGGAGGTAGTAAAAACAAGTCAGAAAAGAGCTCATTTGCAGAAGTGATCCATGTTAACTGCAAAGTTCTGCGGACAGGCTACTAGTAGGCGGATATTTTACTGGATTTATGCCATTCATATGATTCTATTATAGCGGATCCAGCACACAAATAGGGCTCACTGCAGCCATAATCAGAACTAGATATTCACCTGTCTCGTAACTATGGCTACGCAATACCTAACATTATTGAGATTCAATACTGGAATACCACAAGTGCTTAGCAATAGTGGAATGTAATTACTGTCATCTCAGAAATCGTTCTCCCACTTAATTCTCAACGTGATATCTCAGTACTTACATATACGAAAATCACTGCTACACAATAGCAAGACATCTATGACATTCGAGTGCACATTGAGCTGCAAGAACAACAGATATGGAGCCCAAAAGCGCAATTTAAGTTATTGAAGCAAATTCCACACACGCATTCATCTGGAATTTCAAGTGAAAGTAACTAGTTAAATCAGCAGATAATATACCCTGTCCAGACAAAGCTGCACTTCCTCTATCTTTTCGAAATAGTCCAGATTCACAGAAGGTTTCCCCTTCTGCAGGAAGTTGTCACAAGTGAAGCTATTGTCCCTGACTAGTTTCATACTTTGGATGCTCGGCTTGCTATTACTAAGTTGCAGAGAGTACAACTACAATTAGACTATAGCAAGAAACTGTAAGATAGTAGATAATCAAATGAACTTGTTCAAATCAAAAACACTTATAGAAGAGCTAACTTACAAAGGCACTTTTCAAACGAAAGCCGATTTAGAGCAAGCAAATTTTACCCTTGCAATCCAACTCATGCTTCTTTTGGATTTCAACATGCAAGACTTATTAATGGATTCTGGTCCAAACACTAGGAATTTGCAGACATCTTTGACCTCCTAATGGAATTTTAGTGATCTCAGAAGAATTTTCTGTTCCAACTATGTAAACTTTGGACAAAATACCCAAAAAAACAAAGCTAAGTAACTGCTGCAGGACACCTTTTGGTGGCCACCTTATGACTGTGCATGTCTGGTTTTGCAATTTTTGGTACATATCTAAAGGCTGAAGAACTGCTAAGACACCACACAGATATTTCGAGATATCTAAATTAACCATCAAGTGACAACACAATTAGATTAAGCTACAAAAGGGAAGGAAATGGGAATCACAACAATTGAAACATCAACATCAACAATCACAGATCCAAGCTCTCATCTACTATAAAGTTTAGTGTAGTCCATGAATCATATGAAATGACACATCAATTAGTTCTACAAACAATTTACATAACACAGTGTACTTTCTCTTGACCATCTATATATGACAACTCGAGAATAGCACAAGAAATGTATATCAAACCTGATATTAGAATATTCATTGCTGGTACAAGGAAGTGATGGCTGAATTAGCATTGCACTTGATAAATCAGGAGTGTTTGAACCCTGATCAAGACCATAACTTACGCTTATTCAAACAGTTAAAGGTAACACAGAACTGAATCTCTGAACTAGTTAAACTTATAGCTCAGCATTGACGACATGAATCAATGTTTACATATCGTATAAACTTATAATGTCTGATGACATATTAACATTGAACTTGAATTCTTGATACTTGTAACTGAACTACTTGAAGTTTTCTTTCGTAACTCGTGCATGCTTCTTGCAATTTCTCACACCTTGGCTTGAATGCTTGAAAGTGTAGATGAAATACTTTAAGAGCTCGTTTAGTTTGAAAACAAGTTACAAATTGATAAAATTAGAGACGACTTCAAGAGACTTTTCCCATTGAAAGGTGCATATGATTGGAGACATGTGTTTATTGATTTTACTGAAGAAGAAGACTTCAAGAGATTCTATGGGAAAAGATCCCTGGTTCTTTGTGGCATGATTATGCGAATTCAAAGGCAAACAAGGAAATTCAAGGCGGATACAGAATCTACTTTAGCACCAGAGTGGGTAACGCTACCTGAACTACCATGGCATTATCATGACTGGGCAGCAATGGAAAGGATCCTTGAACCAATTGGACCCCTCATTGCACTCGACAAGGCAACATTGGCTCGGACCAGACCAACTACGGCTAAGGCAAGAATTGAAATGGACTTGGCAAGGCCCAGGTTGAACGAGATAGAAGTGGCAGTAGTAGATAATTATGGAGAGGTGGATACTTTTAACCAGCTAGTTGAATATGAGAACATTTCTGGATTCTGCTTCCACTGCAGAATACAAGAACACTTGGATGCACAATGCCGGCTGCAACAACCAAGAGGAGAAATTAGTAATGCACCAAATGGTGGGAAAGCTGCTGTCATTGAAAATCTGCTGAACATGATGACGAGGGATGGATCGAAGTTAAAAGTCAAACAGGCACAACAGGACATTATGATAGTTGAGCACCACCTAGTCTCATCTCCTAGGAGATCGGAGAAGGTAAAGGAGCAGAGCTTGGCTATGGAAGATGCCCCTATGGACATAACGCAGCACCATAACTCAAAAGATGATGATAAACGAGTAGACACTGCTCAAACCTATGATGGAATTTCATATGAAAGCAAAGGCAACAAGCTGAAAAATAAGAAAAAGAAGGAAAACAAGGTCAAGAATATCAAGGCAGCCCAAAAAAAGGGAAAGAAGGCCAAAAAGCCTCCAAAAGTGGTCCCTGACCAGTTGGAGAATCATGTCCTTCAAGCCGAGATGGGACTGGTTAATGTACCAGAGAAGCAAAAAAAAGACGTTGACAACAGTGGAGGAAAAGGAAGATTCCTCCTCAAAACCTACCAGCTCTAAATGACAATCCAGAGCACGTAAGAGGGAAAATTCCTAGTTTTGAACTTGAGAAACGTTGAGATTGTTGATGAGAGGAGAGACAATGGACTGAATACAGAACTCCCGATAGAGGTGCACAAATTGACACCCAGAAAGTCACCATCTCAGTATCCTATTAAGATAAGAACTCAATCAAGACAAATTGTTGACAACTCACTGTGGGAACCAGATAGTGTTCCAGAAACACAAAATTTTCCAGAGGATATAATGCAAGAAGAACAGGAGAATGTAAAATCCAACGATGAGAACTTGAGAAGGCCACACTAAGCACTAGACTTTAAAGAAGGCAATGTCATAGGGATGGGAGATAAAATCACACAGTACAACAACCTCTCACCAAGAGGTCAGCATAGCTCCGGGGTGGGGTAGCTAAAAGCCTATCTCCTAGAGAGTGTCAAGGCGCAGCAGGAATGACACAAACGGCTCAACCCCAAATGTTTCCAATGATTAATACACTATCATGGAACATAAGGGACATGAAGTCCCAAAAAGCTTTTGAGAGGCTTAAATCTCTTCAACGTCAATACAAACTACCACTCATCGCATAACAAGAACCAATGGACAGATCTTCTAGATTTGTAAAAAGGGATATATGGAAGGGAAATGTTGTTTATTTTAGTTCTCTTATCCCAGTATTGCAAATCCGGTATTTTTATACCTAGTTGGTGGTGGAACAAGTTAGTGTTGAGATTCATGTATAAAATTGTACCAGTATTAAATATACCAACATTGAAATAGTAACAAAATATGGTACAAACTAATTCAGATCTCTATAACCATGAACTATTTCTCCTAATACCTCACACCAAACAACCGTTAAGTTCTTATTTGCTAACTCATTCATACTTCTTGCAATTTCTGTTGTGTCCTCTGATTTGAGTCCTATGAGAATATACCCTCCCTTTCTCCCTTAGAGGGTTTCTGGGGAAACATAGAAGCTACCTTTCACAGAGGTGTGTTCAAGACAAGTTCAATTCTTCATAGTGATGTCCCAAAAGGCATTACGATGAAAATATGTAACTAATAAGCACATATAAGAAATTTCAAGAAAAACAGTCGAAACAAATACAGTGAAGAAGGATAGCAGGGCTACTCGTTTACTAATATGCACATTCCAATAATTGCCAGAAGCTTACTGCCTTTCTACTATCTACAGAGACTTAAAGCTGGTAAACTAACCAAAAATCTTCCTGCACAACTATAAGCTAACGCAAAACACAGTTACTGTTTCATTTCCGATCCACAGTATTTAATGAACTCTGAGATCATCAATACTTCTGAACTCACCTAAAAGAGATCCATAGTTATCGATGATTGGCACGCCCAGTTTCAGCGAAATATTGACTTCCTTATTACCTGGAAGTTGGACCCATTGTCCCATCCACAAATCATCATCCCTTTGACCTTCTTGATTCTCCTGTGCACTTGAATTCGTTGGCAAATCTCTTTGCAACTCCGCCTTCTTTGATCTCTGGAAAACAGACTTGTTACACTGATAAGTATTGAAAGCTTCTTCAGTAACGCCAAGAGTCTCCAACCAAATCTCAGAAGTATGTTTTCTCTTTTGAAGGCTTACTTCATGAATTTCAATCCTTTGGTCACTTCCTCCATTAGATGAATTTGACATTGGAACATCAGTTTCCAAGGACGAGGCTCCACAAGCTGATTCGAACTGGAATCCTTCACGATTTACTGTTTCCTGTCTTTGCTTGGCATTGAGTAATTTCTCTTTTCCATCTTGCTTTGCCCGTGCACTAGAATGAGTTTTCCTATTACAGTGCTGCTTCGCCCCGACTAGTTTCTTAAGCTCAAGCTTCTTAGACTGAAAAGCTTGGGAAGCCTCTTCAGCAGTGTCAAACATCCCCAACCAAATCAATTTGTTACTGATGCGGTCATAAATCTCAGAACTATATCTCCCTGACTTTCTCTTCCGAACCCCAAGGATGCGTGTTGTTTTGTGAGAATCAATTATTTTACTTCTACCCACATTACCAACCTTTAAAGTTTGATCACAATTTTTTGGCTTATTTTCCTTACTTCCGCTGCTTAATTTCTCAAACTCGAAGTTCTTGGAGAAATAAGCTCCTGAATCCTCTACGACAGTGTCAGAAGTGCCCAACAATACCTTCTTACTTCTAATCAGGTCTTTAACCACATGTGCATTCCAGCCATTCTTTCGCTTTTGGATTCCAAGTAAGCTTCTCTTGGCTTTAGGATGACTTGTTACAGTATAAACACACCCATCAGATGATCTTTTGACATGAGCATTAGTCATTAAACACGGCTCCTCATCAGAAGAGTCTAGACAAATGATGGGTTCTTCTTCTTGATTGGCCTTTACTAAATTCTCAAACTCGGATTTCTTGGAGAAATAAGCTTGAGAAGCCTCTTCAGCAGTGTCAAAAGTGCCCAACCATACTTGCTTACGGCTAAAAGGGTTGGTGATCTTAGCGCCATACCTCCCACTTTTTACTTTCTTGATTCCAACTAATCCTTTGGATTGAAGAGTAGCCAAGAATTCTTGCTTTTTCGACAAAAAAGCATTGGAAGCTTCTTCAGCAGTGTTAAAGCTACCCAACCAAACCTTTTTTTTCGTAATGGGATCTCTAATCCGAGCAGCAAACTTACCCCTTTTTGCCTTCTGAACCCCAATAAATCCTGTCGCATTTCCCCTGTGATTAGATTCCATGGCTATTTACACTATAATACCAAGAAACAAGAATGTGTAATTACACTATAATACCAAGAAACAAGAATGTGTAATTACAGTACAATACCAAGAAGCAAGTATGTGTAACACTATAATACCAAGAAACAAGAATGTGCAACACTGGCTAGAGCAGAATATAGTATACAACCCTAACAGCTAAAATGTACCATCTGTATAAACAGTTGCAGCTTAATCCCTTCATTTCGAGGAAATAAATTTGCCCATAATTTTTTTTTTAAAATGGGTACTCTTCCCGCCTTTTCCAATATGTATATAGATTTAGGTTAAAATAAGTTGGAGTATCATAAAGATGTGATCATGTTATTAATGTAATTCCAGGTTAAGTCTTAGTGACTAGTAACTAGTAAGTTATCCTATAATTAATGAGATTAGAAATAGTACCTCCCGTCAAAGGGTGATCGCCCGTTTAATAACATCGACCGTAGTCAAGTCTTCCGAAGACAAGGAAGAGTGTAGTTGGAGCGGGTAAGTACGATCAACCAAATCCCGCTTTTTTAGGGCGACCGTTAAGACGCAGATAAGTGTGCTAGCTAATATGGCAAGATGGAGTCATGCTAGGTTTAGGAGTCTTCAACTATAAATACAGCCCTTTCCCCCCGGTATTTTTTACGTCTGAATTCCCTAAAGCATTCTATATACTCTCCATTTGCCATCATAAATTATTTTTGTGAGCATGAGCATCCAAACAATTCGATAAGATTTACTGCTTTAGTTTATTTATTGCTTTCGTCATTATCACTGTTTCCATTCGATCCGTTTGATTGTTGTTGTTGCTTTATTCGACCGATTTTAATTAAGATCATTGATTTATGCTATCAATAGCCTTAGAACGTATTATCGCTAATTAATCAACTATTTCTGTTTATCGCCTGTTTTCTTATTAGCAGTTATCTAAGTTATTTTGTTCGATCACATAACTCTAGCTTAATCGATCAGTCTGTTCGCTAACCTATCGTCCGTATGATTAACCGATTAATTCGCCTGTTGCTTGCTTTACTAATCACTTGTTATCTACTGTCCGTACTATTTCAATCAAGTTGTTTACTGCTCATTTCATTTATCAATAACTTGAAACGGTTTAATTCGTAGACGTAAGCTTAATAATCAATCGATTGGATTTTGATACAATACGGTCGCCTGTGGCTCAACTAAATATAGAAATTATATTTAGGAAATACACCCTATACAATTATACTAGTGTTTTATATTTAAGTGAAAAATCAAAGCTATTGTTTAACGTCAATGAATCTTTACCTTTAATAACTCTTTCTAATGTATCATCTAATTTGAGTCCCATGAGAATATAGGCAGCCCTTCCCCCTTACACGGTTTCTCGGAACAGTAGAAGCTACATCTCGCAAAGCTAGGTTCAAGACGAGTTCAATTTTTCATTGGGACGTAGATGAAAAAAACTATTTTAGCACACTTAATAAATTTCCAGAGAAACAGAGAGAAGAAAGATGATAGCTTATATTTACATATATGCACATACCAAACAATTACAAGAAGCTTACAGCCTTGCTACAATCTACAGTCCTAAAGTTGTGAACCAAACAAAACTATAGTTGCATAGTTACAAGCTAAGGCAAAACATAACTACTGTTACATTGTCATCCTCAGTGTTTAACAAATACTGAGATCATCCAAACTGCTGAATTCACCTAAAAGACATCCATAGTTATCAATGATTGGTAAGCCCAGTTTCAGTGAAAATTTGACTTCCTTGATATCACCTGGAAGTTGGACCCACTGCCCCATCCACAAATCTTCATCCTCTTCGCTTTCTTGATTCCCCCCTGCACTTGAATCAGTTGGAATAATGCTTTGCAACTCCGCCTTCTTTGATCTCTCAGATTCCAACTTTTTACACTGATATGCATGAACAGCTTCTTCACCTTCAGAAGAATATTTTCCTGATTTTCTCGTTTCAACCCCCATGGAGTGGCTTATTTCAAGAAGATCAATCCTTTGTTCACTTCCTCCATCAGATGAATTTGACATTGGAACATCAATTTCGGACCACAAGGCTCCACTAGCTGATTCCGGCTGAAATCCTTCAAGATTTACAGTTCCATGTCCTCGCTTGACATCAACTAATTTCTCTTTCCCATCTTGCTTCTCCCTTTCACTAACATGAGTTCGCCTATTACATTGCTGCTTCGCCTCGACTAGTTTCTGAAACTCGAGCTTCTTAGATCGATAAGCTTGGGCAGCCTCTTTAGCAGACACAAACGTTCCCAACCTGATTCTTTTCTTACTGATGGGGTTTGTAATCACAGAATAGTATTTCCCGGACTTTTTCTTGTGAGCCCCAATGATATGTGTTGTTCTGTGAGAAACGATTCTTTTATTTCTTTTACCCACACTAGCAGTAGCCAAGATTTGATCATTATCCACAGACAACAATGCCCCAACAGGTGATTGAGGCTGAATTTGAACACTATTCTTTGACTTATTCTCCTTATTTCCCTTGCTTAATTTCTCAAACTCAGACTTCTTGGAAAAAAAAGCTTCTGAAGCTTCTTCAACAGTGTCAGAAGTGCCCAACCATACTTGATTATGCGTTATAGGGTCTTGAATGGCAGCACCATACCTCCCGCTTTTTAGCCTTTTGGTTCCAGGTAAATTCCTCTTGGCTTCAGTATTGCTTGTCACAACATTAATACACCCTACAGGAGATTTTGTGCCAAGATCATTAGCCATTAAACCTGAGGCTTGTTCAGGAGATGGTACACATTTTATCAGTTCTTCCCCTTGATTGACTTTTGTAAGTTTCTCAAACTCAGATTTCTTGGAGAAATAAGCTTCAGAAGCCTCTTCAACAGTATCAAAAGTGCCTAACCATACTTCCTTATGCTTGATTGGGTCTGTAATTGCAGCACCATACCTCCCACTTTTTCGCCTATGGATTCCAAGTAAGCTTCTCGTGGCCTTAGGATTGCTTGTTACAGAACTATTAATACACCCATCAGATGATTTTGCGCCATGAACATTAGCCACTAAAGACGAGGCTTCTTTAGAAGATTCTACACAAATGGGTTTTTTCCCTGTATTGACCTTTTCTAATATCTCAAACTCAGATTTCTTGGAGAAACAAGCTTCTGAAGCCTCTTCACTGGTGTCAAAAGTGCCCAACCATACTTGCTTATGTGTTATAGGGTCTTGAATCGCAGCACCATACCTCCCGCTTTTTAGCCTTTTGGTTCCAAGTAAATTCCTCTTGGCTTCAGTATTGCTTGTCACAACATTAATACACCCTACAGGTGATTTTGTGCCAAGATCATTAGCCATTAAACACGAGGCTTGTTCAGGATTGCCTGTTACAACATTAACACACCCTTCAGATGATTTTGTGCCAAGGTTGTTAGCCATTAAACACGAGACTTGTTCAGGAGATTGTACACATTTTATCAGTTCTTCCCCTAGATTGACTTTTGTAAGTTTCTCAAACTCAGATTTCTTGGAGAAATAAGCTTCTGAAGCCTCCTCAGCAGTGTCAAAAGTGCCCAACCATACTGCCTTTTGCCTGATCGGGTCTTTAATAGAAGAACCATACCTCCCACTTTTTCGCCTTTGGGCTCCACGTAAGTTTTTCTTGGCTTGAGGATTGCTTGTTACAGTACTATCAATACATCCATCAGATGATTTTGCGCCATGAACATTAGCCACTACAGACGAGGCTTCTTTAGAAGATTCTAGACAAACTATGGGTTTTTTCCCTGTCTTGACCTTTTCTAATTTCTCAAACTCAGATTTCTTGGAGAAATAAGCTTCTGAAGCCTCTTCACCAGTGTCAAATGTGCCCAACCGTACTCTCTTATGCCTTCTATGCTGTCTAATCTTAGAGCCACACCTCCTACATTTTAGCCTTTGGGTTCCAAGTAAGTTTCTCTTGGTCTCAGAATTTCTTGTTACAACATTAATACACCCTTCAGATGATCTTTTGGCATCGTCATTAGGCATTAAACGCGAGGCCTCTTTAGGAGATTGCACACAAACCGTGGGTTCTTTCCCTTGATAAACCTTCACTAATTTCTCAGACTCGTCCATGTTAGAGTTAAAGCCTTTGGATGCCTCTTTAACAGATTCAAGAGTTTCCATGTTTACCTGCAACTGCGAATTTAGAGTGTGTTATGTGTTCACTCAAGCGAGTAGTTTTGGCTCAAACCATGTGTTAAAAAATCCACCAAGTGTGTGCTAATGAGTTTATAGGCTAAATGAACTCTCCTACCTACTAAACTAGTCTCTACTATCCTGAACTCAAACCCATATAGTTCAAATCCTACGAAATGTAATAAGTGCCCAACCAAACCCCTTTTTTCTTAATAGAATCTCTAATTACAGCAGCATATATACTTGCAAAATCCAAAACTATAATTTCTAATTCTATGTGAAAAGGAGTTGTGGAGTTTACCATATTAACAAGAATCTGAGAAGCACGGCGCTCTGTCTGCTCAGCTAATAACGCAGCAGCAGCATCCGAGTTGTCGGAGTTTACAAGATTAGCCAAAAATGTTGCTTATTGAATTGGCACCTATTTTTAGGAAACAAAATTGACACCTTTTGTTGGTAGTGACAATCAACTTAACTCCCGTTTGGACATAGTTTTTGAAGGCATTTTTTCGGCCAAAAAGTATTTGTTTATATTTTTTGAACAAAATTTGTCCCAGAAGCTCAAAAATTGGTATTGAGCTATTTTTGGATCAAAAACTAATATTTACACATTAAATTTCATTTCCATAAGAGCTCAAAGGCTCTTTTGAGCCAAAAAATTTGTTCCAAAAAAGTATGTCCAAACACTTTTTCATTTTCATATCAAACTTCACCAAAAAATATTTCCCAAACAATATTTGAGAATCTATGTCCAAACGCTAGCTTAGTAAATGCTAGGAGTACTAGTAATTTTTACTTTACCAATTAAAAATTAGTAAAAATAAAATATATTTACATTTTAATCGTGATTAAAAGATCAATGTGTGTGAAAGTTAAATATCTTGCATTTCATAATTTGATACAAATAAACATCAGTGTGCACATAAATTTTACAGTCAACACGTTATGTACATCACCTTTAATCCGACGTGTCAAAATAAACCCAAGCATGCTTTGTTGCCATTTTGTAAAAGTATGTTTTGTTGCAATTTTATAGAGCGCTTTATGCTCTCTTTTATGATTTGCATTTTAATGCTTATTTTTAATGAATTTTCTCTCTAATCTCTTTTTTTTCCTTGCAAGTTATAAAAGAAAAAGGATAACTTGTTTTATGACTTAATTAAGCTTATGTTTTATTGGTTGACGTCTACATTGGAGTTTTCTAACTCATAAAAATTTCTTACAGTAGTCATGCAAGCGATAAATCCCAACCTGGATTACGAAAGCTTGAAACTTGCAGATGAATAATTGAAGTTGTTATTTCAAGAACTTGCTCTTGCTCCTCGCAGTTTCAAAAGTGTCCTCTGATTTAGTCCCATGAATGTATAGCCTCCCCAACTTTACCTTTTAAAACATGATAACAATCTAGTCATGGCTTATACAATTAAAGATTGTATCCTCAAGGACATTGAAATGCTTCACTCTAAACCAATAAATACAAATAGATCCTGATGCCCGGCTTCTACTGATATAGATGTAGCCATTACTTAATTCAGGAAAACATGGAAGTTGGTGGAGAAAGAGAGCTCGTATTTGATAAAAGTCCCTCTCTTTATACCTTTACCATGTGCCAGTATCATATTGGAAAAGAACCAATTGCAAGAAGCTTACAGCCTTACACATTACTACTATCTACAGAGTCCTAAAGTTTTGTAAAATAACCCAAAGTCTTCTTGGCAAATTATCGAAACATAGTTGCTATTATTCAATGTCATCCTGAAACTAACATGCACATACCAACAATTGCATGAAGCTTACAGCCATACTACTATCTACAGAGCCCTAAAGCTGTATACCAAACCAATATATTTTTGTATACTTAAAAGCTAAGGCAAAACATAGTTACTGTTTCATTGTCATCCTCGGTGTTTAAAAATCCTGAGATCATCCAAACTGCTGAACTCACCTAAAAGAGATCCATAGTTATCAATGACTGGTACGCCCAGTTTCAGTGAAATTTTGACTTCCTTATTATCACCTGGAAGTTGGACCCACTGCCCCTTCCACAAATCTTCATCCTCTTCACCTTCTTGATTCTCCCCTGCACTTGAATCAGTTGGCATATCGCTTTGCAACTCCGCCTTCTTTGATCTCTGAAAACCGAATTTCTTATACTGATTAGGACTGAAAGCTTCTTCATCAGTGCCAAGAGTCCCTAACAAAATTTCAGAAGTGGCTTATTTTGTGAGAATCAATTGTCTGGTCCCTTCCTCCATTAGATGAACCTGACATTGCAACATCAATTTCCGAGGACGAGGCTCCACAAGCAGATTCGAGTTGAAATCCTTCACGATCTACATTTTCATATCCTTCCTTGGACTTTATCTTGCGAACCCCAACGATATGTGTTGTTTCGTGAGAACTGGTAGTTTTATTTCTACCCACACTAGCAACATTTAAGGTTTGATCATTATCCACAGACAATGATGCCCCAACAGGTGATTCAGGTTGAAAAACTTTACCTCTTTAAAAACATGATAACAACCTAATTATGGCTTAGACATTTTCAGAAAGATTGTATGCTAGAGTATTCTCGAGGAAATTGAAATGCTTCACTTTAAAACCAATAGATACAAAAAGATCCTGATGTCCGGCTTCTACCAAGATAGATGGAGCTATTACTTTAGGAAAACGAAGAAGCTGTGGAGAAAGTAAGTACTACTTATTTGATAGGAGAAGTTCACTCGTCCAAGTTCTTCATAGAAGGCCCTATTTTACTAATATGCACCTATAACATGTGCTAGTATCATATTGAAACAGAACCAATTGTAAGAAGCTTACAGTTTACATGTTACTATACAATCTACAGAGTGTTAAAGCTGTAAACTAACCCAAAATCTTCTAGGCAATTTGTCAAAATATAGTTGCTGTTTCATTGTCATCCGGAATACTTACAAATCCTTAGATCATCCAACCATCTGAACTCACCTAAAAGAGATCCATAGTTATCAATGATTGGTACTCCCAGTCTAAGTGAAATTTTGACTTCCTTATTATCACCTGGAAGTTGGACCCACTGCCCCTTCCACAAATCTTCATCCTCTTCACCTTCTTGATTCTCCCCTGCACTTGAATCAGTTGGCATATCGCTTTGCAACTCCGCCTTCTTTGATCTCTGAAAACCGAATTTCTTACACTGATAAGGACTGAAAGCTTCTTCATCAGTGCCAAGAGTCCCCAACAAAATTTCAGAAGTATATTCTCCCCATTTTCTCTTTTGAACACCCATGGAGTGGCTTATTTTGTGAGAATTGATCATCTGGTCCTGTCCTCCATTAGATGAATCTGACATTGTAACATTAATTTCTGAGGACGAGGCTCCACAAGCTGATTCGAGATGAAATCCTTCACGATCTACAGTTTCATGTCCTTGCTTGACATGGACTAATTTTTCTTTCTCATCTTTCTTCTCCCTTGCACAAGAAAGAGTTTTACTATTTTGCTGCTTTGCCTTGACTAGTTTCTGAAACTCAAGCTTCTTAGATTGATAAACCTGTGAAGCCTCTTCAGCAGTGACAAAAGTCCCCAACCAAATTCTTGTCTTACTGATGGGGTTTCTAATCTCAGACACATACTTCCCCGACTTTATCTTGCTAACCCCAACGATATGTGTTGTTTTGTGAGAATTGGTAGTTTCATTTCTACCCACACTAGCAACATCTATGGTTTGATCATTATCCACAGACAATGATGCCCCACAGATCTTTATTAGTTTCTCTTGCCCATCTTGCTCTGCCCTTGCGCTAGAATGAGTGTGCCTATTACATTGCTGCTTCGCCTTGACTAGTTTCTGAATTTCAAGCTTCTTAGATTGAAAAGCTTGTGAAGCCTCTTCAGCAGTGTCAAATGTCCCCAAATAAAGCATTTTCTTACTGGTGCAGTCGTAAATCTCAGAAGTATATCGCCCTGAATTTCTCTTACGAACCCCAACAAAATGTGTTGTGTTGTGAGAATCGATTGTTTGTTTACTACCCACACTAGCAACACTTGAGGTCTGATCGACAGACAACGATGCCCCTATAGGCGATTCAGGCTGAATTTGATCACATTTCTTTGGTTTATTCTCCATATTTCCCTTGCTTAATTTGTCAAACTCAGACTTCTTGGACAAATAAGCTTCTGAAACCTCTTCAACAGTGTCAAATGTGCCCAACCATACTTCCTTATTGCTGATCGGGTCTGTAATCACAGCAGCATACTTCTTGTTTTTTCGCCTTTCGATTCTAAGTAAGTTTCTCTTGGCATTAAGATTGCTTGTTACAGTACTAATACATAGTACATCAGAAGATTTTGTGTCATGGACTTTTGACATTAGAAGGGAGGTTTCTTCAGGAGATTGTACACAAATGATGGGTTCTTTCCCTTGATTGACCTTTATTAATTTCTCATACTCGTCCATGTTAGAGTTAAAGCCTCTGGATGCCTCTTTAACAGAGTATTCAAGAGTATCCATGCATACCTGCATGAGCGAACTTAGATTGTAAGTTGTGGCTCATTTGAACCAATAACTTTGGCTTTAACTATGTTTATGTGTTAAAAGATCTAATAAGTACATGCAAATGACTATACATGAAGCTTCTTGAGCAGAGTTAAAGGTAACCAACAAAACCCATCATTTTCTTAATCGGATTATCAGTATATTCACTGCATTTTCTATAGCGAACCCAATTAAATTTTGTCAAATGCAAATCAAGAATGCTATATTTTCCATATGATTGTGTTGAAAAGGAGTAGTGGATTTTACCTTGTCAGCAAGAATCTCAACTTGAGTTATCTTCTGCTTTTTGCTACAGGCTTCTTCTTCAGCTCTTCGTTGTTCAGTTTCCATATTGGCGGTTATACCAAGAAACAGAATCTTGAAAAGTTATTGAATTGAATTGACACCAATTTTAGGGGGAAAAAATTTAACGCCTCTTATTTATCGTGACAGTCAACTTAGTAAATGGAGTTGGTATTTATTTGTATCTGGCATTTATTTACATGCAAGTTAACCCTGATATCTAAAAGTTAAAAGTGAAAATGTATAGTATAAGTAATTAATCATGGTTAAATTATATATGTGTGTGAAAGAACAAATATTTTGTATCACTTAAATCACAATTAAATGATAAATATAGGTGTGAAGCACAAAATCTTAGTCCATTAATTTAGTGTGAACATCTAAATTCTACTTTTATGATTCGCACTCAATTAGTGTATTTTTTAACTACTACTACTCTAATCTCTTCATTTTCTTGCAAAAATTTTGTAAAAATTTTCTGTAATTTGCCTATAGGAAATTTTCTGTAATTTAGACGGGTATTCTTCCCGCCATATCCAAAATGTGTGCATGGATTATGTTCCAAGACCAAGCCCAAAATATATAATTGAAAGGCAGCATCATATTAAAGAAAAATCTTAACACCACTAGCAGCATATCATATTTGAAAGACAAAAATCAGCATCTTTGGAGCAAAGCAATACACAAATACCAAGAGGTGAACTTGAAAGGTGAAAACAAGGAGAAAAAGCAGAGTCCATTGTAGACAAGTAAATTTTGTTGGATTTAAATCCATGAAATAATATGGCTACATATCAAATTGAAGACATATTGGTTCAAATAAATATTATGGACTAATATAATGTGGCTAATTATTTAAATATAATAAAAGCCCAATCTTGAAAGGCTAGCCCAAATTAGCCTTAGCCCAATGGATATAAGTTTTCCTAGAGGCCCAAAAATGTGCCACGTGGCAAGTGACGTGGCGCCAAGTCAAATAAAATAGCCAATTGGATCATGCCACACGTCAAATGATGTGGCAATCCAAGTCAAACCCCAAGACCAATAAAAATATGCCATGTGTACATGTGACATGTTATGGCCAATCAAATATGACCTAGTCACTGCTTTCTGATTGGCCGGTCCACGGGCCAAGGCCCGTCAGGGTTTCTTGGTGGCTACTCCACCCCATATCTATATAAAGGGGTCAAATCTCTCATTTGAGGTAGAAGAAATCAGAAGCAAGAATCCATAACAAGAAGCAAGAAAGAGCTCGTGGATCAAAGCAAGAGATTTCTACAAAAGCTGCAAGCACTCAAATATTTCTCTACAAGTTCTAGAGATCAAGACGAAGATTCAAGATCAAGCTTCAAGCCCTTGAATCCAAGTACAAGTTCAAGATCAAGACCAAGTTCAAGATAAAGCTCCAAGCTCTTGAACTCATCATCATCAAGTCAAGATCAAGATCAAATCCAAATCCAAATCCAAACTTCAAGATCAAGCTCAAAAGCCCTTGAAGTTATTATTTTGAAAAGACGAATCAGAGGAATCATAGAGATTGTAACACTCATATTTTGATAAATAAAATATATTGTTGCAATATTTTCTTGTCTCGATATTTATTTTCTTGACGCGAATTTAGTTGTTACAAATTCTGGCACGCCCAGTGGGACAATCTCTACCTCTCATCTCAACTTTTCAACTCACGAAGTTCAGCAACACTGAGATGGCTTCCAAGAACACCAACTCAAAATCTGTCGTTGCAAAATCTGTCTGGCCTCATGACCTTGATGCCAATTCCAAGTTCTCTTCTGAGGTTCAAAGCTGCATGAATGCTACTAAGGGAAGCTTTGGACCAGTTACAAGAAACAAAGCAAACTTGATGGGACAACAAGCACATCAGGTGCCGCCCGCATCAACTCCAATTTTCGGTTCTTCATCTTCCAAAGGAGCAGGATCATCTGCTGAGCAATTGGAAAAAGGAGAAAATATCGCTGAGATTGTTGAAAACACTTTGGCTCGACTTAGGCTCTGCAGATCCAGAAGTCCAGTAGCGAAGAAAGACGATGAAGTTTCAAGCATTGGATCCTCCCCAACCACGCCGCGCGAGTCATTCCAGTCAAAGATCAATCTATGGGAGAATCCATGTTATTCTCCATCATCTCCAATAGCCGTGCAAACGATGGCAATTAATACTTTAACGATGGAGGAACAACTTGCAAACTTGACAAAGGCGATTGATAGCTTATCAAACTACGTCAAGGATCAAGACGCTCGCATCAACAAGATGGAAAGCATGATGGAGGGAGAATCTAGCCATACACCAGGAAAACGTCCAGAAGTTCAAGAGGTGATTAATACTCCAGCTAAGCAAGTAACACCTGCTAAGGAAATCCAAGTTTCTGCTGATGGGGTGATTCAAATTGACCAACTGAAGGAGTTCATTATGGGAACAATCAAGGATAAGTACGAGGTTTCTTCCAAGTCTTCGCTTGCATATGAGAAGCCATACACCGCAAGAATCGATAGCTTGAAGATGCCAATCGGTTATCAACCCCCAAAATTTCAGCAGTTCGATGGTAAAGGAAACCCAAAGCAGCATGTGGCGCACTTCGTTGAGACATGCAACAATGCTGGAACCTACGGCGATTATCTTGTCAAGCAGTTCGTCCGTTCCCTCAAAGGGAATGCTTTCGATTGGTATACAGACCTTGAGTCTGGTTCAATTGATAGCTGGGAGCAGCTGGAACATGAGTTCCTCAATCGCTTTTACAGTACAAGGCGTACCGTAAGCATGATAGAGCTTACAAACACGCAGCAGCGAAAGGAAGAACCAGTCATTGACTTCATCAACCGATGGAGGAATGCAAGTCTCAACTGCAAAGATAGACTCAGTGAAGCTTCAGGAATTGAGATGTGCATTCAAGGTATGCATTGGGGGCTTCGCTACATCTTGCAAGGCATAAAGCCAAGGACTTTTGAAGAGTTGGCAACACGTGCTCATGATATGGAGCTAAGCATGGCATCTACTGGAAAAGAAGGGCCACCACTCACCGAACCTCGCAAGGGAAAAGACAAGCAAGAAGTCAAGAGATGGAGCAAAGTCGTACCCAAGGTTGAAAGCAAAGAGTCCATGAATGTTGATGCCAAACCTGTGAAGTTCACCACAAAGTTTAGCAAGAAACAAAGTGTGAAGACGACTTCTTTCAAGGATAAGACAGGTCGGAAATCAACTTTGAGAGAGATGCAAGATAGGGAATACCCATTCCTTGATTCTGATGTTCCTGCAATCTTCGATGAACTTCTGGAACTAAAGCTCATTGAGCTACCAGAGATGAAGCGTCCTAATGAAGCTGGAAGAATGAATGATCCAAACTACTGCAAGTACCATCGGCTTTTAGGTCACTCTCTTGAAAAATGTTTTGTCTTTAAGGACAAAGTCATAGAGTTGGCCGACAAAGGGGAGATCATACTCGAAGATGAAAAGGAAAATGCAAACCAAGTTTCCATCATCTTTGGCTCACAAGATCCCATTGCGATCTGCAACTTCACTGAAGGATTCGAAGGGCAAGATATCATGATTAAGTTTGGCGACTTCGAACCCGTTCCAGCAAAAGGATCATTTTCTCCCCCAAAGCTGTGTGAACAAAGTATGAAAAAAGCATCGCTCGAGGAAGATGATGATGGTTGGATATTGGTGACTCGACGGAGGCGTCGTAAGGCAAGCCCACGAGATGAACCAGCTGAGAAACCAACAAGGAAGAAGATGGTAAGGAAGCCGAGGAAGCAAAAGGCGATCGGACGTCCGCGAGAGGCAAAGGTGGAGGTTTACCATCACCAAAAGTCGCGTCAGCCAGTAACCTTAGAGGAGTTTCTACCAAGTTGGTTCCGCATGAAGATCCCTAAAGATGATACGAAGGCCTCATGCTGTAATGCTGATAAAGTAGAGGAGAACAATGAAAGTCCAAAGCCATCTTCACCTGCGAAGTCAGAAAAACTTACTGAATCTACAGCCGGAGAAGCAAATACTTGTGAAGCAAAGATCACATTCACAAGTGATGATATCCTACTTGGGGAAGTTCCTCACAATCGTCCATTGTTCATGGTTGGATATGTGAATGAACAAAGAGTGAATAGAATCTTGATCGACGGAGGATCCGGAATCAACATTCTGCCTATTCACACAATGAACGAACTTGGCATTTCAAGAGAGGATTTGATTGAAAGCCGTTTGATGATTCATGGATTCAACCAAGGGGGGCAAAGGGCCATAGGTGCTACAAAAATTGACCTCACTATTGGAGAAATGACTTCAAGCGCATGGTTGCATGTGATCGATGCAAAAACTTCCTATAACATCTTACTGGGAAGGCCGTGGATACATGAGAATAAAGTCGTCCCATCCACTTATCACCAATGCCTTAAGTATCACGAAGATGGTATTGAGAAGAAAATCGTTGCTGATGACAAGCCATTCACTGAATCTGAAGCGTACTGTGCTGACGCTAAATTTTACTTGAAGAATATCGTGAATGAAGTCAGGGTTGATAACATCGCCAAGACATTGGATCCTAAGATTGCAATAAAGAAGGCTGAGATTGCGGCTGGGAAAGCAAAAGTTGTAGAGGATGAAGATAGAAGCCACTCTATTCAAAGGAAACCACATAAGCAATACTTTGCACCTTCAGGCAAGAAGACGGGACCTGCGCTCTGCTACGTCCCAAAACTGAAGGAGAAGAAAGACCAATCATCTGACCTGCAAAGTGACGTGCTGAATGGATTAACCCTTCCTATCAAGCGGCTTGATGCTTTAAAGTTATCCTCGAATTTGCTTGGAAAGTTTGTGGCCCGAAATCCGCCGGAGAATAGTGCACTCCCCACAAAGCGCACAAACGAGGGTTTTGATCCAAATGCTTATAAACTATTTGCAAAGGCTGGGTACGATCCCAACGAACCATCTAAGTTAGGGAAGCTCCTACCAGAAGGATCAATGAAGAAATCACGTGAAGGCTTGGGTTTCGAAAAACCTCCACCAGTTCGCATCTCTATAAGGAGGGCAAGCATCAATTATGTCGGTGCTGAGGATGAGTCCGTTCCTTCGAATAAAAGAAAGTCTGTCTTTGATCGGCTCGGAGAACCAACTGCAAGAACTTCTGTCTTTGATAGATTGGGACCATTAAAGAAGAGGAACAAGCTCCAAAAGGGTGATGTAAAGGCGAAAATAACCATTTCTCCTAACGACCCAAAACTTTTGAGAGATTGCCAAAGTCTGATCCCTTCAAGGATGAAGCGTCAAGCAAAACTAGTAGTTTCATGTGGAGAAGTGTTAAAGGCAAAGACTCACACTATAGTCCACACAAGGGAGCGTGAGGAAGATGAAGAAAGTGTAGGATCTTCATATTACGTCGGTGCAGAAGAAGAGCATAATGCTTCATATCCAAATAATGTCAAGAATGAGTCGGAGGATATTTCTTGGTGTCACCACATATCTTTCAATGACGGAGATCTGCAGGAAGATGAAGATGCTAAAGATGCTCCACCTGAGCTTGAAGAAGGAGTGAAGGCGACAGTTGACGCATTGAAAGAAATCAACCTCGGCACAGATGAAGAACCAAGACCCACATATATAAGTGCTTTGCTGATGAAGGATGAAGAAAGTGCTTATGTAGAGCTGCTGAAAGAGTATAGAGATGTCTTTGCTTGGAGCTACAAAGAGATGCCTGGTTTAGACCCCAAAGTAGCGGTTCATCATTTGGCGGTTAGAAATGGTGCTCGTCCCGTTAAGCAAAGCCAACGCCGCTTCAGGTCAGAGCTGGTACCCTTGATCGAGAATGAAGTCAACAAGCTTATTGAGGCTGGTTTTATTCGGGAAGTCAAGTATCCTACTTGGATTTCAAGTATAGTCCCTGTAAGGAAGAAAAATGGCCAAATTCGAGTTTGTGTTGATTTTAGAGATCTCAACAATGCATGTCCTAAGGATGAATTTCCACTCCCCATCCCAGAACTCATGATTGACGCCACTACTGGATATGAGGCAATGTCTTTTATGGATGGCTCATCTGGCTATAACCAGATTCGCATGTCTCCTAAGGATGAAGAACTCACAGCGTTTCGAACTCCTAAGGGAATTTACTGCTACAAGGTGATGCCATTTGGCCTGAAGAATGCTGGAGCTACCTATCAAAGAGCGATGCAAAATATCTTTGACAGCATGCTTCACAAAAGTGTCGAGTGCTATGTTGATGACTTGGTGGTGAAATCGAGAAACAAGAAGGATCACCTACAGGACTTGAGAACGGTGTTTGAATTGCTGCGAAGATACCAACTTCGGATGAATCCTTTAAAGTGCGCATTCGGAGTTACTTCTGGTAAATTCCTTGGTTTCATTGTTCGACACCGAGGGATTGAAATTGATCAAGCTAAAGTCGATGCGATTTTAAAGATGCCCGAGCCTAGAAATATCCATGAACTAAAGAGTCTACAAGGAAAGTTGGCGTATCTTAGGAGATTCATTTCAAATCTGGCCGGAAGATGTCAACCATTCAGCCGTCTTATGAAGAAGGGTGTCCCTTTCGAATGGGATCAAGCTTGCAGCAACGCATTCGAGAGCATCAAGTCGTACCTGATGAAACCTCCAGTTTTAGCTGCACCTATACCTGGAAAGCCGCTGATATTGTATATTGCAGCGCAAGAAAGGTCTGTTGGGGCGCTTTTGGCTCAAGAGAATAGTGAAGGGAAAGAAAATTCCCTTTACTACTTAAGTAGGATGATGACACCAAATGAATTGAAGTACTTGCCAATCGAAAAGTTGTGTTTGGCGCTAGTCTTCTCTATTCAAAAGTTGAAGCACTACTTTCAAGCTCACGTCGTCCGACTCATTTCCAAAGCAAATCCTATAAAATTTGTGATGTCAAAACCCGTCCTTAGTGATCGTTTGGCGAGATGGTACCTCCAGTTTCAACAATTTGAGATTTTGTACGTCCCTCAAAAAGCGGTGAAAGGACAAGCGTTAGCTGACTTCTTGGCAGACCATCCGATACCTGATGATTGGGAGCTCACTGATGAATTACCTGATGAAGATGCAATGGTCGTCGAAGTTCAACCATCATGGAAGATGTACTTCGACGGTGCTGCACGTCATGATGGAGCTGGGGCTGGTGTGGTTTTTGTAACTTCGGAAGGAGAGGTTTTCCCATATTCTTTCACGCTGACACAACATTGCTCTAATAACGTCGCAGAGTACCAAGCACTCATACTTGGCCTCGAAATGGCAGTCGATATGAAGCAATTACAGCTGCAAGTATATGGAGACTCTAAATTGGTAATTAATCAGCTTTTGGGTAGCTATGAGGTAAGGAAACCAGAGTTACAACCCTATCACAATTATGCACAGAAGTTAATAGGATGGCTTGGGGATGTAACCCTCCAGCATGTGCCGAGGAAGGAAAATAAGAAAGCTGATGCCTTAGCGGCTTTGGCGTCAACACTTACCTTGCCTGAACAGACACAAGTTACTATCTGCCAAAAATGGGTAGTACCACCATTTGATGAAGGCGTGGATGGTGAAAATGAACTTCAGCGTCTTGTTGCTGTTTCCGAGGCTGAGAAGGAAGACTGGCGGAAACCTATAATTGATTACCTCAGTCACGGAACCCTTCCAGAAAATACGAGAAGGAGAGCCGAAATCCGTCGTAGAGCACCCCGTTTCCTTTACTACAAGGACACTCTATATAGAAGATCATTTGAGGGAGTACTTTTGCGATGTTTAGGAGATGATGAAATACTTCAAGCTTTGGAAGAAGCACACTCTGGGGTATGTGGATCAGACCAGTCTGGGCCGAAGCTTCACTTCCATATAAAAAGGATGGGGTACTACTGGCCAACAATGGTGAAGGATTGCTTGGACCATGCTCGGAGATGCAAAGCTTGTCAGCTCCATGCAAACTTCATACATCAACCACCTGAAGTATTGCACCCAACAGTCGCGTCTTGGCCATTTGATGCTTGGGGACTAGACATTGTTGGACCGTTGCCAAAGTCTTCTGAAGGACACGTGTTCATATTAGCTGCAACTGATTACTTCTCAAAATGGGCAGAAGCTGTCGCTCTCAAGGAAGTAAAGAAGGAAAAGGTTGCAAACTTCATTCGAGTAAACATTATTTACCGCTTCGGTATCCCTCGTTATATAATAACGGATAATGGCAAGCCATTCGATAATAGACTGATGAATAAAATATGTGATCTCTTCGGCTTCAAGCAGCGCAAATCTTCCATGTACAATGCTGCCGCCAATGGCCTAGCCGAAGCATTCAACAAGACCTTGTGCAATTTGCTTAATAAGGTTGTTTCCAAATCCAAGCGAGATTGGCATGAAAGGATGGAAGAAGCTTTATGGGCGTATAGGACAACTCACCGCACACCAACGCAAGCAACTCCTTACTCGCTTGTTTATGGAGTTGAAGCTGTGTTGCCGCTGGAGCGTCAAATACCATCCTTGAGACTTGCTCTCCAAGAAGGGCTCACTGATGAAGAAAATGCTCGCTTACGCCTTGAAGAGTTGGAGGCTCTCGATGAGAAAAGACTCGAAGCTCAGCAAAGCCTTGAATGTTATCAAGCTCGTCTATCTCGTGCTTTCAATAAAAAGGTTCGCCCAAGATCTTTCCAGGTTGGTGATCAAGTCCTTGCAGTAAGAAGACCCATCATCACTTCCCATAAATCTGGGGGCAAGTTCACTGCAAAATGGGACGGACCGTATGTTGTGCAAGAAGTCTATTCAAGCGGTGCTTATAAGCTTATTGATGCCGAAGGAAAAAGACTCGGTCCCATTAACGGGAAGTTCTTGAAGAAGTACTATCCTTGAAAGTTGAAACGCTCCTCAACGCACGAGCCTAAACTGCAAGTTGAAATGCTCCTAGAAGCATGAGCTTAAACTGCAAATCACTACGCTCATTTGATGCACGAGCATAAACTGCATAAAACTCCTGGCCCGCAAGAGTCTAAACTGTGCACGGCCTAAAAAAAAAAAAAAAAAAAAAAAAAAAAGAATGTCCGCTAGGTTGAAAACCTCGAAAGAGGCGGCCTAGGCAAAAGTTAGGACCAAAAAAGAGAAAAAAAAAAAAAGAACACACCTCTTCTACTATGAACTACGTAATGACTTGATCCTCTTCATTGAGGTACGTAGGCATCTTAGAGCTCAAATTCTAAGTCCAGTCGCCCAAAAAGAAGAAAAGTTCTTTTCCTTGTCAAGTTTCACATTGTTATTTATAGATCAAGTTTAAATTGTTAAAGCTTGCAACCTAGAGAGAAAACGTGATTACCTGCCAGGGTGTTTCAAATTCTGAGTATTACTATTCTTGAAAAACTTGAAAGACTCAACTTGAGCCTTCAAATTTGCGAAAGTTTTCAGGCTAGCAAGTCTTCATCTTGGAGTCTTCGAATTCGTCAAGTTTTCAAGTGTGAGCCTTCAAATTCGCCAAAGTCTTCAGGCTGGGATCTTCAAATTTTCCAAGTCTTCGAGTTGGAGTTTGTAGTCTTCAAGTTTGAGCCTTCAAATTCGCAAGTCTTCCAAGTCTTTAAGCTGGAATCTTCATATTCGCCAAGTGTTCAAGTTAGAGTTGCCAAGTTTGTGTCTTCGAGTTGGAGTCTACAAACTTCAAATTTTCCAAGTCTTCAATTTGGAATCTTCATATTCGCCAAGTGTTCAAGTTAGAGTTGCCAAGTTTGTGTCTTCGAGTTGGAGTCTACAAACTTCAAATTTTCCAAGTCTTCAATTTGGAATCTTCATATTCGCCAAGTGTTCAAGCTGGAGTCTCCAAATTCTCCAAGTCTTCAAGCTGATGTCTTCAAATATTTGACAAGTCTACAGGTTGAAGTCTTCAAGTCCATCGGTCTTCAAGTCGGTGTCATTCAGGTACGGAAAGTCTTCAAAGTTGAAGTACTTAATTTAAAGAGCCTTCGAGTTTATCGGGTCTTGGGATGGGGTTTTCATATTCGCCGGTCTTCAAGTTGCTCTTCCAAATGGCTTCTTCCATGGGATTGTCGTCGTTAAAGTGGGAGTGCGTTGCCACCCCCAATCACCTTAAACTTGACTTTCCCACGAGTATCGCTCCAAATAAGCCTTCCATGGGATTGTCGTCGTTAAAGTGTGAGTGCGTTGCCACCCCAATCACCTTAAACTTGACTTTTCCATGAGTATCGCTCCAAATAAGTCTTCCATGAGATTGTCGTCGTTAAAGTGGGAGTGCGTTGCCACCCCAATCACCTTAAACTTGACGTTCCCATGAGTATCGCTCCCAAAATAAGTCTTCAATAGGTTGTCCTCTTTAAAGTAAGGGTTGACTTCTTTAGAATCATCTTTTGGCCTACATAAAAGAAAAAGAAGAGCAAAGAAGAAGTAAAAAAAAAAAAAAAAAAAAAAAAAAAAAAAAAAGGAGAAAGTAGTTTTACCTGACAAGAGAAGAAGAAAATTCAAGATGCAGAAGTCCCCTTTTACTTGCTGGAAACAAAAAGGAAGAATGAATAAATAAAGTTACAAAGAAAAAGAGGGGGCAAGTTATGGAAAATAGGCGCGAAAAAAAAGGAAAAAAAGAAAAAAAAGGATTTTCAAGAAAGTGTTAATTCGTATATAGTATTTCTCATACAAAAAAAAAAAAAAGGAGCATAAAAGAATAAAAAAATACTTGCCTCTGCAAAAGATATACCCAAGTGCTGCCTTCAAGCGAGTTAAACAAATAAGGATCTCAGGCCTCTATTTATAGAGGACTAATGATGTGAAAAAGTTCTAATTTGATACAAATTTGAAGATTGTTGTTGGAGTCCAAAAAGAAGTAGGAACTGTAACCAAATTGGAATAGGAAGACCACATGCAGTGAAAATATAGGAAAAGAAAAAGAAAAAGAAAATAAAAAAGAAAGAAGCTTCAGCGTGCAACTTTGGGTAAATTTGGACCAACAGCCACTTTTATTACTGTTAACTGAATGGTAGCCATTTTTTGATACTTTATTGTTTGATAGCCTTTTTTGTTTGCTAGTAACTGGAAGGTAGCCACTTTTGGCACAATGAAAAAGTAGCGACTTTTATGGGCTGTTAACCGGATGATACCCACTTTCATCATGACTCGCTTATGATATATTCACTTTCTAAGCTACTAAATTGGGAATGATCATGTGATCAAAAAAAAAAAAATTACTTCAAGTCTAGTCTTCGGGTGCAAACAAATTAAACCCCGACAAGCCTTGAAGTAGGGGGCATTTGTAGACAAGTAAATTTTGTTGGATTTAAATCCATGAAATAATATGGCTACATATCAAATTGAAGACATATTGGTTCAAATAAATATTATGGACTAATATAATGTGGCTAATTATTTAAATATAATAAAAGCCCAATCTTGAAAGGCTAGCCCAAATTAGCCTTAGCCCAATGGATATAAGTTTTCCTAGAGGCCCAAAAATGTGCCACGTGGCAAGTGACGTGGCGCCAAGTCAAATAAAATAGCCAATTGGATCATGCCACACGTCAAATGATGTGGCAATCCAAGTCAAACCCCAAGACCAATAAAAATATGCCATGTGTACATGTGACATGTTATGGCCAATCAAATATGACCTAGTCACTGCTTTCTGATTGGCCGGTCCACGGGCCAAGGCCCGTCAGGGTTTCTTGGTGGCTACTCCACCCCATATCTATATAAAGGGGTCAAATCTCTCATTTGAGGTAGAAGAAATCAGAAGCAAGAATCCATAACAAGAAGCAAGAAAGAGCTCGTGGATCAAAGCAAGAGATTTCTACAAAAGCTGCAAGCACTCAAATATTTCTCTACAAGTTCTAGAGATCAAGACGAAGATTCAAGATCAAGCTTCAAGCCCTTGAATCCAAGTACAAGTTCAAGATCAAGACCAAGTTCAAGATAAAGCTCCAAGCTCTTGAACTCATCATCATCAAGTCAAGATCAAGATCAAATCCAAATCCAAATCCAAACTTCAAGATCAAGCTCAAAAGCCCTTGAAGTTATTATTTTGAAAAGACGAATCAGAGGAATCATAGAGATTGTAACACTCATATTTTGATAAATAAAATATATTGTTGCAATATTTTCTTGTCTCGATATTTATTTTCTTGACGCGAATTTAGTTGTTACATCCATTACCTAAATGGTCACTCGACTATTGGAAATAAACCAAGAAAGTCACTCTTCTTTGTAATGTTCCTAAATGGTCACTCAACTTTGGATAATTAACTCAAATGGTCATTCTAATCTGAAAAGTTGCTATCTCCGATGATACATGCTAACTTGAAATTTTTTTTTAAAATAAATTTAAAATATTAAGAAATTTAAATCTCACTGTCCCCACCCATTTAACATAATTATTTGACCCAGACCCGACCAAATAACTTAATGGGTCAACTACTAAAAAAGTTCAACTTTAATCCTAAAATATTATACGATGTTTTCCTCCTCATCTTTTTTTTAGGGTTCTATATGGAGAACCAAAATTTTACCTTCAATTGATTTCTTCCCCAATAAAATTATTGCAATTAAACTAAAATTTTCATAAAATACCATAAACTCATAACATAATACATGACAATGGTACTGGATATGACTAAAGCAACAATTACTTATCTTTTACTCATCATGAATAGTACTGACATGAATTAAATATTTGGTGTAAGTAGCATGAGTTAATAACTGGTGAGAACGATTTTTTGGTTTACCGATTGGTGACTAATATCTTAATAAATTACTTTATTTTCTTCTTTAGCTTAATAAATTACTTTTTTTTCTTCTTTTAGTTCGTAGGGAGTAACTTACTAACAATTATAATTTACTAGCAGTTTACTAACTTACTAACATTTTTTAGGAGTTAGTTTTTAGGAGTAACTTACTAACAATTTACTAACCTACTAACAGTTTTTAGGAGTAAATTTTAGGAGTAACTTACTTTATTTTCTTCTTCTAGTTTCTAGGAGTAACAAACTAAAAGTTAGTATGACACTTTTATATAAGGTGTTGTGTTTTGTTAAAATTATTAATATTGTTAACATACTTTTCTGCGTTCTATTATTAGAAGACACAAGAATCTTGAATGGAAAGTTGAAGTTTTCTTATGTATTATGTTATGACTTTATGGTATTTCATGAAAATTTTAGTTTAATTGCAATGGTTTTATTGGGGAAGAAATCGATTAAAAGTAAAATTTTGGTTCTCCCTATAAAACACTAAAAAGAAGAGGATGAGGGAAACATCGTATAGTATCTTAGTATTAAAGTTGCACTGGTTTTTTTAATAGTTGACCCATTAAGTTATTTGGGTTGGGTATGGGTCAAATAATTATATTAAATGGGTGGAGACAGTGGGATTTAAATTTCTTTATATTTTAATATATTTTTATAAAAAAATTCTACGTCAGCATTTATCATCGGAGATAGCAATTTTTCAGATTAGAATGACCATTTGAGTTAATTATCAAAAGCTAAGTGACCATTTAGGAACATTACAAAGAAGAGTGACTTTCTTGGTTTATTTCCAATAATTGAGTGACCATTTAGGTAATAGACTTCCCTCTAGAGTTTAATCTCTTCAATTCTGATAATGTAATTGCAGAAGCTCTTTTATTAAGTCAATACAGCAATTTATTAAGTCATAAAGCAAATTAGTACATAAACCTCAATGATGTCCAAACTCACAATGAAATGTAGAGGTGGCAACAAAATTACCCTAACTGAAGAGAGACATTCTAATACATAATTTAATTATCATCACCAAACGACAAATTACACCATTCTGCACTTGATACATAATTTGTTATAACAAGGCTCTGTAGCTAAAACTCATTTACTCGAAGTTATAATGCTTGTCTACTTCTTCAGAAACATCCCAAGTGCAGCTCATTCCTTTTGGGAACTCAACCAAGTCGCCTGCACCAATCTCAACGGCCTGATTAGCCCCATCAGGGTAGACCTTCACCTTTCCCTTCAGCAAGAAACACGTCTCTTTGGCAGAGTATGTCCAAGGGAATTTGCTTGGAGGACAGCCCCACCTATTTTACAAGTAAGTCTATAATTAGGAACCAGGGAAAAAAAAAAAAAAAAACAGGGGTAGATGTAAACAATTATGTAAAATAACAGTCAGCTTAAGCACAAGCCAAACTAATGAAGATACTGGATAAATGATTTATGGAATATATACTAGGACAGTTCAAGGATTGAAGGAGTAACAAAAACAAGCCACCCCTTTAAACATGATGAATCAGAGTGAACAACTAGTGAAGGTTAAAATAAGTATCCCTATTTTAACACTGTGCTGTCTGTTTGAAGAACTGAAAAGTAGCTTCTTCGTGCGAAATTCGCTTCTAAGAAAGGTAAATGATGTAGACATGAAAGGTTCAGCCTTTGAACTTATGACAACGGACAACCCCATGTAACCTTGGAATTCAGATAGATGCTACTGGAGCCTATTTCCCGTTTCACCCTACCTATTAATTTGGCAGGCTTCTTCAGTTCATCATCTCATAGGAGACAAATGTGATAACATTACGAGTTTAAATTTTGGGGTCATCGTTTAGCTGACAGGCCCCGGCTCTTACATTTGGGAAATTAGTCATAATTTAATTGGCATCACACTGTTAAGGCAAGTGATCATAATCTTGTAGGCTTTGGTCTGGATCACCAATATTCTGCTTAGTTACTGCAGAAAACTGCTAAGTGAGTTTTATCCTCCAGCTTTTCTCGCATTTAATTATTTTTCTACTCTACTAGATGAGTTAATCCTACAAGAGGAGGAACTGATTTTCTATTTCACATGCCTAACAATTTTATACATCTTTAAAACTCAGGAAATAGGAAGTAGACAAGTAAAAGATGCTGCCTAGGTCTAAAACTGAAATTCTCTGAATCTGGAATAAGCAAATGAATTATAAGAAATGGTTGCTCAAAGTGTAGCAAAATAATGAATAGGAATTCGAGCTCCAATACCAAGATTTAATGCAACACCACAAGGGAGAATGGGAGAAGCATCGGAGAGAAGAATAAGAATAAAGACTTGAATCAATTAATAAAGTGTTTTTCATCAAGTAATGTCCCAATCAAAGTAACAAGTGGTCCTGTCTAAAGAGTATGCAACACTAAACAAGCTAGATATCCAAGACGATAAAAACTTTATCTCTAATTAACAAGATAAAAGTAAATAAAACCTTGTATCTAATAAATGAAACATTCATCCCTAACTAATGAAGTTATCTCTGCTTAATTTCTAACTCAACGATAAAGATAAATAAAAAAGAAAAAACATAACGATACTACACAGTTGGGCCTAAGGGAGATTGAAGTAAAGATGTGGTGCATGGGATGCCACACCACTTGCACTGTCGTGGATGGATCCATTTGGAAGGAGAGGAAAAGGGGAGCGTTTGACGTAATAGAAACTGATGTACACTTGAGGTATAACCTTTTATTTTTAGTTTCTTTTGGTGTACGAATGAGGCTCCTTCCTATATTGAAGATAGTGCAAAATTTGTAGAGAACCAAACTTTAGTGTAGGTCCTCTACGTTTTAGTCAAATTCCTGTATACACGAGATTTCTCACTTCATTTAAATTTCTTCATCGAAAAAGAATAACACTGCACTTCGTTATAGAGTTCATGAGGCAGTTTTGGTGGATGTTTCATAGGGTTCTCCCCATTAAAAGATTATACTAACGTAAACAGAATCACAGCATATTTACAGTGGCATTTCTATCACATATCCTTTACCAACCAAAAGTAACTCAATGAACGACAAGTACCAAAAGAATGCCTCAACACTGTCCAAACTCCAAATCATAAAATACAGCTTCTTAACAGTATCGAGCGGTTTTGTACACAAACAGACAGGGTGGACTACCATAGGGAGAGTTACTGTTAGCGGGATCAAAATGATGACAACCTTACTTGACATCAATAAAATCTTTTATCCAGGGCAGATCTAGCCCAGTACTTTGCGGTTTACGGGAACCCATACGCCCCCACGAAACTAGGTATGTTATGTACATATTTTATAAAATATGTCTAATATGATGTTTGGAAACCCATACTATAAAAGTTTAAATGGTTCACTTGGTCAAGCGGTGGTTCACTTACACTTAGGAGTAGAAATCGATCTCTTTTTAGTATGTCCTTTAATATTTTTTCTTTAATATATCATCGATGTCTGACCTATAGACAAGATTGATTGCCGACCACTTTTGGGACGATGTAACTCCTCTCCTAACAGTGATGAACTCATCCTCTTGAAATCCTAGATTCGCCTCTGCTTTTATCAAAACTGTTAGGGAGGTGATGAAATTGTACACATTTTTATCTTGTTCATGAATTAGGTGGGTATTATAAGCAGGATTATTACCCGGGCCTTGATGGGCAGAGTTACCTAGGGAGATAGCTGGTACCTAGTGGAATAGTCGAGGTGTGTGCAAGCTCGCCCCAACACCTCGTTATCCAAAAAAGAGCTTCCCCTTGTTAGTTATTAGACGGCGAAGTGTCAAACAACAGTACTATCAGGCACTAATGTTAGCAGAGAGCAAAAAAGGGGGCTACTTAGTACTAATTCATGTATAATGTGTGAATTAAGTGCACTTGACAAGCAAATCTGCCTCGGAAGTAAGAGGATTAAACTAAATTTCAAACCATTTCTAATTAATAAGACAATAAAAGAACACAAATAAAAAAAAGAGAGTGAAAGAAACATACTTGGGCCAAGATCTGACACCGAGCTCAGTAAGTTTAGCTTCAGGTGGGTTCTTAATGACTTTGACTCCAGCTATCTCAGTGGCCATGGTGCTACTCGCTTCCTTTTCTGCTGCTCGTATTGTGAGTCCCCTTTTTAATTTACCCTTATTAGTGCTACCACTACTTTTTATTAATATAGTACTAGTACATAATTGTTTTTGGTTGCTTAATTTATGGTGTAACGGGTTATTATTCAAATATGAGCTACTTATGTTGTTGGCTTTGCTAATTCCTGCTCCACTGATGCAAGTGCTTAGACTCCCCACACAAGCCATGTTCTATTCAATTTTCAATTAAGAAACACTCACTTAATTACATGTAACTAGTGTTACTGTTACCTCATATGGTTATGTTGAAACCAATAGGGACCTCCCTGCATTTGCTTCCACTCGTTTCTTATCATTTTGTAGGGGATATAATATTGTTTGGTTCAAATGGGAAAAAGGTGGAGGAAAATTTTTGGTGAACATAACTCTATTTTTGTACACACAAATTTAGAGACAAGTGATAAGTTGTTAGTTTAACTAAAAAAAACAATTAAAGGTTAGAATCTTTAGAAATTTCTCCAAAATTAAGAAAAGTAACTTCTACTAATTGTTTTGTTTGAGGAAGTAATTTTCAATTTGATTATTTGATTATTTGTCAAGAACACTTCAATGACTAGTTACAAAGTATCGACGCAGTGAGTAACATGGCATAACTCAATATTTAAATTTTGACCTTCCACATCATTTGTACTAATTTTTTTTACAACACACACAGTTAAGTTATTTTAATGTAATAAAGATAATATTTAAACTTTACCTTTTAGTAGTAAGCAAATTCTAAGATACTCGGTTTTCATAGAAGGTCGACAGTCACTATACAACATTGCGAACATCACTGAATACTAATGGTGAGATGCAACTCTTGAGATACAAATGCTCATTGTGTTGAGACTTGAGACCACAAACTTAACAAAATAAAAGTCAAAACAGATGAAGTTGAAGATTTTTACAAAATGCTCTTTGTCTATCCTTCATGACTTCTAGAACTACAACATTAGCTCGACTCTATATAACTGCTTCTCAACAATATAATACAGAAGCAGATGATAATAAACACAATAGATACAGTAGACAATTGTTTGGTTAAATAATTAAATGTGTCATCCAACGTCAACGCCACAGGTGTACTGGTCCAGGTCCATCAAATTCTTCTCATCAAATAGAAGAGGTCATTTAACATAATGAAAGGCTCAAAAGTGGCTCGCCTCCACCTTGGTTCTCTAAAAAGGATCAATGAAGGGTTAAACATGCAGCTCACTGTGTCGTCACACTCTTTGCAAGATTGCGAGGTTGATCAACATTGTATCCACGTAGAACAGTCAAATGATATGCCAATAACTGAAAATACGACAAAGAAGATGAATATAATAACAGCATACCTTAAAACAGATTTATTATGAAATGTTAATCATAGAAGAAGTTTGCATCCCTACATTTTCCAACTTGGCCAGTTTGACCAATGCACCAGAAAATTCTTATCCTATAGTGAGGAGAAGGGTATAACAGCGAATGAAGCAGATGATGAAAAATGCACATTACATAAATACACACACAGAGACAGTTGTCTGTGTGTGTGCATTATAATGGCAGATTGGCAATGTGTCATACTTTTAATGAGTCTAGAGTACTTGCTCTTGGTAAGCTGCGCGACACCAGGTCTTAAAAAATTGAAATGATTAGCTATGACCCCCTAAACAGGGAAAAAGTTGACAGCTAATTTTTATAAAGTGACCACTTATTTTGGGATTAAAACAAAAAAAAAAAACCAAAAAAAGAAGAAGAGGAAAATGGACACTTATTTAGGGACGGAGAGAGTATCTTATTTTGTGTAGATATTACTATGACAGGTTTTCACAAAGCTGACATTTTCTGTATGAAATGCTTTGCCAACTAAAGGACAAGCTACCATTTGACCCTGAATGAACATTTTATTTAATGTATTTACAACTGTTTAGAAAGATCTTAAAAAGTGAAAAGACAATAGTACTTTGCAAAAGGACAGAAATTCATATGCAGAAATTGGATCAGCCCCTTCTATGAGGAAGCAGATTTGTGCTACAATCTACTCATCCTAAGATATGCACTTCAAAGCCGTATAAGTTACAGCATTTTAACTACCAAAATGCTTGAAGCCCAGAAATCTAGGTTTATCTTAGCTGTCATGAGGTAGAGAATAAACTTTTCCCCGAGTACATGTTTTCCAATGCTAAGAGCATGCCTAAAGAATATTAGTGCTTATCAATGAAAGGGATACTCTACAGGATGAGCTAGATATAGATAGTACATTAATTCACAAGTATAAGGTTTAGACCCAAAAGTATGACCGACACTTGCAGAATAAAGAGATCCTCTGAAAATATAGCAATGTGAACTTAAAGCAGATTAGAAAGGCTACCTGTAATGGAATGACATTAACAACAGGTTGCAAACAGTCCTCAACCTGAGGAACTTCAATTACTCGAGAAGATCCACCAACAGATACAGATGCTGCATCTCCTTTGGTGCACATCACTATCAGTCGGCCTTTCCTGGCATGAAGTTGTTGAATGACAGACTGCTGTTTGCTGCACATGAACGGAATTTCAGCAAGTAGAAAAGGAGACTTAAGTATACTTGCTTCTGAGCTAAATACTAACCTGAAACAAGCATCACGAGTGGCAATTACTACAATAGGGAGAGTTTCATCAACCAAAGCCAACGGACCATGTTTCATTTCACCGGCAAGTATTCCTTCACTGTGCATAAGCGCCACCTCCTTTACCTTCAAAGCACCCTCAAGAGCTGTTGCATAATTATAACCTCTTCCAAATACAAGAAGCGATTGCTCAGCAATCAGTAGCTTAGCCAGATCTTTTATTTCATCGTCAAGCTTGAGTACCTCTTTCACCTTACCTGAGATAATGCATACACGTTCAATAAGAAAATAAAAAATGACAACTTAACCTTTACAGTCACGTGTATCCAAAAGACAAAACAGGAATAAGAGGACTGTAACATCATAAGAAAACTTACGTGGCAAGTCGACTAGACCATCTATTATTGCTTCCCTTCTTGCTTGATTCGAGAGTGTATCACCTCCTATTGCAAGAGCCAACATAGCCATCACAACAATTTGGCTAGTATATGCCTGTTGATCCAGGAGGTAAAATGAAGCCAAAGATAGAGCAAGTAAAAGTCAACAAATTATGATTTGTATACCTTTGTACTAGCCACTCCTATCTCAGCGCCGGCATTTATATGAACCCCACAGTGAGTACGCCTAGCAATTTCACTGCCAACAGTGTTTGTTATGCCAACACACAATGCGCCATTTTCCAGAGCATACTCCAATGCAAGCAATGTGTCAGCAGTTTCTCCTGATTGACTAACAAAGACAGCTGTATCTTCTCGATAAATTGGTCCCTGTCTATCAACCAAATCACTGGCAATCTCCATGGTTACAGGAATACCTGGATTGGACAAATAAAGCCATTCAGACCATTAGTGCATGAAATCTCAGTGACTCCCCTAGATGATGATAGAGAAAAAACTAACCAGAAAGCTCTTCCACAATGGACCTTGCAGCTAAAGCTGCATTGTAACTTGTGCCACACCCTATAAAAACAATCCGTCTGCTTCTCCGTATAGTCTTGAGGTGATCCTTTAGGCCCCCCAAAAGCACAGTCTTTGCTTTAGATGATCCTCCACGGATGAGCCTCCCTCGCATTGTAGTTCTCACAGATTCTGGTTGCTCATGAATTTCTTTTTGCATGTAGTGCTCATATTTTCCTTTATTAATCTGCTCAACCTCCATCTCAAGAGTGGACAAGGCACGTTGAACAGAAGCAGGTATACTAACAGCACCACCGTGGTTATTCTTAGCCTGGTCAAACTTATAAATTGATACACCTCCATCCTGGATCACCCAAACACCAAAAGTTCTAAATTTCATTCCTAAAAACCGGGGGAAGAAAAAGCAATGTGCATATACACAGGTAAATAAACATAATGTGTATAGGAAAATGTATGTCTTCAATGCCCTGGAGTTGTTTTGAGACCTTCACGGGATGAGAAAGAATAGATTACTTGTTTTCCAAGAGTTGGATATAAAAATCATATGAGTGTTGCAAAAAGCTGCATTGATATTTCTTAGATGCAAAGGCCGAACCCCTCAAATGACGATTAGGATTTTGTACATGACAACCCAGCATACTGAACGAGGTAAAAGGAACTAATGAAAGAAGTCTCAACAAAACAAAAACTAAACCTTTTATGTGGTATTACTCAGTTAGCTGGAAGTACACTCATAGTTAGCTTGTCACAAACTCACAGGCACCATTTTGAAAGAGGAAATAGCTTAGCATAGAAAATTAACACTATGTCAGTACCTTAATATGAACAACTTCACCGTCCTCAATAACCAAAACCTTTTTTGTATGTTCAACCAAAGCATTAGCATCACTGGATAAAAATAATTCCTTTGGTTGCCCATTGCTTGAAGGAAATTTAGCAGTATTAAAAGATGATCCAACAGTGGCCTCTTCTCCCAAGTCCTGGAAAGCAAATAATTTTATTCAAGAAACTTTGTTAACATAAGGAACCAAATATAAGCATTATCAAGAAAATGCTTAAGTAATCATTCTTTGCATATCAATATGTGTCCATGATGTTTAACCCTATATGGGTCAGTACCTGTTAGCCGAAAGCATTCACTGATAGCATAATCTATCTGTACACACTACACACACATTCACATAGGCATATTCACACACACGTAAGTACACATACTTAGACTAGTTTAAGAAAAAACATTAGTGTCCTTGCATATATCAGCTTGTAATGCTATCTCTCCTCTCTCCTCCCTCTTCCTCTCCCCTACCTCCCTCCATCTCTTTCTCTTTGATAAGTAATTCTCTCTATTTTTCTTTTATTCTTCTTCTTTTCAGTTCTATATTCTTCTCCCGTTCTCCATTCTCCTTTTCTTTGCTACATGCCTACATCAATATCAGACAATAAGATGCAGGGTTCCTGCTGCATAGGGTAGCCCGGTGCACAAATCATCTCACATTCACGGAGGGTCCGCAGAAGGGCCGCACCCCAAGGAGTGTGATGTATGCATAATAAATAAAAAGACCAAGCCCTTAATCAAATAGATATAGCACAGGAAAAGCCCCATCTAACAAGCAAAGATAAGGGCAGACAACAAGTTTATCAAAGCAAACTTGAGAAATCTGATGTATGCTAATGCAAGCTTCATTCTGTAATAGTTTAACTTACTTTCACACCAAGAAGCAGAGGACTACCACGTTTGCAAGCAATCAATTCATTTGGGTAATGTCGGCTTTTGAATATGAGAGCATAGGCCCCCTCCAGATGCCTTATTACTTCAAGCACAACTTGACTGAATGTCACACTCTGGTCACCTGTGATGACAGTCCAACAATTATTCTACTATTTCCAGAATAACTTTACTTAAAGAACAGCAATTCAAAAGGAACGAATATACTTGAAATGCCATATTCTGATAATCTCCAGTCAGAATATATGTAGCAATGATATTTGTCAAAATGTGTCTGCCTAGGCTCAACAGAAGAAGACAACCATGACTCTAAGAATCTGATAAAATGCTGTCTAGTCCTCAGCTATGACAGCGAACATAAACTTCTCAAACACAAGACTGACTAATGAGAGAATGAACCAGCAACTTCTAGCAATGAACAAAAATGATCAACAGATACTGTACAGCTGTAAGCCAAAAGAAATGATATAATACACCCTAGATAAGTCATAATGGTAGCCTAAATCTCAAACCCAGGAGTTTCTTAGCAAGTGTAACATTGTTACTGGGTAAAGTACAGTCGGCTGCCTACGAGTCAAACTACATACCACAATTCTATCCAAGAATAGATAACACCCTTAACCAGTAACAAATTAATGACAGGCAATCCTTTTCCCCCATTTCATGAATAAGGAAGCAGGAGGAAAAGCAGAGGGGATGAGAAAATGAAAAATGCCTTATGATCAGTGAACTGAATTTACTTGGAAACATACCTTCTTCATTAGCTTTATCAAAAACAAACTTTGCAAGCTTTGGAATTACTTCTGTGTCTGTTTCAGATTCAAAGGTGAAACCATGCCGGACAAGGGTCTCTTTTAACACCTGAGAATCAAAAGACAGTCGAATGCATCAGCACATATTACAGATAAAAGAGATCAAGATTACCATAATGCACAACAACATGCCCAGTGAAATCCCACAAGTGGTGTCTGGGGAGGGTGAAATGTACGCAGACCTTACCCCCACCAAGGTGGAGAGGCTGTTAAAAGATATTTAAGGTCTATCTTTATTTATTGTTACAAATCTAAACTTTTAGGTAATTCAAAAAGAAATTAAAGAAAGCAAGTGAATACAGAAGTCTAAAACAAGACAATGAAACACACAAAAGAGCGTTTGAAGTACGTAAGCAAAGTCATTATATCAAATTCACGTGTACCAAATCCAAATCCAACAATTGTAGCCATATCTTGGACATCAGATCAGAAAGGGATCAGATGAAAGTAGAACTTCAGGTTCCACAGGGATATATATTACATCCGAAGATAGCATCGTCAATAAGGTATAACAAACCTCCGATCCGGAGATCTCCATAAATACTACATATGGCAACCAGTCTGTAAGATCCCAAGGTTCTGAATACTTGCATGAGACTAACTCCAAACAATCTGATTTCCAGTAACTAAAATCAGCGTACACAGATCGACTACATGAACAAGCAACCTTACAATTACACAAAACTGAGGAAGTCACTGCAAGGGTATGAGGACAAGATTTTCAATCGAACAATGCTGGAAAACTGTAAAGCTAAATATTTGTCGTTGGATATATTGTTAGACCAAAGAAATCCTTGATATATTATAGCTCCTTTTTATTCCTTGTCTGTATTAAAAAAAGATTAAGCTTCAGCCTATATAGTTGTCATTCTTCCAATAGTGATGAACATCTGATATTTCGTTTTATTTCTAGAAGATGCTTGAACAGCTTACTTTTTCATAGCTTATTAGTTGAATTTTTACAGAACATACAATTTGTCCCTTGATCACATTAGAAATAAAACTGAATTGGAATGACTAGAGCATTGGTATCTAGTTGTGAGTATATGACCTGACCAGTGTCGCAGTTTTCATGGCCTTCCGCCACCAAAGACGAGTAGGTGATATTTTGGATTAGGGATGGTCATACCACGGGATATGTCAAATTTCAACATATTCTAACAGATGAATGAATTGTAAACCAAATATAAGACACATAATACAAAAAGTAGGATCACTGATAACTCAAAAATCCATAAAAATTCCAAGAAGCAAATAATAACCTTATGTTAGGCCAAAAGTTTAAAGAACAGAACAACACGTAGAACACAAAACAGCATTCTAGTCTCTAAGTAGCCACAGAAAATGAGAGTAATCGTGCAAATTGAACCAATAACAATATGAAGATATCTATTATTCAGAGAATTATATGACCTCATAGTTGGTGATAACACCATTGTGAACAACCAAAAACTGATTTCCATCATCAGAGCTCTGGGGATGACTATTCCGAGGAGCAGGCTCTCCATGTGTGGCCCAACGAGTGTGTGCTATTCCAGCATGAACAGAAAATGGTACTTCCAAATTCAAATCTGTAGCAGCAATGTCTGAGCATATGAACTCAACGTTAGCGCCAGAAAATGATGCCCCAACACCAAAAATATATTTCTATGAAATATAATCCATAAGTTAGCTGCCCGATTCATTTGTCTTAAGTTAAGTAGCTACATTATTACAAAAAGATCTACATGTGACTAGTTCAGTAAAATGAACCCCATACATCTCGAAATTTTCATAGTAAAAGAGAAAATTGGAGCTTCAAAAGGCCCAACACAAACAATGCTACATTAACAAGCATAAATTCACTCCATGAACTCTAACTAGAAAGAAGAACATTAAGGTTTGAAAACATTTCTAAATAAAAAAACACATGGACCAACGTGAAAAGGCAAACAATATCTTCAAACATTCGCTTCCCCTAGTTCTCGCTTATAGCCACGGAGAATGTACTTTCAACAATGGACATGCTCTGAAAGAGTGACCACATAAAACCCCTCTTATTCAACTCGTGCCACATATCATTCTCCCCCATATTTGAGGAAACTAATATGTACAGTACTAGTTAAAAATGTTGATAGTAACATAATCAACTCTTAAGTTTACAATTATTATACTATCCGTTAACATCATATTCAGCTAAAAATAATAAGACGGGACCACAATTCTCTCGTCGTGAAAGAAGTATGAAAAGAAAGCTTGATATCCGGGCCTAATTGTAACTATTTCATCGGGTACCTGCTACTTTTCACGAGCACAAGTATGACGTAAATCTAAAAAGTAGCTACTTTTTTCCTCATCCAAAACAAAATGAAAAAGGAGCAGACAGATCAACAGATCAGAAGACAAAATTCAGTACCTTGGTAAACGGATTTGACGAGTGATTCAATATTGCCTTCTTGACGAAATACTAAAGGAAGTGATTTGGTATCAGAAGAATCAATTGAAATTCCAGAGGAATCATAACCTCTATACTCTAAACGCCTTAAACCATTAAAAAGCACTTCAAGTATGTATCTTCTTTCTCTGCTCACATTATAATTCAAATATGCAAATATTCCACACATTTTCAATCTACTCTTTTTTCTTTTAATTAATGGAAAAAATTCTCTTATTTATAGATTGGTTTTTTGTTGAGAGGAAAGACCCGGGAGGGTGATGAGATTTGACTCTTGAATTTTCAAAGATAGAGATTTGGATTTTTAAACTGACTTAGTTCACTATACGACAAGTGCTAAGTCGTTAATTGTTGATCTACAACTATTAGAATTAGAATTAGAATTAGAATTAGAATTAGAATAATATCCACCTCCACCCCACTCCCCAACTTGGAAATATGTATCTCTTCATTGGTCTCTAATGGACTAACTTTTTTGTCTATGGTCAAACAACAGTTTACTTTTTTAACGCAAAAGTCTCAAACATGTTACTATTTTAATGTTTTACCAACATGTTATGTTACATTTATAATTTTTTAATATGAGTTCAACTAGTATATGTAAGTAAATTTTCTAATATCCTTACTTGTTTTAATAACTTCAAGGATAATATTTTTTTTAAATAATTAATTTAATTTAAAAAATTAATCAATAGTTGAATCACGAATTGTTGTGGGCTAGGTACCTTTTCATTGAACATTCATGACTGGCAAAAGAATGACAATTAAAAACCCCATTAATAGTTCCTAGAAATACAGTGGTCAGAGCATTCCAGTCCTAACTAGCAAGCATAAGTGAAGAAAGACACCATATATAATTGTCAAACATGCTCCTTGTAAGACTAGCCTTCCAGTGATCTAATCTGTAGACATTAACATTATGCTCCACATGTAATATTAACGGAACACTCTGATTATCTCCTCGCCAAAGAAGCATGAAAACAAAGCCCAACGTCAAAGTATTTCCTTAAGAAATACTAGCACATTATATTAATGGTGGGTGAATGTGTGATTGTCGCAAGAGCAAAAACAAAAAGAAGCAGATAGCAAACAAATGAAAAAGAAAATTATACTTCTTCCGTCCATTTTTACTTGTCCACTTTCAGTTTTTCACTCCTATCAATTACAAGACAAGTAAGAATAGGACGGAGGGAGTAGTACATAGTTGTTACGTACCTTGGTAAACGGATTTGACAAGTGATTCAATGTTGCCTACTTGGCGGAAGACAAGAGGAAGGGATTGTGTATACGAAGAATCAATTGAAATACCAGCGGAACTATACCCTCTATACTCCAAACGCTTCAGACCATTAAAAAGCACTTCAAGAATGAATCCTCTTTCTCTCTTCACTTTGTAATTCAAATACGCAAATATTCCACACATTCTGATTACTTTTATAATATCTCTTCTTAATTATATTCAGATTGAATATTGAAGGAAGAATATAATGGTTGATGTGAAGGTTGTGCAAACTTCTCTATGTATTTATACTACATTGGTCGTTCACTAAGCTAAGAAAACATGAAAGCCCAGGGAGAGTGGCGAATATGTGATAAGAATTTGACTTTGGCATTTCTTTATTCATAGTTGTTTTTAAAAGGTGACTTCTTAATTAATTCACAACCCGACGAAGTCCTAAGTCGTTGATTATTCATAATAATATTTAATAAAAACAAAGGGGACTAAGTATATATAGCTATAATTAATTTTCACCATGCATGGTAATATAATAATTCAGAATATACAGGCGTGGAATAATATGACCAAATATTTTGTTTATGTGCTTTAAGATCTCCCCCTCCCCCTCCATATCAATTTCTTCCTTTTTCTTGATTTACTTCCTATTTAGCGCCTCTGCTACTAAAGGAAAAGAACTACACTGTGTGATACACATATGAAAGGTACTTCTGTTGAGATTTACTCCCTCCGTTCCAAAATGATTGTCATAATTTGATTTGGGACGGAGTTTAAAAAATGTGGTAAGACTTTTGGAACTTGTAGTCCAAAATAAGCGGTACATAAATATGTGGCTATAAAACATTTCATCAAGGATAAAGTAGTAGTTTCAACTCAAAAATATTTTCAAATTTATAATTGTATCATTCTTTTTGGAACGGACTAACAAAAAAATAGTGTCATCCATTTTTGGAACGGAGAGAGTAAGTGTTTAGGTTTTAGCATCCAATTATAGAGTAATAATTAATCCATAATTGACAATAACATGTGGAAATAAAATACTTTGACTTAGACTAACGTTTTAAAACACTTTGGCAACTTAAAAGTTTGGGATATCGTAATATTTGATTCTGCTAAGTTTATACTACTACTCTACTACTTAGAGATTTCTTTTTAGGAAACATTATGGTTATGATCCTCGTTACTAGCGAATCTCAAATTTGATTCTCTGTAATATTTATCAATGCGTATTAACCTATATTTAACAGAATGGTACGCTCTTTCCACTGTATCTCAATTTAGAAATTTATCTTAATTTATCTAAATAAGGAGATTGGAGAATATAGAAAATGAATTGCAGCACTTGGTATAATAACTACTCCCTCCGTCCAAATGAATTGCCAAAAATTAAGGCCCAAATTTTTATGTTATTTGCATATATTATAAAATTACTAAAACAAGATAAGTATACTTAGAATTAGAATGTCAAAGAAGTTATTTAGATTAAAAAAAAATTAATAAATAGCAATATATTGAAACGAATAATTATTGACAACTATGATAATTAAAAAAGTAGTGTTTTCTTACAAAAACACAAGTACTTTATCTCAGCTTTAGTGATTAGGGTTACCAAATATATCCATAAATTATCAAGTTATTTACGTGATGGTGTGTAAGCCATGTTGTTATTAAAAAAAAAAAAAAGTAGCCACAAATTCCGTTGGGCCGTTTCTGAAATTGCAGCACGTTGTTTAATGTATTGATGGACAGCACAGGTCTGTCTTCCAAAGAAATAAGTTTGTGGTCAAATGGAATCTCCAGCACATTCTATTGCATCTGGTGGTTGATCATTGAGGGCAAGTGGAGAATGGAAGGCGCTGTCTTTTGTGCAAAAATTGAGAAACATTTTCCAAATGGCATTTGGTTGAAAATGTTTTCGAGGTCTTTCAATTAAAAATTGATTCTGTTAACTTTATACTAGGAGTACTATTTAGAGATTTCGCTTTAGGAATTTTGATCATCAGTTATTACCAAATCTCAAATTTGATTATCGTAATATTTGCTTAAGCATATAACCTTCAATTGATATGCTTGTATGCTTTTCTTTCTTTCCACTAACACGGTTTAGAAATTTATCTGATTAGTAGGAGTAATTAAATAAGAAGAATTGGAGAATAAGCACCATCCACAATCTCTTAGAATAAGAAAACGAATATGAAGGTGGTTTAATAATAACTTATCAAATTAGTGAACATGTATTATTGTCGACGGTGGAATTTCAGCACATGTAATTAGCAGCACTCCACCTATTGCATTTAATAGTTGATCATTTAGGGCAAGTGTGAACTCAAAGCTAGAGTCCACTTAAACGAATCCGTCTTTGTTACAATTGGCTTAAACAAAATCAAGCCTCTTTAAATTGAGAGTTGTCTCTTATCATTTTCAAGCAAGGATTTCTGTTAAAGTAAACTATTCCATAAAATCAAAGCACTTCACAATTGAACTGGCCAAACACAACATAACTACTTTTCAAAAATATTTCGACAAACCATATGATTCAAAATAGTCACTTCATTTTAGATGATGCCATGTTGCATCTCATTTTGAAAGAAGTAATAAAAGAGAAGCCCTAAACTACAATCCTCTCTGTAAATTGACAAAGACTGAAAATTGTCCAAGCCTTCTCATTTCCCTTTTTACACACAAGAAGCATTCTTCAATTTTATTAAAGGTAATTGTACTCCCAAGCTGCAGCTGCTATTTAACGTAACAAAAAGCCCCTCTGTTTTTGGGTTGCTCATTCATTCAAGAGAGAAAAAGGTGCAAAAACAACCACATAAGATCAAATTGCCAATAGTATAAGTTCAACTTCTCAAGACACATTTCACTCTCATTAAAAGCTTACAATAGCAACAGGTCTTGAACGCCCGATAAGCAGAGATACCAATCCTTGGCAAAAGTTACATCCACAATCACTCCTTTTTCCCATCTGCAGCTCTATGTTGCTCCAACCTTTGCCTCCCCAGAACAACATCCACCAGCATGGTGGTGGTGGTGAGCATGCTGATGGTGCTTCTTGCCTTTTAGTTGCTTCCTCATGTCATAAGCATCTTCCCCATCAGCATAGTACTTAGCTTCCATGTCGTGAATCTTGTACTGTAATGTCTCAGTGTACAACTTAAATGCAGCTCTGTTGCTCTTCCTCACATGCAGAGACACATACTCTGCTCCAAACACCTGTTCCATGAGAAGAGCCAGAACTAGTTGGATCAAGAGGTTTAAACAGTATTATCCTAAATACTTTTCAATATAAGAACTAATATTGCAAGGGCAAGAGCGGCAGCAGGTAACAACATATGCCGCTTAGTTTGAGCTCACGTCATTCTTAACATATAAGATACAACTTAAAAAAATAGGTACTCGACAAAAGTTAGTTCTGGAAACCATAACTCATCAAATTAGAAGTTCCAAAGAAGACACTTGCTTACATAATGCTCTCCAGAAATACTCTTGCAACACTTGTGCTTGCTAAAAGACTCACCTTAAGCAGTTATACAAGCAATGACAAAGATAAAAACTTAAACAAGGTTTCCCAGGTTTCCCTCTTTTTCAGTTGGTTTGTTTTCCTTTTGGGTTGTTTGGGGGAGGGGGAGGGGGAGCAGCAGGACTGTAAGTGAGTTACTACTACTAATAGAATGTGACAAAAATAGCCAAAAGGGTACGGCGAGGTGATAGTACCGTTAACAGTCTTCTTGGAGTGACAATGTAACATTCTGGCCCTCCAAAACAATCTAATCTTTCATCTCTATTCCTTATATGAATGAAATATTACTGATTTCTGGCATTGTATTTAGGAGAAGATGACCCTCTGTTCCCATCTAAGTGGATTCATCCTTTTAACCTTCTCCTTAAATGCCAAACTTGGTTCACACTTCCCAGCTGGATTCAAACTCGTGAGGTACACCTATCACACATCCTGTTGTACTACCTTTACCATTGAACCACCACCCTAGGAACCCCTCCAGTAATAGGACTTGAGCAGTTGAATTTACAAGTGGTCTCCATCACTCACATTGGCAATTCTATTAGCATGGCTTCTTTTGTCATTTGCATCTTTATCAGTTGGACATAAAAAATTGTATTTCTTCAGGTGACTGCAGACATCCTGTAATGGTATTGTAGTTCTTGTATGTTGGTTATATTGATCCCTATGCAGATTGAAACTACACTCTAGGCTCTAGAGCATGCTTGGCAACTGGTAGGTGTAGCTAGGCATTATTCATAGTCAAGCTGACCGTTATATCTTTTACCAATTCCACTCTTGGTTCAAAACTTAGATAGATAATGGGGCCCCCTCTAACCATGTCTGCTTAAATATCATGCTTTTGTCGGCAGCGTGCGCCTAACCCACATGTCACACAAGTTGAACTCTTACCATTAAACCAGTTAAAGTCCTGGGGCCCTTAGACTAGCTACATTTATAGTGTTGTAAAAGGCGAAGAGGACAAAAAACATCAAAGTCTACTGTAACTTTACCAATCACTATATTAGTGAACAAAGGCGTTGAAGAACATAAAAAAGTGAAGAGATTGAATCAATTAAATAACTTTTTTAACCATGACGCTCGTACTCATAATTAAGGAAAGATTGAACTTACTTGTGATAATCAAGTTACAAATCATATTTATGGACTCTTGTATTTAATTTTTGAGAAAATCAAAACTTCTATATCTAATGAAAGGAAGAAATGTCTATATAATTCACTAAGCATCTCATCGGTCTGCAAACCAGTTACACACTCAAACACCCTTACTTCAGGGGAGTGTTAGATTAGAGCTTGTCAAAATTAGCCATGTGCAAATGTAACAGTGTCCCACTATAAAAGAGAACAACTCTCAAATAAAACGAAAATCACAAGAACAAAACAACACCTTCCTTGGAGAATTGGTGAAGGGTTATCACACATAAACCTATAACTTAGAATAAAACAGAGAACGGGAAATGGCCCCACTTCACACTGATAGATTTGCAGCACTAGGGAAAAGCTTAACATTGGAAACTTTGGGAGTTCTAAACAAAGTACTACATACCATGGCAAACAAAGTTCTTATTTTTCCAATAAAAGATCGGCAGTCTTGATGTTTTTCAACTAAACACTCGAAAAGGTTAAGATGGATAAACTAAAGATTAATGAAACGACCCAAATGATCTTAGCACCCAAATACAAAGCAAATGTTTGCATTAATAGCAGTCATGAGCTTAGTAACATCAAAGTTTATTGGAACTTTAAGCAATCATTTATTAGTGAACAGAGGCATTGAAAACGTAATGAGGTGAAGAAATAACATCAGTTAAGTAAATATTTTAACAATGTTACTCATACACAAAAACCATTTTAGGGAATTGAAGTTTGATTAGACAAGTCAGATAGAAAATTACTTGGATAACAAGTTGCACATCATATTTTAATCAAAGTGTATATATATTCACCAAGCATCTCATCGGTCTGCAAACCAGTTACACACACACACACACCCCTACTTAAAGGGAGAGTTAGATTAGAGCTTGTCAAAATTAGCCAGTGCAAATGTAATAGTGTCTCATGATAGAAGAGACTGCCTCTCAAATAAATAAAAATCACAAGAACAAAACAACGCCTTCCAATCTCCTTGGAGAATTGCTGAAGGGTTACCACACATAAACCTATTGCTTAGCACAAAAACAGAGAACGGGAAATGGCACCATTTCAGACTGATAGATTTGCAGCACTAGGAAACATTTAATCTTGGAATTTTGGGACTCCGCCCAAAATACTACATACCATGCCAAACAAAGTTGTTATTTTAAATTTTTCCAATAAAAGATCGACAGTCTTGATGTTTTTTCAACTAAACATTCATAAAGCTAAAATGGATAAACTATCGATCCATGAAACGACCCAAAAAACCTTAGCACCCAAATACAAAGCAAATATTTGCATTACTTTCACTTGGCATCTAAAATCAAGTAACAACGATAAAAAATCAGAGAAAATTGATATAATTCACAATCTAATAGATAAATTCAACCTAAAGATCAGAATTATAAGCAGCATTCGCAGGACCACACTACAGATTTTGCTCCAATTTAATAGGATTGAATTTAATTATTCAATTCGAAGATTAAAATAAGGATCTTAATTACAACAACAACATACCCTTACCCCACCAAGGTGGAGAGAGCCTCGGCTAAATAAAATAATAATAGAATCAAAATTACCTCTCCCATGGCGTTTTGAGCAGCAGTCATGAGCTTAGTAGCAATACCCAATTTGCGATGAGTTCTAAGAACAGCAAGGGAAGTGATATGTCCATGACACTCAGAGGTTTCTTCTTCCATTTTTGCTAACACATACCCAACAATTTTACCATTGTAATCTTCAGCAACGTAAAGAAGCTGTGGCCAAGAAAGTATGTGGTAGAAATAGTATTTCATTTGGTAGTTTTCAGGTAGGCATAGCAAATTGCAAGCTTGCATTGCAAGCAAATCATCTATTGTGGCTTTGCGTATGCACACCATCGCGCTAAGAAAAAGGAAAAGTCTAGGGTTAGGGTTAGGGTTCTCTGATTTGATGGTGCTCTCACTCAACTCTTCTAGCACCTCCTGTGGTGTCCTAAAGTAAATAAATTAAGGAATTACTACTTGTGTTAAATATAAGAGCTGGAAATAAAAATAAAGAAACAAACAAAGTGCACTTTGAAAATTGGTAATTGGTACATTTGTGTTCCGACATACATTTCACTTTTAAAATATTAAATTTTTGTGAATAGAAAAACGTATTAGTTTTCATAACTTGAAAATTAGTCTTCGAAAATTGGCCAAATTGATCAAATTATATAAAGTACGGTTTTTTAATTTTTGTTTAAAAACGAAATGTTGAGTTGCCCCGAGTAGAAAAAGATTAGGTTGGATTAAAAAGTGTTGATAATGGATACATTCGTAAAAAACTAAATATCCTTATGGGTTGTTTAGTTTGATGGGTTGACTATATAAAAATTGTAATGTAAGGATTGTTTGACAATTAATGATACAATTAATGATACAATAATTGTTACGTGGTAATAAATAATGTGCAAATTATTATATGATTAATAAATTAATATGAGGAATTTTTTATGAATTAACTAACGTAAGTAAAAGCATTCTGTCTCCAGTTGCTCTTATCTATTTATTCTTAATTCATATTATTTATTATTATATTTTTTTATTCTGTTTGAGAAATATAGTTAATCGATGTTGCTTAATCATTTGCATATCGAGGATGAGACCGTAGCCAGGTCATAGATGGCTTCTTTTTATTGTTTCTTTGAAGAAGGCAATGATGAGAAGGGCGATGAAGAGCAAGAAGTCTACTGCTACGATTTCAAAAACAATGGAGACTTCCTGTTAAAGTTTTGTAGACCCGTTGATCCACAAAAGAATGATGTTTTTTAGGCATACATGGCGAGCACTATTTTTTGGGTCATGAATACAACTACCTAAAAGAAATACAACTATATGGGAGTTCAAAGTGTTAATGAACATAGGAAAAATGGTTAGAGAGTAAGGTACATTTGTCCATCTCTAAGCTGATTTAGGGATGTTGCAATATGAACAGTGATGGTGTTGTAATATCCTTAATATATTCCAACAACTTTTACATGTGTATACATATTTGTATTGCAACATATTTGGTCCTCGGTGAGAATGGCAAAGTTCAGCAACATAGATAACGGTAGGGGTATCTTTTGTAAAAAAAATAGGTAGACAAAGAGTATTGTATCGTATTGTATAGTTACCAAAAGTACGATATTTACTTTGATTGTTACTCTGTGTTGTATCATTAAATTTATGGTTATGTAATTATGAAAACCGTCATTTTATGTAACCGATTTGGTGGGATCGCGTCGTTACTTATTTTTCTTTTTCCATCATGCCCTCACTTATCAGTGCAAATAAATATAAATGTAAAGACTAGTAGTATTTCATGATGGGAATATTAAAAGTTGTTCTAGGGTGTTCATCTTGTTTCCCTCTTCTTTTATATCACGTGCATACCAACCCACAGTGTCTCTGAAGAAGAATAAGAAAGCTCAGTAGAGGTTTAACGAATAATCTGATCGGAGATATTTCAAAAAATGGTTGGGCTAAAAATGCAACCGTATGGAATTCAGGGAATGTTGAAAGAAGGGCACAAGCATTTATCAGGCCTGGATGAAGCAGTCCTCAAAAATATCGACGCTTGCAAACAGCTCTCCGCCATTACCCGAACTTCCCTCGGCCCAAACGGTGCTCTTTCTTTTACTATTTACTTTTTGTTTTTTAAGGATCTTCGTATTTTACATTTGTTGACTGATTTGAGTTTCGTCATGATTTAATATGTGCTAGTCTAGAACAGTGTCCCCTTTACATTTTAATTATTAAATGCTTTAAACAATGACTTAAGTGTTTGTTATATGGGAGAGGAGCTGAGATATTTGTTGATAAATTATCTAAAACAGCCGTTAATTGTGTATCTAATGCTAATTGAAATAGTTTTGTGCTAACATATTCAAATCTACACGTCACAGTCATTCGTTACCCAGCCGTGTTTACTGAGGAAGTTTCTACAGAAAGTAAGGGGCAACCTTCTTATTGCACAAGTTTATTTACAAACTTATCGTCTTGTGATTAGTCTCGATGCTGGACAAATTGAACGGATGTTTTTATGGAAAAGTAAACAGAGGTTCGTGCTGGAAGTGTAAAACCAATGCGGGGATCATTTCACTTCCATCTCAATGGTTTTTGACAAGTGGCCAAGTTTTCAATGATATTGTCCTATCACCATTATGTCCTTGGGATAAAATAAAGATTAGATTTATTTTAATGCTTACCTGACAAATAACTGATTGACAGGGTCGTAGTTTTATCTTTGAGTTATGTGTTTTCTTTGATTTGTTCTTTTCCTTAATTGAATAATTGGTGTTGCATGAACATTAAAGAAAAGATGTTTTTTCTAATCAATTAAAACTGGGCTTTTGACAGGGTAGCTTAGTGAAATTACAAAATTGAAATCCCAAATATTTGTGGTTAATGTAATATTTGAAATGGTGGGTGACTTTGCAATTGCCAGAAACTGAGGTGGTGTATGCACTGTCCTCGCCAACTTTATATCATTCTTTAAGTTCTTTTTTCTAGGTATGAATAAGATGGTGATCAATCACCTAGACAAGCTTTTTGTCACAAATGATGCCGCTACTATTGTGAATGAACTCGAGGTCCAGCACCCTGCTGCCAAGATATTGGTTTTGGCTGGGAAGGCACAACAAGAGGAGATTGGTGATGGAGCTAATTTGACTGTTTCATTTGCTGGGGAACTTCTCCAAAATGCCGAGGAGCTAATTAGGATGGGATTGCACCCTAGCGAGATCATTATTGGATACACTAAGGCAATAAATAAGGTATGCAATTAAGAAAGATTCATACTTATAACTTGTGGTCCTGTACTGCTGCATGAACAACACTCTTTCTAATTTACTTTCTTCTAAATTCCGTGCTTGCAGACGATTGAAATATTAGATGACTTAGTGGAGAAAGGTTCTGAGAACATGAATGTCAGAGATAAGGATGAAGTTATTTCACGAATGAGAGCTGCAGTAGCTAGCAAACAGTTTGGACTAGAGGATGTTTTGTGTCCCCTTGTAGCTGAGGTCCGTGCTCATTTCAATCCATCCTTGGTGGTTTTTTGCTGCATTTGGTTTCTCAGTTCTGGTGATTGGTGTGTAGGCTTGCATTCAAGTGTGCCCTAAGAACCCATCAAATTTCAATGTCGATAATGTACGGGTTGCAAAGCTCTTGGGTGGTGGTTTGCATAATTCCACAATTGTTAGAGGCATGGTTTTGAAAAGTGATGCTGTCGGGAGTATAAAGAAGATAGAGAAGTCAAAGGTGAGCTGTTATGAACACATTCTAGAAATTCTTGTACCAGTAAATTGTGAATACTGTGACAATCTAGCTCCCTTGGTGAAACTGGCTTAGCTGGCGATTTCCTGTTTCCCCCTGTAATGAGTTCCTTCCCTGTTGCCTTCACATCATTTTCCTCCCTTGCCGAAGTGAGCTTAGTTCTTTCTTGAAGTTTTGTTGCTTAGGCAGAAAAAGAACTGCTACATGATAGAATTGGTGTATTCTCCTTTTCATCTCGTGAAAGTAAGTTTTTCAGCATGATATAATATTAAGTAATTTCAAACTGTTTGTTTTAAATTTTTAATCTGACTACTTTTGATTTGCCGACTAGAGCTCTGGGCATATCTTTAAGAGGAGTTTAGCCATCCATTCTGCAAAAGATCATGGCTGATTGATAGAATTCACTTTACTATTTGTTTTCTATGACCGTTTCTTAAGCTTCACCAAAAGTAGAATTCATCCCGCAGGCTTCTGAGTTTTAATGTATCACCTTTTTCAGTTGTAATAAAGTGGCCCCAAATAGAGTAGAACGATTTCAGAAGATTTATATAGCCAAACAACATTCTAGGAGGCAAAGTCAATCAATGGATAAATAGTACTAGTTGAAATGCTTATAGTCCTTTTACTGCAGCGATGAGTTTTGCCTTTCTGAGTTTATTTTTATTTCTTTCCTTTACTTACGTTTCATACCTAAATGACCATTTATTTTGCTGTAGGTTGCTGTTTTTGCTCAAGGTGTTGATACATCTGGAACCGAAACAAAAGGGACAGTTCTCCTCCATAGTGCGGAGCAGGTATATCACCGGGACACACAGCCTTTTACTGGAAATCACTCTCAGTATAAAATCTTTTGGAACAAGTTATAGTTGTTTCTGTTTTAAATTGAGAGCTATATTGACTGACAATGGTTAACATGATAGACGATAATAATCAAAATATCTACTTGTTTTAGATGAGATTCGGTGCTTTGCGTTTATTACAACCAATTTACTGATTTTCCCATGCTTTTTAATGTGTATACTATAGGTTTTGAAGCCTAATTAGTGCTAGAAATCTTTACTTGACTACTACCAGTTATTAGTAATCAGAAGTTCTTTGTTCGCAAGCACATGCTACGTTACACAGTCTTGAGTTCAGAAATTCAACTTATTTGAGCCCTGAGCGTGTCTTTTCTTTTTTTTCTTTTTTTTTTTTTTTTGGTCTGTGCCTGGAACTAATTACTGCTTCTACGTGCCCCTTTATTTCGTTATTCAGCTTGAAAGTTATTCAAAGACTGAGGAAGCTAAAGTTGAAGAGCTTATTAAAGCAGTTGCAGACTCTGGTGCCAAAGTCATTGTCAGTGGAGGAGCAGTTGGAGAAATGGCACTACATTTTTGTGAGCGTTACAAGTATGAATTATACTGATTGTGCCTTCTTTTACATTTGGTGATCTGTGAACTTTAATTAAGTCTGCGTGTATTCTCAGCTTTTATAGATGTGTGGAATTTTATGCATTTCTGTGAGAATTGGCAGGTGGTGTTTATTCTTGTTCTTCTTTACTGCTAATGCATATTGAAAGGTGATTTTGGATTCTGAGTAGGGAGACTCTGGCTTGCATTTAGGGCCATTTTCTTCTGGGTGTTGTGTACTCCGTATGAATCCTCCTTTTTGTAATTGGGAGTCTCCCACTATGTGGGTGTTAATTTCTCATGTAATAAGATTCACTAGCGGAAGTTGGTACCATTTTAGGAGAGATCAAACTATTTCCTCTAAGATTCACTAGCGGTAGTTGGTACCATTTGGGAGAGTTTAAAACTATTTCCTCTAAGTTGAACTTAGCAATAGCTGCATGAGAAGTACGCTTAGCGACTATTTATGAGGACAAACTAGAACTTTTTTATATGATGGTGAGAACTTCTTATCACTTATGTAGCAGGTAATAATTTCTCATTTCATTAGTTGGAATTAAGCATAGGTAGTTGATTGATGGAAAAAGATAAGGGGTGTTGGACCAAAAAAATAGGGGGAAAGGACAGGAAATTTTTCTGCAAGAGAAAATAATCTTATGGTCTGTGGCAGCTTTGGCCCATATACATCTATTATGGGAATAAAAGAAAAAGAAAACAACATATTCACCATATAGCTACTAAAAGCAATACATTATTTCCTTATGTCATGATTCTTTTTCTTGCTTCATAGACTCTTAAATTCTTCTAGATCTATCTTGACTTTGTTACCTTCTCGAATCTTTTGAAAAGTGCTTAAAGTTTTTGATAAAATGCTTCTGGAAAATACCTGTGATTCTCATAATTACATTCGTAGGCTTATGGTGTTAAAAATCAGCTCCAAGTTTGAACTCCGACGGTTTTGCCGTACCACTGGGGCTGTTGCAATTGTAAGCATGCTGGAGCTGTTACATAGAATACACAACACACACATACACTGATACACACGTGTAGAAGAGTATTTCTGCTTCTCTTAATATTCTTCTTTCATCGTGGGAACAGTTAAAGCTTAGCCAGCCGAATCCAGACGACCTCGGTTATGTTGATTCTGTTTCAGTGGAGGAAATTGGTGGTGTTAGGGTAAACATTCGTTTTTGTAAATGTGTAGTCAGAATCTTTTTAGTGTAGTTTGCAGTAGCAGTACATTTGATTCCTTAAAATGCAACAGGTTACAGTTGTGAGGAATGAAGAAGGTGGAAATTCTGTTTCCACTATTGTTTTGCGAGGAAGCACCGACAGTATCTTAGATGACCTTGAAAGAGCTGTTGATGATGGTGTAAATACATACAAGGTAGTCAAAGTGGAAAATAAAATTCACCTATACCAATGGAAACATTATGATTATGATAAAAAGTTGTCCGCCTAATTGTACTTGATATACTTAGTGTTGTTTGGTCATTGGAGATTTGGTACTACTTTAAAGATACAATCGCTACAGATGGAGGATGTATTGGGATATGACTTTTGCTGCTTCATGTCTATATCAGGCAATGTGCAGGGATAGTCGGATTGTACCTGGGGCTGCTGCTACTGAAATCGAGCTGGCGAAAAAGCTGAAAGAATTTTCTTTTAAAGAAACTGGGTATTGATCCTGTTGCTTTTCCAATGCAGATGAGATTCCCTGCCTGCTGTGCTCCTACTCTTCTCTTGTCTGACATCATATTAATTGCTTCCAGGTTGGATCAATACGCAATTGCAAAATTTGCTGAAAGCTTTGAAATGGTTCCTAAGACGCTATCTGAGAATGCTGGCCTCAATGCAATGGAGATTATATCGTCCTTGTATGCTGAACATGCATCCGGAAACATTAAAGTGGGCATTAACTTGGAGAAAGGCGTCTGTGAGGATGTCTCTACCATGAATGTGTGGGACCTCTACATCACCAAGTAAGTTACTCTTACTCTGGTAGCAATCTGCGAGTTCTGTTTCCTCCAGTGAGTGGTGGAAAGGTTTACTTGGACGTCAAATTATGTATCTTGTAATGTGACAGCCTAAACTTAATGCATCAGTTCACACTTAATTGTATTTGCTTAAATGAATTACTTGCCCAAACAAGAAAAGAAAAAAGTAATTCCCTGAAATGAATGAGGTCTAACCTCCCTCATTATTAATATATCTCTTTATATCTGGACAGATTTTGGTATTCCTATTTTTATAATGTTTCTCAAGTGAGTTTCTTTACAATGATTTTCTTGCATGTGATGTAATGCCTATTCCTCACGACTGTTGGTGTCCATTAAACAGGTTCTTTGCTCTAAAGTATGCGGCTGATGCTGTTTGCACTGTGCTTCGTGTAGACCAGGTTCAGTTATTAGTTATTTATTTCATATTTTATTCCTGGTGATCTGTATGCATCAAGTCATCTCTTTTGTGGCATGATCTGAGGAACATAAATGCTTGTAACACCTAAGAATAATAGTGGAGGTTCGAGTCAGGACTGATCAAGTACCGGCAGTCCAACTAATCTTGTGGATATTATAGTGAGGAAAATTGTGGCTTTCCAAAATGCTGATTCACATGATATTCTCACCACTTATTCTCTTTTGCGCGATAAATAGTTATCTATTCGTTATTAAACGTAATTTGTTCAATTGTGACTTCATTTTAGTCTCTTAACTTATATGTAATTGAATTTTGTATATTCCTCAGATTATTATGGCTAAACCAGCTGGTGGTCCAAGCAGGAGAAATCAACCGGCAGGGATGGATGAGGATTAAGTCTTCATATGCATCAGATTGTTGAGTCTTCTTTTCCTCTCTAAGCATGGATACATCTTCTCTGGGCTTGGCTTCTTTTTATTTTGTTTTTTGACTTTATTTTCTTTGTAGTGCTAGAGAACGACTCAAAATTTTGATAACTTTGGAACAGTCTGTATATGCCACTTTTATTACATTTGTGTCACCAGGTTGATGCCAAAAACTGTAATTTGTTAGGTTTGCCCGGCGATCTTGGCTACTACTGTAAGCAGGGAAATTTTGCATAAATAGGGCATCTTTTGGCCCTCTTTAAGAAGCTGTTAAGTTTTAGGCTGCATTGCCTAACCACAGAGCAAATTCTGGTGGGTTGCCAGTTTTCTTTGCAAAGATGTGGCAGATCACCGGAAATTTGTCTGTGTTCTGGCGATCGGGTTAAATGGTTCTGGCACAGGCTCGGAACTGTTAGAGCAGCATCAAAAATATTCACCGGAGTGCAAAATCTTGCTGTAAGCAAGTTGGGTTCATTTGGTTTGCCATTCAGAATATGATACACAAACAAGTTTTTTGTTTATCTGTAAAAATATGACCTTTTTTGTATTAAAATTTTGTTTGTGAAGTTAATATATCCTTCTGGAATAAGAGCTATGTTTAACTATGTTTTTTCTACATTTTTTCTAAATGATGTGCAATATTTAGTAACCTCCATTTGGTTCTTACTACTACTGCTACTACTACTACCACCACTACTGTAAACGAAAGTACTAATAATAAAGAGCCAAAATAGTTCTCCGTAAATGAGTTGGTCATTACAGCTTGGCAAAAACCTTGATGTAAGAGTACAAAAAATGCATTTCCCAGGTACATTAATAGCAGGCGAAATGAAAGAATGTAACATGAACAGCTAACATATGCTAACCTATCTAACAATTTACAGTGCTCAAAAATATGTCACGTAAACGACAATTTACATTACTTGAAAATCCTGATCATTTATCTAGAGTATGCCCCTTGATTCTGAAATTGAGATTTTAGATATTCAATAACCCTCTTCCAATGGGGGAACATTGACCCATAAAACTGCACTTGCGCCGATCTTTTTAGCCCCTCGCTAAAAAATTCCAACTCGCTGACAATGTCATATTCAGCACTTTCTGGACTTGCAAGCAGAGGCAATGCAGCTGAGCCATCGGACTCTAGGCTCCTGATCCACCCACGGAGCAGAAAATTCACTACCTGTACATGTAAATAGCCTTTAGGTGTCTGAACATACTCAAATGATAACTTGTCCTATTCGTTGTTCTCATTTGCATATTTCAAGTTATCCCAGGTAAAATGTCACAATAGAAAGTTAGCCCAGGGCCAACTTTGTTCTTTGAAGTAACTACAAGGACAACTACAACGACTTCATAAGCAGTCTGAGAATGTTAAGAAAAGATGTGAAAAAACATATTTACAACTCATATAAGCTTTTACAGTTGGCTACAGTCCATGTACCAGCCGACGAATATAAAGCATGCTGTAGGATGAGTGAAGGGTCTGGGACAAGGCTCTTTTAAGAGGATTTACAGATTTTCTGGGTATATGACAAGGCTCAAGGCTGTTTCATGAAGGCAGGAGAAATTCACACATTTGAGGATCTGGGACATAGCATTTTTGCAAGAATGTGAGAAAAAAACATACTTTAAGCGTCCATTTGAGGAACTGTGTGTGTGTTGCTGCATGTGATTAAAAGAATGCCCTTTATAGGTAACAAAGTAGAAAATGTAAGGCTGAGCCGCTGAGGACAAAAAGCGCACAGGCTTGAGGAAATTTGACGCAGTAACACTCACAGTTTATGTAGTAAGGCTCATACTATTAAATATCAGCAATTATTTTTATCAAATGTCAGATGAACAAAGTCTATAGGCCTTTGGGAAACACAGTTGAACTGGGGTTACTGGACTTGAGCAAAACTGTGAATCAAATAGAAGCCAGTTACTGTCAAGCACATTATCGAGCAGTTATTCTGCTTCTAAATCCCTCCCATCATTTATTTTAACTTTTCCATTTCAAGTAAAATGTAGTTTCTTCATTACCAATCTCCAAGTGTATCTCCAAAACTAGAAGCTTAGAACCGATTTCCTGTTGACTAATCAGACTGACTTTCACGTGGTTCGTTTAATAAAAGATCCCAGCATACACTCCAAAACAATAGCATTTTATTTCTGCGGTTGGCTTTAGTAGCAAGTGCAAGTTAGTGCTTGCTAGTCAAAATGGCACATACAGACGAGAAACTGAAGTTTAGTAAATAAAGGTGATAAATTTTTGATGGCTAAGACGAATTCTCAAAACAATCAGTATGATGGCATACCTCCGGAACTTCATCATGGGGACAATGACCGGCAGGGCTAATCTCATAATATGGAGCTTCAGGCAATTGTCGTTTAACCTGTAAACCCCAAATAGGCTTCACCCATGGGTCTTCCTTCCCATACATGAGACAGACAGGCACATTGTTCATTTGACACCTATGAAAATGTAAAACTGGAAGCTTTGAAATCTGGTAAAGTAAAAATAGTGATAAATAAGCGAAGTATACTAATGTGATACTTTTCTCCACCTACCCAGATAAAGCCTCTTCAAAAGAAAGTTGACCTCGAGGAGCAAACATTATTGAGGCAAAGGCTGCCGCAGCTGCAGGATGTTTTGTAGTCTCAAGTATACGAGAGAAAACAGTATCAACCTTGGTCGTGCGATCAGCATAAACTTGTCTCAGTATCTTAGCAATAGTTTCAGGATCACTAATTTTTTGCCATCTGAAAGCATATTAAAGCATTAGCATACGTTCAGGGTATAAGGGAAGAAAAATTTCTGTTCTTTCTTAGACAAGCCACAAAACATACATGAGGATTCCAAAAAAAACAATTCACATGATGTTATCAAGTAACACCATGCATTTTATATTATTTAGGTTACAAAGCGTCATAGACATTATTTAGTTTCTTAAGAACACTAGTATTAAATTAATATATAAAACTACTTCAAGAGCCAAAAGGAAAAAAAAAAATCATATAACTTACACTAGCTCTGTGAGCTTTCTGACTGAGGTGGGAAGAGGAAATTTCCCAGCCCATGGAAATATTCTAGATAAACTTGGGGATCTAACAGGATTAGGAAAAAATCCCCAAAAAGGTGTTGCGTTCAGCAAAGTTACACCTTTAACCAAATGTGGGTAGCATGCTGCGAAGTAAATGGCAACGTACCCACCAAGTGAATTCCCCACAATGTAAACTGGCTCTTTAATAACCTGCACCATAAGAACATTCTGTTTTTAAATGTATGTATTCCTCATGAGCAATAATTTATATAAAACCAGTCGAAAATTGTAAGAATCACAAACTGCATTTTTCAATGATACTTTTATTTAATCAAATAAAATGAAGTTTCACCGAAAGTCTGTTTTCCTATTATCACTAAATAAATGGAAAAATAGTTCCAAAGCAGTAAATGGGCACCAGCAAAACGACATGAAAACACAATATGGCCTCGCCAGAGTAAGAGTACAGCAAGAAACTGATACTTGGGACAAATATAGAAGACAGTAGAATAGCAACTTGAGTAAACTAGACAATAATAAGTTTAATAGCCAGTCTGCAATCCAAGACATCTGATTAGAGGTAGTTTACAGTATAGCAAGTATTCAAACAAGGATAGCTAACATGAACAAGACACTCCTATCGATAGGTTGGGATCTATGTAGCTCAAGTTACTTCATAAGTACCAATGATGTGATCCCACAATCGTAAGAAAGAACAAAAATAACCTCTACATGCTAGGTCATGAAGCAGATATGATGCATCTGAGGGAATAATGAACTGCATAACTTCAATATGTAATAAATAAATGTTGCCTAAAATGTTACCAAATCTAAATCCATGCCAAAATGTTTTAAGCTCAACTATTTACAACTATGACAAAAGGCTAAAATACAAAGACACAAAGTATTACCTCTTCAATGAAATAGTGCACTTGTTCCCTCCATAAGTCGATAGAATAGACAAGCTCTTTTGCCCAAGGTTCTGCTTCATCTCCAAAGCCCCACAAGGCATGGTCTCCATCTGGTTGTTCCTTGGAAGTCGAGGTCAGATCTGCACATGGTAATGACTTCCCCTGGCCGAGAAAATCTATTGCCCATATTCTGTGATCACGACCAAGATCCTTTAGCTGCTTTTCATAGTGAAAGGAACCAACACCAAAACCAGGAAGAAAAAGCACTGGTGGGGAATTAACATTTTCGCAACCTGACTTCTCGTAATAGACATTCAATTTTGGCGTCCATTCCCAAAAACAACTGCTAACGGGAGCAACATAATCATCTTTACTCTCATCTGGCAGACCAGGAATAATAACCTTGGTTACTGATTTGCCAGCACCAGTCACGTCTCGGGTACCCTCTTTTCCATCAACTACATAAGAGTTATAACTTTTACTCAAGGCACTTGAATCAAAATTCTCAAAGTCCTTCAATGCATTGATAGGGCAACGATTTTGGCTCCGATTTGGTTTCTGATCTGCACCAGAGTATCCTAGAGCTCCACGGGAAGGTCTAAATAGAAAATAACACATCCTTTCCTCTTTTAATATGCGACACTTTGCCTGATCTGAAATTAGACATCTGCCAATAGCTTTCCGTCTACTTACAACATAATGAAATGATGTAGAATGGCAAGAGAGTACTTCCATTCCTGATTCAACTGAAATGCATAGTTCAAAATCAAGAAAATACCAATATGCTGTCGTTAACCAGAAATCTAACATGTTGGCATAAGCAATTCAACTGGAAAATGCACCATTACAATTCACCAAACAAAAAATGAACGACAAATATCAGTAATTTACATGTCAAGCCTTTGCTCTACAAAAAGTGAGGCCCCTAATTACAATTCCCTTGGAATCAAGTTTAGTAACTATCATATCAATAGCAGATTCTTTGGAATTAGAAATAAAGTAATATTATACTAGGGTCGATCAGAAACAGCCTCGCTACCTCCCAGAAGGTAGAGGTAAAGGTAAGGTCTGCATCCACCCCGCCCTTCCCAAAGCCCACCTGTTGGATCACACTAGGTATGTTGTAATTGTTGTATTAATTGCCTTATAGTACTCAAATAGAAAAAGTAATTTCATTGGGTGGTGAACAAATTCCACCTCCTTTTAAAGTAAAATAACCAAACAAGAAAGATTTCTTCAGCATATGTACAAATTTTTGAGTACCCAACAAAGTACAGCTACTAAATGAAAGTTGATATTAAAAAGTTCAAATTTTTATCAAGAAAGCATAAAAAAGACGACATTTTAATGAAGAAGGGAGTTAATATTACCTCTAATAAGATATCATTAGCAGCAGAAGCTCCAAGACAGTGGGAAAGATGGTTAGTTATTTCCTTTCTTTTATTTTAATTAAATTAATGCTCAATTGAGAGAAAGAAAAGGTAGGAGCTGTACACTACAATATGAGACTATGGAGAAGGAAAGAGATGTTTGCAGTTACTTAAAAAAATGGGATTTCATTTGAAGCCAAGAATTCCAAATGTCACGAAATAAACATGGGAAAGTCTTGATTTTTGATAATTGAGTAGGCATAATTTGGAATTAGCGAAAAAGAAAAGGAAAGATTTGGGCCACCACGTGGGCTGTGTTCATCACTGATTGGCGCTCTGTATTTTGTTTCATGGGTGAGGGTAGGGCCACACCCAACTCAAGGCTCAGAGAGGGCGCCACAGTCCTGTCCTGTGTATGGCAATCGGGAGCACATTAAAAATGATCTTTAAAAAAAAAAATTGAGTACTTTTATTTAGTGAAATTGTAATTTGAAAAGTAACCTGTTCTATGCACAAAGCAAAAATCAAGAAAATTTGGTTAGACTTATATGATAAGCCAAAAATTTATGTTGACTTTGCAAATAAATAAGGCTACATAAGCATTACTTTGCTCTTCCACCAAGTCCACATGAAAACGGGGAATTTACAAAACTATGAGACTTTAGGCAATTGTTTGCCTTATTGGCCTCACTTAAAGTGGTTTTATAAAAATTACCTCACTAATTTGACAAGTGCACCCACGGAGCAGTACTTGATCTTTTATTTCTGTCAACATTCTCCCCATATAACTTGTAATTTACAGTTGAAATATTTCCTTCGAGGGAACACTTGTAAATTTATAACGTGAAATGTTGACTACAAAGATTATTTTGCTAAATCATTCTTAAGTAGGGACAAAAAACTATAATCAAGGATAAGAGGTACATATAGTGAAATTTATTGCATGAAAGCAAAACATCACAACAATTGGACTCAGTTATTCATAAGCAAGCTAAAATTCTCTATACATTTTACAATTGATTTAGGCCAAATTATTCTTACTTCGCTTTATACATTGTTTTTTAAAAAAAAAAATCTATATTTTGAATAAAGTTTGATTTAATCTACAAGAAGTCGTTAACAAATCCATTTAACAAAAGTTTTTCTCCGGTGGTCATTACTCTAACTTGTTCTTCAACTTCCTCAATTCTCTTCTTCCCTTCTCACCACTGTAAATTGTTCACAACTCGCAGCAAAAGTCATCGTCACCATTCGAATCCCCGTCATCTCTTACCACCATCAATGGCGATGACTCGACAAATGTTTAACTTGAAGTCAAGGACATTGCCGCCATCATAGCTGAACCAAAGCAACACCCAACGCTTCATAAGAAAAAGCAGCAACTACGTCGGAGATAGATTTGCCTATTTATTCAATACAATCAAAGAGTACTAAAAAATTCAAGACCATGATCCTTTTCGCTCAATTCATGCAAAAACTTGGAGAGATTCTTATGTATGTTAGGTGGACGACCTGGAAAGGGCCGGACTTTTCGACCCGAACCTAGTAACCCATGAACAAATTAGATTATTGAAATGTCCCCAAACTATGTGATACAGCCAAAATTCTCTATAACAGTCCCTCGTTCTAACAACATTTTAGTATAACGGTTTAATTTTCTCCAAAATCGATTTTTTATGTTCTATTTTACCTCTCTATAACAACATTCTATCTATAACAGCAATGACATTCATTATAGCGGAACACTTTTTTTAAAAAAGAAAAAATCCTCTCTATAACGACCTTAATCAAATATTGTGTAATAATATTTTGTAAGAGATATGTTATGCATATAATAAAATACAATTTTTTATGATAATCATTCGTAACATAATTTTTTTTTTACATTCGTAACATAAATATATTCCCTCAACCTACTACTACTTAGGCCGAGACATAAGAGTCAAATGTTAAGCTCTTAGACAGTCTTCAAGGAAAAGCTAATGAATACCCTTTTGTTGATAGTTTGGACAAAAATCAAGCGTTATATTGTTTAATAAACTATACAATTTACGAAACAACGTACAATTGTAAAATTCTTACACAAACTTGATTTTTTTACTGTTTCAATTAATTTTAAATGCATGTGTTCCTTATATTTTAATTTTTTATTGGTACGGTACAACTATTTTTTGGATTTATTAATAATGTATTAATCTTTTCAATTTTTACTTAATGAAATATGAAGTTTTATTGAGATTTTAAATTTAACATGTATTTTTTAAGAACATTTTGACTATAACAGCCAATGAGATCTAACATCAAATGTCAGTATACATGTATAACATCACCTCTCTATAGCTACAATGAAAGTTCCAGACAAACGTTGCCACTATATAGAGGTTTAACTATATTTATAAAACTACGATACCGGGGCAATTAATTTGCCTTTTTGACCCCCATGACAATAGTTTAACAAAAATGACAGTCGATTAGTTTAATGAATAAACTAGTATAATACCCGCGCGATGCGCGGACGATAACACAAAATATAATTTGATAAAATTATGATGTAACTTAAATTTAATGATCAATTTATTTCTTAGTGAGAGGTACGTAATAACAAAAAAAAAATTAAAAGTAATAAAATTAAAAGTAAATTGCATGTTCAATAACTTAGTATAACGTTATACAATGTTATTGCAAGGACAACAAACTTATATGTACCAAAAAAAGTTAATGTATAAAAAAAATATCAAACCTCAATAGATTGTGAAAGTAATTAATAGTTCAAAAACTAATATTTAAACATAGAGAAGAAGCAAAATACTATTTTCATAAATTTTGCTCCTAACAAATATACATAAATAACAATTATGTAACTTACAAAAATAAAAATAATAGTGAAGATGTTGAACAACTCAATTCAACATCTTTTGATAAATACAATGGCCTTTCAAATCATATCCTCGTGAAGCATACCCTTATAAGAAAATGACTCAAGAGACCCAAACGCATCTTCTACAATGGAGCTCTATTTTTTTCTTCACATTCTTGGTCCTTTGTACTCTAATTTGTGAAGAGCAATTCATCAAGTAAATTCAACCGTTAAGAAAACCACGCACCAAAGTGCTATATTAGAGTAAAATAAATTGAAAGAAATTAATTATGAAATTTTCAGTTGGAGAAGTCACAAAATTAAAATAAAAAATACAAGAAATAGTCAAAACTCCATGACATTAAGATTTTTGAACAACCACAATCCTTGTCCTTTGTCTTTTTTTTTTTTTTTTGGCATTGCCCGTGCAAATTGGGCTTACTAACAATTATTATAAAGAGTAAAGAGTTAAAAGAATATTTCCTATGTTGTTCAACCAAACAGAAAATCTCTCTATATCAAAATTACAGAAATATTTATACCGATGATACAGACAAAAAAGGACAAAAGAAGGATTAGAATACCATCTTGGGTGATTAAATAGAATAATTACATGTACATCTATATGCACCAATATACGAATATGATTCTCAACATTGCATAAATCCCTCATTTTGTATCAATTTGACGAAACTTACGATATCTGAATTCCCAGAATATTATATTAATTTTGATAAAGTTAACCAAAAAGTTATTCTAAAATAAAAAGAATTGTACCCAATTTTTTTTCTTCAAAGATTTGATTATAAGACCGTGAGCGTTCCAAAAGTCAATAGTTTCATTGCATCAAGATTATCCCTGTTTAGTTCTAACTAAGATGGTTGTCATCCACAAACAAAATAATTTGAACGTAACAAAATATGATTAAGCTTCTAAGCTCAAAAGCCAAGAAAATAAAACTGCATGTGCAGTTCAAGCAATATCAGCTATTGCGACAAAATAGTCATTTTGAGGTTTCAATAAAAAAAATAGAAAAAAGGAGAACTCACCTCATCAGATCTTCGAGAATATAGAATCAAAGAATATAATCTTCCATTGCAGAATCTTCAAAGATCAATTATGGTAGATAACCTTGCAAACAAAAACTTTACATATTAATACATGCTGATGCCACCCGATGTTCCTTAAATCAAAAAGTTAAAAGTGCAGATTTCGAGCCCGATTGCGTGAGTTTAAAAGTGACTTATAAGCTTATAAATACATTAGCAAATATTTGATAACTTAAAAATTTGTAGGCTTATAAGCACTTATGTGCTTAAAAAAGTCGAAAACCAATTCTAACTTCTCAAAAAGTGGCTTATAAGTCACTTAAAAAAATGCTTATAAGCCTACCCAAGCAGTCGAAATAGATTTAGTATATACACAAATTCCACAAAATAAAAAGTAAGCTTTGTATTTTTTACTTTTTTTGGAGAACATGAATGTAAAGCAATATGAATTATAATGATAAAGCTTTAAATAGGAAATCCATTTCAAATTCTAAATCCTCAATCGGTTAAGATGTTAATTGTATAAATACAAATTCTAACAATAGTGTGAAAAGAAGGAGCCATAGAATACTCATATCACGTATTTCCTCATCCTTATCGTATGCATTACAATTACTGCCACCCTCGAAATTGGCTTGGATGAGCCCATTCTGCAAGATTTTATTCTCAGTTCCCAGGGTAGCTTTGAAATTGAATATAATACCCACATAATGAACTTAATATACCAAAAATGTGCCCATATAATAAACTGAATATACTAACATGAAAAATATTAATCAAATACTTGTCACAAAAAAAAAAAAAAAGAGCAAAACTTGCATAATGTAACTATCACTCGTATGGTTGAAGTACTTATTGATTGTTTTGCACCGCATTCAGAAACGGTATAAATATTTTGACATTTCAATATCTGAAACTGATCCATAAACCAAACAACCATGTGAAAAAATTAAATAAATGTAACAACCGACAAAACTTAATGAAATAAAGGCAGAGAGAATTACCACCAAAACATATAAAAGATTAGGGAAAATTTACAATTTATAACAACCAAAAGGAACACCAAAACGGGCATGTATGGTTTAAACTTGGAAATTTAATCTGAAAATGAATCGGTTCACATGCCCCTAAGCTACTTTCATATAGCATTGGATAAATACATAAATTGCCTTAATAGAGAAATCTAACAATTGCATAAATATAAATCATTCAACATGATACAATCCCAATTAACTTAACTTGGGCTATATGCATCTTCTATTATCTTTATTGATCTATTTTGTTCTAAAAGGTTTCAAGAGTATTCATAGATTATACTTATTCTACAAAAACTACCTAGCCACTCAGAATCTACCGATTTAAGAAAACATGTGCAGTTTATAACAACAAAATAGTTAGAAGATACAACAGTATCTAAAATAAAGTTCAGAAATAATTGGAAACAAAATATAGATATGGAAAAAGTGAGAATAAAGATGAATTGAGATTACCTATCACTTGTTTCCTTTCAGTTTTCTCTATGCCCACTGACTTGATACCTTTTCATATTGTAACAAAAAAGTTTCAAAATATATTATAAGCTTTCTTCTTAGTTTCAAAATATATGAGAGGCAATGTAAATATTTGTGTTGATAGACAATAATATTAATCATACCAGGCCTCCAAAATTTTGTTCGTTTCTTCTTTCTATATGTTCCTGAAAGATATCCCAAAAAATCTCAGTTTAGAAAAGGGAAGAAAATGAAATGTGTTCTTTGCAAAGGAGAAAAACAAAATGGTAAAAATCAGTTTCTGCATATATATCTGATATTAAGAAGGAGACATATAGAAAAACGGACTTTCAGTTGTAAAGTGTGTGCACGTAGGCTTAATTATAGCTTTTTTGATAAACTCAAAAATTTTAAAATAAATTAACTACAGATATTAACTGTAACTTTTACATACAAATGTTTTTTATTTTAATTTAAACTTTAAAAAAATATTTAATTATCTTTTAGTTCAAATTGAATTGGACTCTAAGGGACCGTTTGTTTTTTTAAAGATTAAGAGGCCTGATTCTGAATACACATCTGAATATTAAGATGTTGGTTTTAAATCTGAACACTGTATAATTAAGATTGTTTGTTTTTTTTATAACATCTGAATGCATGTATATTATATTGATAAAATATTAATAAATTTTACTTTAGGCAACGTATATCATAATTTGATAAACATTAAAATATGTAAATTGATAAACGGATATGTAATGTTTTATAGAAGTTCTGAGCTATTTGAACTCAAAAATAAAGATTATACTTATACTAATCAAATTTGAAAATTTAGACAGAATTGATAGTGCATGGAATAAGAGTAGAATTTTTCAACAAGAGCACTCAAAGCAAGGCAATTGTCAGAAATCCAGCAACTCCTGTCCTTGTATTTGAGTTAACCAATTCCATTTAAACCCACCATTTTTACGGATGCCTCCTCCTCCTTCTCATTTAGCTATTGTTCTTCCATTAAAACCTAGCAATACCTTCTTCTATTTAAGCCACTGTTCTTCCCAAATTATATTTTGAAATGGGTCTTGTTAAACTATAATTTTAAAGCCCAAAATTACCATTTAAAAATGAAATTAATATTGAAAATCTCAATCCTGAAATACCCAGCAAAGTATTCAAGAGGAACTTGCTAACGGATGCAAGAGGATGGAGGCGTGAGGTAGTTTGCTGAAATGAAGCACGCTGCAGTATTTTCGGAAAAGATATGCATGTTTTTTAAAGTCTGTATAGTTTTAAGACTCTATCACAGATCTGTCTCATTAATATCCATTCATAGCTATTAAGTGATTTTAAAAGAAAAAAAAAAACAAACACACTTAATGGGTAGTTATCTGAATTGTTCATATTAAGACCCCATTAAGTGCAAACAAATAGGGCCTAAAGCAACGTAGGAGAATTTTAAATAAGATATATAACTGTTGAGAAGACTTTCCCTCGGATGATTTGGATATATTTTAATTTAAATTCAAATTTTAAAATTAATTAAACCTAACTAAAGTGTAACTAATTTATCTATATTAGCCAAGTGGCTTTAATGAAACTGAAATGAAACCACGTTCTCTTTTCCTCTCCTAAAATGAAACCACGTTCTTTTTTTTTTTCAATCTAATACCACGTTCTTTGAATAACTTTTCATCCACATAAAATGGGAAAACTGCATTGTTTAGATTACCATACAGATTTTAAATTTAATTTCTCACCATTATTCTTAAAATTTCAATTCAAATATCAAAAATATCTAAAGTAACTACACCTAACTAAAAAAATAACTTATTTATCTAAAATTTTCAAGTGGCTTCCTGCTATTTTGACACTTGGCTACTTTCCATAGGCTTACTACACTCCTTTTAATATAATATAGATATAGATATAGATATAGATGATAAAGTACAAAAAAAAGGATAGTTATAAAAATTCAATACAAATTATAAAAGTACGGCATTTTATTCGTAACAAAAATTCTTAATTACATATTTCAAAGATCAGATTCCTATATTGTAAGACATCTATATTTTTGGAATATATAGTCAATTCATGTGCTCCATTATTTAAATTTAATTTGAAATGATTTCTATCCTTATCATAATTTGGCCTTATCTTTTTTTTTCCGGGAGATTTTATATGAGGAGTCTAACATGAGCAAAACTACTTAACCGAATGGAAGCAGTTTCCTCCTATGAAATATACAATTTTTTTTTATTTTTTTCTTTAATTTAAATTTAAAACTAAAACACATAAAATTTAAAAACTAATTACCAACTAAATCACCTAATTTAACCATATTGTCCTAAAACCTAACACATGGCTTGTTTTTATTTTGACACTTGGCTAAGTATTAATGGCTACAACACTCTTTTTAATATATATATAGATACCGTACGGAAATACTCCTATGAATCTTATATTTGAAGTTGAAAAATAGTATTTGGAAGTTGAAGTTGTGTTTGGACATACATTTCACTTGAAAAAAAGGCAGAGTTTTGTGAGATGATAAAAACTTTTTTTGAAAAAACTTTGAAAAAGTGCTCTAAACTACTTTTTGGTTTTTAAAAAACTGTTTTCCAAATAAAGTTGAAAAAATCACAAGATTTCATGGACAAACATGTTTTTCAAAAACTTTTTGAAAAAAAGCAAAAAGTTTTTGATGGACAAACGGGTCCTATAGGTATCAAATTAATTGTAGTTCAACTTAAAACCTCCGGTCTCAATTTGAGCTAAATTTTATACTCCTGTCTGAAACTTGGCTTTAATCAGAAGTGACCTCAACTGCACTCCCGCGATCGGAAGTTCTCATACCAAAAGCAGCTACACTTTAAATTACTCTTACAAAGTGGCTATGCTTTAAAGGATATTGAGAAAACGCACTACGCCATTGTATTTGTATTGTAACCTATTGTAACTTTAAATACAATATTTATTTTAGTTACAGTAGTATTTTAAATTTTTATTTTATCTATTTTTCATTCGTCACGAAAAGTATTATTTTATATAACAGTCTATTTGATGTGATGGCGTCGTTAAACTTATCTTTTTTCTTTCTTATTCTCCTTAATTATCTCATTTTACTGTTTAACCGACCGTTTCGATAGTAGCCTTTCGTGACCTACTTTTTTAATTTAAGATGTTTACGATGCGATCACATCAAATCGATTATTAAAGACAATTTTTTTTATTTCTTTCTCATCAACTTAAAAGAACCGACAAACCAAAACCATGTACACACGTACTTTCAGCCTACCAAATTTGTTACTACTAATTATTTTCCACCTCAAACAACCAAATTAACCAACATAAGATTATTAACCAAATGTGAATTTACTTTTTTCCAATATAAAACTAAGAGTTGCAACACATCAAGGTCCCACACTTGACTTCTAGACGCGGTTGACTTCACTATGCCAGCTACTCCACCTAATGATGATCATTCACACATATTATTGAAGCAAACCTGAGCCATAAACATACTCTTCTTGAATTCCTTTAGTAATCCCTTAAAGGAAAATCTGCAAGAAATGGAAATTGGATTAGCAGTAGGAGGTGCATTTCTTTCTTCAACTCTACAAGTTCTTTTTGATAGACTCACTCCACATGGAATTTTTCTTGATCTCTTTAGAGGTAGGAGACAAGATCAGCGGCTCTTAAAGAAACTTCACACTAACTTACTTGCTGTTCGTGGTGTTGTCAATCACATCGAAAGCGAGCAAGTTTGTGATGAAGATGTTCGTAATTGGCTAAACCAACTTCAAGATTCTGTAGATATTACTGAAAACTTGTTGGATGAGATCAATTATGAAGTTCTAAGAGTCAAGATTGAAGCTGGTGAGGAAACAAGTCGGCAGGCTAGTTTTAACAACATAGCAGCTTTAAGCAATGAGTTTCTTGACACCATGATGCCTAAATTGGAAGATACTATTGAAACATTGGAAGACTTGCAAAAACAAATGCATCATCTTGGCCTGAAAACTCAGCTAGTGATGGGCAAAAAAGAGTCCCCGAAACGTTTACCATCGACTTCTTTAGTTGATGAATCAGGTGTGTATGGTAGGCATCAAGAATTAGAGGAAATAGTTAGCCAATTGTTGTTGTCATCTGATGATTTACATGGGAAAAATCCTAGTGTGATTCCTGTAGTGGGGTTGGGTGGAGTTGGCAAGACTACGCTTGCTCGAGCTGTTTACAATGATAAGAGGGTAAAGGATCATTTTAATATCACAGCATGGGTTTGCGTCTCAGAAGAATATGATGCTTTTAGGATAACAAGAACATTGCTTGGAGAAATTGATTCATTGGAATCAAAAGTTAGTGATAATCTTAATCAGCTTCAGATTAAGATGAGTCATAGGCTGAAAGGGAAAAGGTTTCTGTTTGTTCTAGATGATGTATGGAATGAAAACTACACTGATTGGGATGAGTTAAGGAGTCCTTTTGTACATGGGCAAAAAGGAAGTAGAATCATTGTAACAACGCGAAAGGAAAGCGTTGCCATGATGATGGGAAGTGAGATAATTGAGCTGAAGTCTCTATCTGAGGAAGACTGCTGGTCTTTGTTTAAAACACACTCATTTGAAAATAGAGATCCTAATGAATATCCAGAGCTCACAGTGGTTGGTAAACAAATTGTGGAAAAGTGCAAAGGGTTGCCTTTGGCTGTCAAGACACTAGCAGGCCTGTTACGTTCCAAGTCGAAGGTTGAAGAGTGGGAACACATTCTGCGGAGTGACATATGGGAGCTACCAAGTGGCCCTAGTGACATATTACCAGCTCTGAAATTAAGCTATAATGATCTGTCTCCAGTGCTAAAGCGTTGCTTTGCTTATTGTGCGTTGTTTCCTAAAGGTCATCCATTTGTTTGTGAAGAGGTTGTTCAACTATGGATTGCTAATGGTCTTATAACACGTAGTGAAAGTGATGAAACAATTGAAGATACAGGGTATCGATACTTTCTTGAGCTTAGATCAAGATCATTGTTTGAAAATGCATCTGATTTCTCCTTCTTGAAATGGGAAGCAAAGAAGGGATTCTTGATGCATGACCTTGTCAATGATTTGGCTCAATTTGTGTCTGCGAGACTCTGTCTTAGGCTTGAAGATTATCCAAGGCCAGATACAATTAAGAGAGTTCGACATTTGTCATATCTTAGAGATTGCTATGGTGAGTTTGACAAGTTCAAATCGCTTTATGGCCTTGAGTATTTGAGGACATTGCTTCCAATAAGAACTAATTTTTTTGCGAATCTAAGCAAAAATGTGGTGAACAACATACTTCCAACACTTACCTCCTTGAGGGCATTATCATTATCTGGATATCAAAACCATGAGTTTCCTGATGCCTTGTTCGTCAATATGAAGCACCTGAGGTATTTGGATTTTTCTCATACAAAAATAATAAAGCTACCAGATTCAGTTTGTACATTGTATAATCTACAGACGTTGTTGCTGTTGAATTGTTGGGGTCTTGTTGAGTTGCCGTTAGAGATGGCAAGATTGATCAACTTGCGTCACCTTGATATTCGAGGAACTGGTATTTCGTGGAACATTCCTCTACTGAAAAGCAAGTTGCAAATTCTCCTTCTGTCTTCTTCAACTAGATTTATTGTGGGTACATGTAATGGTTCAAGAATTGAAGAGTTGGGTGAACTTCAGAATCTCTATGGGTCCTTATCAATTTCTGAAGTGCAAAATGTTGTTAATGGCAGGGAAGCTATGAAGGGAAACATGAAGGATAAGAAGCACCTTGAAGAGTTATCGTTGGCTTGGAGTGGCAAAAATGCTGATGATTCGCAAACTGAAAGAGAGATTCTGGATAAGTTGATGCCTGATAAAAACATAAAGAAACTGGCAATCAATGGGTATCGAGGGACAAAGTTTTCGGATTGGCTTGGAGATCATTCATTTAGTAAGCTGGTCTCCCTGTACCTTCGCAACTGTAGGGATTGTGATTCCTTACCAGCAGTTGGACAACTACCTTCTCTCATGCATCTTTCGGTCAGTGGAATGCTGCGGATACTGCAAGTGGCTCAAGAATTCTACGGGAGTGCAACTTCAGTTCCACCATTTAGATCTCTTACAACCCTTGTTTTTAAAAAAATGCCAGAATGGAAAGAATGGGATGTAGAGAATAGAAGCTTCCCTAAACTTAAGCATCTTGACATAGTTCAATGTCCTAAACTGATAGGGGAGCTACCTAAAAGTCTTCCTTGTTTAGCTACATTAAGGATTTCTGGCTGCCCAAAGCTTGGAGTTCTTTCTGATGGTCAAGTGGCTATGTTTGGAATCCATTTGAGTTTGATCCAACACAACTTCATGTCTCTTCAGACATTGAGAATTTCAGACATGCCAAACTTGGTGGAGTTGCCATCAGAACTATGTGGACTAACAAATCTTGGAGAGTTGAGGATAGCTAATTGCTCAAGCTTAGAAATAATCAGGCTTCAGGGAATGAAGCAGCTCCTTGAATTAGTTATTCGGGATTGTCCAGCTCTTATGTCCTTACCAATTATGAGCCTACCAATTACACTGGAAAAATTGCAGATTTCAAAATGTGGAACATTGGAATTGCAGTTTCCAGAAACTAACATGATGGAAAACTGTTGTGACATGTTCCTTGAAGAATTAAGGCTTGCAAATTGTGATTCTCTACGTCATCTCTCCTTTGGGTTTTTTCCCAGAGTGCATACTCTCATTATCTACAGCTGTAGGAATCTTCAATCACTTTCATTTCCAGATGGAATAGACACTCTTGAAGTTGAAAGATGTGGGAATCTTGAAGCACTTCTAGTACAAAAGGGAATTCACCTGAAGTTTCTGCATTCCATGAAAATCTCAGGCTGTGATAATTTGAGGTCTTTTCCACAAAAACTATCTGCTCCCAGCTTAAAGTATCTTTGGGTGTATGACTGCCAGAAACTCAAAGCGCTGCCAGACTGTATGCATGAATTCCTTCCATCTCTTAAAAACCTGTGGATTTCTAATTGTCCCGAACCATTGTCCTTTCCTGATGGGGGTTTGCCCTTCGAAATAGAAACTCTCGATATCTCCACTTGTGAAAATCTGATAAATGGTAGAGAGAAGTGGGGTTTGCAAAGACTGCCTTATCTTAGATGTTTTAGAATATATGGTTCTGATGAAACTTCCATTCTAGATGAAAGTTGGCAGCTCCCGAGCACCATCCAAACAATTACCATAGAGGGTCTTCCTCATCTGAAAACACTAGAGGGGAAAGCTCTTGAAGGCTTCAACTCTCTTGAAGTTTTGGAAATTAAGCACTGTCCTCAGCTTCAGTCACTACCAACAGAAAGCCTCCGAGGCCTCACCTCTCTTTCAACTCTAGAGATTGAGGACTGTGGTCAGCTGCAATCACTTCCAGAAGAAGGGTTGCCACCCTCGCTTTCTGTTCTCAGAATCTCTTACTGCCCTCAGTTTCAGTCTCTACCAGAAAATGGACTTCCCTCCTCAATATCTCGACTAGAGATTAATGACTGTCCATTGCTCACTCCACGTTTACAAAACAACAAAGGGGAGGACTGGCTAAAGATTGCTCGAATCCACACCGTGCTTATTGACTATGAATTGATCTAGTGACCAAGAAGAACTGCATTTACTATGGTACTTTTGTTCATAAGCTAAAGTACTCAATTTTCTATTGGTTGTTTAAATTTTCTTGAGAATCTTTCAAAGTACTCTTTTATTGATTACTGATTAGCTTTATCTCCTGTAGAGATCAAATGCCAAATAGATGGATGGAGAGATTTGTTGAAGTTTCAACACTGAAGAATTAATAGCATACTTGTTAGTATATGTTGCAGCATAGAATTTCAAAAGAATATGAAATAACAGAAATACAAAACAGAGGGAATTATTTTTACCTTCTCATATATAAGTTTGTCTGAAGTTTCTTCAATTTTCCCATGCACCTTTCTGCGTGCCCTGAAAAACTTGCCTTTCTCAGAGAACATTATTCTAATGCTACTTGGAATGCAGTTGCCCAGTATGACTTATAAATTGAGCCCTTGGTACAATCAGAACATCATCTACTAATATTTAGGATACTTGGCAACATTGGTAGTGTTCCTTAGGTGGATACCAAGCTAGCTTTTGAGTGCTTGTGCTAAATTCAGAAGCGAAGCCAGGATTTAAACATATAGGTTTAATAATCATTATCCCTTTGCACGTTTGATGATATGGGTTCAAATTTACTCCCTCAATTCCACTTTATTTGATATTTTTCACTTTTCGATGGTCAAGTTGACCAATTTTTGAATTCAAATTGAACTAGATTTAGTCAATATTTTAAAATTATAATTTAGATATTAAAAAACTACACGAAAAGTACTATAAGTTGCAATTCTTGTCATATTAATATGGTGAAGAAATATATCTCAAAATATTGGTCAAAGTTTACATTATTTGACTTTTAAAAAAGGAAAGTGATCAAATAAAATGAAACGGAGGGAGTAACATTTATTGACATTTTAGTGATTCTTTTCACTTTAAATGTATGGTCCATGTAAAAATGATAGGTTTAGTTGAACCAATCGAATACATGGTCCATCTGCCGCTGAAACCTAAGTTGCTTCTTTATACATGCCAAAATATGTATCCTTCGTTAAATGGTCATAATTCTTCTTGAACATTGACACCTACTGTGATTTGAAAAGAAAAAAGAAAAGAACACAAGTCTCAGGTGTCATACAGAAAGTTTAATTAACATAAATTTCATGGACTCCGGGGCATTAGAAAACAACAGAATAATATTAGAAAAGACGATGCATAAGATTCTGATCTTAATATAGTTGCAGCAGACACTAACAATTCATGCTTTAATAGGTCCAATAGTTAAGAAGTAATGACAGCAAATTAACAGATTTGACTGAAAGATCATCCAATAAAAATACTCCCGAGCACCAGCTGGATGTAATAACTCACATCTGTGTCCAATGTTTTAAAAAGTGCGGGCATGAGGCGAGACATCTTACCTGACATGATGCGAGGGTAAGCGTCGAAGCACTGGATTAAGCTCCACGGATTTTTAATATTTAATATTTTATATAATAAATAATTGACATAAATATTTTAAAAAATATAAATTACATAAAAAGGGTAAAATTACATAAGAACTCTAGAAATTCAAAGATTATGTTAGGCTAAGAGTAAAAGATTACGTGGAATTAAGAATTAATAAAACTTTTGAGAATTAATTAGCAAGTTTGGCATTTGAGTGTAGGCATTAGATAGAAAATTTATTGAATTTTTTTTTTGGGCAAACGCCCCGAGACTCGCCCAATTACGCCTAAATGAACGCTCCAATATGCCCCAAAATTATGGAGCTTATGTCTTCGAGATCTACCTCTCGCCAAAACGCCCCGGTGCGTTTTTGGTACCGTGATACCCCAACTAAAGATTAGGTATTAGGTATCCCACATCGGTATAACACATGAGTGATCCTGACTATTTAAGTAAACATGTCTTAGACCATAGTGACACGTTTTAAAGCCATGCGGGCCTAGGCTCTGCGGACAGTAGGGACACTTATAAAAATACCCACAAAACCTAAAATAATTACAGCAACTACCCACTACTTTCAAATATTACCCGACTTACCCACTAAACTATTTACCCACTCTACCCATCCAGACTTGTATACCATACTTTATGCCGTATACCATAAAGGTATACATATGGTATACATATATAAGGTATAACAAAGGTATGCAGTAATAAATGACCCTCCAAACTTATACACCATAATATATGTATACACCTATAAGGCATAACAAGATAACATACCTTTGTTATATATATACATATATAAGGTATAACAAAGGTATGCAGTAATAAATGACCCTCCAAACTTATACACAATAATATATGTATACACCTATAAGGCATAACAAGATAACATACTTTATGTTGTATACCATAAAGGTATATAAGGTATAACAAAGGTATGCAGTAATAAATGGCCCTCCAAACTTATACACCATAATATATGGTATACATATATAAGGTATAACAAAGGTATGCAGTAATAAATGGCCCTCCAAACTTATACACCATAATATATGTATACACCTATAAGGCATAACAAGATACCATACTTTATGTTGTATACCATAAAGGTATATAAGGTATAACAAAGGTATGCAATAATAAATGGCCTTCCAAACTTATACACCATAATATATGTATACACCTATACGGCATAACAAATGTATACAATAATAAATGAGTTGGTTGGGTAAATACTTTTAGTTTTATGGGTAGTGTAATTTTTAATGGGTATGACTTGTAAATACTTTAAATTTCATGGGTACAGAGTGTAAAAATCCCCGGACAGTATCACTAGCGGGCTGGGCTGTTATTGATAGTATCAAAGCCACTCTGTGTCAGCCTTGTTGATCTGGGTCAGAGTTCAAGACTGAATTGAGGCAAATCCTGGTACGCGGGGCAAACCTCAGCGAGTATGTGATACCCCAGCTAAGGATTAGGTATTAGGTATTCCACATCGGCATAACACATGAGTGACCCTGACTATTTATCTAAACATGTATTAGACCATAGTGACGCGTTTTAAAGCCGTGCGGGCTTGGGTTGTTACAGGTACGCTTCACCTCGGGGGCTCGCCCCGGGACTCCCCCCGAAAACACCTTTGAAAAAACTATTTGTGCCTACATGAATTATCCAATCGATACCACCATCCTGGCTATATGTAGTAGTAGTAATATTTAGGGTTATTTTACCTCATGTTTATACTGTCATGTTGTATTTTATATTACTTTGAGTCGAATTAGGCATATCTTGTGTGCTTCGCTTTGTAGGAACTTAATTGATACTATGAGCCTTTTTGGAGCGAAAAATGGTGAAATTCAAGGGTTTTGAAGTCGGAGTAAAAGCTCAAGAATCGCGTAAAAGCTAGAGAACTTTCTAGAAAAAGGAAGGCATTGCATGTTAGGCGACGTGTGGCACGTTGTGTACATTGAGTTTTAAGTTGGCCCAAAACTGTGATGGATTGTAAGAGGGTAGTTACGTCCAGGCTAACTCTCTACTCGGTAATATGTCCTCAACTCATAGTGGACGGCTCTTTTGGCCTGGAAAGAACTAAAGGAAAGCAAGAAAGAAGCTACGAGATTCAAGAGTTTATTTTGTCTCTTTATTCATTATCTTGTTAATTTTAGATGTCCTTAGTAAAATTTATGTATTGGATTATGATTATGAGCGGCTAAATCATCCATCTAGGGTTGATTGGACCGCTCCGAATTCTTGTGTGATTAATATTATTACTTTTTTAACAAAACTTGATGATTATTCTTATCTATATGTTTATGTTTTTATCCCTATTGATTGATAGAGCTCTCAATTGGTTGTTCCCATTATTCTTGTGTATATAGGAATAGATTCATGAGTTAGTTTAAACACATAGCGGTATTTCATTTCAATATAAAATAAAGGTATTACTTATCCTCTCAAATAGTTGAATTATGACTATTGATTCTTATCGTAAACTATTACTGTAAGCCTCCTTATCTTCATTACTTAATTGAAAAATTGATTAGTACAAGTTACGATCACTTGATCAGTATGAATACTCAAGTGGAATTGTTGAAGCGGTATTTTAACACACAAGTTAGGAGTAGGGGCGTTCAAACCTTCACATCTCTTGAATTACAATTATCTTTTATTACTACTCATATAATTTCGTGCTAAGTAGTTGATAGAAATAAATCCAAATCAAAGATATAAACCTTGAAATTGAATGATTAAAGAAATTAGCTACACTTATTGCTAGAATCACGTGTTTTCTGTGAGGTTTGACCTCGAGACTTTAAATACCGAGCTATATTTGCTGCGACTACTTAGTCTTTTTATCTAGCCTTAGTTTGGAGTAACAAATAGGTTTTTTATTTTTATAAAAGTATCCAATATTTGAACCACTTAAGGACCCATTTGGACATAAAATTTGGGAGTAATTTTTTAAATAATATTCTAAATCTTTGTTTGTTTGTAGAATTTGTCCGAATTTGAAAACCAAATCTTCAAAAAAAAAAAAATTTCACTCACAAAATTTTAACTTTTTTTTTCAAGTGAAATGTATGTCCAAACACAAGTTCAAATTACAAAAATTATTTTTCAACTCAATTTAAAATAAATCAACTTTTTTAGTTTAAACCAAATCTAATTCGAGCTAGAGTGTATATAATAAAATAATAAAAAATAAAAGAGACTAACTAGCTGGTTGCTTAAAATGGATCTGGATCTAAATGATCCTGTAAAATCGCCATTAGTCCAGCAATTAGTGAACGGTCACATGTGGCATATGGGTATAACAAGTAAATAATGGGACACTTACGAAAATACCCACAAAATCTAAAATAATTACAGCCACTATCCATTACTTTCAAATATTATCGGACCTATCCACTAAAATATTTACCACTATATCCATTTAGACTTGTATACCATAATTTATACATTATACCATAAAGGTATACACATATAAGGTATAATAAAGGTATACAGTGATAAATGACCCTCCTGACTTTTATACCATAATTTATGCAGTATACCTTAAAAGTATACACTTATATGGGGTATACAATAATAAATGAGTAGGTTAGGTAAATATTTTTAATTTTATAGTTAGTGTAATTTTTAATGGGTATGATTTATAAATATTTTAAATTTTATGGTTACAGAGTGTAAAAATCCCAATAAAAAATACCTGCCATTTTCCTATAATTGTCTTTCTCTCCATATATCTTTAAAGAACCTGTTCACTGGTTTTGATTTCAAAACACCATCTTGGATTGTGGTCTGAAGGTTTTAATTCAGAGCAACGTCTCTCTAGTTATGAAAGACAATTAATCAATGGATCAAGCAACAAAAAGTGAATCTTCAATTTAAAGACACATTCTTTTAAACAAATGAAAGGAAAGGGAAAGAAATTAAAAAGTAAAAGAAGAAGGAAATTAATAGTACAGCAAATAAATCAAATCTTGATTTCTACTATGAAGATGATGATATGATGAAGATAATATCGAAACTGGAGAAAAAAAGACTATTTTAGGATATGTTTATTTCATGCATGGCAATCCATGCAATGCAATCGCTTCTTCCATGGTAGCAGTCTATGGATCTGTTAGTTTTGGATGATAGAAGTGAACTATTTTATCAACGGTAAGGTCATATTTGAGACTCTTCGCAAAACGACAATATAATTGCTCCATTCCAAAAAAAAAAAAAAAGAATAACGACCATCTGAACTATCTTTGCTAGAATGTCAACTTTGTCCTATTTAAGCTTTTGAATGCTTCCAAGTTCCTTCTTCACTTTGTAGTGTGGTCTTTTGAGATTACAATGAATTTAAATTCTGTCTTTTCTCATCATGTTAATGCAATTACTCTTTACTTCCTGTTTGTCACTCTTGCAGTATTAGCCAATATTGCTAGTAGTCACATTGACCAAGAATCCCTGCTTGTATTCAAGGACAAAGTAAATGATCCTTTTGGATCCCTCAGCTCATGGAATTCCTCTGTTCCCTTCTGCCAATGGCATGGAGTAACATGTGGCCGGCGCCATCGAAGAGTCATTGAGCTAAAGCTAAGACACCAAAGCCTTACAGGTTCTTTGTCTCCATACATTGGAAATTTGAGCTTTCTTAGGATTTTAGACCTTGGAAATAATAGCTTTTCTCAAAATATTCCCTCCCAACTTGGTTATTTGACGAGGTTACGTATTCTGTATCTTCAAAACAATTCGTTCCAGGGGGGAATTCCTGCCAATATATCAGCATGTTCAAGACTTGTTGAATTTTGGGCTAATAATAATAAACTTAGTGGAAAGCTTCCTGTAGAGCTTGGGTCTATGTCAAAGTTAGAAGTCCTCGTTCTTGCCTCTAACAATTTGGTAGGTGAAATCCCTGTTTCATATGGGAATTTATCATCTCTCCAGCAATTCTTTCTCTATGAGAATGCCATGGAAGGTAAAATTCCTAATGCTATAGGAAGATTGTCCAATTTACACTTTCTAGATTTTGATTTAAATAGTTTCTCTGGTATAATTCCTTCCTCGTTGTTTAATATTTCTGCACTTGTACTACTTGACTTGTCTAGAAACCAACTCTTAGGTACTCTTCCGCAAGATTTTGGCATAATTTATCCTAATCTTGAGTTCCTTAGTATTCGCAATAATCAATTTAGTGGATCACTTCCCATTTCCTTATCAAATATGTCAAGCCTTGCATACTTTTCAATTGGAAAAAACAAATTCTCAGGGGATGTCCCTTATTTCAATAAGTTGCATATGCTTTACCTATTAGACATAGGGCACAATCAATTCGGTAGTGGTAAAGTTAATGACTTTTACTTTATCTCTTCTTTGAAAAATGCGACTGTGTTGGAAAAACTTTATCTAGAAAGCAATGGCTTCGGGGGAATATTGCCTGATTCTTTCAAGAACCTGTCCAGAAAGCTGCGAATTTTGAATCTCTCAGGGAACAAAATACACGGCGACATTCCTATCTGGACTTTGAAATATGTTAACTTGGAAGCTATCGACCTTAGTAGAAACCAATTCAGTGGTATTATTCCTCAAGAAATAGGCAAGCTCAGAAGGCTGCGATATTTGGATCTCCACCAAAACAGAATCTCAGGTTTTATTCCATCCTCATTTTCAAATTTGACTGTCCTGACAGATCTCTATCTTCACGACAACAACTTGGTGGATAAAATACCTTCAAGTTTGGGTAGATGTCAAAGTTTGCTTAATCTCTTGTTACATGGAAACAAACTAACAGGTTCAATACCTAGAGAAGTTCTCGGTCTCTCTTCGTTGATCCATCTAGACCTTTCTGATAATCAACTCAGTGGGGAAATACCAGAAGAAGTAGGAACTCTTAAAAATCTTGTTCGTTTATTTTTCTCTAGCAATAGTTTCACAGGTGAAATTCCTAGCACTCTAGGTAGTTGTGTAACATTGGAATTTCTTCGTATTGGAGGAAATTTCCTTCGAGGGGTCATTCCTTCTACTTTGGAAGCATTGCAGAGCCTTAAAGTTTTAGATCTTTCTCACAATAACTTGTCAGGTGAAATTCCGAAATTCTTGCAAGACTTCAACTTAGAAATGTTGAATCTGTCTTTCAATGATTTCCAAGGTGCTATTCCAGTACGTGGCATTTTTCAGAATCTTAGTGCATATTCAGTTGCTAATAACCCGAAACTTTGTGGGGGTTTGCCTGCCCAGCAACTTTCAAAATGCAACTCTAACAATCACTCATCGAAGTTTGTCTCAAGTACTACCTTTAAGCTAGTTATATCTTTGGTTTTTGGATTCTTGGGATTGATTACAGTGCTTGCTTTGTTTCTCCTTATTAGAGCAAAAAAAATCAAAAGAAACTCATCTGTTTCCAATACCAACAACAATCAGCCCCTGATGATTTCCTATCAAGGACTATTGAAAGCTACAAATGGTTTTTCTGAGAGCAACTTGATTGGTGTGGGCAGTTATGGATCAGTATATAAGGGCATACTTGATGATGATCATTCAATTGTTGCTGTCAAAGTGCTAAACATGTCACAGCCCGGAGCTTCTAAGAGTTTCATAGCTGAATGTGATGCCTTGAGGAATATTCGACACCGGAATTTGGTCAAGATACTTACTGCATGTTCTGGAATTGATTATAAATGTAATGAATTTAAAGCCTTGATTTACGAGTTCATGGTTAATGGAAATTTGGATGAGTGGTTGCACCAGAATACTCCACGAGATCAAAATGATACCTATGTTCAGCCAAAAAGGTTAAATTTCTTGCAACGGCTCAATATTGCCATTGATGTTGCTAGTGCACTTGATTATCTCCACAATGATTGTGAAACTTCAGTAGTTCATTGTGATCTGAAGCCAAGCAATGTTCTTCTAGACAATGAATTGGTCGCTTGTGTTGGAGACTTCGGATTGGCAAGAATTCTTCCTTCAGAAACCAACACATCCTCTGCAGTAACAACCTCAACTAGTATTTTTAAAGGATCTATTGGATACATTGCTCCAGGTATGTATAATGTATCATAACTGTATCAAAGTCTATCATAAGCTATACAAATATTTTAATTTTATTATTATCCGCTATATCTGGGGTCATTCTTATCCTTGCCGTTAACATATCATCTTGTATTTATCTTTTGACTCTAACGAAGCTCCAACCTGAAATATAAGGGTAATTTTAAACCATATTCAAAAGCATAAAGGTGAATTTGCACCTATTGAGAAAGTACATTGACACATAGAATCCACTCAGTTTATTTATGTCCTTGTGCTCAATGTATTGGTTCTTAATTTGCATTAACAGAGTATGGAATGGGAAGCAAGCCCTCGACACATGGTGATGTGTACAGTTTTGGCATTCTATTGCTTGAAATGTTTACAGGAAAAAGGCCCACGGACGATATGTTCAAAGATGTAGTAAACCTTCATTGTTACGTCAAAAACTCCTTGCTTAATGAAGTGTCAGAAGCTGTTGATCCTGAAATTGTGAGATTCGCGATGGCAACACACAAGAACATTGAAGGACTGATCTCAGTTTTCAGAATTGGAGTTGTTTGTTCATCGCATTCTGTAATTGAAAGAGAGAATATGAAAGATGTTGTACGACAGTTGTGCTCTATTCGAGATGTTCTACTTCACAATTGAATTTCATATTCTGGGGACTCACTCTTTAAATTTGAGCTAAACCTTCTATGTAAGTGTGTGAATGATTTATTTCTAGACTTTCTGGAAATGTTACTGCTAGTTCATTTTGATTCTTAGTTTTGTATTTATTTATTTTTTTGGAAAGTAATAAGTGTATCTGCAGAGTAGTGAACATCCTAGGCTATTGGTGAGCATATTACAATAATAATCGATGATGTAAGATCCAACTTCCAATTAATTGTAAGCTTTTAGACCTTTAGCAATTTACGTTTATGTAGAATCTATAAACATGCAATCTTGCCAATCAAACTGTAAAATAGATATTGACTCTATTGCAGATCTGATTTTCTTGGTACAATTAAAACATCATCTTCTAATTTTTGGGTACTTGATGGGTAAGATTGGTAGCATTCTTAAGGTGGAGGCCAAACTACCTTTTGACTGGTTGTGCTGAACTCAGAGGTGGATACAGAATTTAAATTTGATGGGTTCGACTTTAAAGTTCTTGTCCATCCGCCTCTAGATGAATATATCGCTTTACTTACTGAAACCTACCCTATATTTGCTAGCTTGAACAATTTTCATCAAGGATGCAAGGATTTAAAAGATGTATAGTTATGCAAGTTGGTCTCGTAAATCTTGATTATAAAGTTCATTCAATTTCCTGAAAATTGGAAAGTCGATTTAGAATTAAAATTAGGCATTTCAAAATTATGGCTGATTATTGGTAATCTTTTTCTATTAAGTCTTTCACAAGTCCTGGATAAGAAACTTAATCTGAATACTTCTATATGAAACCTCACTACAAGAATTCCTCAAATATGCTACCCAAGTTCTGCCCACTGTCCATGTGCTGTCTGATCTTGCCAGTCAACTAACAGAAGAGAGAGTGAGTTTCATGTTTTCTGCTATAAGGGGGGGCCTTGAATTTTGCCTTATACAGTGTCGCATTCCCGTGGGTCTTGTTATATAATCTTTTTATCGGAGTAGTATCCGGTCCAGCATGCTCCCACCTTGACTATTCACTATGTACTTGCCATCTCACGTACCGAATAACTCTGCCCACCAAAGTTTCAACCGTTCAATCGATGAGAAGAAATACCAAGTATTGTCTTTCCATAGAAATTTGAATCTTGGTGTACAGTATTTATGCCCAATCCATTAGTCGGACCAAACCCTTGGATGCTAGTTTGACACATTTAGTTCACGAATAAAGACAATTGAATGATCCTTCAATTAGGACAGTAACGCCTCTTAGCAACCATATTCTACGTTAAGTCAGTCTAAAACAGGAGTCGAGAAAATTCACTAGATTAACGGAATTGAGTTAACATATTTTTGGATAACTGCACTTTCATACTTCAACACAAATCAGATTGTGAAATTTCCCTTTACCTGCTCAGGTATTTTTCCTCTTTTCACTTTTCTTGCTACTTCCTTGCAGTTTCTACAATGATCAAAGGTTTAATTGGATCCAAATCCTTGGATGCAATGATACAATATCACTGTATAGACACTCTGAATGGACATTCAAATCAATCATCTACTCAGAAGTTAGGTTACTATACATCAAGAATCCCATTCCCACATTTCCATATCATTGAAGAACACTATCAGAAGAATACCCTCTCCACCCCCTCTCCAACCTGTCTATGTTTTCTATGTTCCGATATAGATGTACACCTCCGCTTGGTTAATGATCGGGAATAACCGAGACCCAAAGCATGAAAAAGCCCACCCATGAATCTGCTAGCTTAAATCTCTCGCTGTATTACACTCGACATAAGAAGACATTGCACATTTCATATCCACTCTGTCAAGCTGATGGAAGAAAGCAGCAGAAGTCATGCAAGGAGAACAATCACGCTTCAGTTACCACACCTTTGTATATCCTGGGGGTGACTGCGGAGGAATGGCTTGTTCATGTAATTTGCGAGGAGAAAGAGTGATCTCTAAGGTTCTTCTAGCAGCCTGAGAATGTTGATTTCTAGTGGTGTTCCTTGAAGGTAGTGACTCGGAGGCAACAGCCCTCGATGAATTACTACTTACAATGGATGCCAAAAACTTGTCCTTTGAGAGAGACTTTTGAGCAGATGAAATAACGGAGTTGAACACACCAGCCTCCCTCAAACCTTGGATAATAGCCTGTACATGCAAAAAAGAAAAGGATGAACCCTGAAAGGACACTGGGAGTCAATAGAAAGCTCATATAAGAAGAACTGGTAACTTCAGAAGTCGGAAGATACTGGACACGTTAAAACTGTCATTCAATTTTAAGGAAGTCGGAACACGCCACAACCATCTCCAGCTAACAAGAATTGGTTGGTGAACAACATATAAGAGAGCTTTAAACAAATTAGCGAGAAAATTATTGATTTTAGGTGGAGCATCAGTTTTAAGGGCAAAATTTATATAGGACTTTAGACTACGTGAAATAAGGAATGTTGAGATCACATGAGATAAGGAACATCTAGGCAACATAAGTAAAACTTAGGCTAAAGAAAGTTTCTAATTACCATTATGCCTATTTATGGCACCGCCATTAGGACTTATTAACCTAAATACATTTTAACATATGAACTCCAATAATTTCTTAACTTTTAACAGTTACAGCATCATTAAAAATACTTTAACACTATATTTTAGTGATTCTCTAGAGCTTCAAGAGCAATAAGCAATCTACGAAGGAAATCATGGAAGAACATGCATTTTATCTGCTAATGTCCAGCACTTTATGTGACCGTGAAATGAGTTAAAACTTAAAGTGCCCGTGAAATGAGTTAAAACTTTTTTATAGAGTTCCACTGCTTAGAATAACAGGAACACTTTATTCTTCTTACGTGACCTGGCTTCTCAATCATTTTTAGGCTTCTTGTCCTAGCTTACTTCAACTTCTTTTTGCCCACTCAAAAAATTTCTACTCTTCTCCAAAGAGAGTCAGCTTGTCCAGGCTTACCATGGGAGCATAAATGCGAGTTAAAATGCCTTTTCTCAACAGTTTCAGGTTCATGGCTTTGTCAGTCCAGACAACATGTTCACGGTACCTGAGCAATAAAAAGAAATTAAATGTTAAACTTGGCCTCCGATATACTTACATCAACTTCCAAATTTCTTAAAACAAATTCTCAAAATATTGGCCAAAAAAAAAAAAAGGCTCCACAGACATTGCTAACTGACTTCATCAATAAATATAACAAGCAAAGTGTCAACATTGTGACATTGTCACCTATCTCAATGAAACACGAAGGGAAATAAAGTTGGACTCTAGATGCTTTACTAGATTAGAGATTACCAGTTTAGCATCTCCTCCTCTGTGGCAGTTGAAGCGATAATAAATGCCTGTATAAAATAATACAGGCTAGATTATAAATAGCAGCAAGAATAATAGATCTAAAGCATCAAACTCAAACATAAATTTAAATAACACAACAATTCAGTTCAGATAGATAACCTGTCAAAAGGAAAGCACATATAGTTTTCACAAGCAAATGAATGGAATTTCGGAAGGAGATCAAGAAAATACTGAATCAATTTTAAACTTCAAAAGAAACCCGACAACATAATTCCAAGCTAAAATAGTGCAACTCCTCGTATAATCTGTATCTGTAGTTCTCCTTCCTTTCTTTGGATAAGGTCAATCTGTATCCATAGTTTAAGAAGGAAAACTTCTCCTAAATTACTGTCAACCACAAATGAACTGAGCTCTACAAGACAAAACTACTAACCAAATTATGCTACGGACAACAATTTTCATCATCCATATGACCAATTTATATTACATATGTTCGCCATGAGTTACTACCGCTATGCATCATAATAATCAGCTTCCATACAGTTAAAACAGTAGTATCACCAAGCACAGGTTATAAAGAACAGAACTCTTATATATTTACAACAGACTCCATGTGGTGTAAGTAGGCAGCCGAGCAGACAGTTCCCCGACCCCCCCCCCCCCCCCCCCAAAAAAAACTCCACCCCCCAAAAGAGACAATTCTTCCAAACATTTGTCATTCCAGACGTTTCACTCAGCAGCTCAAATTGCTAGATGCATTGAAATAAGACAAACTAGAAAATCCTAATTCAAACTATACAAAACAAGCCCTCGTCCCAGCAGCAACCACATCTAATGGTAAACATTACATTAGAACAGAACTAAGTACAAAATTTTGGTTCATCAGTAAAGGTATTCTTTTATAAGACCAACAAAAAAAGTTAGAAAAAGAAAACATGAAAGTACAAACTCACAGATCTATCAAATTCCAACATGAAGCACCTCTTAACATCCTCCTTTGTGGGCTTGCAACCACATCTATCTCGTCTTGAAGTCAAGTCAGAAAATTTGGAGTATGTATAATGCAGAACAGCAGCCTCCTCCAATTTGATCTCACTGACATATGTTGAATAAATTATGACACTGCTTTTAGAATCAATATGCTATTAGGTAAAAACATCATAATATTCAACTAATGAAGACAAACCGATAGATGGAACCAAATGGTCCTAGATCATATGATCAGGTAGTGGTGAAAGAGCAATTCATAATGAGAAAGGCTATACAGTCATAAAGAGAACATACTTTGGAGTTTTCATGTAATTGTGCCATCTATGAGCCCCATTGGGACGAAGATGTTCCTGCACTCGAGCAGCTGATTTACCATTGCCATATGTCAAAAAGTAGTTTGGATTGCCACGTGTTGCTTCTTTATACATGCCAAAATACGTATCCTTCGTTAAATGGTCATAATTCTTCTTGAACATGGACACCTATTGGATAGATACATTTGAAAAGAAAACAAAAGAAAAGAACACAAGTCTCAGGTGTCATACAAAAAACTTGGTTAACATAAATTTCATCGCCAACAAGGCATTAGAAAATAACAGAATAATATTTGAAAAGACAATGCAAAGGATTCTGATCTTAGTGTAGTTACAGCAGAAACTAACAATTCATGCTTTGATTTAACAAACATAGTAATAGGTTCTTTTAATAAATAAAGTAGTACTCCAATAGTTGAGAAGTAGTGACAGCAAATTAACAGATTTGAGGGAATGATCAAAAAAGGGCAGCCCGATGCACAAAGCACCCCGCATTCACGCAGGATCCGGGGAAGGGCCGCACCCAAAGGGAATGATCATTCAATAAAAATATATATACTGAGGCTGAATAACCAGAAAAATATTAGTCATATATTCTAATATTAAATGTAATTTTGCATGTAAACAATAATTTGCAGCAGTTGATTAGTAATGACAATGAATTGCAACTTCTTTGTCCTGGAAAACCAATTAACCAATAGCTTACCTCAATAAAGGGATCCTTGATGTCATCTCGTTCAACACTGCTCTCCTGAAAAGACAAAATATCATCAGAACACTTGATGAAATCATGATATATCAACCAACCAATCACAATGCCTCGAGAACTAATCACACAAGCAGTGCCAGTACATTGCTATTTTTCTGATCACCCCTTTTTTAGCAACTTACGTAGTTTGGAAAGACAACCATGTCAACATTTGAAGGCACATCAAGCAGCAGCTTCCTCAAAGAGTATTCCCGAGCACCAGCTGGATGTAATAACTCATCTGTGTCCAGATGAATTATCCAATCGATACCAGCATCCTGGCATATAAAACATGTAAGAGGATTATCTGCTTTTCTTTTCTTTTTTCTTTTTTCTTTTTTTTTAAATAAAGGAGGACCATCCAGTACTAATAGGAATAACATGAGAGGCAAAACTATAGGAATTCATACCCTTGCCATCACTATGGCCATCTCCATATTAAGAGATTGTTTCACAAATAGCTCGTAATTGCAGGGCTTGTAAAAGAAACTTGATAGCCATGTTTCATTCCAAATCCGGCTAGAGCAAAATGAGAAAAGCACATTAGTGAAATTAAAAGATTTCAGAAGTGCAAGCGCCAAAGGTGCAACGTAAAAAGAAACTTGATAGCTACATTTCATATTAAATCTGGCTAGATTGAAATAACAAAAGCATGTCACTGAAGCGAACTCAGATGACATCAGCCATGCAAATGCTGAAAGGCTTCTTATCCTTTAAAAACACATGGAAACTTGTACTACCAATTTCCAAGTTATAGAAAAGTAATAACTGGAATTTCTGGAGAGGATGAAACGTAAACATTGCAAGAAACAATGTATGCATGAATAAGTATCTATTCACGATTTAGTAGTTCTATTGGTTCTTCTTTTCTTCTGTTCCCTAAAATTTCATCTTTAAAACGGTTAAGGTGGAAACAACTTCATCAACACCGAACCTTTAACGACAATGATCCAAAATTATTAAGACTCCTTAACTTAATTCTGTAGGCCTCACACAATATAGAGATATATTTGAATGAATTTAACTTGTGTTTCAAGAATTTTTGCCCATAATATAGTTTGAGCCAAACAAAACTTTAAAATGAAAAGAAATAGCTGGATCTTAAAACAACAGGTGGTATGAGTAGCCATGACTAACCTCTTGGCCTGTTTCTCCTCTAGCTCTCTAGTTCTGTATATAACTTTTACTCCCTGAAAGTCATATGACAATATTGAGTAGTTAAATGATACTGATCTAACATCATACATTGAGGATAAGAAATCCATAAAATATAATAAATCATAATGGCATCAACCAGGATTGCCACATATGAAGCACGTCTAAGTGAGGTTATATGCTAGTCGGGGAAGTTTACATTACTGGGTCCAGAACAACATTAGGAAGGGTGCACTTACAGGAATAGATTCAAGGACTTTAGAGACATCAGGAGAAGCAGCCTTTCCTTCCACAAAAAGAAAAAATGTCGTTACCCCAATCACTTTATGATAAAACATCCATGGTAAAATCTGCTCTAGGCTAGCAGATGTACTGGTTGTAACACATATCTGCACAGGGAGAAATGGAACAAGGTGAGATTGCCAAAAAAATTGCTGAAGCCACATTGATCATTTCATATGAAACCCATTTAGAGCAGGAATAGGCAGAAAAATGATTAGGATAATTAATCCACTAAAAGAAAAACCCAGCCGAAACAGATGTTTTCTGTTAGAATGGCTGCAAATGTTAATCCAGAATGCAAAAGTCTTCTGCTCCAGAGCTTGTTCGTGGTAAGGGAATTACCATATTGTGCTGGCTGAGCTGATAATGTATAGCCTATGGGCTCTTTCAAAAAAGGGCGAATACATAGATGACACTTATTCTCACCCAGCATTTTTCACCTAGACAGTTAAACTGAGCACATGACCAATTGTGCCTATTTGACACATCTGATGACACATAGCATGGTGACATCCATTGAGACTCACGTAATTACAATTCATGTTGACTAGTACTGGTTGGGTCATTTCTACATTGGAAAAACAAAAGTTACATGTATCACTACATTAGAAATTGGAAAAAACGTCAGAGCGGACTTGTAAAGAGAAAAGGACATCAGAGGCAGGAAAGCATAAGACCGTAACCAAATTTTACAACTTAGTCATTGCTTCACTCTATTTTTTTGTTTCTTACAACCGAGAAATCGCCAAAGGCAAGTAGCACGCGATTCAATTTCAGCCTACTTAATCATAGGTTCGAACTCATGACACGTGCGTCTAACCTACTCATCACATATGCCACTGACCATTTCTTTTTTTAATAAGTATAGAATCACTAACATAACGACATCAAAAACTAATAATAATTAAAAAAAAAGGAACCAACCCTGGGTTTAAGATCTGATTCAAGTTTGAGTTTCCAGTCTTTGTAGTACGGAAACGACGCCGTATTAGGCTGAGTAAGTAAAGAGCAACCTGAGGAATGTCCAACAGTAGCTAAAGGAGAGGTATCCATGCCAGGGAACTTATGGGAGTCTTGGGGTGACCATCGAGTAATTGGATCGTCGACTCCACCACCACGCCATTGAAGAATGAAAGCAAATAGAGCTAAGGAGAGAGGAAGGAGGGTGAGGAGGAGTAGAAGCTTCGAGACCAAGGAAGAGGAAGGTGGTTGGGGTTTCAGGGATGATGTGTAGAGACCTGCCATTTGGTCATACAACTAGAGAGGAGAGTGAAGCTGGGGAAATGGCAACCCAATTGGCAATTTTCCCAAACATTTTACTTTTACTTTAAGCAACAGACTTGTGTCTGCTTAGCCATGTCAAAAAGTATGTTAGGAGACGTTTGGCAAGTTTTTTTTTTTTTGGAATTTTCTCCGGAAACTTTTTTTTGAGAATGCGTTTTCTCATAAATTATTTTTCTAGTTTTCAAAGTAAGGGTGTGTGTTCAGAAACTAACTTCGAAAAGTCTTTTTCAAAATTCTTTTTAGAATATATGAAAAACACCTACTAAAAGTCTTTTCACTTATGGTCAATGAGGTGTTGACAAATCACCATGAGATTTGCAATCAATACGGGTCGCTTGATTGAGATAGACTTTACGCGATTATTAACAATGCATGTATTAGTTATGCAGTTATTATTAATACGTGTATTATATCTTGGTTAATGAATGGTTTATTGTATTAAAAAATTATTATACATTTCATAATTTAAATTATGTGTTTTAATATTTAATCTTCAATCGATTTAACTTGAATGATACAAAGACTATTATGTAAAGAGAGGTGAGGGCATATTTATCTTTTTACTATTTTAATACCCGCATTATTATTCCACCTCCTATCTCGCACTCTCTCATTAATTTATGCGGGTATTGTTAGCGCAAGTTTCTAAATCCAAACCAACAGTTGCATTGTTAATGCAAATTTTTATACTTTCTTGCAAAACAAACTAAACACTGCATAAACTTTGTGAGGAATTTAGTGCAGGTATTACCTTTTAACGCGGTGTATCAAACGACTCCTAAGAGGTTACATTGTGATGAGGTGTTAGGCAAATCACAATGGCACTTGTAATCATTAGAGGCTGTTTGGTTGATGGGATAGGAATAATAGTCCCGGTATTAAATTTGCGGTATTCTTTGTCCCACGTTTGGTTAGTAGTACTAGCTAATTCGGAATATAATTTACACCAAAATCATGGTACTATTTTATCCCATAGAGGAGATGAGATTATTAATCCCGAATTATAATTCCGAAATAAGTATAATTCCAAATTTATGGGACATCCTTAATCTTTAGTCCTGTCAAACAAACAACCCCCATCGTGAAATGACTTTTTAAATTACCACTTCATTTATAATAACATATTATACAGTGTATATGTTCCTGTACGTGTAAATTACACTTTTTATGTATATGTTCCTGTACGTGTAAATTACACTTTTTACCTGTTCACATACTGTAATTTTTCTAACAAAGGAGTATCCCTTGTGAAAAGGTGGCTCCGTCCTTCAAAGTCTAAAAAATTTACGTGACCATCATAGATATTTGGTTTACTAAAGTTATTATTATTTTTTTATTTCAAATTGCCTCAAATTGCCATTATGTAAAATATAGTACATGTGTGACCATTGTTTTTAGATGGTTATATGGATAGTAACAAGTAAAAGACATCGTATTTGCTTCTCGTAACTACAACAACCTTGCATGTCTGTGCTGGTGCATCATTTGAAATTGAAATCCGTCGTCTAATGTAATTTCAATGGCTTATTCCATTTTTGTCATTACAAACTTAGTGTCGCAAAATAATTACACGTCCTTGTTCATTGGAATTGTTGTATAAATTCAAATCGGTGCCCGTCGTTAAAAGTCCAACTCATTTCGTGCCTAGTGACCATTAACCATTTGGTAACATTTCACCCAAACCGAAGTTTTTGCCACCACCAACTACATTGTAGTGCAACGCTCTGACCTTGGCTAAAGGTAACCAACACCGCGACGAAAATTAAACACATAGCTAATCCGAAAATTGGTCAATCAAAACTTGACCTTTCGACCTTAATTGAAGTAATTTGGAAGCTAAAGAGTGTCGCTCGTTACATTCAATTTGTGATCACTCCATAGGTTTAATGACTTTCAGAAGTTTATTAGTACAGTAAATGATAACAGAGAGAACAATACATAACTGTTGTTGTTTCCTCACACTAATATGCACTTATACACATGATTAAAACCATTATCTTGATCCAAAAAAGGGAAAAGAAAAAACAAAAAGAATATATATGTATGTAGTAGTTTTTTATGATCACATCAGCTGTACCTTTGAATTCTCCAGGCTGAAACAGAGAAAAGAGGTTGATCTTGCCAACAAATTAGAAAACAACCATCTTGGTCTTTGATCTTAAAGCCATCATAGTTATGGCTGCGTAACAATCTCATTCCCTGAAGCATAATGTGAAAGTTCAACCGCACCCTCCCAAAACCAGCAAACTCAAGCCTAGGAATCCACTTTTCAAGCTTCTCATGTCTCCGCTTTCTTTCAAGCCCCTCGCACGATAAGATGTTCTTAATTTCCTCTCCATATAACATCTTCTCAATCTTTTGGCGCTCTATTGATGTCCTTGCTTCTCTAGATTCCAAACAGTCGAATAATGCTGCATAAAAGTTCAAAGCTTCCATTGTTCTCTCCATCAGACAAAGCCCGTTGTGGTTTGATTCTTGCTCTGTCATGATCATTATTTTTGGTGAAAGGTTCCATAGGCCATTTAGGAAATTCATCATCTTTGGTGCAGTAACCAACGATTGAGGGGACGCCAATGAAGAATCAGGACTAGCACCATAAGAATTCGGTACATCTTTCTCCAGAAAGTCACCAAGAGTGCGTGGACTCACTTGCAACATCCTCTGCAAGTGGACTGAATTTGTACTCTTCGATACCAAGGGTGTATTCTTTTGAAGCATTTCATCATCAAATGCCAACAGACAATGTAGCTGAAGTACTGAGCTTACAGCAAGGGCTTCTCCTGTCTTCACATTTAAACTTCCAATTTCAAGATTTTCTAATTTGCTGACTATAGGATTAAATTGGAAAGGAATGTCCAACTTTTCGGCCTCTTCATTTAACTGATGAGCCATCTGCTCTAAAACATGTTTATGCTCGTGAATACCTGTTATTCTCAAATGAGGTGGGCCTTCAGGACGTGCACTCATTGACTGGAGAAGGTTAATCCATTGTGCAGGTTCAAAAGAATTGAGATCAATAATATGCACTACTTTTTCTCCTTCCATTGCTTCCATTATAGCTTCATTTGTGATCACATATGCAAGTCTTAGAAAGGGACAAAGTTCAAAGAACAACTTTTGCACAAGAATTTCCTCTGCTAAACAAGCTAGTTTAGTAGAGTTTAGGGCTCTATGCAACCCTGGCCAGCCTTTGAGCATGCGATCAGCAAGTGCCTCAGTGAAGTAAGCAGCAATTCTTTGCATTGAATCACCATCCGGAGCAGCAAGATGCGCGATACGATCAAAGCCAATATTAGCACTCTCTATGTTACCAGTGGCAACATGATTAACACAGGTGACAAGAAGATGGACTAAACAAAGACCCCTTTGCTCCGATCTCATTTCCCCGAGCCAAGGATATGGTGATCCTATACCTGGTGAAAGGGACATCATGGAGAAGAAGTGCAAAGGTGATGAACTAACAGAAGATGACCCTTCCTCTTGACCCATCGCTACCATCAAAAGCACCTGAAGTTACTACTAATATCTGAATCAACAACCGAGAAAAAAAGATTTAAAGCGCAATTGTTAGAGGATTTTTTCCGTGGCATTTTGGGTGACAATTCAAGGGATTAATTTGTCCTTATTTGAGACATTGTACTTTGGTGACTCCAGAGGAATATGATTTTTATTTATTTATTTATTTATGTCATCCAAAACTATTTCATCAAGAAATTGCTTTTGTTGCTATACAAAGTGGACGGGATAGTGCTGGCCAAGCTTGGTGTTGTTCTACAGTGCAACTCCAAAAATGTATTTTTAAAAAAAGACCAATACCTTGTTGGTTTGTAAATATCAATGGGAATTGCAAGAGAATTTCTAGTGCATCGAAAAATATATTTTGTTTGGTACCCTAGCCACTTGATAATATCTTCTTGAATTAAAGACAAAAGTACGAGAACGAGGTAGTTGTGGAAAGAGCCAAAGCTTGACGAATTTTTTAACTTTTTCGTTTTAATGTTTGATGTTGTGGGATTATCCAAGATTTCTAAAAGAAAATTCCAAAATGGGTCGTTCTTTGACCAACCCAACATATCGGTAGAGAAGATCAGTGATCCCTGAAACTTTATACTAAAAAACATAACAATGAATTTTACTATCAAGGTTAGCATTATTCAAAAAGACATAAACAGAGACGAGATTGTAAAGTGCTAGTCTTTTGAATGGCTTATAGTTTGGAGAGTAGATGAAAGACTAGGAAAAGTCATAACACAAACATTCTCCCTTGGCAATTGAGAACCATTTATCGTTATGTTTTCATTTTTCCAAATTGAATGACAAAACTCTTAAGCGATTCAAATATCAATGCTCTTTATACATAAAAGCTACACACACTTGAAATACATTTTATTGAAGCAAATAGTTACAATTTGCAAATGCAACAATTTACTACTATGTGGTAAGACAGCGCGCTTGTTTCCACTACTGTAGCAAATACTGCACTGATAGACTCTTCTTAGTGTGCCATTTAAGTTTTTTCTTCTCAAAATTTGTGCTTCAGTAGACCTACTTTAAGTTTCCACGGATCCGTCAGAAAGTTGTTAACAAACTCATTATAAATTTTAACGGATCTGTTGAAATTTATTTGTGCACCACATAAAAATTTACAAGCAAGTTTTGATGGAACCGTCAAAAGTCATGAACAAATAAACTTTCATCAAATTTTTTGTAACTTTTGATAAGTCATCAAAACTTGAAAATTGAGGTTATTTTGAACTTCAAAATATCGGCACATAAAACATAAACAACACCACGCCAAAGGCCATATGGTGTAATTTTTCTGAATTTCAAACGTGCCGAATGGGTTATTTACAAAACTATGATATTAAAGTTATTTTGTACTTCAAAATATGGATGGGCATATACAAACATAAACAGCGCTGTGCCAAAGGGCTATCTGGTCAAATATTCATTTCAAATAGGACCGGAGAAAAAGATAACAGCCCATAGCGAACTATTGGGCCCAAACTCCAAATTTCAGTAAATAGGGCCGACGAATCTCTACTATAAAGTTTCCTCGAAAACCCTAATCCATAAAAACCTCTCATTATTGCTTATTAGCAGCTGCAGCATTTGCTCCAGATCTGAGAAAATAATCAACCATGGGAAAGGTACACGGATCATTGGCTCGTGCTGGTAAGGTGAGAGGGCAAACACCAAAGGTTGCCAAGCAGGACAAGAAGAAGAAGCCACGTGGCCGTGCTCACAAGAGGATGCAGTACAATCGCCGCTTCGTCACTGCTGGTAATTTCTATTTTCATACATGTTCTATGTTTAATAGTAACTAGACTATTGCTAGTGTAAGTAACAATTGAAGGTAACGATTCGCCGGGACTAAAATTGAAGGTGTTACTGGTGTGAGTTATCTATATTGTTGAAACACCAATTGGGGAAAAATACCTAATTCTTACACTGTATAACTTGTTTGAGTTAATACGTTGACGTTGTTGTCTGCGTTATAGATCAGAAGTATCACTGGGATATTATTCGAATACCCGGTTTTCCTTGTTTGACTATTACCCTATATCACATGCTTTTATAGCCTACCGACATTGGAAAAATGATTCCCTAGGTAAGACATTATCCCCGGAAGAATTTTATGTTACATCAAGCCACTTGTGAGATGAAATTGCCGAGTCTGTTGTTGATATAGGTTTTCTACAAGCGGTATGCTTGAGTCGCTGTTAACCTGCGCAATCTTCTTTCCAATAGGCATCGCTGTTAACCTATGTAGTTTCGTTTAACTTTGGCATGACAAAGCCAAACTTTATTGAAAATTTTGCATTTTGGAGATTGCACTATACTAATGCCTTACTTCTGGTACCATTAGAATGGAACGTTTTTTGTCGTCACTCCTATACTTAATTGGTTCACATTATATAGGAGATATGCGAGTTGCACTGGTACTGTTACTTTTCTTATATGAGTATGTTTATTTTTGCAGTTGTTGGCTTTGGAAAGAAGAGAGGACCAAACTCCTCTGAGAAGTAGATTTGAGAAATGGGTAGAATTTATCTTTTGCGATTCTGAATTTCAGAGGAATTGTTATTCATGTCATGCTATAGTTTTTTAGTTTAAGGGGTAAGCTTTTCATTCATATCTTGTACGGTTAATGAGATTTTTGAATATGTACAAGATAGTTTTGCTTTGAATTAAGACTTTTCTTTCTGTTCCAGTTTTCATGTCTCAATGATTTTGGTGTTTGAGAAAGCAAAGATTTTCATATCCTAAATTTGGATTGTCAAAATTCTTATATCCATCTTTACTTACTGGAACCTGAAAAGCAATCAGGCAAGAAACCTAATGAAATAAAAAAGAATAACCTTTTAGGTCTGGGAAACTGATTAATATCAGAATGAACAGTTTTATTTTCAACTGTGATCAGCAATTTTAACGAATTGTAGATTAAGCTGAAATCTAGCATGGAAGTGCTAACTGCAAAAGAGTAGCTGCCTGGACAATAGCTTGTCTGTAGTTTGAGACTGGCATATGTAAAGAAAACTTAATTTTTATTCTGTTAAAGGAATGATGGTTGGCCACTGAAACTGAAAGTCTGAAAGTGCGCTATAGAAGCAATGGAAATAATTATCTTGATTGCTTGTGTTTGCAAGCTGAAGGTTTTGATTTTACCAGATAGGCGTCATACACTTTCTAGTCATGTGTTGCTGTCGTTCTCAAACACATAGTTTGTTACTCGCAGTTCGAGCTGTTGCAATGTAGATAAAGTTCATTAAAAGCAATATAGGAAGGGCTCATTGGTTGGTTATTAGGAGAACCATGATTTTGCCATTCTTTATGATCCCATAATTGCTGCTTGGCCAGTCACTATAGATTCACATTACTTGTTTATGGCCCAGAATCATAAAAAAGATTATCCATTTGAGCTAACCTTCTGTAAGTAGCAAATCACTGTTCATTGAAATATCAAATATGAATTGTTAGATGTTTTTTAGGTTTTGTTTAGCGAAATCAGTTGCACATTTCAATTTTACGAGCTATTTTGATACGAAATCAAACTTCACTCTGAGGAAAAACCTATTCTGAGTGAGACACAACCAATCAAAGGTGCACCTTTAATTGTTTGACACATGTAAATGTGGGACACTTGGCTGATTTTCTCCTACCTGTACCCATTTTCCCCACCCCCACCTCCTTTATCATTCTTTTTCCCTTTTGCTGAAATGCATCTCTCAAATCAGTTGGGGGTGAAATTTGCTTTTAAGAAAAATAATAAACTCATTTGATTCGTCTCCTTCCACTTCACGTCTTAGAAACAAACCACAAGATCCTTCAATCAGCACTTCAACGCCAACAAGAAAAGACTACAATGCAAGCTGAGCAGACCCAAATCATAACAAAAGAACAAGTCTTCAAACCTAAAGAAATTGGAAAATGTACCCCAAGCACCAACATAAAAATCACGTCAAGTTTTAGTTTGTATCTGCACACCAGTGAGTTCCAGAGATTAATAACTTTTTATATTATATTTTTATAATGCCCATATCAATTGGCTTCAACCAAACTATTACTATATTGCAGTGGAAAAATAAAAACAACAAATCACATGTATTTTTCCTTCCTTATTTTCCTGGCTTCTGTAAACGCATCATACCAGGTCCTACCCAAGAAAAAAGAAGTGATAAAGAGCAAATGACACAGATAAATACAGCTAGGCTTGGCGAAGGTAGTACAGCATACAAGCCAGTCATGAATGCTATCATCATTGCTACCATGGCAACCATGACAAGGGTGCCAGCAGCTTCATAACGTTTCAACCTTCTGTGTTCTCGCTCGTAAGTTGCGAGGTAAAACAAAAACACTGCAGCAGTAGAAGAAATCATGGCAATGGTATCTGTTACTCTATTATGAGTGTAGCCACTAGCCCACTATCAAATGCGTGTTTGCTCTTTCTTTCCATACGTCTGTTCGTTTCTTGAGCTTCTTTTCGTACGATCTCTGAAAATTTAGTTAAAAAACATTCCAATTATTTCTTTGGTTTAAAAAGTCTCTAAATTTCAAGTTGTAAAACAAACTAGGAGTAAACAGGATCAATCAGTGCATCACATAACAAGAATTTACCCGTTTTATAAACTTTTCCTCGAGATTCTTGTCTAGATGTTCTAATACAACTACCTACTTAGCAAGGTTGCTAATTAAACTCGTGAGTAATTTTAAATGATCTAATGATGCTTTAATATCGGGATTCATCGCCAACTTGCGGTATAGGTGATGCGGGCGTTAAAGTATAGTTTAGTAAAGATAGATCAATATAATGGGGGTAACAGAGATTGACTTCCTAAAGGTCATTTTGAGTCATTTTTTTACGCTCCAAAAATTGCTCCTTCGAAATGAGGGGTTTGGCCCGTTTAATTTTGTGAAGATAATTGAATTTGGAATTAAATTTACCAGAAATAATTATGGCTGCTAAAAAGGTCGTTGGTCAGTTTGAGGCTCTAATCAACAATTAATTCACTAGGTAAGACTTTATGCCTCGATATTTACATATGTTGATCACGGAAAAGCTTAACCACGTACGCTGTTGAATGGAAGCTGACTGGTAGGCATGGTAGTTGAGTACTTTTAGAAACCATGCAAGGGACTGCGAGAAATTGTCGGCAACTTGGCTAAGCAGCAGAAGGCGGAGAATTTGCTTAGGTTGTAACCGCACTATTCCAATAGTCGTAGAAAGTTAGACCCTTCGCCTTACGTTATGTGGCCTTTGTTTTTTCTCTCCCTAAAGTGTCACAATGGCCGACTAAGGTGCATTAGTCCTGTGTCTTTCGCTAGAGCCAGTGATGATGACTTCAAGGATGAACACGACTAAATGAGATGATTAGTCAGCTATAATGCTTGAGTTGGAAATGTCAAAGTTACTTAGCTATTAAAATTGATTAGTCCTTACAATCCCAGCCCCGCAGCAATACGAACTTTTAGTAGTTTTACCACGTCCCAACCCTGCTAAGAGTTGACCGTCCCTGCAGGTCCCCACTGATCTGACGTAATACGTCACAATACATTTCAGCTATTTGCCAATATCCTGGACTGACTTCATTCCAAATATAAGAATTTCCTGGACTACATCTATTCGTACCAGGGAGTTTGGTCCACAGGATTCAGTGGCAGCAAAGTAGCTGGAAGCAAGTCAGCACACCTTGAGAATAGCCAAGTGCTTAAACGTCAACTACTGAGATGCAAGGCAAACGCTCTAACTTCAACCGAAGAGACTAACATAGACAACACTGATAACTCACAGATAATTGAGACAAATCCAACACACACTACAATAGATCTTCGCCAAGAGAAGATAACAACCTTCACACAGGGAGGAAATATGTATACCAATATGTTGGATCCAAATCAAATAACCTTAGCAGACACAGGTGCCACAAAACAGTTAATCAAATAACCTAGCAGATACGGTGCCGCAAAACATTCACTTTTGGTGCAGAGAAACAGAATGAAATCCTTTATCAGATGTCCCGGCAGGAACCAGAGCATGCTTCGCTTTCTTTGGAGGGTGAAGGAAGTGTTTTAGTCAATCACTCACAAGAAGCCCGCCCCACTCACACAGCAAGCAAAGATAAGATACGCCACAAAAATTGCCAATTTTAGTCTTAGTTGAATTTCTCCACTACTCCCCTCAACATTTCCATCATAACTCAGTAAGCATTATATATATTACTCTACTTAGTTTTCTCCAAACGATGGGCAAAAGATGATGTTACCTTTACCTAGAGAACTCCAACACACTACGGTAGATAAGAGAACGCTACAGAGCAGTAGCAAGGAGTAGCAAAACAGAAAATAAAGGAACTACCACACGTCCTGGATAGGGCATAAACAGGTTAATATGGATAACAAATCATATGCATCCAGTGAGATAGCCAATTTCTGTGCTTCACACTATATTTCCACGATTTCGTTGGCTTCTGGAGTCAAAGTGAAACACATTTGACCCAGCATTCTGTCTAGTAATTTGATCACAGGACAAGAGTGTGATTAACTGCTAACCAACCATTGGATATCCCAACTACTCCGATAAACCACAAAATTAGGAAACAAGTGAAGATTCTACAAGTTAAATCCAACAAATACTATGTTTGCATCCCTTGAATAAAAACCAAAAATTAAAAGCCCTTCTCCACCTAAATACCCAACAGCATTTGTATGTGGCAGGATACGAACCTTAGACGTGCATCTAACCCACCATAAGTTGAGCTCTTACCACTAGACTTGAGCTGAAAACCCTACCCTTCAGGAGTATTTCTCTTAAAGATTAATGTTAGGTGCTCGTCAATTAGGCACAAAAAAACAGCCTAGGCCTGCCTCTGGCATATACAAGCGGGTAAGCAGCCAGGCGAAAAACCAACCATACATTATAGCATCCATGACAAAATATGCAAAGGAGTACCAATAAAACACACATAATAAACAAGAACCAACATTTCCAAAACGGACATTCTAAATCCAAAAAGCACATTGTAATAATAATAATAATAGTCTTAATCCAAAAACATACGGAAAAACAACTAGCATTAAGTTCTATCAAAAAGCCTTCTCCATATAGGTCTTAATAGATAACCAAAACAACAAAATTACCCCTCGAAAAGACACCGAAGATCGATGCAAATCAACGGTAAGACTTCTGGAAACGAGCACGAGCACCACGACCACCAAACTTCTTAGGCTCACAACGTCTAGGATCAGCAACAAGCAAAGTCCTATCATACCTAACCAAAATATCCTTAATCTCCTTCTTAGATTGCTCATCAACAAACTTCTGGTAAAAAGCAACTAATGCTTTAGCAATTGATTGACGAATAGCGTAGATCTGTGAAGTGTGACCTCCTCCTTTCACACGGATACGCATATCAACTCCAGCAAAACGGTGTCGTCCTAGTAACAGGATTGGTTCAAAGGCTTTGTAACGGAGGATTTCGGGTTGAACGAGCTCGATTGGAACCCCGTTGATTTTGATGAGTCCTCTGCCTCGCTTGCAGTGTGTTACGGCCACGGCTGTCTTCTTGCGACCGAAACATTGCACTGATTCCACTGCTGCTGGTGCTGCTGCGGCGGCTGCCATGATTGCTTTTTTGTTTCTGGAGAAAACCCTAACCCTAGTATGAGAGAGCTGCTGCAATGGTGGAGTGAGTGAGTGAATCAGAGAATTTATGGGGTTAGGGTTTAGAATACAAGTGACTGGGCTTTATTTTGGGCTAAGTAATTTGGGCTATACTTGTTAAATGAAGTGGCCCAAATCTGAAATTCATTGGTGGAAATAGAAAAATTAAAAAAGAAAATTGAATATCTGAATGAGATTTATGTCCTTGCCGACCATGAGGGCAAATTAGACATTTCATACCATCTCATTCTCAGCTGCATTATGTGTTCCACGTGGGTCCAGCTGTCGCAGTTTCTTATCAACAAACAGAGACCTTACTTTTGAGCATCTATCCACTCTCACTCCTAAATACTACAGTAACTCTTATCTTCTAAAAAAACACAGATCTCAACAAAACAAGAAACTGCGTCTGTGTTTTTTGAGAAGATAAGAGTTACTGTAGTATTTAGGAGTGAGAGTGGATAGATGTTCAAAAGTAAGGTCTCTGTTTGTTGATAAGAAACTGCGACAGCTGGACCCACGTGGAACACATAATGCAGCTGAGAATGAGATGGTATGAAATGTCTAATTTGTTTTATACCACCTGTATAAAACAGAATAGCTAAAATATTCCACAACTGCCCCCTGGTCGGTAAGCATGTTGACCGCCAGGTGCATGCTTATTGTCATTTATAAGATAGTAGTAGATATTTACTTTGCAAAGTTAATGTATATATGATTCTCTTCATTGAATGAGCTAAAGTTTGCGTAGTCAACATGAAATATAAGCTCTCTCGCATTATGTATTTACAAAAATTGTATTAATTTATTACAGTTGAATAGTTTTATAACATGAGACTGAAAGAATACATGTTAATTATACATGAACCACACTTAAGTGTATATAAACATGCTTTGGATATATAGGCTCGGGGTAAACATTCGCCCAACCGTATTATTGACTATGGAGATGAAGGAACTATGCTCGTAACTTCACCAATGTGGAGAAATGGTACATTGCCGTTAAGGCTCATGTTCATTTGTTTGCGGTGACGTGATTATCACCATAGGTAGACTAAGCGGTCCTTCGCTTGACGTTTGTGATGCCGTCGTTTATGCGATTTTACAAGCTGAGACACTATCAACCAAAAATTTCACACCGAAATAAAGATACAACTATAATCTCTATCTCCGACTAATTACACCTTTATTCCCCTGTTTGTGAATAAGCATTTTTTATTCGCTACTTCGAGCATTCAGCAAAGACATCAAGCATCCAAAGTTGAGAATACTGATAACTAAGTTGATTTACAATATGCACGAACAACAAAGAGATTATATATAGGTTTGGCCAGAAAGAACATTTTATTTCCAAATAAATTATTAACCTTCCCTACACTGTGGTTTGTGCAAAGACTACCAAAACAAACCCCTTTTTCTTCGCGAAGCATTGGATACAAATCTACAAAGCTTTCGACATCGTCACGATCTCTCTGATAAAAATTTCTAATCTCATGTCCCCTCTAAACTGAAAACTAACCACATGCAAGATCAGCTTTATAAACTGCATTGTTCTAATTGCAGTAGAAACTTTCTATTTTTTCTCACAGGTCCAACAGAACCATTTACCATCCAATAGGCAAATGGTAAAATTGGATTGTCGTTGAAATTTTGCAACTGAATCCAACCACACGGTTCGATGTACATGTTATTATAATTAATACCAGCAGCTAGCATCCCAGTTGGCTTTTACTCAGAAGTAATTCTGTATGGACACAGCTCCACCACAAGCCACAACGAACCTGCAAGATAAGGTAAGGAAGGAATGAGCAGACAAATTACACAAGCAACCTTTATATATACTACAAAAGACTATATCCACATAATATTAATGCTTTTCCATTGGTCCTGAGAAAAAGTTTCCTCATATATATCAACAGCATACTCAGTGATCCCACAAATGAGGTCTGGGAGCGTGGGGACCTAACCCCTACCTTGAGTGCAGTAGAGAGGCTGTTTTTGATAGATCCTCGGCTCAGTGTCCTCATATATCATGAGGTAGAAAGGATACAAGTGCAACACACTAGCCTTCATGCATTCTCACGATATTCTCTCTAATGTAATTATTTTCTCACATAAGGAATACCTTAATACACAACACAAAACCATTTCAGCACAGAAAGAATAATAAAGCATACCTTAAAGCTTTCATCCTGTCACCTGCTCGACAACACGCGGTAATTGAGTACAACATCATCAGGTTTCTTCCATATATAGGCCCGGACAGTTGCTAAGCTCATATCAGGCAATAAGACCTGGTTAAGGACAATAAATTTCATTCAACCAAAAAGCAGAATGAACAGACCTGGATCATGACCCCAGTAAAGCAACTGTAATACATACAAAGATAGATGCAACAACCGCCTTTTGGGTGGGGGTGGGGGGTGGGGGGGATTCTGAAGTAACAAAATTACATTGCTAAAAGGTAAGTTTAAGCAGCACCAATGTAAAACATAAAGATGAACTGGAAAACTACAAGCAGTACTTGACACTAACACCTTAATATGTGAAGCATCTCAAACCTAATAACTGAAACCTGAACTTGCCTGGTTATTGCACAATATCTCTATAGATGGCTTAAGCTTTTGCCACGGCTTGGGCCCAGTCCGAAATGAGAGATCTCCACCAATAGCTCCATGCATTCCCGGAGCAAAAGTACCATCCGAGTTTACGCTATCCAAAGGCTTGTCAAGAACCATCTTTTCTATGACATAGTTGATAACCTGGAGAAGAAAATCAGTGTGACTTTGAGATATTCAATGTTATCCTCTGTGAGTGATTAATTACATAATCAATTTGTTCATAAGAAAAATAATTTCTGGGTGAGTAGAAGATCAAAACAAGGCACAACCAAAAGATTTTTGAGGAGCTCTTTTAATTTGAGCTAAAACAACTCGCTTCCTTGCATTTTGAGCCCAAAACTTAAAATGTCTATCCTTATCTCAAGAATGGTCAACTACCTAGATTAATGATCACCTCTTTTTCTCAATATTTGGGGATTGTACCTGTTGGGGGCATTATTATGTTAATATGCAGGGTATTCCTTCCAATGAATCATGTTTATTTCATGAATGATCAATGCATACTATGTATGAATAAATATCACTTCTGAGTCTAATTGTGCGCGCATTTGTGTTGGATGAATCACGTCAAATAGTGGTTGGTCAAATTCAATCTCTTTTTCCAGTGGATGTCCTGGAAGAAAGTGCAAGTATCGCAGTAGTATGGATAATACGACAAAGTGTGACTAGTCAACAAGGGCTTGCTAACATCATAAAAATAAACTGATATGCATTGAGAATTCAGGGAAAAATGCATACTTTATGAATCCTTAATATGCGAGGTGCACTCAGCTTGCCTTGGGTAAGGATCTGGACAGTAGAACCCTCACATGGATGCAAGTAAAAGCTACATCTGCAAACCATTTTATAAAAGGGGTTACGTCAAAGTAATTTACCACGGGCAGGAAGAAGATATCAATACTGTGCTTTAAGCACATAATATGGTGGAGCAACAGGAAGAAATAATGGAAATTAGCAGCACACTGCTCCTTCAAAAAGTGACATTTTAACTGCTTCCTGAAAGACTTGGTGATTATACTCAACTACTCTATAATAAATATGTGGAAGTCAAGGATCGTCAAGAATATAAATAAGCGGTTTTGGAGATTTACTTTGTATTTTCCCTGGGAGGCAGCCGATTGTTCATCACACAGTCTATAACCCACCAAGGCATGTCCTTCTCGTCCTCACTACCATCTAAGTCGGTAATCTTTTTCCTCCAAGGACCACTTTGAGAGCCCTCAGTCATGATGGATGGAGGAGATGCTGCTGAAAATTCAAAGGGGGGATACACAGCAGAATCATTTTCAGCACTACTGTCAACTTCCACTTTAGATTCAGTCAAAATCCTTGTGGATACATCTTTTCCAGATGAAACTTCTCCATTGATCGACGATTGAGATCCAAATTTCTGCCTTCTTTTGATTAACCAATGCACCAGCAGTCCTTTAAGTGTTTCTCGTGCCAAATTAACCTATTATCAGAATATGCCAACAACAAAATTGTTCACCCATTGCCTAAGTGAATCAATCAAACTTTATTGATATAACTGGGAAATCACAACACAGATTCAAATATTTAACAGTTCCACTTGTAATACAACATGCAAAGCACAGACATTCGGTAGTACACAAGAAGTAAAAACTGCTTAGCAATCCACAAGGCAAAAGAAGCAAATAAGGGACAAATATCAACAACCAGAAATCAGATGCGGAAGCTTCAGCATGTAACACGTAACAGCATAATGTCAGGCATTTGAGATGATTAATGTCCATAAGTATCATAGCATACCTTTTACCTGTTTTCTAGATAAAAGAAACCTTATTTACAAAAGAAAAACTGAAGAAGAAATGGATGGAGTCAAACCCAAATTTCCACTGTCAATGAAGATACATGAACAATTTTTTACCTTTTTAGATAAATCAAAGTCATTTCATTGACGAAACACCCATACAGAGTCAAAGACTATTTAGAAAGTGAAAAAGTGCCAGTGGCAAAAAGAAAGTGAGTGAGTGGCTCCATCTACACTTTTAATTACCCAATTTGACTACTAAAATCAAATTGAATAATCAAATCACTCAATTTTTAATTACTCAACTACTTTTCCTCTGATAATTTTAATTACTCAATTTGATGCAGACTAACTGCTGAGAAGGAATGAAATACCATATCTACTCAACTGACAGGAAAAAAGGATACAGGACCCCTAAATAAGGTAATAGAAGAGAGCATAGGAAGGTGAATAAACTAAACAGATATGGGAAATGACACCACTATCATGAAGTGAAAGCAAAAGGGTCATATCAGAAAATACCTTGTCATCGTCAGGTTTCCCAGGAATATTGAGGTCAGCTGAGTACATCTCAGCAGAAAAGCATTGTGGAGTATCCAAATGTACAGCCAAGCTTCCAAGCCTTGTGTCCACAGTGAACCAGGCAGGGATGCTTACCTGAAGAAGCAAAAGGTATCAGAAAAATTCGAAGAAAAATTGGAGACTTGCTACTACAATGACAATGTTCCTACCATCTCAAATAACTCTTCCTTTTTCTCCTCAAATGGAACCTACACCAAAAATAATTGGAAAATAAAAACCATATGGTTAAAAGATTGTCTAAAAGTATGCCATAACCAAAAAAAAAATTTAAAAACCAGAAGGAAAATTGTCATCATTTCGGAAAATAAGAACAGCATTCTCTACACATGCCATTGTTATTAATATCTCAAAATATTTCATTCTCACCTCTCCATAGTTTTGAATTACAGCACCTCTTGTGATCTCCCATAACTTAACTGTACCAGCAGTATCCTTTCAAAGGCATAATCTAATACTATCAGATTACAAATCACAATTTCTCTAAATATAATTTAGCCTCAGTAAGAACAGTAAGTTGACACAATTAAATGCAAAAGACCATTTTACCTTGGTCAGGACATGTCTTCTGTTGTTTAAAATCTCATGCTGCACTATTCCTGGAGCTCCAGAAATGCTAAAAGAAGGTTCTTTATAGACAGGTACCTGCATAATTGTCCAATTCTTAATCCTTTTTAAGATTAAATTATGAAAGGAAGGTCTTCTATGGATGGAGGAGAATACGTCAAAAAAGAATAATCAGCTTAGAATCTGACTACAACTTCTGAGAGCATACATGTATGATGCACCATTCATCTATCAATAATTGAAAAAGGAAATGTGGACAGAAATGGAATCATGACCACAAAACTACCCAAATTGTTAATGGACTAAAAAGGGCAAACATATTAATTAATTGACTTGTCATATAATTCTTACACAGTAGCTAGTGTTAAATTGACATGTCCTACTTATTTAACAGATGCCAGCTTCCTAGTCCAGAAACTCAATTCATCATTATACACAAAAAAGCAGCAGCTATTTGAACCCCACAACTGCAATTGCATATATATTCAGGAATGTGAACTGTAACCTTAAGAAAAGATATCGAAGGATGTTTGAGTTAACTCACAGGTGTAGATCCCTCCAATGAAACCCTTGCCCTGGAAAAGGACAAGTTTCCAGCCAAGAATGAACCCCCTCTTTCAAAAACTTTCTGGGGATTACGCCCTTCCGCTGGCCACTTATGTACAGAAGAATCAGTTGTGGCCACCCACATGCTGTCACCATGTAATGCTAACTGCAAAATAGGGTGCTCCTTCGTACAAAGCAAGACACTTTCCCGAGTAGCCAAATCTGTTAAGTACAACTGCAAGTACAAACGATTTTTTGTAGAAAGGATGATTTAGTAGACATAGAAGTCTCAGAAGTTGTGAAAAGATGGGAAGAGAAAACATGCTGGATAAGTTGTAGGAGTCCACTTACAGAGAGATCTCTTCCACCACTATAAACATGACTAAATGTTGGAGTGCTCGCAAGTGCCCATACAGAATCAGTATGCACAGCATAGGAATGCACACACCGCTGCTGACTCAGATCCCACAATCTAATAATTGGAAGCAAAGAGAAAGTCAATTCTAACATAAAAAGAATATGCATATTACAACTACAAGATTTAGAAAGCGATGAACAACTTCTTATAATATATCGGATGTACATAGTAATGCCAGGCACTGTTTACAGCATGTTCACATCAACTTGGCAGAATACAAAGATTCAACTGCCGACCACCAACCTTTGGAATAATGCAACACAATCACTCCTTACCTAATCATGGAATCAGAGGACCCAGATAAGCAGAACCTACAAAAATAGCAGATAATGCAGTCAATTAGAATACAAATCAGATTCACAAATACAGCAAGCTTTAATGCGTAATCATCATATGCAATATCGAACATTCAAAATCAAACAAGTGTGGGAAGAAGAAGCAGCTAACAAACATGAGATAAAATAAAGATGTTACTTTCTGAGGGCTTAGGTGAAAAAAAAATCCCTCTCTATTGAAAGATAAAGGAAAGGGAAAAAAAATGAAAACTATGTTTCTACATTTGTTGGATAAAGCACAAAGCAGCAATCATATTTGGCACCTGCATTAAAAACTATTAGTCTTCCTCCTCTGGACAACATAGTAATTATAAAGTTTCCAACTAAAAGATAACAAAATACACCCATAGCTACTTCAGTATTTTGCTATTCATATCTCATCTAATTACTTATTATCAAAATTTATACTTCAAACTAAGGAGAAGGGAAGGGGACATATATCGTTGCATATCAGTGGGCTACAACCAGCAATGTCTTGAGGAGGAAGATAAAGGCAGCAGAAAGACGCTGAGCCTAGTTTGTTGTAGGAAAATACTATGTTGGAACGGTCAAAAAGGTCGAAGAGGTTCTCACTTCTCAACCAGTCCAACTTAAGCTCAGACAGTAACCTAGCCAGCTTTGAGACTTGGGAAGGTTGCTTATTTTTTATCTGATATATAAGATTTTGTCATGTCATCTGTGTTTTTCATGTGGTGTCCTTAAGTCACTCGATTAGTAGCTTTTCTGGTACTTCTAGCCTGTTAATCTTATTAATCAATAAACAAGTAGTCGTATTTCCTACTGGATCCAAGGTAAGACTACTAGTATGGCATGTAACATTTGTCCAAACAAAAACATGAGCACAATAGTCCATGCGCGTAAATCTCGCACCCTCAAAAGAAAAACAGCATCTGCTCCACTTTATATTGCCGAGTGTGAAGTACATGCATCAGTGGTACTTGGCTAAACCTATGTATCCAAATCCATCTTTCGCTATACTTACCAAAGTATATCAACTTCAGATTATAGCTTGAAGCTAAAAGCTTTTAGAGGAATAGAAGAGTTTCAATTGGGAGCCTAAACACCAGTAAAAAAATCTATTTTTTCCAGCATACCTGCCAGTAGAATCAAGAAGCAGTGACCTAATATTATCTGTATGGCCTTTTAGCTTCATTGTCTTCGAACCAGTTCTTGGATCCCAGACACGCACAACCTTGAAGAAACTCAAGAAATTTGTTATTCAAACAGCTGCATTTTTAATTGAGGAACTGCACATTTTGAAAGACTAAAAACTAACCTACTATCAGAATATACCTTCTCAGTTCCACCAGAAACAAGAAGGGATCCGCTCTCATTCATTGCCAATGCATATACAGACTCCTTGTGGCCTTTTGCCGACACAGGAACATATCCTTGAGACTGTGTGTGCAAGGAAATGCTGCTGCTTGAACTATTAGGGCGGATGCTTGCAATGGGCAATGAACTTCCTGAACCACTGACACCATTTGAACAATCTTCCTCAGTTGCATCAGTTGACTTAGAAGTCGGGGAAACTGCAGCTTCAAGATCCCATATGAAAACCTCACCACCAAGGCCAGCAGATGCGACAATATTGCTCTATCATTAAGGATACAAAGAGTCAGAAAGCAGAAGGTAATTAAGCCCACATTCATCCTGAACCATCAAACCCTAGTTTCAATTATATTAATGAGTCATTGCAGCATTTATAATGCCAAAAGGTTTTGCAGAAGAACTTACATTTTTTTCTGCTGAAGCAAGGCAAGTGACATAATCAGAGTGCTGACGAAGTGTCTTAATACAAGATCCTTCAGATAAGCCATTCCATACCTAGTGATCCAGCAGAAATTTCCCAAAAGAAATAGCTTAATGAAAAGGAACACAAGTGCATGTAAAAATCGTAAGAATATAAAGATAATAAAATTAGACGCAAACTTAAATACCTTAACAGTGGTGTCTGAGGAGCATGAAACCAATGTGTTGCTGCCTGCGACAACAGCATCATTTACCTGCACAATTAACGAATCACAATGCAACTATAAGATATGCATAACTAATATACCCGACATAACATGAGTCCATGACAACAGATAGTTGCAGAATCAAACATTTAGCATTAGGGGGACAGGTCAAGAGAATGCAGGCATATCCAAGGGAACAGAAAGTTTCATCTAAAAGCTGAATTCCATACAAAGATGCACCACTGCATAGAGTAGATATGCCAGAGGTAGATGTCATCAAACTGCTGCAGGAGTCAAAAAGCTAGTACTGCACAGCGAGGAAAAAGAATTGGACAGTACCCAATCAACATGGGACTCAAATGTAGCACAGCAGGTGGCACTATCTTCAGCCAATGCCCATCTCTTTAATGTCCCATCTCTGCTCCCAGTAAATAGGTAGTCAGACCCATCCGACAAGGACGTCTTCAATAAAGCCAAACAATTTACACCCGCACAATGCTGAGACAGATGAGCAATGAAACAACCTTTAGCAAATAATTAGTACACCCACACAATGCTGAGACAGATAAGCAATGAAACAACGGTTAGCAAATACTCAGCAGAGTATAAGTAAATGAATGATCGAAAATAACTAATTCATGATTCAATAGAACGACAAGGTAAAAAGAAAAGCAGGAGACTTGCTGAGAAAATTGATAAAAAAAGAAGCAAGATTTAAATATAGTTTGCCTAATACGATCAAGAATGACACAAACTGCTAAATGTTAAATTTCAACTAAGGTAATTCTCTTTGCAGTGACACGGCTTATCACACTCAAAAAACGAATATCAACAAATTCCAGAAAAAACCTTAAAGATGCCATGTGGATAACTCTACAGGAAACGCATCCAGTTTCAATAAGGAAGACAATTGAAGATTACATGGGTGGCGCGCTCTAATCAAATTACTAAAGGGAAAACTCCACAAGTTCCATTTTATTCATTAAACGCTTCTTCTCTATTTTTCTAACTTTCACTCAGCTGAGTTCAGCTTCTGCAGCTACTACTTTAGACACCGAACCCCACAACCAAAGTTAACTACACTACACAAGCAGATGAAGAGTAAGTAAGACAACAGTCACCTTAGTATCATCCGCATCATTCAAAACATAAGTCAACCTCTTCTCCTTCCGAGCTCGCACCGAATTGGATGTGTTGCCTGAACTTGCTACGCGGTGCATTGCAGATATCCCTATAAAAAAATAACCGGGCTTCAAATTTCTGTTTGTGCTTTCAAATTCCAGTGGAAGCAAAAAACACTAGGTGATTTCTTCCCCTCGGTCCAAACCTTGGTGGACAAAGTTAACCAGCACCGTGTATTTAGTCAAGGCGCATGCAAGCTAGCCCGGACACCAATTACTTTCAGATTTTGAATTCAGTTTGATATTGCATATATTTCTTATTCAGTAAAAAGTCCAGTTTAAGTAAAATTTGACCTACGATCATCTAAAAATTTGCACTACATGAATTGACAATAAGATCAAATAACGAGAATATTTCTATTTATAGACACGTTGAAAAGAAACGGACTTCAATATTCTGTTTGTATTTTGTACTAGTGGAAGGTAGCAGGTATCCTTGTAATTAGTCGGGGTGTACACAAGCTAGCCCGGGCACGAATAACTTTCAAATTTTGAATTCATTTGATATTTCATATATTTCTTATAATTTAAGTATAATTACAAACAACGATCTTCGCAAAATTTGCAGTACATGAGTATACAATAGGATCAAATAACAGAGAATATTTATATTTAAGCATAATTTGAAATTAATGATATAAAAGAAAAAGTAAATTAAAGAGGGGGAAAAATCAACCTACGTCATTAAAATCGCACAAAGCTGCCGCTATTCAGTTAGTAGAAACCTTTCCTTGCTTGACTAAATTCCGATTATTGAGAATGAAAATAGAATATAGTAATAGGTGGGTATTATGTGAGTTCGAGTGGGGGGGGGGGGTCTTCTTCTTTAGGGCTTTGATGCTTTTGGGATGTAATGAAATGATCTTTTGGATTCTTTTTTCTTTTCTTTTTTTTAAGTTTTCTCTCTCGTTTTCTAAGTCAAAACACATAAATTTCTCATTTAATAATCATGAGATTATTTCAAACGGTGACATTGTTCTCTCCCAACTTTGCTGCGGCACCACACGGAAAAAGTATAAGTACATGTTTTGAAACTAAAGTTAATTGTTGAAGTCAATAGCTATAAGTGGTTGAGTCTCGTCTATTTTTATCAAGAATAAAATGTTCGATTTTGTATACAAATATAAAAGGGACAGTTATATTGAAAGACACTCACTCATGAAAAAATTACCAAAAAAAGACTCATATTTTGTTTCTTTACATGACATAGCACCCCCTCCCTTTTTTTTTATTTTTTCTTCACTTCATAGCACCCCTTTATAAAGAAAAAAAATCCTAGCCCCCATTTTTCCCCCTCTTCTCTTACTCTCTTTCCCATTTTTCCTCTCTTCTATCCACCCTAAAAAGTCCACCACCGCCCCCACCCACCACTGTCTCACCTTCACTCCCCCTCCTCCAAGCTGCCGCCGCCACCAGCGTCATCAACATCGCCGTCGCTGCTTCTTCTTCTTTTCTTTTCTTTTCTTTTTTTTTTTTTTTTTGAATAACAACATTGATTTTTCGTTGTATATTCCGATCAAAACTCCGGTGAGGAATTTATTTATCAAGTTTCTTCTTTTTCTTCATTTTTTTCATAAAAATTCGTTGAGATCTACTAGTTTTTTGTTGCAACTTTTGTGTAATGTTTAGATCTAGTATTTTTCTTGGATAAAACTGTATAGATCTTGGATTTTTGTTAAGCTATTGTGTAAAATCTGCTTAGGGCACTGTTTAACATTATTTTTGTGAGTTTATACACTTTTACACATTTTTATACAAGTTTATACAATTCTGTAAACGTGTATAAAAATGTATAAATTTGTATATGTACGCATTAACAGTGTATAAAACACATTCTATGCATTGTAAATTTTATATAAAGCTGTATATGCGTGTGAACAATGAATAAAATAGTATAAATTTCAGATTTGTGCACTTTTTATGGATGTTTTGTATAAAACTTATATTTTTGTATATATTTTTATATTTCTCTTCTTCCATACACATTTTTCTATATATTTAGATGTATAATTTATTATTTTGATAGATTTAGGTGTATAAATTTATCAAAAAATAATTATTTAAACAAATCCACAAATAAAATAAGTAAATCCGGTGAAATTTTTATTTTCCGGCCGGCGGTGACAGCTCAATTTCTGGTGGTGGGGCAGTTCTGGGAGAGGGTGAGGGAGTGGTTCCTAGGGTTTTAGTTAATTGGGTGCTATGTTGTGTAATTTTGAAAATAAGGGGGTGATATGTTGTGTAATGTAAAAATAAAGGGGTGCTATGGATGAAATGTGGCCCCTCATTTGTAATTTTGTGTTGTGAGCTGCCTAATTTTAAAAATTCCCCAATATAAAAATATGGTGTCTAAAATTGTACACCGAACAATTAAGCTTGTTTGATTAAGAATAGAGTAGGTTCCTTATTTCATGTATATATTTATGTGAAATATAGTACTCCAATATCTAAAGAAATAACGTACAAATTATTTCGCGTCTGTATAAAAATAATATAAAGTTAGTATCACTTTGAGATGAGAAATAGTGTCTTAAAACCTTTTTTTTTTTTTTTTTTTTTTTTTTTTTTTTTTTTGTGATTGAGAAATTTGTAAGGGACCAATCCTTAAGTAAGACCAATCTTTAAGTAAGACCAAGCACAGTCTTCCAAATATCTCTGAAATTCTTTACTTAAATTTTAGACTTTTAGTTTGCATGACGGTGCATGTTCAATCGAGTACATGCAATTGAGTCGTCGTATTTGAGCTCGAGAAAAAATTCTTATACTGATCGATATAAAGTCACTAAAGAGGGAAAAGCGATTGCTTCTAATTTTTCGATAAAATAACATATTCACATTGAAGATAATCGGCTGGTTATGGGTTTGAAGGAAGAGAAGTGTTGTCGCTGTAACAAAATAAGTTGCTATAGAAAAAGCTAAAGCAGGTCTCGAACTAGTGATCAGAGTGTATTGTTCCTCTCCTCGACCTTTGCCACTTCAGCTAAGACCTAAGGGGCAAAACCAACCTAATCCTAGACCTAACTCATTTACAAGCCAATTATGCCACTTTTATAAAATCCTAAGTACATACTATGTACTCCATATTTTATATATAATTTAAGCACATATCATTCAAGATCACAATTACCACATTCCGGTGGCAATAATCCTATTGGAAATAATTAGAGATGATTACACTTGAAGATCAATTAATCAATGGACTAAACAGAAATATATAGTTAACAGTAAAAAAAACAAGATAAAAATTTGGATATGAAAAACTGGTTCGAGGCACGCTATGGATTGCACTCTCTTCAGAATAGATTTTCGTCACTACTCTGGTGCAAATAGTAAGATTACGTCCTACTCCCAAGATACAACTAACCACACAAGAATCTTATAATGTGCACTCGAATAGAAGTTCGGAAAAACTCTTAAATCTCTCTAACTTTTTTTTTTGAGGAATTAAAGATGAACTACACAAGACTTAGGATAGAAATGAAACGATAAAGAGCTAAAGAATATTGCTCTCAAAATGCAAATTTTTCTGAAGTGGGATTAGTATTTTGTAGATATTCAACATATCTTTTCAAGATGAAATATTGGATAACACCTCTTAATAAAGAATATGTATATCATTTAGAAATCAATAACACCCTTTCACAAAATATTACAATTTATCCAAAAGGTATTTCCTAAATCTTGAATCACTCTAAATAAATTCCAACAACCCCCATATGATTAAAGAATTTAAGGAATACAAAAGGAGCCTTTTATAATGCAATATGTGAAGGTGTCTTGTGGACTTGAACCTCACTTAGTAGGAAGAAATCCAATCGGAAGGACAATTGTGAACTTAAGTCTTGAACTAGGACCTTCTAGATCGATCTTCAATTCATCATACACGTTGTATGAGATCTTTATCGAGTTTGTAAACAGGGTCGCGCATTAATGGCCTTGTGCTAGTATCTTGATTCTCGGGCGATCTAGAGAAAAGCCCAATAGGCACACTTGAATATGTGAATTCTTTAAGGATATGTGCTAACGAAAGCATATCCTACATAACTTGCTACGAATTCATTCCTAACATTTTTTCTCTTCCTAACCGTTATATTAAGTACCATTAAAGTTAATCACGGAGGGAATTAAGACAATATTTTTTTTAAAAAAATTATGGTACTTCTCCAACTACTAAACATCTTGTGGTTACCACATTGAACCTTCTTCATGGAATCTCCAATCAGTAAGATTAGATTTAGCGGTGGCCCAACAAAGCTGGTGGCCTAAAGCTAAGCCTTCACGAGAGGCCTTATATTTTAATTAAAAAAGTTCATTATATTTGAAGCTTAATTATGTTCTTGGTTTTTTTAGATCGAGTGTTATTAAAATAAAGACAACATATATAAATGTAAAACATAATAATTTTTAACGCTATTTTTTTTTTCAAATTTCAACCAAATATATGTCCAACCGCATATGTTAAGAGGAGAAAAAAACAGTTGTCTCTTGACTCTTGTGAAACACATAAATTTTGATAAATAATTTTTTGAATCGCAATGAGAAAAGGTGGAGATAAGTAAAATAATGTGGGCTAGGAATGAAATTTACTATGGACATATATGTAAAGTCTAGGGAAGTAATTTGCGAATAGATACTCCCTTTGTCCTAATTTATTTGACGTAGTTCCCTTTTTAGTCACAACTAGAATAAATGATATTTTTTTTATATTTAGTGAGAATTCAACTTTATATTTTTTAATTTTACTCTTATATAATGAGATGATTACTAGTCACAGAGATTTGTATGGGTTATATTAGACACAAGTCAAATGTCTTACTTTATTTTTCAAAACTTTATGCCTACTCAAACACCTCTACTTAATTAGGTGTGTTCACAATTTTAAGGTATGTCTCACTGTTCAAAACTTTAGCCCTCACTGGATTTTTTTGGGTGAGAGAGACTCCTAAGTCTTTAAATAGTTTTTTGGGACTCAAGTCTCCAAGTAAAAGGGATACTTTTAAGATTAGTACTAAAAACTAACATTTTAAAAGCCCCTCGAATTTTTTTATTTACACAAAGCCCCCACCTATCCGGCCCCACCCCTCCCCCGCCCATCCACCACCCTCCACCACTTACCACCACCTTTTACCATCCCTCCACCACTCACCACCACTTCTTACCACCATCCACCACCACCTTCTACCACCCTCACCACCAACCACCACCTTCTACCACCCTCTACCATCACCCCACCACCCTCCACCACTCTAATAAAAGAATGTGTATACATCAGTCGAGATGTGTGCACATATTGTCATATGTGTACACATATATATTATATGTGTACACATCTGACGAGATGTGTACATATTTTTTTTCAGCCGTGTAAACATCTCCAAAAATGTATAAACATATAGAAAATATGTTTACACATCTGAAAAGATGTATATAATGACTAGAATTCAGAAAATGAAAAAGAATTAAACGGAGACGAAGAATAAGAAAAAACAAAATGGATACGAAAAAGAAGAAAGAAAAATAATATGGATGGTGATAAAATGGAATTTGAAATTTTTTTTAGAAAAAAGAATGAAAAGGAAGAAGAAAAAAGAGAAGAGAGAGAAAAGTAAAATTTAAAATGATTTGAATAAGGAAAGAGAGTGTAAAAGTGGGTGGGAAAATGAAAAATTTAATTTTTTTTTGAAAAGTTGGGTATTTTTGTAAATATAATTTTTATTATTATATCCACAAGTTCTTATACAATACACTTCAACTCCACTTAAACTAATCCACCTCTGACTTTTTTGTCCCGTATCCTTCCGTTGAAACTTACGAGGGACCTTTTGCCTCTTTCTTCTCTGGTAGAGTAACTACTAATTGCAGGGCTTCAGTCCCATCCCTTTAATTCAAGAGCTCTACAACCTGCTTTCCGCAAGTCGATCCCCAACAACTTCAAGAAAATGTAATCCAGCGGGATTATTCCATTGTTAAATAACATTCACTTTGTAATTGATTTCTTTTTGTTTTTGGGTAACAAAGATACTAATATATTAATTAAGCAGAATCCATACAGGGCGAGGTTCGTCTAGCTGACGACCTTATAAAAGTGTTTGCAACAGGTATAGCATCCAGTGCTAAAGAGCTAACAAAAGGGGTATTACATGCATTAAAACCTTGTAATTGATTTCTGCCTCAAGCTTGGATGCACTCGTTTGCTCATTTCAGTCCTCTGTTTGCACTTTCCAATAACAGATTCGCACGAATCGAGGTTCAACCAAACAGTGAGCTCCAATGATGACATTTGCAATAGCGTATCGTGCCCAGAAGAGGTCGACTCAAAAGATACAGATAATTAAGTTCGTCCTTCTTCTTTTTTTTTTTTCCTTCCTTGAAGCCAAGGTTTAGATGTTTGAGGTGAAAAGTTGAAAGTTGAGGCTAAGTACAGTTACAGATACACAAATGCAATAATCATGGATTGATCAATGAGGGATATTAGGCTAATTAAAGAGTTTAACCATCACCTGGTTTAGATAAACCAAGGATTCTTGACATGAAGTCCTTGTTTCAGATCACAGGAATTCTCTAAAAGCTTTAATTTTCCGGCCGGAGCCTCTATAACTGCTTGTAATAAGTCTTACCCAAAAGAAATGTAAAAACGGTAAGTGATAAAGAGCAAATGACACAAATAAACACGGATAGGCCTGTAGAAGGAAGAACAATGTACAAGCCAGTCATGAATGCTATTATCATTGCTACCATGGCAACCATGACAAGTCTTCCAGCAGTTCTGTAACGATCCAGCCGTTTGAACTCTTGCTCGTAAGTTGCCTGGTAATGCAGAAACACCGCAGCAGTAGAAGATATCATAGCAAGGGTATCTGTTAATGCAAATGTTCTGAAGGCTGCTTTCTTCCATAGAACTGCCATGCCTTTATTTGGACCATCATCACCATCGTAGCCACCAGGAATGGTGAAGCCAGCAGCGAAAGAAACTGTTGTTATGAGCGTAGCCACTATCAAATGTGTGTTTGCTCTTTCTTTCCACTCTTCCATGCGTTCTTTCAACATCTTTTCATGCATCTCTTTACGTGATTCTTCCTGAAAATATAACTAGATTGTTCAATTACTAGTATTTCATGATTTTCCTCTTGAACAACTAACTCTATAACAATTTCTAATAGCAGTAAAAGAACAAAAGAATCTTACATAATCCGGAGAACGTCTGTTATCAGTCCGTATGCTATCTATTACTTTCTCCAGGCAAGGGTGAGATAGCGCAGGTTTCCCTTTAGCATTATAGGGCGTGTTTCCATCAGCGTCTTTCATATCTATGATGCCACTTAGCAGCGCATACTGTCCGAGGAGATCCATTATGTCCATCATATGCCCATTTGCGGATGCAAGGTGAAGAACATTTTGACCTTCACTAGTGACTGCCTCAACAGAATCAGGACACTCTTTTAAAATTTCTTCAATGACCCCTAGATTACCATTAATGGCTGCTAAATGCAATGGTGTTTTGTTTTCTTTTTTGATAGTTTCGTAAGCCATCTGTTTATCTGCCATTAGTAATGTCTTCACTGGTCGTTCAAGCCCTAAGCAAGCCGCATAATGGAGAGGATTCCACCCAAAATCATCTACTTGCTTTGTCAAACTTGGCTCCTTTCTTAGTATCATATCCATGCATACGCCTGCCCAGAGGAGTAGTCATAATTAGCAAAGGGTATTAACTCCAACAAATATGAAGAAAGGGCACAAAATTAGTTGTATAATATTAAATTAAACAGAGAAAAAGTTAAATTAAACGCCTCCGACTTAAAAAAAAAAAAAACCGAAGAAAACAAGCATTCTTGGTGTTTTGTATGGTTTAGAATAAAAAACAGCCTCAGATAGGACACGAGTCCTAAAACAGGAATAATTGCTGATAAAAGTTACTCCAAATATCTCTACTTCAAACCTCCATTGTAAAGTGGGAGGGAAGGGAGATACCTGCAAAATAACACGTTGCAGTGGCATGTAGAACATTTGTGCCATAAGGGCCAGCATAAGATGGTGAACTGCAGTTGTTCAAGATGAATTCCACTGAATATTTATTTCCTTTCTCCACAGCTAGATAGAGTGGACTCTTCCCGGCTTTGTTAGGCTGATGTGAGAAGTCAGCATCTGCTTTAACCAACAGTTTTATCACGCTGTGACTATGATAATGCATGGCATTCGCAGCTTCATGCAAGGCCGTGTTTCCATCATTATTGGTAATCCTCAGCAACTCCCTCCAGGCTTCTAATTGAATGCCAGAATCTGTATCAACAATCCGGAAACTTGCACAGTTTTTGGTGTAGTCAATAAAGCCTTTGACGAGATTGAAATTGCCTGTCCTAGCAGCCAAATGAATAAAAGTATCCCCATTAGAGTTCAAGCTGAAGAGCAAGTCTCGACACACCATAGCAAGTAAATCCCTGGGGTTTCTCTGAAGGAAACCTTCATGCTGAGCTGCAACATGGAGGACAGTGTTGTTGTAAGGAGTTAATTGGGTGGCAAATTGGTTCTTGTATTCTTCCACAACCTTCATGTCACCTTTTTTAAGAGCTCTGTACAACCGCTGATCCATCGGCATTTTAATTATTGTGATAAATTGATAATGAATTTGCTTGAAGAGAAATATGACTATGAATGATAACTTTTAGGGGGATTCGGAAGGGTGATTCCTCCTGCCAGCTATTTGTAGCTATTCCAAGCCGCATCGTCAAGCTAGAATCTACACTTTTACTTGGTACAAAAAAGAGACTATAACAAGAGGGAAATTTTTACTCCATGCGTGAGACACTTACCATTTTCGGCCCTCAACTTTTCACAAGTACTCTTAATGGTCCTTGACGCAACTTTTGTTGGTTGTGTTTCACATAAGATGATTAATGGACCATTAGCTTGTTGACAAGTGTACTGATAGGGTCCATTACTGCCATTATATTAATTTTTGATAAGCAAAAAAAAAAAAAAAAAAAAAAAAGAGGAGTGGAATGTGTAGGCCAACTGAGAGGAGTATGAGTAAAAGTAAAAGTAAAGTAGATTGTGGTCCTATAGAAAAGCCAGCTCTATCTCAAAATGAATCGAAAAGATACTTGCAGTGAAATGTAAAGAAATGCATAATTCTTTGTTCAAGACCTTGAACACTTTTAGTTCTACCTAGAACAACTCGTCTGAACTAGCAGTAACATTTTCAGAAAGTCCACAAAAAATTAGTAATTCATACACTTGCATAGAAGGTTTAGCTCAAATTTAAAGAGTGAGTCACCAGAATATGAAATTCAATTGTGAAGTAGAACATCTCGAATAGAGCACAACTGTCGTACAACATCTTTCATATTCTTCCTTTCAATTATAGAATACGACGAACAAGCAACTCCAATTCTGAATATTGAGATCAGTACTTCAATGTTCTTGTGTGTTTCCACCATAAAGCTCACAATTTCAGGATCAACTACTTCTGCCACTTTGTTAGGCAAGGCATTTTTGACGTAACAATGAAGGTTTACTGCATCTCTGAACATATCATCCGTGGGCCTTTTTCCTGTAAAAATTTCAAGCAATAGAATACCAAAACTGTACACATCACCATGTGTCGAGGGCTTGCTTCCCATTCCATACTCTGTTAATGCAAATTAAGAACAAATTCATTGAGCACAAGGTTATAAATAAAAATGTATCATATTGTGGAAAAAGCTTATTGGATCATATAACAAATGTCCAACTTTACATCTCTACAATACAGAATAACTTACTTTCGCCATCTGTGTTGGGGCTATTCATACCTTCTTCATTTTTTCATTAGCTAATCTATATTACTTGCCCTCGACTTTAATGGAGCTATAGATTAAACTGAGTAGATTCTACTTGTCAAAGTACTTTGGAAATATGTGCAAAATTATCTTCTTCTTTTGACTATGGTATAAATTACCTCAATTAAATTTCGGCTTGGAGCTTTTTAGTTTTTATAGCCTATGGTAGATGTTGATACAGTTATGAGACATACCTGGAGCTGTGTAACCAATAGATCCTTTAATAATAGTTGATGTTGTTTCTACAGAAGGAGTTTTGGTTTCTGAAGGAAGAATTCTTGCCAATCCAAAGTCTCCAACACAAGCGACCAATTCATTGTCCAGAAGAACATTGCTTGGCTTGAGATCACAATGAACTACTGAAGTTTCACAATCATTGTGGAGATAATCAAGTGCACTAGCAACATCAATGGCAATATTGAGCCGTTGCAAAAAATTTAACCTTTTTGGCTGAATACAGGTATCATTTTGATCCTGTGGATTACTCTGGTGCAACCACTCATCCAAATTTCCATTAACCATGAACTCGTAAATCAAGGCTTTAAATTCATTGCAGTTGTAATCAAAACCAGAACAAGCAGTAAGTATCTTGACCAAATTCCGGTGACGAATATTCCTCAAGGCATCACATTCTGCTGTGAAACTCCTAGAAGCTCCGTGCTGCAACATGTTTAGCACTTTAACGGCAACAATTAAATTGTCATCATCGAGAATGCCCTTATACACTGATCCATAACTTCCCACACCAATCAAGTTGCTCTCAGAAAAACCATTTGTAGCTTTCAATAGTCCTTGATAGGAAATTATCAGGGGCTTGTTGGTATTGGAAAAAGATGAGTTTCTTATGGATTTTTTTGCTCTAATAAGGAGAAACAAACCAAGCACTGTAATCAACCCCAAGAATCCCAAAACCAAAGATATAACTAGCTTAAAGGCAGTACTCGAGACAAACTTCGATGTGCCATTGGTAGAGTTGCATTTTGGAAGTTGTAGGGCAGGAAGACCCCCACAAAGTTTCAGGTTATTATCAACTGAATATTCACTAAGATTCTGAAAAATGCCACCTTCTGGAATGGCACCTTGGAAATCATTGAAAGACAGATTCAACATTTCTAAGTTGAAGTCTTGCAAGAATTTTGGAATTTCACCTGACAAGTTGTTGTGAGAAAGATCTAAAACTTCAAGGCTCTGCAATGCTTCCAGAGTAGAAGGAATAACCCCTTGAAAGAAATTTTCTCCAAGACGAAGAAATTCCAATGTTACACAACTTCCTAGGGTGCTAGGAATTTCACCTGTGAATCTATTGCTAGAGAAAACTAATTGAACAAGATTTTTAAGATTTCCTACTTCTTCTGGTATTTCCCCACTGAGTTGATTATCAGAAAGATCTAGAGCGATCAATGAAGAGAGACCGAGAACTTCTCTAGGTATTGAACCTGTTAGTTTGTTTCCATATAATAAGAGATTAAGCAAACTTTGACATCTACCCAAACTTGACGGTATTTTATCCACCAAATTGTTATCATGAAGATAGAGATTTGTCAAGACAGTCATATTTGAAAAGGAGGATGGAATGAAACCTGAGATTCTGTTTTGGTAGAAATACAAATATTGCAGCCTTCTGAGCTTGCCTATTTCTTGAGGAATGATACCACTGAATTGGTTTTTACTAAGGTCGATAGCTTCCAAGTTAACATATTTCAAAGTCCAGATAGGAATGTCCCCGTGTATTTTGTTCCCTGAGAGATTCAAAATTTGCAGTTTTCTGGACAGGTTCTTGAAAGAATCAGGCAATATTCCCCCGAAGCCATTGCTTTCTAGATAAAGTTTTTCCAACACAGTCGCATTTTTCAAAGAAGAGATAAAGTAAAAGTCATTAACTTTACCACTACCGAATTGATTGTGCCCTATGTCTAAGAGAGAAAGCCTATGCAACTTCTTGAAATTAGGAACCTCCCCAGAAAATTTGTTATATCCAATTGAAAAGTATGCAAGGCTTGACATATTTGATAAGGAAATGGGAAGTGATCCACTAAATTGATTATTGCGAATACTAAGGAACTCAAGATTAGGATAAATTATGCCAAAATCTTGCGGAAGAGTACCTAAGAGTTGGTTTCTAGACAAGTCAAGTAGTACAAGTGCAGAAATATTAAACAACGAGGAAGGAATTAAACCAGAGAAACTATTTAAGTCAAAATCTAGAAACTGTAGATTGGACAATCTCCCAATAGCATTAGGAATTTTACCTTCCATGGCATTCTCATAGAGAAAGAATTGCTGGAGAGATGATAAATTGCCATATGAAACAGGGATTTCACCTACCAAATTGTTAGAGGCAAGAACGAGGACTTCTAACATTGACAAGGACCCGAGCTCCATAGGAAGCATTCCACTAAGCTTATTATTAATAGCCCAAAATTCAACAAGTCTTGAACATGCTGATATATTGGCAGGAATTTCCCCCTCGAATGAATTGTTTTGAAGATACAAAATACGTAACCTTGTCAAATAACCAAGTTGGGAGGGAATATTTTGAGAAAAGCTATTATTTCCAAGGTCTAAAATCCTAAGAAAGCTCAAATTTCCAATGTATGGAGACAAAGAACCTGTGAGGCTTTGGTGTCTTAGCTTTAGCTCAATGACTCTTCGATGGCGCCGGCCACATGTTACTCCATGCCATTGGCAGAAGGGAACAGAGGAATTCCATGAGCTGAGGGATCCAAAAGGATCATTTACTTTGTCCTTGAATACAAGCAGGGATTCTTGGTCATTGCGACTATTAGCAATATTGGCTAATACTGGAAGTATACTGCCAAGAGTGACAAATAGGAAGGAAAGATGATTTGCATTAACATGATGAGAAAAGACAGAATTTAAATTCATTGTACTAATCTCAAAAGACCACACTACAAAGTGAAGAAGGAACTTGGAAGCATTCAAAAGCTTAAATAGGACAAAGTTGACAATTCTAGCAAAGATTGTTCAGAGGTAAGCTGATAGTGTAAAATTTGTTTACGTTATTAGTTTATTAAAATTAATTTTTCTTGGTCGTCAAAATTAATCATCATTTGTCCTCATATTATATGACTTAATAGCTTGACTTTGACAAATAACAGTGGTAGGTGCCACTTTAATGGACTATTCGTTCAATGACTAGGACATTTTCTGCTTTCCAACTTGTGAGAGCTTAATGTCAAGTCATTGACACTCGGAGAAAGCTAGTTTTAATTCATTCATGAATGTTTTGGGGGAAATTTGATATTTTGCAAACTATATGTGCTACAAAAATGAACCATTCCATCCGCATGAAAAATAAATTAGTGACTTACTGGTTGTTAGCGAATGGAACTCTCAAAAGAATTTATCCCTTAAATCTTAAAAGATTAATGGTGCATAATGTGGAAGTATGTGGATAGTGGACCCGCTCCTATACTAGGATTCGAACCTGTGACACGAGCCTAACTCAAACATCATTTTTTGTCGTCTTATTACTGAACCAAAGCCTTTTTCGAAGCATAATGACCAATTTGTTTCCTCCGTTTGGTTTTATTGATTTATTCATCAATTTTATATAATGTTCTCTCTTGTTCAGTTGATGAAGCTAAGGACGGAACCATTTCTGTCGCCTCTGCATTTGCTGGTCACCAGGAATGTAAAGCTGCAGCCTTCGTTGTCTTTCTTTCATTTTATTGTACTTTTTATCATGAAAGTAGTATGTTTTTTTACAGATAGTTCAGTGTTTGCATTAACTGGATGCGCTGTTTTAATTTGCTTTTTTATCTGATTTACTCTATACTTTGATGGAGCACATGTAAATGGACGGGCTATTTGCAATATTGCTTGCTTATCTCTATCTTTTTCCTGTATGTTGATGTTCGGCATTTTATGCCTACTTTTCCTTAATATTTCCGCACATTTGAGCTTGTTTTGCACTTGTTTGGTAGCTTGTGAATGTGGTTTTTCGCTTATGTTGTGTTGTTCGTGTGTAGGTCGTTACGCAATGCATTTGGAGCGTTTCGGAGCTTGATTGAGCATGAATTGGTTGAAGGATGTTTGAAGATTGGATTGAGCACACATAGGCACGACACGAGCCGAGTTTTGGAGCGGAAAAGAGCAAAGTAGCCTGGCGCGCTAGAGCCCGCGCCGCGCAGGCCATCGCGCGCAGTGATTGGCGCGTTTAGCTTGCGACGCAGGCCTATGGCACGAAGCCTGGTGGCGTCCTCTGGTCTTGTGCACGCTTTTCGGGGCGCGGGGCGCCCGCTATAGCGCCCCTTATGCGCGATTTTACCCCCTACTCCTCCTAGTATCGGGTCTAACTTATTACTAAGGGTTTGGAAACATTATAAATAGTTTACTACTTAGTTTTTGTAAGGAGTTCTTGACTTTTGGGCAATATTGAGAGCTACACACTTCATTGAACAAGGGTTATTCCCAATTCTTTCATCTATTAAATCATTTATTTCATTATTACACCAAATCTTTGCCTTGTGATCATGAATATGTGTGGCTAATTTCCTAACGTTCTGGGGTTAGAGTTTACATGAAAGTTGATTGTTGAAGATTGATTTCCATTGATTGAATCCCATAACGGGTTACTTATTCTTCCTTGATTTAACTTGTATAATTGTTAGAGCTCGATAGTTATACATCATCTAGGGTTTTTGGGTTGAACTCGAAAGAGAGAATCTAATTACGTAATAAGGAAGAATAGAACTAGTTTGTGAACCCGGGCATCGGGGAACCAATTCGCGGGTAGGATAGACATATACTTGCTTGCCTAGTTTAACTAATTACAGGATCGTCAATGCGTGCATGTGATTTAACCCGTAAACATACAGGGATTAGAGTAGCTTGCATAGATTGTGAAGAACTGAAAGGTTTTCATAATTACAATTAACCTGTCAGTTAGTAACCCGGGATTTAAGAAGTGAAATCAATTGAATACATCAACTGGATTGTTCGTAATTCTAACCCTGGATCGCTCTCTTGATATTGTTAACAAACAAAGTTTGACCCATTGCTCGATTACATCTTTAGCACTTTAATTACTGCATTTTAGTATAAAAACTCTTACAACCATTGGAAAAAGACCCCTGGATAGTTTGTTCAGGAATTGTTTATTGAGCACTAGTCCGCATAGTCCTCGTGGGAACGATACTCGACTTTGTCACTTTATTACTTGGCGACCGCGTATACTTGCGTGTGCGTTTGGGAGCAACAAGTTTTTGGCGCCGTTGCCGGGGACTAATTACGGACTAATTACTTTTGAACAATTACTTAATTGCTATTCAGGTTTAATTTTTTGTTGAGTTTCTTGTGCTGTTTCAGGCAATAGGTTTTGAATGCAAAGGAACAAAAAGGACGAATCACTCGCACCTTTTGATCCCGAGCCTGAAAGAACCTTGAGGAAGACAAGGAAAGAAGCGAGAGATCGAGAAGCATTAGCAATCGTACTTGCATCTCTTCCTGTTGAAATGGCTGAAGAACAAACAGTAGCAGTGCGAGATGTGGCTCTTCCTAGTCTGAAAGGAGTAGAGTCAAGTATTGTGAAGCCTGCTATTACTGGGAACTTTGAGATCAAGCCCGGCATGATTCAGTTGCTGCATGTGACGGGGCAATATAGTGGACTCCTGCATGAAGATCCGCAGCAACACTTGCAGAACTTTCTGGAGATCAGTGATACTTATACACCGACAGGTGTGCCTACTGATTATGTGCGAATGACTTTGTTCCCATTTTCATTGCTTGGGACAGCAAGGAAGTGGTTAAAGGCTGAAAAGCCTGGGTCTATCACTACTTGGGAGGATTTAGCTAAGAAATTCTTGGCTAAGTTTTATCCGTCGGCTAAGACGGCCAGGTTGAGGAGTGCAATTTGATATTTTGCAAACTATATGTGCTACAAAAATGAACCATTCCATCCGCATGAAAAATAAATTAGTGACTTACTGGTTGTTAGCGAATGGAACTCTCAAAAGAATTTATCCCTTAAATCTTAAAAGATTAATGGTGCATAATGTGGAAGTATGTGGATAGTGGACCCGCTCCTATACTAGGATTCGAACCTGTGACACGAGCCTAACTCAAACATCATTTTTTGTCGTCTTATTACTGAACCAAAGCCTTTTTCGAAGCATAATGACCAATTTGTTTCCTCCGTTTGGTTTTATTGATTTATTCATCAATTTTATATAATGTTCTCTCTTGTTCAGTTGATGAAGCTAAGGACGGAACCGTTTTTGTCGCCTCTGCATTTGCTGGTCACCAGGAATGTAAATCAATGCTGCAGCCTTTGTTGTCTTTCTTTCATTTTATTGTACTTTTTATCATGAAAGTAGTATGTTTTTTTACAGATAGTTCAGTGTTTGCATTAACTGGATGCGCTGTTTTAATTTGCTTTTTTATCTGATTTACTCTATAATTTGATGGAGCACATGTAAATGGATGGGCTATTTCAATATTGCTTGCTTATCTCTATCTTTTTCCTGTATGTTTTTTTGGAGATAGGCTTCCTATAGCTATTGGTAGATCATTTTTCTGATTTTTTTATGGTAGGAAGAATGTGTTCTGACCTTTAGTTTTTGAATATTTGGTGAAAAGTAAAATATTTGTAAACAGAACTCTAAAGCAACACATAATGGTTTTGATGTTAATATGTTTTTGTTCTCTGTGATCCCTTACCAGCTGTTCAAGATAGAAATAAAAAATTCTTGACCAGAGTAGTTGAAGAAGCTTACAAAGGTGTAGACTGTGGAGATGGAGGTCCATTCGCTGCAGTCGTTGTGCACAATGATGAAATTGTTGTTAGCTGCCAAAACATGGTTTTGAATCATGCTGACCCTACTGCTCCTGCAGAGGTTACAGCTGTAAGAGAGTTTAGTGTTTCATCCCTGTGTTGTGCTTTGTACTATGCAAATTTTGTCCTGTGATATGCTATATAGTTAACTTTGTGGTAGAACAGATTGCTATCATTTTCATTTTGGGTTGTACTACCAAATCCTCTCTTCATTGCAGATGTAGCATGACTTTGTTTCGTGGTATATGTAACGGTAGTCAAGATTATGCTTGCATAACATGATGGGTTGAGTGCATATGAAAGTAATGCTGGTGAAAACCATGCTCAAGTCCTACTGATTGCCAACTATAATGATTCAGGCACTGTCGTTCCTTTCAATTTCCATTGTAATGCTTTCAGTGCGAACAAAATTAAAGTGAGAAAAATATGTGGTAGACGCACATCATGAGTTTGAATCTTGGCTGGTAAATAGAGTTTGGTGTTTAGGTGGAGAAGGATAGAGGGATGGACCCATTTTTAAGCTAAAAACAGCAGATTTCTAGGTATTAAGACAATGCTTTAAGAACAGAAGTACAATAGAGAAAGGACAAATGAAAGAAAGACAACAAATAGGCATTAGGAACCTCTTCTGAAATTTTTTTATATGCAGCTAATACAGTAGATCGATTATTGAAGATTGCAGATATCTATTACTACATGTTAGCAAGGCAACAGTTAGACATGTTTGGAGGAGGCGAATCAATGCGTTGATTATCTCACAAATAAAGGACATCGCCATGAAGAAGCTTTGATATTGTGGAGTAGTGCATTCAAGGGCGTGGAGTTTCTTCTCCTAGCAGACTTAATTTCGTTAAAATTGTGGATTGGGTCTGTCCAATCGCACATAAGCTGGAGGTAAGGATGTTTAATCCACCTCGTTTTTGTTTTTTTTTTTTTTTTTGTATACTTCTATTTTATCAATGAAGGACCTTACCACCTAAGACAATATTATATCTCAAAAAAAAAAAAAAAAAAAAAAAAAACCCAATTAATTAAAATCAAATATGGTATATATCCGTTCCCAGCTTTAGATAAACGAAGCTAAGGTACTGCAAGTTCCAGCTGAGCTAAAGCAATCTGAGAATTAAAAGACTTTCTTGACGTGAAGACCTAGCTAGGTTCCAGTAATTTTTTAGATTCTTACCAAAAATATATATAAAAACGCCAAGCGATAAAGAGCATATGACGCAGATAAACACAGCAAGGGTTGCAGAAGGTAGCACAATATACAAGCCAGTCATGAATGCTATCACCATTGCTATCATGGCAACCATGACAAGGCTTCCAGCAGCTTCGTAACGTCTCAATCTTTGCTCGTAAGATGAAAGGTAAAGCAGAAACACCGAAGAAGTTGAAGATATCATGGCAATAGTATCTGTTATCGCGAATGCTTTGAAGGCAGCTTTCTTCCCAAGGTATGCCATGCCTTTATTTGGACCATTGTCACCATCGTAGCCACCAGGAACTGTGAAGCCAGCTGCGAAAGAAACTGTTATAATGAGCGTAGCCACTATCAAATGTGTGTTTGCTCTATCTTTCCATTGTTCGATGCGATCTCTGTAAATCTTTCCGTCCCGCTCTTTATCTTTTGCCTATTAAAATATATAGTAAAAAAGTATTAATTTTAGTTGTTTTATCATGAATTAGTACTGTGTACTCCATTCCATTGTGGTTAGGAAAAGAAAAAAAATAAAGAATCTTACATCATAATAATGAATATTTGAGCGTTTGCGAGCAGTATTTTCACGACCTATTAATTCCTCCAAGCAAGGGTGAGATAACACGCTTTTCCCTTTGGCATCCTCGGGCGTATTTCCATCAGCGTCTTTCATATCAATGATGCCATTGATCAGCCCGTATTGCCTGATGAGATGCATTAATCCCTGATGCCCATTCGCATATGCAACGTGAAGCGCATTTTGGCCTTGGCTAGTGACTACCTCCAAGGAATCAGGACACTGCTCTAAAATCTCTTCAATGACCTCCAGCTTATTATTCTGGGCTGCTAAATGCAAAGGTGTTTTATTTTCTTCATTGGTAGTATCATAAGCCATTTGTTTATCTGCCATTAGTAATGTTCTCACCAGTCCTTTAAATCCTAGATAAGCCGCGTAATGGAGAGGATTCCATCCGAAATCATCTACTTTCTTTATCAGACTTGGTACCATTCTTAGTATTATATCTGTGCAATCTACCAAAATGAATAGTCTAAGTTAGAATATTTAGAAGAGGATTGTTCAAAACTCTTTGTTTTAATATCATGTCCAGTATCTATATAAAGTTCAAATTTCCAATAATGTGAAGTGAGGAAAGGGAGATACCTGTAGCACCATACATTATAGCTGCATGTAGCGCAGTTGTACCATAAGGGCCAGCATAAGACGGTGAACTAAAATTGTTCATCATAAATCCCACTGAATATTTATCTCCCATCTCCGCAGCTAGATACATTGGAGTCTTGCCGGCATTGTTAGGGGGATATGAGAAGTCGGAATCTTCTTTAACCAACACTTGTACAGCGTCGCGACAATGATAATGCATTGCAGCTAGGTGCAAGGCCGTATTTCCATCGTTGTTGGTAATCCTCAGCAACTCCCTAGCCTTTTCAATACCAGCTTCTGTATCAATAATCCCGAGCCCTCCACAACTTTTAGTGTAGTTGATAAAGGCTTGGATGAGATGGAGTTGGCCTCTCTTGGCAGCCAAATGAATAAAAGTGTCCCCATTAGAGTTCAAGCTAAAGAACAAGTCTGGACCCACAATAGCAAGAAAATCTACCGGGTTAATTTTCCAAGATAAAGGAGCATACAGAGCTGCAATATGGAGGAGAGTGTTGTTATAAGGTGTTAACTGGGTGGCAAATTGGTCCTTGTATTCTTCCACAACCTCCATATCACCTTTTTGGGCTGCTACGAACAACCGCTGATCCATTGGCATTTTTATTTTTGTGGTAATCAATATTCTGATTCAATGACAAACACAGATGTGTATAAAAAGCCAGGGAGTTGCTGACTCTTCTAACCAAGTCTTTCCAGAAACGTCGCTGTAAATATTATTATTATTATTATTATTATTTTTTTTTTTTTTAAAAAAAAGGACTAGCAGGGCAGCCTAAAGTCGTTAGTCGTTCTAAATTATCTATTGGTCCTTCAAACTCAGGATTCCTCCATCCAACTTGTGGTAGGTAATACCGCGTGAAAGAAAGAAAGATTAATAATGTCGGTAGTCGATAAACACCACTAACTGGTAATCCTGAAAACGGTAAAAGGAGAAAGTCGACCAATGTGGTAAGTTGAACCTGTGTGTTTATTTCACGGAGAAGATTTTGAATGTAGGCACATTCCGGGATGGCAAAATTGTTGCTGACCAGCTAGCCAACCAGGGGGGTGGGGGTGGGGGCGCGGGGGAGAAGATCAAAAGGAAAACACTCAATCAAGCTCTTTCATCGCCTCTACATATTAAAGCTTCATTAAAGAATAGCTTTCAGGCACTGCAACTTTAAGAATCGGACCAAAGAATGGCCACTTTACTTTGAAAGACTTCGTCAGTTACCTTTTCTCTTTGTAGTGCTTTGGGAGCACAAAAGTATAGTATTGCAACTTCTAAGACAAGCTTTTCCTTTTGAAGAACTTGAAACTTTGTAACATACCTAGATATTGTCTTGCCCCCTCTAATGGAAGCACTCTTTTGGTTATATATATTTCACACTGAAGGTTCCAGAATGGGAACACGAGTGATTATTAACATCAAAAGTCGTATTTTAATGCTCTAAAATCCTTCACGATTGGGGTTGCGGTCGTTTAATGTCGCCGTAGTATTTGAATTGAATTAAATTAAAAAAAGTACTTCCCGTAGTGGGATAATATTCCTGCGAATATTTTACAGAGCTCTGCCAAATCTTCCTTGCAGCTGTTTACCTTTCTGCTTGTTAAGTCGCTACTGCTGCCCCCTGCCTTGGGTTCCAGAAGTATTCCCTTCTCCACGGATGCGATTTTGCAAATGCTCCAAGCTAGCCACTCGCTGCAATGAAGATGTTCTATCAATCTTGTTGCCCCCAATAGCTTCTGTTGCAGGATTCTGCTGTACATTTCCCACAGGATGAATATCTAACATACTGTTTTGCATTCTATGATCATGGTTGGGCATATGACTACTTTCGGGCGCTTGATAGTAGTGACACTTCGGGTCATCATGTTCAGGAACAGCAGCATCTGCTGATGAGTCGAAAGGACTACCAGTGAAAGATGGCATCATCATTGTTGATATCTCGGACATAGCCTGGAATAGCGGGTTCAACCCAGTCACTCTTTTAACAGTTTCTTCAGCCATCTTCACCTGCACATCAGTCGATGAACCAATCTTTTATAGGTTTCTAACAGCAAAAGACTTCAATAATGAGGAAAGGGTGGAACAGGAGGATGATAGCACAAATAACTATAAGCGTCCACAAATAAAATCCAATGTGTGTGATCTCTCTACTACATGTTCTCTTATTTTGTAAAGGAAATGAGAAATTAATGGAGGGGAGGGTGGGTTCTTCTCCACCATTTGTCCATATCAGCTAGGTATCCTACAGTAGGTGGTAGTACGGTAGTAATACAAGATAGTCCATATCAGCTAGGTATCCTACAGTAGGTGGTAGTACGGTAGTAATACAAGATAAGCTTGAGTTCAAGTGCAACAGGAACTTTATACTCTCTTAACTTTGGCTCAGTTAATAAAGTTGACCACACAAAGAAGGTAACCTCACTTTTCTCCTCAAAAGATAAAGAAGAAAGATTGTTGAACCTGCTTTCTTATCTAGACACTGAAAGTAGCTTTACCTTTGCTCTTAATGTCTCAACATCTGCTTTCAATACTCTATTATCAACAGCTGATTCATTGTACTTCTGGCTTATGTCCGTCAACCGTTTCAATAATGAGGAGTTTTCTACTCTTACTTGAGACACCTACCATGGACAAATTTTCAATAAATGAACAGTCTGAAAGTAAATATAAACTGAAAGCATTACCTAGAAACATACCTGTGTCTCTAGTTCTGTCAGATGGGCCTGCTTTCTTCTTCTTGAGCGTCTAGCTGATTCTCTATTGGATAGCATTCTGTTAATTTGAAAAACAATTAGGATTATAACCAGGTCAACTTTCCATGAATATAACATACCATCAATAAGCTTCATCGCCTAGATGCCCAATGAGTTTGTTACCATGATTCAAACTAGGAAAATAGTACTAAACAGAATCAAGTCCAAACAACTTATATTCTTGACTCCACCTTTAACCATTTCATTTTCTGAGTACTTCAATATTCATTCTGCAAAAACAGATTAGTAATATTGTATTGACGCCTTCCTCATTGAAGTTCAGCTCTTCCCTTCAGAAGCAAAACAGAAAGATCCGTTTCTGTTCGGAGGCAACTGCAATTGTGGTAGTTTGATTCTGCATTCTCTGAGATGGAAAGAACTGGTCCTCTTTCATCCTAATTGAACTTAGAAGCTTTCAGCTTTTGGCAAGGCCACAAAGTATCTGGTATGCCCCTTTTTCTCTAAGCCTTCCAGTAACTGTAAGCTCAGGTACTTGCAGGTAACCGTGCATGACATTTTTCTTGTTTTAATACGCAATAACTGGGGATGCAATGATAAGGACAATTTACCTATCAGGAAAATGGTAAAGGACAATAACAACGTTGCTAAAACATCTGAGGAGGCAATGATGAGGACAACTTACCTATCAGAAAAATGTAAAGGCCAATCTAACATGGTCGCAACATCTTACCCTAATATGAGAATCCACTATATAATGCAATTCGCTGGAAATGACAGAGGCCAGTACAGTTTCGTTAACCTCTCACAGCATCTAGCTCTTCATAATTCTTTTTTTTTTTTTTTTTGATAAGTAATTCAGTACCTCATAATAAGTAGTGCGACGTGTCCGTCCCAGTATATTGTCAGATATATATTTTTTTTTTGATAAGGTATATATTGTCAGATAACTTACCCTTCTCTCTTCTCAGATTCAGACAACTTTAACTAAGGGTGTGTTTGGTATGAAGGGGAATATTTTCCATGGAAAATATATTCCTTCATAATGAGTGTTTTTTCTACTTATTTTTTTGTGTTTGGTAGCTAAATGTAAGCAAAAGAGAATTCCTTTGTAGTAATCTATCCTTATCCCAACTTTATCCCACCTCCATCTCCCATCACCACCCAACCCCCCTCCCCCACCCACAAAAACCTCACCCACCCACCAAAACATCACCGACCCAACAAAATCGCTACATCATAGCAAATATAGATTCTGCTCTTCCTCCGCCATCTCCGGTGCCGACACAACTGGTCTCTGGCGCGTTAGATTCTGATGTCACAGGGGGGTTCAACGGAAGCGGAAACAGTGAAGAGAAGAGGAAACAAGCTGATGAATTGCTCCGGCAAGTCATGTACTTGAACGGTTGGGGACAGAGTTGAGATGTGGCAGTAGATCGGAAGTTTTTCGGTTGATAATCGGCGGTAAGAAGTCTCCGCCAGGAAGGAGGGAGTGATCCATCGGCTTGGAAACGGAGAGGAGACCCCGACACCAGCATGGAAATAGAGAGGAGACGCAGATGCTGGCATGAAAACGGAGAGGAGACTTTGATGCCGGCGTGGACATGAGATTCTGGAATCGGTAAGCGTGGGTTGGGGTTAGGGTTAGGGAGTGGAGGTGGGGGAGCGAGAAGGGGGGGGGGGTTAGACTTAGGGAGGTATGGGTAAGGAGGACAGGAATGGTGGGGATTAGGGTTTGTGTGAAGGGAAAATATGTTCCTCTATTTGGAGGAAATAAGTGGGTATTGAAAATATTTTCCAAGTCACATAAGCCAACCAAACATAGGAAAATATTTTCCTCCCTACCAAACAAACCTTAACTCTAGTTACAACAACAAACATTTGGAGATGGCGAAATTATTAATTAAAAATTACAAAGAATATTGGCATTAACTAAACTATTTAAACCACTTGTGAGGTATGCAAAGAAAAAAATTAAAGATTCGAAATAAATTATTTACTTCGGTTATTCATAATCATAGTGCTATAGTAAGATTAAAGTCACCTAAAGTACTTGACAATGATTTATTTATTTAAAAATATATAGTGCATTTACATTTTTATAATTTCTTCAATATTAAAACATAAAAATGATTTTCCTATAAGCATATTGTGTATTCACATTTTTCCAAATTTTATCAATATTAAATCACCAAAGGGATTTTCTTAATTTGTTATATTTACCAATCAAAATGCATGGTACTAACTTGGAAGTTGGATAAATGTGGGTTCCCTTGAAAATTAACACTTAATTACTAGATATTAACAACCGGTAGAATATTAGTATTAAAGAGTTTATTACAATAAAGAAAAATTGCTTGTAAGATGAAGTTGCAAACAGTATTACCTCCTTACACGTTTCACATCAGTTGGATCTGTTTGCTGAGTTGTTTCTGCTTCTCCTTCAGCTTCATCATCATCTGATTGCTCCCCAGATGAACCGCTTGTTGTTGACCTTACCTGGATCCCAGGTTTCTTCTGCACTGCAGGCAAAGGGGGTATTCCAACTAGCCCAGCAACATCCTTATCTTGAACTTGTGCCAATTCTTGTCCGGATCCTGGAAACAAAAAGAAACTAAAGAATGAATATACAACCTCATTCATCGTAAATCACATTGTGACATCCATGGTCTCTTTCCCTGGGATTAAATGGATATCAACGAGCATTAGTCATCTTAAACTATGTGCAGCCCATATACATGTGATGTAAAATAAGTCTGGCTTTGCTGCAGTACCAAGATACATAGCCAACCCCTCAAGCTAGTTCTCATTTTTCATTTGAGCACCTCAACTAAGGGTGTAACCTATTTTGGGCACAATGCATATATAAAATGTAGTACCTACTAAACACAAAAGGCTGATATGGCACAAATAATTCTTCACACAATGATAAGCGTGTGAGCTAGTTAACTTACCCTTACATGGCTGAAAACATAACCCAACATCTTCCATCTCTATCTCATCAACATCCCCTTCCCAGTGGTCCCTCAGTTCTGCCATTTTTACACAGAAACCTTCTTGCCATTACCTGCCCTCTCAATTTGCCATTTTTGGCCATACATATACAATAAGCATGACTAGTTCAACTTCCTTATCACTGGGTTTGGGGCCTATCAACAACGTAACCTTATTTTATCAAACAAATAATTAATCCAAAAGATTAATCGACCAAATAATGAAGTTCCAATGGATTCTTATTTACTTGGCATAGAGTTTAGTTGAGAGAATGTCAGTGTTTAATTGGTACACTTTGTATATACATTAGGTGTCCAATAGGTCACACCCATAGTTGAGGTGCTCAAATGAAAAATAAGGACAAGTTTGAGAGGCTAGCTAGGCCTCAAAAAAGAATTTATATTTCACGTATTACATGCTTCTGTGCTTATGAGATGCTTGTAATCTCAGATAAAGAACCACAGAATAGGACTTATATTCAAAAACTGCAGTTTGGTTTTATTAATATGTAACTCATTATTGTTGACATTCAATTACTTTCAATATGCACTTTTTGTCCCTCCCTCCACTTAGCATAAAACATATGATCTGAATAAAATCTATTAGTAGCGTTACCAATAGCGCACGATTCAATTAGTTGAACTTCATTATGCTTAGCAAAATCAGAAATTGTCAATCGCGGGACCAAAAGTGCATATCTTCCAAGAAAAGGTCGTACGGAGAATACATAAGTAGCTACACACATTGAGAAATGCTACTGAATATCTACACCCTACGCGCATAACACAAACACTAGAAATATCATGTGTAGCACCCAAGGGTGTAGCCTAGTGGTCAAATGAAGTGGTTAAGAGCCGTGAGTTTTCAAGTTCAAAACCCAGAAGAGGCCAAAAAGAAAGAAAAAAAACACCAAGTGATTTCTCTCCATCTATCAAAGCATGGGTGGACAGAGTTAGCCGATACATCGCATGAGGTAGCAAGTACTTGTGGAATAAGTCGAGGTGCGCGCTACGATTAACAAAAAAGAACTAAAAATATGATGTGTCGTAAAGTCACTTAGCAAGCAACGACACCAGCATCCGAAAACCAAAGACATTCATAAATTAAATAAGGCGAAAAGGTATAATCAGTTTAATTGGAAAAACTAACCTTTGGGAGGAACCTGAGATCCAGCTTGTGATGCTGCATTAGCTGTCAATGATCCTTTTTCAGGCAGCACAGTAGCTGAATCTTGAGGTTTAACACAGTTTGCCTAATGACAAAATTTCAATTTAAACCTAAATGAGGACAAAAACGCAAAAATAAAATAAAATCCTAAAAAATCACTTCGCAATTAGCTCAATGATTCAATTTAATCAAAATATAAAGTCAAAAACAGATAATAACTTACACGTGTCAAAGCGAAGGCGGCGCAGGCTAAATCAAGGCGTCTTTTAAGTAAAGCCTGATACTCATCAGAATCAATTGGAATATTCGTTATCGGAGGTTCGGAACCAAACGAAGGAGGTTCGGATATAGGTTTGGAATGATTAGCAATTAAATTATTATTATTATGATTAAGAGATTGATCCTTGATCTGCTGTGATGACGTGGAAGTAGAATCGACGGCGACTGTGGCTTCTTTGAGGAACTGTTGAAAAGTCCATTCCGATGAGCTCCTGTTCATTTTCGATGATGACGTGGCGGATGCTGAGTCTAAGTCGTGAGATAATCGCATCGGCGGCGGCGATGAAAAGAATTGATCGGCGATTTCGTCTACTGAAAATACACTATCCATTTTTTTTTTTTTTTTTTTTTTTGCTCTCTCTCTCTCTCTGTGTGTCGAATTAGAGAGAGGTGAGACTTTTTTAGACAAGATGGTGTACTGGTAAATCTGTGTTCACATACACATCAAAATAATTATGGGAACAAATCTAATTTGTATGATTATTTTCTTCTATTTAAATTTGTAAGTGAGTATACATTATTTTTAAGTTATTTATTTTACTCCCTGTTTATATGATTTGTTTTAAAATACAAATTTCAGAAGTCTTCCTTATTTCTTAAGCTATGTGTCAAATCAAACTACTTCATATAAAATCATGTGGATGGAATATATGTCAAGCTGGTACACAATTAAACGAGACGATTTATAGAGAAAAAAAGGTAATAGTTTAGACCTATACTAATTGAAATATATTAATTGTCTCATCTATTAGACTTTGAAGTAATTTATATTCTTGCAACAGTTGCCAAATCATTTTGTATTTGTCTACCTTTATTTGATTGACTATAAGTGAGTGAGTTTTGTGTGTCAAAAACTAATCATAGAACAAAGGAGAAGGAGAGGAGGGTGCGGCAATTTTGTCTTCTTTCTACCTTTCATTCACTTTTTGTTTTTCGTCTGGCCTTCTCCTTTTCCTTCTTTTAGAATATCTATTATTGGTAGCTGAACACTGAAGTTGCTTCGTCTTGTCTTCCAAAGTTAATAAGGTGACCACTTATGATGGCTTTCATATAGGATATTGCATTTCCAAAAGAAATTGCTTTTTTTCTGTGTGTCAAGAGGTGACTTTGTGTGCCAATGCCAAACATTATCTTTTTAAAAACAAGTTCCAGTCTTCTCTTCCACCTCTATTTCTCAAGTACAAAAGGTTTAAAAACTAGTAGTACTATATATTTTCAAATGAATGACTCAGGATAACTGTATATAGTACATTGTTATTTCAACTACTCTTCCGAAGCCAAGGGAACCTGTTGGAAAAAAACAATAACGACAATAACAAGTTTTGGGTTCACTTAGGACAAGTATAGGAGTATAGGAGATAATAGGTGTGTAAGTGATATTTCAGGACAAGTACATGAACATCTTTGAGCAAGGAATCCCTAGTTGAACATTCCGATCAATATCATTACTCATATTGAAACTCACAAAGTCATCTTTTTGAAGATCCAAGAAATTTCCCGGCTTTGATAAAAATTTGAATCTATTTTTGTCCTTTTAATTGAAATAGACCCCAGTACAAGGATACTAATGCTTTGCCCAGAGTAAATTGATAGTATATGTTTCTACTGTTCCAAAATGGTTAACTCACCTAATATTTATGCTCAAAAACAGAAACCAAAGATGACAACTCAATCAAACACAATACCTCAATACTGCTAAAATACAAGAAACAACTATGTGGTAATAATAACAAAACCAAGAAGCACTAGCTAGTGGCGCTCCATGAGTGTCTATGACTCCTTTGTGTTTGAGATGCTGGCATCTTGCTTCTCTTCTTGACTGATCTCTCTTGCCTTCTCAGCTGGCAGATCAGCAGATGCATCAGGTTCCTTTTTTAACTCTGTTTCAAACTCCTTGGCCGCCTGCAAGGGAAAATTCAGCGTAATATTTTCCAGGAATCTATCAGTAACTGAACAAATAAGTTACTACAAGACATGTTATGAGAACCAATCTCCACCCCTCTACAAGTCCTAACCCATTTACTACTTAAATCTGACTGATATCAAGACACTCCTTCACTTTGTTATTTAAACTAATACCCTCCAGGTTAGGAGTATCCACAGATCTCTTTTTTGTCTTTCAGAATTGGTATACACCCAGTTTTCTCAGTTTCCAAGATCAAAGGCAATTGGGAAGCCTTCAGCCCCTTCCCTACCCCCTCGCAGTCATCCCTGTTTGCTAGAAGAGCAGCATCCCACTCTTCTATACTAGGAGAAAATGTAACCTAGTCTCCTGGTAAGCTGGATAAACATACAATATCTCCTCCCCAAAGATGCATTGTGCTAAAAAGCAAGAACAGATGTACGATTCACAGTCTACATGCTATATAACCTGTTAACTGAAATAGGAAGTACAGCTGGACAATGGTCTTCGCAGATGATATTGAAATCAAAAGTTCCTTCTCCAAACTAGTTTGCTTTAGATGGATAGTAACCAGAGAATCACGATTGACGCAAGATCTCCAGGGAAGAAGTTTTACACTAACACATGCTACACTGGTGAACAAAACTAATCATCGTTTTCTACTTCCTTTTCCATTGTACCGCAACAAAACATGGCAGATGTGGTGCCTATTTCAAGTCTTTTTGGTGCAGTGGGCTATGCTACATCACTGAAGGATACACTACTTTGCTGGAAAGAGCAGAGAATCAGGACGCAACTTACGACCATGTGGTGAGTATCAATGTGTATCCTATGGGCAGTTTGGACTTTCGTTGGAGAGGAACCACAGATGTTTTAAGTGCAGTTCAAGAGCAACATTCTGTCTGAAATATAGACACCTTCACTCTTTGAGGTTTTGCTGTAAAGTTAAGTTTGAAAATGATTTTTCAGAAACATCCATCCTAATAATTCCCACTAGGCTTACACTAGCCCTACAAACTTAATGTCTATCAGACAAAAATACGTCCATGATTCTTGCTCTTGCTATCTATTCTCTACCAAATTAATTACCAGAATTTTACACTGTCATGCAATTCCTTTGTATTTTCATGGCCTTCTGCATCTAAATAGATCTTTCACCTACAGTAAATCGTGTTGCATTTAACAGAGTCCAGGGCATTCCACAGACACTGTTCCACAGCCAGTATGAAGTAATTTCATATCAAATAGCATGATCGTCCATTATAATGTCCAGGAAATTTTCATTCCTCGACTTGCAAACTCACAATGTTCTATGAATGTTTCAGTAATGAAGTAGCCACCATAACATGCACTTGAAATTCACAATTGACGCAGCATACTAATCTCTATCGTTAAATCCATTTCTCACATCAACAAAGTAGTGTGAACCTCTCATCATAATGAGAATCACGCTTACAGTACTAACAGTTAACTTCTCTTTCCTAAATATATCATGAGCACACACAATGTGTGTTTCTGTATATGTTTCTGTAGAAAGTTTCATATACTAGTTTCATAACTAGTACTCCTTCCGTCCCCATTTATGCGACACTATTTCTTTTTAGACTGTTTTAAAAAGAATGTCATCTTTCTATAAATAGAAACACTTTACCTTTATGAAATGATTTCGAGCGACACAAATTTCTATAGCTTGTTTTAGACTACAAATTTCAAAGGACTTCTTTCTTTCTGAAACTCCGTGACAAGTCAAACAATACCACATAAAATAGAACAAACCAAGTACAAAATAAATGGCCCAACAAACATCCTCAATTTCTAGAAGTCATAAGAATTCATCCTATACATTAGATTTCACCAAATAAACAATAAAAAAAAATGAAAAAGAAACCCCAAAACTTTGCTAAATGTGCATTTTCTCCCCTTTCTCGTAAAACCAAAACAAACCAAATAATCTAAAAAAGAAAAGAAAAGGTAATATGTTTACCTGTTGAAAACTCTTAACAGTCTTGCCAATACTACGGCCAACTTCAGGCAATTTCTTGGGCCCAAAAACAAGGGCAGCAACACCAGCAATTACAACTAACTCAGGTACCCCAAGCCCAAATAAACAATTGCAAGAAAGACCCTTTTTATCATTCCTAATTAATTTAGTAGCTCGAATAGGAACAAAAGCTCTGTTCTTGTTAAAGAATAATGAATTAGAGGAAGACAAATTAGGAGTTTTATAAGAAGTGGGTTTAGGTGTAAGTGATAAAGTGAGAGTTGAAGCAGCAGATGAGATTATTGCCATGTTTGGATTATGAATCTGGGGAAATATGCTATGGTTGATTGGTTGTTCTTGAAATGGACTTTGGGTTGTACTTGTATAAATGTGTATAAGATAATTTGGGAATTTAAAATGTAGTACCAAATTTGGAATCTTTTAAATTCGTAAATTTGTTCCAATGTTTATGTTGTTTTAGCTACTATATGATTCATATTTCATTATTAACCGATAAAAATAAAATATAATACTATAAGAAAGCTCTAAAAAGTAAGATTAACATTATTTTCTTATGGTCACTTCATTTATCAAATTGTATTTTAGTCATAAGAAATCATTTAGTAGTTGTTAGTGTCATCTTCTCCCTCTCCTTTAATTCATTCTTTCCAAAACCTGAAAATTTGCATCTCCCTTTCCTTTATTTCAATTAATGTAATTCTTCCCTTTCCTTTAGTACTAATTATGTATCAATTTATGTGATTTTTTTTTAGTCTGTTTTTAAAAAAAATATATCATATTTCTTTTTTTTTTTAAAAAGAAAAACAGTTGGCTCTGAAATGATTTTCCATCACACAAATTTCTCTTTTTGCTTTCTTAAATTTTGTGCCAAGTTAAACCCACCCCATAAAATAAGATTTAGTGAGTAGTAAAAATTTGACAATTTTGGGGTGTTCTAATCAAAGTTTTTGGACTTGTTCTTTTGTTATTTAAAATCGATGTTACAAATTAATTGGTTGTGTTGATATCCTTATTTTGTGTTGAGTTTTTGATTCATTTTGTGGATTCCAGTAGTTTCTTTTGAGTATGCTATATTATGTGATGCAACCCGGATCGTACAAAGGGCTAACCGAATGAGTTACAAAAGCTAGAGGACATGTCTCAAAATTGGAGTTATTGGGGCAGATATTGGATGATGCGGGACCTGTTTGCAAGCTCACTGCCTCAGAATCAGAATTGTTCATCGCGATCGCGAAGGATATGACGCGATCGCGAAGGAGCCAGAAGTTGTTAATCGCGCAGTAAGCTGAGAAAGGCTGAGGAGACTGCTCTTCGCGAACATGCGACCTAGGCCGCGTTTGCGAAGCTTCTGGTGACCTATGCACCGTAATCGCGCAGCTGTTGGCGCGATAACGCTGAGGCGACGACCAGAATGCTATTTTAGGTCTAATGACTTTATATTTCAGCCCACTTTAGGAGTAATTAAGGCATTTCATGCCATGTTTGGAAGCCTACTATTTAAGCTTCCTTAAGCTCATTTCTTAGGGTTAGACTTTTGATGATTATTGATAAATTGCAAGAAATTGGCTAAAGTTTGTTGCTTAAGCACTTCTAGTTCCTTGATTTGCAATTGAATGTAGGGTCAATTAGTATAGGTGCTAATGATTGTTTTGTATTAAGGAGGTAAGGGAATTAGGCCTTACCTTCTAATTTATTTCTTAATCAAATCAATCAATTTGTGTCTTACTTTCTTTCTTTCTTTATCTTGATTTTGTTGTAATTTCAATTTTATAGTGTTAGGTTCCTATCATTATGTGCCAATTTGGGGATTTGATGGTGAATTAAGGTTACTTTTAGGTCCCAAAATTCCCCTATATCACCGATTTTAAGAGAATTTGTTGTTTGTGCTGAATCCCCACTTCAAAAGTTGTTGGCTGATGCATATAAATATTCCAGATTAATCAAGCACTCCATCCGTTTCAAAAATGATGAACTTTTTCACTTTTTAAAAGTTAATTTGACTAATTTTTGAACTTAAATTAGACTATATTAAATTAATATTTTCAAATAAAAATTTTCATATTAAAAAACTATACGAAAAGTACTATAACATGCAACTCTTCGCATATCAATATGATTAAAAAAATCATCTTAAATTGTTGGTCAAATTTTCCCAATTTAACTCTCGAAAAGCGAAAATGTTCATCCATTCTGAAAGAGAGAGTGTACTTGATTTGTGTTGTTCAAGTTGATTTTGATCGTTTTGAGGTGCTTTTTTTGTTAAACATTAATTACAAAAGTACAGTGATTCGTGAGGGAGGTGAGGTCCATCTATTAAGGGGATTGACTTGTGACTTGACCTAGCTGCTACATTAGAGTTGACCTTTGTTAACTTCTCTTGACTTTTTTCTTGACTTTGTTAGAGAGGATAGAATTATGATATTCATGGAGCAGTGGACCGTAAAATTAAGATATGTACTACTAGTATTATATAGAAAAAAAGACAATTTTGGACACTATCCCCAAGAAAACTAGGTTTCTGTGGGAATCCAAAAGCTAAGATAACTTTGAGCATTTTGAATGTGTTGTTTACAATAATTACTGAAAGTTATCTCTCTCCAAACCAATGAAACTACTCCACTCCTTATGATTAGCAATCTGGAAAGGCTCTGATCCATGCACATAGAAAAAAATAAAAAAATCTTCTCCTTAGTTCAAATAACACTACGTAACTTGACTATCCTTTATTCTGTACAATCCATCTCCACCCTTTCAATGGGACTGCATTACAGAACAAGCCACTGCCTGTGCCCAATGCCTCAGCTTTGTCTTAACTTGTTGCGGGTCATCTCCTGCACATATTATCAATAAACCGACATAGTATTGGTTAAATGGCTTTACACAAAAAGCAATAGAAGTGCATGACAAAGTGAATTTTAAAATTATAGTCGACTTCATATATAAATGATGATTTAATGGGTTTTTAATCAGTAGACAAACTTTTAGCCGTTGGAGTACTCTGGTATTTTGTTCCACTAGCTTTAAATGTTATGTGTACGTAATTTAAATTATCATATTAAATGCTTTGTTCAATCAAACATTATCAAGGGCAAGTTTTATTCTATTTGCTCTAGAGTTCCATTTCTTTTGCGTGTATATGCATATATGTTTTGCATTAAATGTTATGTTTTGCATTCTTCATTCCTTTTTAGTCCTTTGAATGTGAAATTAAAGCCACAACATTCTTCGTACTACTTATCTCTTTTGAGAATTTGAGTATTAATAAAATCATCATCAACATATATCCGAGTTTGAAACCTGGATGGTTCCTTAAAAGAAAAAACCGTACCTGGGCTAAAAATTTTCAATGCATCTGCAGAGTCGCTCCTAGGGCTTCCAAATGACGAGGACCTACCTCCAAGAGACGACGATGAAGTTGAAGTTGCAGGAGATGGCAATGAACCAGCTTTGCTACCGGGGCTCGAGATTGGGCTCGTTAAATATTGGCGGTTTACCGCAAAATAAAGATCAAGCGCTGGCAACGTGTTACATAGCCTCTGTCCTTCTTCTTCATTGAACCCAAATCCTAATTCGATACAACCTTTGAGCTCATTAAGATCCTCGTCTGTCAAGTCCTCGAGGTCATTAATCCCTTGTTTCCTCCTTTCTTGGAGAAGAATTTGGCGACGACGTTTCTCCCATGCAATATCACGTGGAGTCTCGCACATAGATAGTTGCTTAGATAACCTCTTTCGGTTCTTCCAAAATGGCGGTGCATGCTCCAAAAGTTGTAACTCTTCGCGTTCTGATTCGCTAGAGGATGGAGATGATGATACATGTTTCTCAATGTTCTTTGTTATGATCTCCCCCATATCAAGTACGTAGTTAAATTAAGATTCTTTATATAAAGGGACAACTATTAGAACAACAACAACAACAATATTACTATTATATGATCAAAATTTCCGACAATAGTAGCGGAGATGATGATTGGCAGGCCGCGGCGAGTAGTAATGAACCGCCTCGGCCAGCCGTTAGAAAGAGTTAGAAGGAAGGGATCAGGGCGTGGATTAGTGGGTGGGTGGTGGCCTTTCTCTAGATTGGGAACAATAAGGGGGATGATATGCAAGTTTTTGTTCTTTTTACGTTATTGGTTTGTTAAAGAAGGGCATGCACCAGCCCGACCAACTCGTGCAGCTAAGGTTTTGGAAGGCTTTAATGGGAGAAATGTCAAGGGACAACCATGGTTTGCGGCCTTTTCCCTCTCCTCCTCAACTCTCCATTCATTTCTAACGGTACCCAAAAAGATTAACTTACTAATTTAGTTTCTTGCATTGCATGGATGGCTCGTTAGACTTTACCTGAAATTTAAAAACTATGCACATACCTTTATTAGCCTAAACCGATTTAGGATAACAAATCGAATTTGGGTCGAGAATACAAGCAATACTGAGTATCAAAGCTGAGATAATAAGCAAAATCGAACGTAAACGACCAAGAAATAACAAGATTTCAAAATATGAGATCGATTATAAATTTTACCAGAGTTTTTGTATATATTTTTAGATGAGTATATCATAAAATAAAGAGCTATTTATAGACAAATGAATACAAGTTATCTTTCCCACGTTTGCCCACTACTTCACCCACGTTTCTCCATCTTTAGAAGTGGAGTTAGTGGACTGAGATTGTGGGCGGTTTTCCCTCGATCATCGTGAATGTGACCTGACTGATCAACCGAAGTAGTCATTCTCCGAGGTGATCATTCACCGAGGTATGTTGCAAACTACGACTTCGGTTGATTACTTCGGTGACTTTGACGATTATTTCGAGTCCCGACTTACAAACCTCTGCTCGGTGCACTTTGAATCAAATGCCCGAGGCATCACATGCACGAGCCAATTTTCACCCAATACAATACCTAATGGCTTTGTGTTATTTCTTAATTTCCTTGGTACTATGCTGTCAATGAAAAATCTTTACTTTATGCGTTTTCTCAATTAATGTTGAAACAATATTCACAAAAAAGAAAAGGAATAAAAGCACACATACTTAGAGTAGAAAACTCAGAATCCCAAGAAATTAAAATTCAGCATCTTTTGAGTATTATTATGCCAGTAGTTTTTAACTTTAAACTTTGCAAGGACCTTATATTAGAAGGTTGTCAAAAGAACAATCAAGGAAATACAAATCTGTAGTATAATCAATCTTATTTGGGGGACGATACATAGATTTTAGTACTATACAATAATATAAAATTCTTATATATGCTAGTGACTCGTCAAAAGGTGATAAATGAAAATTGATAAATACTGAGGTTGTGTTTGCTATGGACGAGAAAATGGTTTCTAAGTTTTCGTATTTAGTGCAATCTACTTCATAATAATCCGATCCAACTAGTTTTAGCTGCAACACTAATAAATAGTCCCATTTCCTTGGAACTGGACCACAGTTTCCAGCGCCTATCAGCAGTTGAGGTTTTCTGTTGCACCCTATTTTGAGCCTTGACTACCTTGGTGAATGAATTTTCTTATCTCCTCAATTTCAAAATACTCCCTCTGTCAATTTATGCGGCACTATTTTTTTTTTTTTGATCTGTACATTTCTAAAAGTAGAAACAAATTATCTTTATAAAATGATTTCCAGTCACACAAATTTTTATAATTAGTTTTAGACCACAAATTTTAAAAGTCTTCTTTCTTTCCTAAACTCCATGTCAAGTCAAACACTATCACATAAAATGGGTCGAAAGGAGTATTATTTGATGTGGAGAGCGCTTTTATAAGAAATGTGATGGTCATGTTATTTTCTTATTTCGATTTATACATGACGTTTGACTGTTAAGTTGGAACCCTAACATTAAAATTAGTAAGTGAATAAGATTCTTTCATGAGTTTAAAATTTTATATTAAAATAAAAATTATTATTCTAATGTGTTACTCCCTCCATTCCAAAGTGCTTTTAAACACTTATTTCAGTAAAAAAAAAAAAAAAAAAAAAAAAAAACCAAAAAAAACTTAAAAGGTGGGTATCCTCAACTTATAAGTTTTAGCTTTTACTAGCTTATAAGTTATTTTTTTTAATTAAAAAAAAAAAAACTAATTCAAACACCCTCTAAGAACTAAAAATATTGAAAATGAATCAATCACCCAGAAGAAAAAAATTATGTGTGATGACAAACAAATTAAAGATAACTCGTGAATATGGATTTGGAATTTTCTTAGAATTTCCAATATGTTGTATACTGAAGCTTAACAATCTCTCTATCGTAAAAGCAGTCTCGTATTGTGATTATTGTAATACATATAATCTGAGAACAAATTTGATGGGTGTGTTAACAATAACAATGACAGAAATGATTGGGAGGTTTATTGCCTCTGATTTTGCAGACGCCTCCCCTGCAATTTTGCTTGCAAAGATTATCACATTTGGTATCATCCGATGAGCCTGGAATGCACCTCCCAATGTGGGTGTCAAAGCAGCAATTCAGACCATTCACCTGGAACAAACCTGAAATTCAAGTTTCATTATAAGTTTTTTTTATATTAATGTTACATAGGAATAATAAAATATCATGAAAAAGGAATAATAAAATCATACAACAATTACGTCTAAACCCAAGCTAGATTGAGCTGGTTATATAAATTCTCACTGAACATTCTCAGTTTAAATTCATCTTAGGGAAAAAGAAAAAAGAAGTACTGCATTATTTGTTTATGTCTTAGAATAGGGAATGATTTATAGGCAATGTCTTTTAACTTTAAATGCCTTATGCACAGTGCTTATAAACTAAATGCATGTAAACAGAAAAAACTAACCAGTCGATGCAATCAACATAACAAGTAGGACAGGGAACAAACTACATAATTTGGCCATCTTTTTGTTGTTTTCTCTTTTCTTTAATCTCAAAACTAAGCTTTACTTTTTGTTGTTTATTTACTCAATGAGATGCTGATATATTTATAGTATGGACTCTGATCAGGTCCTCTGTATAGTCAAACTATATTATAGGAAGACAATTAATAACTACAAATCATAGTCTTGGTTTTTTCTTGATTTGGTGTAAAATTGAGATATCTTTCAATATATGGGCGTGCCAGCATTTTTTTTCTAAAAATGATAGATAAATATTTATTTTCTATTAACATCAACCTTTTGTATCCATATTACTAATCCAAAATAAAGGAAATTCTAAATATAAATATTAATATTACTATTTGAAGATAATTTACTACCTAAATGAAAAGATATCATTCAATCCTTAGAAAGTAACAATAGGATAATAATATTCCTAAAAATTAACAATCTTTAATGTTTGCATATATAGCAATGTCATCACTATCATATCCCTGAAAAATAGCAATATTCCACAATCTTTAATAGCTTTGGTTTCATGAAAATCATGGTGTGTCCAGAAAAAAAAGTCTGTTTCTTGTTTTCTTACTCAAACATGAGTTTTTCTTTTATACAATTAAAAAACAAGGATAACTATATGTATAGAATATATATATATATATATATATATATATATATATATATATATATATATATATATATATATATATAAGAGTATACACACACATATTATAGCTCAAAAATAAAAATTATTATCTCTATATATACATAATTTATATCTCAACTATATAATATTGTTAAAATATATTTGGATATACGTTAAGTATATATGTAAAAATTACGTAAATATATAAAAATATCAAAATATATTTATTGCATTAATATATACAAATTATGATCTCCATATATGCATAATTTATATCTCAAATACATTTAAGAACAACGTATGAAATTATACAAATATACATTAAATATTAACAATACTAAAATACATTAAAATATACGTTAATTATATATATTATATGTGAAATTATATAAACATAAATTAAATATAATTGTGTAAACATCAAATATATTTAGGATATACACCCTCTGTCCCATTTTAGTTGTCGCGTTAGCAAACAATGTTTGTCCCAATTTAGTTGTCACTTTAGGATTTCAAGACTAAAAATGTTAGTCATTTCCAACTATACCCTTAATAATTAAAAGAATTCTCAATAAATTTAATAGTCAAATAATAAATAGGAGTACATAGTAAAACGCACACTATATTTAATGGTTTCCTTAATGGGCGTGAAAAAGCTGAGATGTCAACTAATTTGGGACAGAGAGAATTAATTGTATTCCTAATTGTGTGTAGATATGCTAAGATCCAATTGTCTTTTACAAACATAGAAATTAAACAAGGAAAAAATATAATTACTACATTAATTGACATTAAATAAGAAAAGCTTATACTCCTAAAATGTAGGCCCAAATTTATGATCACCATCTAATCCCTTTAATTAAGGGATAAAATAAATCATGGTTATGTGGTAAATATAAGACATTTTTACGCTAATTGACGCATTAAACAGTGAAATTACAAAAAATACCGACATTATTAAGAAATTACACAACACAACGACATTTGTATGAATTTTACAAAACATACCATTTTATCATTTTTCTTTCTCTCTCTAATCCAAAGCCCTAACTTCTCCCTCTCACTTTCTCTCCTCTCCTCCACCCTCCCACCAACCCACGTCCCGTCGTTCCCCGCCCTCTCTTGCCCGTCTCTGCTGCTACTATTCCTCCGGCGAGACTAGAGCACTGCTGTTTCTCGATCTTCTCCTCTTCTTCCTTTTTATTTGTTTCATTTTGTATGTGTATATGTGTGTATTTTATGTATATATATATATGTATTTTTTTATATATTATTCAGATCTGCTTCTCCTCCTTTTTTTTTTTTTAATTTTGAATATACATATTCAGATTTCAGATGCAGATGTATGTATCTGTATGTTCGTGTATATACATGTAATATTTTTCAGCACACAAGTGTATGAACGTATATGTTACTGTATGAACATACAGATCTGAGCATCTATTGTATGTTTTGTATGTGTTTTTGTGTGTATGTCAAGTGTATGTGTGACATACATAAATTTGTATGTTTAATTTGTAGATCTGTAGATCCTTGTATGTATGTGTGTGTCCAGTGTATGTAAAGTATTTTTTTTTTTGGTGTATTTACATGTATTTTTTGTTTATATGTATGTTGCAAGTGTATTTTCAAAGAGAAATCAATGTTTATATCTATATTTCATATTTTAGATACAAAAAATAAATAAATAAATCCGGTGGGCGGCCGGCGGTGAATAGGCGGCGCCGCCGCCTGGTGTGGTGGCAGAGGGGCAGTAGGAAGAAGGAGAAACCCTAATTTGTTAATTTTGTTGGTTTTGTATATAATGTGTAAAGAAATGTTGGTATTTTTTGTAAATTGGAATAATGTTGTTATTTTTTATAATTTTGGTGTTAGGGTTGTATATATTTGTGATTAGCCCTAAATATAAATACAAAAAGTAATTTAAAAAATTTATGTATGGCTATAGAAAGAAAGTAAAATTAAAAGGTGTTTAGAAAAAATAAATAATCTTTATCAATATTTATGTTGGATAATTTTTCATTGGAGGATGTTCAAGTATTATTAGGGGAGTAACTTTTACTTTGAACTTTGCAAGGACCTTATATTAGAAGGTTGTCAAAGTAAAAATCAAGATAATACATATCTTGTAGTATAATCAATCTTACTTGGAGGACGATACATAGAATTTACTATATAATATAAAATTCTCATATATGATAGTGACTCTCCAAAAAGTGATAAAGGAAAATTGATAAATACTGAGGTTGTGTTTGGTATGGACAAGAAAAAAAGTTTCCAAGTTTTCATATTTAGTGCAATCTACTTCATTATCCGATCAAACTATACCTGTCAATCGGGTCAGGACCGGCTCGTTAAGATTCGGCTCACCGGTCTCGGTAATGGTCCGCTCCGGTCTAGGCCGTTACCGGTTCGGTTCAAACTGGTCTTTTTTCTAAAAAATTTAAGCTCGACTCGGCCCTAACCTATTAAGTACCGGTCCGGTTTGGTCTGTTTTTTTTTTTTTTTCATATTTTAACTAAGCTTGTCACTTTCTACTTGCAATTGGAAGGACATATAATCTTATAAAAAGAGAAGGAAGGTACATTAGATATTTTGATGTGGTGTGCATCCGATTGTTCAACAAAATGATTTATGTACTAACAGATCATGGTCGTGCATGGTATCTCGTAATGACAGATTTTTTGGGGTGCATGTTTCCGTAATAAATATATCATAAAACTTGTTACTTTTTGTTAACTAGCAAACAAGCAAACATTTTTTCATCATGTTTCGCCATAAAACCTTTCGAGGATTGCTGTAGGGATTGCAGCTTCTTCATCTTACAATCCGCATAGCCCAAAAGCTTTGGTGATAGTAGGGATTCTTAACTCTATATCTGTTGGAATTCTAGTCTACATGGCTTTAGTAGACTTAATTGTTGCAGATTTCTTGAGTAAGAGAATGAGCTGCAATACTAGTCTTCGAATTGCATATTACTTTGAACTCTTTTTAAGGGCTGGTTTTATAATTTTTCTATTAAATCGGTTCGGTCCGAAACCGGTCTAGCCCAGTTCGATTGACAGGTATAGATCCAACTAGTGCTAGCTGGAACACTAATAAATAGTCCCTTTCCTTATAATTGGACCGCAGTTTCCAGCACCTACTAGCCGTTCATGAGGTTTTTTGTTGCACCCTATTTTTGAGATCTGACTACCTTCGCGAATGAAATTTCTTATCTCCTCAATTTCAAAATACTTCCTCTGTCAATTTATGTGGCTCTATTTTTTTTTTTTTTTGTCTATTCCAAAAAAAATGTTACCTTTCTAAAAATAGAAATAGTTCATCTTTATAAAATAATTTCCAGCCACGCAAATTTTCATAATTAGTTTTAGACCACAAATTTTAAAAGTCATTTTTCTTTCTTAAACCCCATATCAAATCAAACACCGTCACATATTCAATGGGACGGAGGGTGTATTATTTGACGTGGAGAGTGCTTTTGTAAGAAATGTGATTGTCATGTTATTTTCTTATTTCGACTTATACATGACGGTTGACTGTTCCTAACATTAAACTTAGTAAGTGAATAAGATTCTTTCACCAGTTTAAGATTTTATAATAAAATAAAAAGTTAATGTGTTATTTGGGAAAGGTGCTTGTAGACAATTATTTAAGCCAAAAAAGAACAAAAATAAGCTAAAAAGTTTGATATCTCCAACTTATCAGTTTTAGCTTATAAGTTATTTTAAAAAAATCAATCCAAACACCCGCTATAAGAGCTAAAGTATTGAAAATGAATCAATCACACATAGAAGAATTTTTTTTTAAAAAAAAAATTATGTGTGATGGCAAAGAAATTAAAGATAACTCTTTTTGAATATGGATTTAGAATTTATTAGAATTTCCAATATGTTGTATACTGAAACTTAACAATCTCTCTATCGGAAAAACAATCACGTATTGTGAATATAATGTGAGAACAAATTTGATGGATGTGTTAACAATAACAATGACAGAAATGATTGGGAGGCTTATTGCCTATGATTTTGCACTGGCCTCCCTTGCAATTTTGCTTGCAAAGATCATCACATGTTTTATCATCACCTGAGCCTGGCACGCAACTCCCAATGTGGGTGTCAAAGCAGCAGTTCAAACCATTAACCTGGAACAAACCTGAAATTCAAGTTTCATTATAAGTCTCTTTTTATGTTACGTAGTAAAATATCAAGAAAATAGAATAATACAATTATAAACAACAATTGCGCCTGAATCTAAGTTAGATGGAGCCGGCTATATAAATTCTTCTTAAGAGGAGGAAAATAAAAAGAATAGAAGCACTAAACTATTTGTTTTATATATGTCTTAGAATAGGGACAGATTTATAGGCAATGTCTTGTAACCTTGAAGCTTATAACTAAATGTTTGTAACCAGGAAAAACTGACCAGTTGATGCAATCAGCATAACTAGTAGGATAGGGAACAAACTACACAATTTAGCCATCTTTTTGTTGTTTTGTTTTTTCTTATAATCTCAAACTAAGCATATAAATAGTACTCCTAGTTTGGACTCTGACTTCTTCTGTAGAGTCTTAACTATATTTACAGAAAAATAATTAATGACTAACCATCATATTCTTGGTAACAAAATTTATTGGAAAGTGATTAATGACTAACCATCATATTCTTGGTAACAAAATTTCTTGGAAAGTGATTAATGACTAACCATCATATTCTTGGTAACCCATATGAGTTCTAGATAAAAGAAAAAATAAGTTACCAATTACTAATTTGAGTTGCTCACTTACTCCCTTCATCACAAATGAATTTTCTTAATTTTGACTTTGAAAGTAAAGATTAAGTTGACCATCATATATTTCTTAGCCCAATGATCGTCTTACAACAAATAATTTTTTGTAAAGAAAATTACGCCACATAGCTGTTGGGAAAGAATAATTCATGTTTTTGTACACCTTTTGTTGTTTCTTTCTTTCCATAATTATTTTCACTTTTTAAAATATATTTTTAAATATTTTGGGTATATATTAATATTATATATTTCGAAATATATATATATATATATATATATATATATATATATATATATATAAAATATTTAAAGTATTTTGGATATATATTTATGTATTAAGTTTTTGGATATAAAAAGTTATGTACAAGTAAAAGTAAATATTTGTTGATGAGCGGATATTTATGTAAACTTCCTTTTTTGTATGTCCTATTTGTAGTAAAACTAATTGTTATGTCCTATTTATAGTTGTCCGACCAACTTTACTTGTGTCACAAGTGTGTAAGATTTGTTAAAGAAAATACAAAATAAAGTTTTTCTAACTTTGTTTATGAGTAGTATTTGAATTTGAACTAAATTTCTCAAATGGTCACTCAATTTTTTAAATATGATATTGGATAGGTTAAGTTAGGTGTAGCCTGCTCTTTTTAGTAAATTAGTCATCAAAATCGCTTTACTTTGGTGGGTCACAATAAAGTCACTCAACTTATAGTAAATGTTTCCAAAAAAATTCTTATCTTTTTTTGGACTCTAACTCACCGGAAAAGCTGTATTATTATTTATATTACATGTGGGATCCATTATCTTGTCAAATAAGATTTTTTAATAAGAAAAAATACCCAAACCAGCAATGATCCTAAATTAAAAAGACTAAATCGAGATTTCCCTTTTTTGAAACGGCTTTCCCATTTCTGGAAAAATTCCTATCTATTGAAATTTCAGTATTTTGAAGCAGCTTGTTGAGTCTTAAATGGTGATAATCAAAATTGGATGAAGATGTTTAAGAAAATAGTGAATAAGGAGTTTTTATAATGGCTCTACTCTTATTGAAAATTCAATAAAAAGGGGTTGTTTGAGAAAGACACTATTGTGGACTTTGAGTATTTGTAAGCTTCTGCTAAGCATAATTAGTTCTGTATATATGTATATTTATATTGGATGTATGCCAGAAGGTAAAACTAATAAGTAAAGATTAAAATGAAGAGAAACCTCTCTGCTAATTTAGCTCCCGTTTGGACATAGTTTTTGGTTGAAAAAATGTTTGTTTATGCTATTTGAGCAAAATTTCTCTCAAAAACTCAAAAAGTGGTCTTGAGCTGTTTTTGAACCAAAAACTGTACAAACTAGTTTTGCATAAGAGCTCAAAGACTATGACAATGCCAAAAAATTTGTTCCCAAAAAAAATGTCTAAACACTTTTTCATTTTCATATCAAATTTCACTCAAAAACTATTTCCCAAAAATTATTTGGGAGTCTATGTCCAAACGCTAGCTTAGTTTTGATCCTCTTTATACTTTGAATTGAAGCCATACAGTTAATACCCGCACAAAACTCAGCATTAATTTAGCGCAGCGTTCGGTTGGTTTTTGTGAAATTTTAATACCCGCATAAAATTAGTGCAACGTTTGGTTACGTTTTGTATATTCCGCATTATTAATACCCGCATTATTAATGCGGGAATCTATGTATTATTTTATGCGGGGTAGAAGGTGGTATTAGTAATATGGGTATTAATAATGCAGGTATTAAAATTTAAAATGACAAAATTAACCCTCATAATAATAAGGATATTTTAAAATTTTATTTAAGGAGTAAATAAATATTTTAAATAATAATATTTTTTGTTGATTTGTAATATATCAGTGATTCAACAAATAATCCCTATGTTATAGTATATGCGTGGCTAATACCCACATTATTAAACCCCACATAACTAATACCCACATTATCAATACCCACATTATTAATACACACATTATTAATACCGACATTACTAATATCCGCATTAATAATTAATACCCGCGTAAAAACAAAGCCAAACCGAACGAACCCTTAATGATTAATCTTATCAATCCAAAGTCTTTCTTGAGTTATGGTCATAGCTGCTTTGGCCTTTTCTTATTAAAAAATTATACTTCACGAGTTTCATATATAATAATAATAATAATAATTTTTTTTCATATCAACTTTTCAGTGAGTGATGGTGCAAAATAAAAGTTATTTTCGAAGAGATTTAATACAAATTGAGTGATTTTATTATGACCAACTAAAGTAAAGTGACTCTTATGATTAATTTCTCAAAGTTGAGCGAACATTTGAGAATTTTATTTCTAAATATAGCTATCTCCGAATCCAAATTAGTGGTGCTGGTAGTTGACAGCAGTTGGTAAGCTTAAAAACGTCTTAGACTATCTCCGTCCAAAAAAATTCCCCCTGTTCCCAAAATTGATTGATCCTGAAAGTTGTCATCGTTTAATATGATTTAGCAAAATAGCATCTGCTTGATCCGTAATCAACATTTTAAGTTGTCACAAATGCTGTTTTTTAGGAAGAGATCAAGCGGCTAAGTTATATGGGGAAGACTTTATTTGAAGAATGGGAAATTCAAAAAGACAAGTGCGGCCTAAGAAAGGGGGTGAGGCCTATTATTGTTATCAGCAGCACCAGTTTTGGACCTCTCTTCCCTCTACTCCTTTTTCTCTTCCTTATCACAGCAAAAACATAAAATTATTACAAAAAATGGCTGAAATATGTGTACCCACTGCTTCATTTCAATCCTTTCCTAAATTCCCAGCACTCTGCTCACTCTCAACCAGAAAATTTAGCTCTTATAACTTGATTGTATCTCTTCCTAGTCCAAGCTTTTGCTTAAAGACTAAGTACAATTCATTTCATTCCCATGCTGCTGTGAAAGCTTCTGCTTCTTCTTCAGAGAAAAATAAAAAGGAGCAAATGATTCCTCCTTACAATGTCTTGATTACTGGTGGTTCCAAAGGTTAGTTCTTAACTTTTTTTCCATTACACGATCATGATGTGTAGGTTAGGTGCACATTACACGTTACAGGTGCAGGATTAGTCACTTCAATTATTTAGGCTTTACCCATTAGTTATTTGTCCCGAAGCTTCGAACTAAAAAACTTAATTTCAAGACATAGTATAGTATCGTGAAAGTTTGAACTTAAAAACTGAACTTTAGGATACAGTGGTTAAAAACGTAAAACACAGCCCTGAAAGTGGCTAATTGGTGTTATTTCCACAACCACCATATCACACACAAAAGACTGGGTAAGACTGATATTTAAGTGGAGAATGATAGAGGGGCGGCCATTCCGAACCTTGTGCCAAGAAAAGTTCAATTTCCTTAAACTTGTCGAGCAACAAGAAAAAAGTATTGTTCAATTTCCCGTTGATTGACAAGTTTAAGGAAATTATTTACTTTCTAGCAACAAGAAAAAAGTATGGTTCAATCCATGTTCCCGTGGATTCTATCTTTCAATCTGTCCGCTTCTTTGTTTTTCAGTGTTGTACATGGATACAAAATAAGTCAACACTGAAATGTACAGGTTTCTCTCGTCGCGATTTCACTTTACTGTAGATGTTTAGATTCAAAGTTGTTTTTTATTGATTCAGGAATAGGCTATGCATTAGCTAAAGAATTTCTCAAGGCGGGTGATAATGTCATCATTTGCTCAAGATCAGGTAATTTTCATTATATAAGCAACAATGCTATGAGACTATTGACTTTAATGATGTCGTTAACCCATAGTTTATTTGGTTTCTCATTCTTCATTTCCTGTTTCATTTTTTATTTGATAGGTAAAAGGTAGTCAATTGTGTTAAAATGAAGGTAGTATTCGCCACGTTTTCCTTATAAAAGATATTGTGCCCAACCTTAACTTGGACTTGGATACTGTTATAATATTTATTGAACTAAAAGCCGACTCTGAATCTTGATAAGGAAGATAAAAGTTAGTTCTCTAGCATAATTTCTGCTCTAACCTTCATTGGACAAGTATATTTTCTGGCATACAGTGGAGATTTTTCTCTTCAACCCATAATCTTGTAGCTCTTATGTGTTTGTTTTCTGTTTTTACTGCTTTAAAGCTCACGCTATCTTTACGTTAGCTCGTGAGATCACCTACCTTTAAATGGCAAAGAAAACATGAATTCTTTTGGAGACATAGTCTAAAACTATATGTAATTATGTCTTTGAAGATGACTAGTTGGTTTTCTTTGTCAGATGAAAGAGTAGAATCTGCACTTGAAAGGTTAAGAGTCGAAACAGGGAAGCAGCATGTGTGGGTACCTCCATTTTTACTTAATTTCTTGATACATCTTTAGCTGTTCTTTGATTATTTCCACATATTTATCACTAGTTTATGGACTTCAATCTGCTGGTTTAATGATGAATATTTTATTTTTTATTAATACTTTCTGCTCTTCATAACTGTCAATTGACTTTAACTTTGATGTCCTGAAATTTCTGTTAGAAATAAGTAAGAAAGAATAGTCCCTTAATATAGTTACTGATCCTTTCAGGTTTTATAGTCTTTCTTTACGTGCTTAGCTGAGTACTTATCATTTAGTCTTCACATACTTAGTAATTATTCAAATCCCTATGCAGGGCACGAGATGCGACGTTAGAGAGGGAGAAGACGTGAAGAACTTAGTTGCCTTTGCAAAAGAAAAGCTTAAATACATCGACATATGGGTATTTTATTTGGACCCTCAATTTGTTAGAAGATGATACGCCAAAATTGCTCTAAATGATCTTTATAAAACAAAACAAATTCTCAATGTGATTTAAAAAATTGTTAATGTTTTCTTTTTATAGTTCCATCAGATCGATTGTTCAAAATTATTGGTTTTCCTAAATCCATAAAAGATAGTTTTTCCGACTGCTGCAAAAGCCATGATACAAGTATTGGCATGTTCAAGTTAATATGCTTTCATCTGGATAATCTAACACATCAAATATCTAGCAAAATGAGTCGGTAAAAGAAATGGGGAAAACTTTGTTGCGGGTATCGACATCGTAATGCTAATTGAAACAAGTGCTTATTAATTACCCCATGGTTGTAATTCTTGTATTCTAGTTTTATTCATTGAGAAACGTATTTGTTGAATTGTTGATATTCTAATTTTTCGTTCCTTACAAATTATCGAGAATGATGCAGATCAATAATGCAGGATCAAATGCATACAGCTTCAAACCCCTGGCAGAATCTTCCGATGAAGATCTAATGTGAGCTCTTTTACACTTGAGTTGTTTCATATCTTTATTTATTGAAGTTTCTCATGAACATGATTTTTGTGCAGTCAAGTTGTCACCACAAACACACTTGGTTTGATGATATGTTGTCGTGAGGTAAATTGCATTGCTAGGTCACTGAATCCCTCTTAGTCAGTTAGCCTTTGTTTGCTAACACTTGTTGTTTTAGGCTATGAACATGATGCTGGATCAGCCCCGAGGAGGTCATATCTTTAATATTGACGGGGCTGGTTCAGATGGAAGACCAACCCCCAGGTATCTACTCTCCGTTTACAGTGACACTCAACTTATGCATAATGTATCAGCAGAGGTGGCGCTATATGCAATAACATTTTCATAAGAGAGATCCGAAAAGTGAAAAATTTAGTTTTAATAAAAAATTCATGGGAGACAAACTTCAGATTTGCTTTCAGTTCCCATCTATGGCTAATAAGCAAGAAGGAATAAGATAATAATCATCTATGGCTCCTAATAAATTTTTCAGTTAGGTGCATTTGGCTATCATAGCTGCTCCCAGAGCAGAGCCAAGAATACATACAAGGGGATAAAAAAAGTCCTAGAATATTACACCTACAATTTGAACCTGTGACCAGAAGCAAATTTTACCCCCTTTACCACTACATTGGAATCTCCCCTTGTGTCGAGGGGATTTAACATTTTATATATAACTAAATTTATATCCCTATTTTGTGCCGTAGTTTTCCGGCTAAGGGGATTCAATTGAAACCTCCTTACCAACACCTAGCCCCGCCCCTGGCTGCTCCTATTTTATGATCATCCTTGTATTGCTACATCATACATCTACCACTGCAAATGATTAGTGGTGGCAGTAATGTGTTTGCCAGTCTGTCGCAACAATTTCTATCAAGAAGCTGACATGATCTACACAATCCTAGTGTATCCTCTCTCCTTGTGCCATACATGATGTAGTGTCATTAATAGATCAAGGAACACACTTTGGAACACAATTGTTAGCGTGTCATGCTTGAATATTGCAACAATTATCTTCATGCCTCTAGTCATAAGTTCTCTGTTTGGGTTGTTTGCTCCTGTCTCAGTTTTTCTTTTTCAAATGTGTCCCTTTTGTTTGTTCAGATTTGATCTTTCTGATTTTGAAATCCACTGTAGATTGTGTAATTTTTGGGAAGTGCATTGCTGTCAACTTCATATTGGTCACTAACGAGAATAATGCAACTAATTTCTCAATCACTTCAATGTTTTACAGTCATTCTCAGTAATGGGTCTTCTTTCCTTTTCCTTCTCCAGATTTGCAGCATACGGAGCGACTAAGCGCAGTGTGGTGCACTTAACCAAATCATTGCAGGCATGTACTGTGATTGCTTACCTAAGTATATAAATAGAAGTGTTCAAGTATCAGCATAGTATATCCATGTGCTTGCCCAAGAAAAAAGAATCGGTCACATACATAAGTGGATGTGTTGCTGAACTAAAATAAATAAATTTTTCCTCTAACAATTTAAACATACTCCCTTCCCAATTATGCTGGGATCATTTAGATGAGGCACACAATTCCACATACTCCCTCCTCTTTCTCTCCCTAGTTTGAGGTCCAGGATGATCTATTGTTCATGTAATCTGAGAGTTTCATTGTGTGCTTGGGCTTGCAGCTTAAATGTTTAATTAGTCATATGATATAGTTCAAGACTAATTGAGGACGTAAAAAATCACGGATTAATGTAGATACTTCTCTTCTTATATTATTTTCCTTTGCAGCTGCCATAGAAAAGTGAAGATTACATAACACGAAATCATGATTTACAATTTTGGTATATATAGAAACCAATAAGCATCTCACAAAACGTAAATTCTTCAGTTGGAATGACCTTCATTCTTCTTAAAGGTGTCTCTATTTTATTTCTGTATCAAACTGGAGAACCATTGCAATGCATTTATATCACAAATACATAGTAGTTCACGTTATCTTCTCAGTGTAACAAATGCAGGATGTGGGCAGACCAGTTATGCCATTGTCAATATGGTGTCAATTCTGTTCTCTCCATTAAATTTCTTGATGAATTATTACAACATAGATTTTCTTGATTCCTCTGCAGGCAGAATTGGAAATGCAAGATGTTAGAAATGTTTTAGTGCATAATCTGTCGGTATGCCCTTCTTAATTTATCTTTTGCTCTTATAGTGAGTCGTGGATCATTGAGAAGATTGTTTTTGTCTTTTTTATTCGAATCAGTATGATTACTTTGTCACCCATTTTGTCTGAAATTGGTGTTCTACTGTTCTTTCCATTTCTTTCGCTGAATATTCCACGTTCTTTTTGTCTGATCTGATTCTGGTGTCTTGCACACCTTGATGGCTTTTCTATAATAAACTCTTTTTATTTGGACTCTCTATGTGACTATGCTCAACAGCTCTTTATTTCTCTATCATTTTTTCCCCATAAAATTCTCTTTTATCTGAACCCGTGTTTCACTCACTTGCAGCCTGGGATGGTCACAACTGACCTTTTAATGTCCGGTGCCAACACAAAGCAGGTAGATTGCTGACTATATCTTCCTTTTGTTCTTTCATTTTGGATCTTGTATCCTTACTGGAAGAAAAAATTAACCACAACTGTATGTTTAATGCAGGCCAAGTTCTTCATTAATGTTTTGGCAGAGCCAGCAGACGTGGTGAGAATTCCGAAATCTTGAGTAGTTCATATTTTATTTGTTGCCAAAGAAAATGAAGTGTTTCTTTAATCATTGGCTTCTATCCAAGGCAGTTGGAAAGTTTCAACAGGAACAGCTTAAATGAATATGTAATCTATCACGCCATCACCCCTACCTCACACTTTCCATTTTTTCCCTGCTTCATCTTACACGTTTCTTGCACATTTATTTTTACAGGTTGCAGAATATTTAGTCCCAAACATTAGATCAATACCGACCAATGGATCAACCAAGCCTACTTACATACGTTTCCTCACAGGATTGAAAGCTTATTCCCAAATATTCTCAGTTAAGTGGAACATTTTTTTCTACTCTAATATGCTTCATCTCTTTCCACCTGAAATTACCTCTTACACATCTCCAAACACTAAGGTCCCTGGCACTCAATTTCTTTCTAATTGATGATTTTATATTGCCATACAGAGGATCGCCTTCGGTGCTAGAAGGAATCGGTATGTTCTTGAAGATTGATGAATCGATGGAATATTGATGAATCGATCGATGGATTCCATATTAATCTCTCATCTTTCTGTTCACAAGTTGTGTATGTCATTGGAAGCCTTACCATTTTTGACGTAGACAGAACCATCTATGAGGTAGAGTTAATGAGTTTATGCTTAATGGAGAGAGTGTATATTACTTCTTTTTGACCCATTTAGAAAGTAATCAAAGGAAACTTTCTTTTCCCCATAAACAGAAAATTGTTAAAGACCCTTTATAGGCTATCTAGTTTTCAATTAGCATGATAGGAGATGTACTTATATACAGCAATTCTTTAGGTTAAATGTATTCAACTATGGTTTACCATCTAAAGTAAAGCCAAAGGATTAACAACAAAGAAGAATCTAACAAAAAGGGGAAACTATAGAAAATACTGCATAAGGAATATATATATAGGGCTAAGTTACTCGGACTCGGGTACAGATATCCGACATGGGTACGGATCTAGAGGTCGGATTTGGCAAAATCTAAATTTAGAGATTCGGGGGTATGGATCCGCACACGGATACGGGTGCGGGGATCTGTCTAAAAATATTTAAAATTATAAAAATAAAGTTATAATCCTTAATTTCGATTCTTCCTAGAGAAGACCTCTTCCCCAATATCTCTGCTTTTCTTTATTAAGTCGTCTTCCCAAAAGTTACCCTCAAAATATAAAATCAGAAATCCGAGAATGTTGACAAAAGATGAAATAGAGACAAAAGACTATAAATTTCTGCATAATTTTGAAGGTATCTCATTTTCAATATTTTTCGATCAGTAATAATCTTATCTTGAGTCTATTTGTCAAAAAATTTCTTCAATTTTCTGTAGATTTTGGTCAAAGTATCCATTTTTATTTGACCACATTCGATGTGAATCCCGTGTCCTATCCGATACGGGTACGGCTGCAATTTTGAAGAGTCCGAGTAACTTAGATATAGGGTCATATTAACATCCAAACAATACTAATATATCTTAAAGAAGTGACAACAGAATTGAATAGTCTTCGCAAAGTAAAAACACACTTACAAATGCTTACATTGAATTTCCATGAGATGAAATGCTTTCAAAGACGAATTGAAATATTTTAGGAGTCTATGCATGAGTTGCAGTACTAGATTGTAAAAGAACAAATGATACATTATCTTTTTCCAATAAGCACTCTACAGATGTTTAAAAACTCTCATTTAATTTATAAAATCAAAGTTTGGATTGTTTCAACTCTCTATCTGGAATTTCCAGGTAACCCCAGCGATCGTGGTGGGCGACTGTAAAAAACTGCATTACTGTCGCATCATGTACTTGCTCCAACTTTGATGGTTCCCACTATAGAATGTATAAAACAAACACATTGATGAGGACCGAACAATATTTCAACATTATCAGTTACAAAATTTAAAGTGAGAATACATATGTTTAACCATGATTGAGTATTAAGACATGTCATGCATTAATTTGTACTATAATATAAACACCTATTTTGAAATATATAATGTTGAAGATTTGTCATACCTTAAATTTTTTGCCCTTCTCAAAAAAGATTGCTTTACCACCCTAAAAATTCAACCAACATAGAGCTTAGAAAGCGAACATGGAAAATATAAGACGTAATATCTACATGAAGTGAACTTGCAATTTAAAAGACATAACCGTAGCATACCTCATAGAAATCGTTGTTAAATGATCTCAGTACGATGTGACTACTAATGTTAAATTCATGTAACAAGCACTGTCGAAGTGTCTGCTTCCTTCCCTTTCTAATCTATAAAAAAACGAGATATTTTGTCAGTATTAATGTGGGATATAATTGTGGTAGCTTTTATCTTTTAAAAAACGTAACACATGAATTATGCATAGAACATTTTCATGCATGAAGAATAGAGTAGCTAGTCAGCAATTATTACAGATCTTAGAGTAATTTTAAGGCTTGTTGGTGAGGCTAATTTCATAGACTTGATTGCATTGGTGATCCACTTATCATCCATTCTTGTTGCTTCCTTTTCCTACACAAGTGAAAATTAAAGTTAGTTGTAATTAAGTGGGGTATGATAGAGGAGAGGCTAATTATTCACCCAGTTCCAAATTTAAATAAAAGAGATGAGAGAAAATTTTGATGATTAACTTACAAGTGCAGATATTATTTCTTCAACGGTTTCCTTGCCAAAGCAATGATTGATAACTTCAAGACTATTTTTTGATTGACAATGTCACACCACAAACACACAAAAAAAAAAGAAAAAAAAAAAAGGATTATTGGTAGGATGAAAGTAGAGAAAGGAGAAAATAATGAGTATTTCCTTTTTGAGCTAACCTCACAAGTGAAGAATGTTATCATCCGACAAAATTAAAAATAATGGAGTATTTCCACATAAATAAATATTTTAGAAGAAACGAAAATTACCATTGCAAACCACTTCCTTCCTTCAACACTGGATTATGAACGAATTTAATTATGATTCTTGAAACATCTGATTCATGAACAATCTTTGCTGATGTGTTTGATGAGAATGCTCGACATAATGCATTTTCCATTGATTCGATATCCTACAAAAGGTGTATTTAGTGAGTATAGACAATCCATCAAAATAACTTATGTGGAAGTTATTTTCCAATACCATAAACTAAACCTATCTGGAATCATTTTAACTTATGTTTAATGTCATGAGAATACATTTGACTTGCACAAAAATAAAAAGAAAATGAGAGTGTGTAACTAGGCATTTAAAGGCATGAGCACTATAAAAAGCAAAACTTAGAATTTTATATCGAAGAAATATCTAAAAAGATTAATGTATAAGATCAAATCATTAAGTTTGTTAACCGAATAATTACAAAGTTATATATCGTACCTTAGAGTAGACAAAATGAGTTGCAAGGCCACATGCAAGCATTTCGGGTCCATTTAATTTTGTCCCTGTTAGTCCTAAGTATTCTCCTGTTAAAAATGAATGAAAAGTCAAAAGACTATATATATACATGGAAGGATAAATCATTAGTCGAGTGTTGTTCTCATAATAGTTGCCGTCTCTTTTCTTTTATTTAATCATACTGTAAAATACATTATCTATCATTTTTTATAACAACAGAACGTAAACTAATAGCTGAAATACTACCCCCAAAAACAAAAAAAAAAAAAACAAAAAAAAGAAGTTAAAATATTTTAAAAGGTCATGTTTCATTCTTATTCAGGTTAACTTAGATTTCCAATAATAATCATGTATTAGTCTCGATTATTTTTAACTTCCAAACAAGTTTCTGATCTAAGACGTACTTAGAGGTTCATGTCGATTACAAAATTACTAATAACATTACTTTAGAAAAAACCTAAAGCTAGTTAATTGGTGCTCTTAGGGATATAATTAATTTAAGCGACAAGATATAACCATAAGGATTGAAATAGATCTTCTTAACATTACCAAAATGCCCAGGTAGTCTTGAAAGAAAATAAGATGCTCCTACATCAGGATAATGTCCAAATGATGCTTCTGGCATGGCAAACACCTAGTTATTAAAAAAAATGAAATTTTTAGGAGATGTAGCCCAAAATCTAAAAGTAAAGACATCAAATGCTAGTGAAATTAGATTAGTTAGTTAATTATGAAAGAATCCCAATCCTTATCACTCCCTAAACAAAAAAGATACCAAATGTTAGATAAGGGATCACCATGTTGCTTTAATTTGTCCCAAATCTGCAGTTGAGGGACGAGAATATCTCTTGATATAATTTTGGCAATCTTCACTTATCGAATAAGCATTTGAGTTGAATTAGATTCAATTGGAGTGATTTGCATCCTCAAAACCTCACTAGGTAAAATTTTGTTTTAATTAGTTGGATCAATAAGCTTATAATAACTATAAGGAATGTGTCAATGTTTAACGGCCTTTCGAGGTTACCAAACTCCCTAAATAATTTTTTATTTGTGTTATTTTATATGACCTCGTAATGTCAATAATGATTTAAACTCTCGCATAAATAATCTATATTCCATGTTTAAAATGCTAAACCCATAAGTTGTATGCTAGATCTATCTAATTAACACTAGTGATTTTAACATGTCACGACTCACGATCCATGCTGCAAAGAAAAATAGTGATCTAATTAGAAGCACACCGTATTTTCAGTGACGATTCGAAATTTAGCATTCATGGATAATCCAGCACCTCCTCCCATAACGGCTCCATTGATAATGAAAACCTTCATTTTTCATATGGATTTATGAAGAAAATAATTAGCAAATATTAAAAACAGCCTATATTTGAAGTTAAATTTCTAGTGCATTGATAAATCTTACAACTGGTTTTTTGTAAGTTGCCACCAAATAGTCCAACGTGAGCTGCCTTCTGTAGAAGTCCAGCACATCACGGTAGTCTCCTAAGAAAATACACAAAACTTTATTAGGAAATGATTTTATTAGGATTGAAAATTGAAGTAACATGTAAGTTTATTTTTTTTTCAAAATAGGAAAATTTCTTGTGCCTCTTGTGTAGTTTAATAAAATTAAAATGAACGTCTGACTAGACAAATAAATTTAATTTGATCATTACCTCTTAGCATGAATTGTATCACTCGGACAACGTCTCCTCCAGCACAAAATGCTTTTCCTTTTCCCTATAGGGAGAAATTGAATCAGAAAGAAGACTGAGACAGATGAAAAAATCAAGGAGAAACCCTAAAAGGATGTAGACATGATGTGATTTTAAACATAATTTTATTTGTAGCTCCATTAACATTAAATTGTAAAAATATTCTATTTCAGGAAAAAGTGTGTTGGTTCTAATTAAAGCCGTAAGAGAAAAGAATGAACAAATAGAGATCACCATATTTGCGTGTGCTTTACCTTTACAATAACAAGTCTAACTTGCGGATCTAGTTCATACTCTTGGAAAGTTCGTAACAATTCAGCAATCTGCAAAGTTAAAAGAAACAAAATGTAAAACAAGAATATTATATATGTTGTTACTATTCAACTATAATTATTTCTTATGGTTCTATCTCTCTCTCTTTTTCTTTTTTTGGTTTCCTACCCGATATCCGGTACCCTCATTGGAGCTCGACTAATCCGGATTCGCACCGCGTAAGGCTCATTTCTTGGGGAAGCGCTCCTTACCAGGATTTTTCCATTCTTAGAGCTCGAACCCGAGACCTCTGATTAAAGATGGATAAATCATATCCATCTCACCACAACCCTTGTCAAAGGAAGATATTTGAAAAAATGATATAAGTAGACCGTCAACATACCATGTCGAAAGTCAAGCAATTCAATTGTCTTGGTCTATTTAAAGTGACTTTTCGCACGCAAGACGTAGCTTCAAGCAGTACCTGTAAGAGGGGAAGAATTTGCTATTAATTATTTTATTAATAAAATTAATAAGGAACTGCATAAATTAAAGTCAATTCCGGAAAATGTAACCATATCATAATTAGGTGCTTGCAAATCTACCTGCAGTCAAAATACAAGTTTGGCATAACCCACTAACTTTAATCCAAATTTATATTTGAATTATAAATTTCACTTAATATATATTATATGTCACTTTGAGCAAATAGAACTCATATACTAAACGCATAAACTTAAAATGATGGATCTACTTATAAGTCGATCATAATTTAAGTACAAAATTTGCTCATGGTACAATGCTTTTATAATTATGAAGTTTATATACTCCATCTACCAAGTAATCACTTGGCAATATCGTCATAATTTATTACAATGTACTTTATCTTAGTCTTAATTCTTCATGTTTGTCGCAATTCCTTTATTAGTGAATTGTTAGATATTAAGGATTTAAAACTAAGGTACACTTGTCACTGGCAACAAAACTTTGCATGATAGTGGATTATAAAACATTTAATTTACAGTTATCTATTTTTCCATAGAACTAATTAAGGGTGTTAATATATCGCGAAATCCTGACTTATTAACGATTAATTTAACCAAATTCAAATAATTAAGAACAGACAAGACAAGTTATGAAATCTGGTGTAGTATATCAAAATACAAAATAGAACTCGAGGCAGAGAGAGAGAGGAAACAGAAAAACATATTGCGGTATGTTTTTATTTATAAATCAAAGTACAGTTCTCAATCAATTTTTTTTTCCATTGTCTGCTGCATTAAATGAAGATGGGGAAATCGACCTTATTTTTGAAGAGAGAAAGACGAAATATTGTTTGCCATAATGAGAATATTGTACTTGGAGAGAAGAGTTTCTTTTTGTTTTTTCCTTAAATTTTAGTAGGCATTTGGCCATAATCTGATTCTTTTTTTTTTAGAAAAAGGTTGAGTCGAAAAATCATATTAGAAAATTAAAGTTGTGTGACGACTGACGTATATTTCACTTGAAAAGAAAAATAATCCTGTGAGTGGACAAAAAAATTATATTAAAAAAATTTGAAAAATTGGTCTAACCCATTATTTGATTTTTCAAAAAACTCTAACTTCAAAAAAGGTTGAAAAAGTCTTAAAATTTCATGGACAAACATATTTTTCAATTAAAAACGAGCATTATTAATTTGTAGTACAATTTTTTCTCCTTGTGTTCTGCATAAGATGGTAGATTTGGTACTTTCCTTCTCACATTTCAAAGATCATACATAGATCAGAGTTGAAATTGTGTACTCCATTTACTACAGACTACAGTAAAATTTATACTCTAGTGTGACACATTGCTTAGTGCATATAGAAGTTATACAATCATAAAGATTCAATGTGGCATATTGCTTTCTCGTCCTTCTGTGCTAAGATGAGAGAATATGTCGCACAAGATCCTTTTTCTTTTATTTCTTTTTCCCTTTTAAATTAAATTAAATTGCAATTTAGAAACGAAATTTTTAAAACGCTTTAAAACAATATACTGCTTTAAATTTATTTGGACAAACTTAGCATGCTAAACCCATCTTGGTTAAAAAGGTTTCTAAAAAAGTGAAACGTAGTAGGAGTATTTGTTTTCAAGAGAACGTCGTTTTCCAAACTTAATTGAACATATGGTTTTCATTAATATGACCTAGGAGTAATATCGAGATCTTGTACATAGTTGGTGGGGACCTAACATTTCAGTAACAAAATGGTACGCCTATATGCTACTGAGCCTTGAACAGATTTCTCATACAAATCACCAAACTCAATGCTTAATATATACTACCTCCGTTCCACAATGGATTACATGTTTCGGATTTCGAGAGTCAAATGAGTTTAATTTTAACCGTAATATTTTCATGTCTTTTAAATATTTTAAATTATTAATTATTGTGACTTATAATACTTTTTATGTAGTTTCAAAATATATAAACGTCGTTCCAAAAAACTTAAAAATGATATATGTAAATTTATGGTCAAAATGAACTCGTTTGACTCTCGAAATCCGAAACATATCATCCATTTTGAAATTTAGGGATAATACATCAATGCCCCTGAAATTTTATCTATAGTATTACTTTTGGATTATCTATTTATCCATACAACCAGTGATATCGGTTATAAAGAGGCCACTTGGGCCAAGATATGTATATGATCGTTCCTATTTATATAGTCGAAACAAATTCAAGAAAGTTGCATGGTCTAGTAGTGGGCTCTTTCACACAGAGAAAAACACTTTAATTTGGGTTAACTTTTCACCCTTTCCATTTTATATGTGGTGTTCGAGTGGATAGGACATTTAGGAAATTAAAGAAAACTTCTGACAAATAGTATAAGTTACCCTAAAAACTTATACTACTTAGTTTTAAATATATTATAATGTGTCTATAATTTTAAGAGCATGTCATTAAAGATAAATAAAAAGTTTAAAATTAATTAGAGGCTTTTCAAATGTCGGAATGTACTTTTCTCTAGCTGACAACTGAAATAGTGTTTTATTTTCTTATAGAAAGCCGTGAAATTAAAAAAAAAACTGTAAAAGAGAATAAAATATACCTTGTTAACGTCGCGGTCCGTCGAGACGCTAGAGGCCATGTCCTAGTTTTCGTCGAAAAATATTTGTTCTCTGGAAAAAAGGAAAGAAAATAACCATCACAAGAGGAAGAATAATGAACCAACATATAACTAAAAGAACCATTGAGAAGAAGGAAGCAAGTTGAGGAGCTTTTCTTATTCAAAAGTAAAAGAGGAAGAAAAAAAAAAAACAAAACAAAAGAGAAGGAGATCAAGGGAAAATGACCAGTACGTAAGGAAACCTGAAATGATGAGAAGAGAAAGAGTTGCAGATGCTGCAGTGCATGGGATATGTTGATTTTTATTGGAGATGGCAGCCAGCCAGCCACTTAATGCATTTATTGTGATTTGGAAAGTAGGTTTGGAGACAGCTAAAGTGTAAATTTATGGCCTTTAAGATTTGGTATCCATGAAGTTGTTGACAAAAATTTTTGAGTATGTCTTTTTTGGAAAATGTGTTTGGATTACCAAAAAAAAAGTTTTTGGGGAAATAATTAAATCTGACTACTATGTAGTACTCCCTCCTGTCCATATTATTTGATGTTTTGGGTGTTTTCACGGGTATTAAGAAAATTATTTTTTGGCATTAATTAGCAATATAATTGACTATATTAGCTTTTATTTAAGCTATTATTACTTATTATTTTGTTTAAAGTCATTTATTAACAAGGGGTGATATTGTAAAATTCCATTTTGATTTTTGAAAAGATCAAATATTGTGGACCACGAAAAAAAAAAACTAAAACATCAAATAAAGTGGACAGGAAGAAGTACAAGTTTTTCAAACAAAATTTGTTACGTAAACTGAGTATCTCTTAACATTTCATAGTATGCTTTCCTGAAATTTTGAATTTATTATGTTTACTCTCATCGACTGAATTGCCTTAATTTCTATCCTATTACGTGCAAGTAGGTTAGTAGAAATTAAATAATGGATTAGTATATATGTGATTGACAAGAATCTGTTCTTGTATTTCGACAGTGGAATATATATAGGTAATCGGATTATTATGTTTCGTTCCTTTTGCACTAATCTTCATTTTTTTTTTTTTTGGTTTTTCACCCGGTATTCGGTACTCTCATTGGAGTCCGACTAATCTACCTTTCCATTACAACATAAGTTGATAATGAGTGTTGTAATTCGTCAGTAGAGGCATAAGCGGCGATGGTGGTCATGGAGGTACGGGTGGATGTGTAGATCTAGATATATTTTGGATGAGTTTTGATTTAACGAACTTATTTACAATTTTCTGTTAACACATGTCACTTATTCACAGCTATATTGAATATTACTCCCTCCGTCCTAAATTAGTTGTCGTTTTAGGAAAAATGGTGTGTCCCAAATTAGTTGACACTTTAGAATTTCAAGACAAAAATTGTTAGTCTTTTCCAATTATATCCTTAATAATTAAATAAATTCTCAACAAAATTTAATAGTCAAACATTAAATAGGAGTAACATAGTAAAATACACACTCTATTTAATGATTTTCTTAATAGGCGTGAAGAAGCTAAAAGCGACAACTAATTTGGGACGGAGTGAGTACTTGCCAACTATATTGGAGCTGATCCGTTCCCGAAATTTTGATTTGCTCCATTATTATTTGCTCCATTACTCATCAATACACCACTAAATGAATGACATGTGTGCTTCTTATTATGAAAAGTTGAGATTACTTTTTAACTTATTCTCTATCTTTTATTAAATTCTATTATTGGTAACAATTGAAAATAAAGCATAAAAGAGTTAAAATATATTTATTTAATATTTTCTTCATCTTTTATTCAAATATAAATTTACCAATTATTTAATTGAGATCCAACAAAATTTTTGAACTTGACAAGGAAATATGCTACTAGATTTGACCTATTCTTAGAGTTTATTACTTTTTATATAAAATAAACTTGGAATAAGTTTTTACCTTTAGAAAATCACCATGGGTTTAATTAAGTTGGGCAATCTTTTTTATGAAGAAAATCTTATTTCATTATTACTTACCTTTTTCAAAAATATACCTTTTAAATAATTTATAATTTTATAATATATATATAATCCAGACATATATATATATATCGTTGTAATGTTTATATAATACTCTTTTATGGATAGTTCATTATGTATGCCATATATTTACAGGCAGATCTACCTATAGTGAAGGGGTATCAATTTGCGGAAAAATACAATGTGTAGATGAGTAAAGAAAAATTTTGTACATGTATATACTTTATTATGTGTTGAGTCCGTTTAATTTTTTTTATATATCAATTTATTTCTATTTTGATACTGTTAACAAAAATTTAAAATTCCGGCACTGCATATATTGGTATATGTTATATATAGTAGTATATTCTTAGTATTTCCATCTCATGTATTCTAATATTAACATAATATATTATTTTTTTTATGAAATAGTTCTGGTATTCTATGTATTGGTATATGGTATAAGGTGTATTATAGAGATTAAAGTAAAATTTTACTAAGTGTTATATGAGAAATTAAAATACTAAGAATTGGTAAAAGACTATCAAGATAGTAAAATCGAAATTCTAAAACTTTTGGAGGTATTTTTTGAAATTAAAACTTTTCAAGTGGTCTTTCACTTAATCTACTTAATTATTAATATCCTCCACCCAAAACCCTACACCTAACTAAATAAAACGGCTAAACGTTGGGGAAGATTTATAACTCTGCCAGAAAATTCTTTCAATCCACAAATTGTATTAGAATCTGTTCAATTACTGTTATACCAATAGACTCAAGTCGTGGTTGCTGATCCATCCTGCATAAACGGTAAGTCTCCTTTCAACTACGTACGATCTCTTTATTTCAGTTTATGTGACGTATTTCACTTCTGAGAATCAAACTCCATTAGTTTTAAATATTTTAAGACATATTTTTTCACAATCTTGATATGAAAAAGAGATAGCAACTTATAATATTTTTTGTGTAATTTTTAAATTTCTTAATTTTAATTTTAAGATATTTGAGTTAATTTAATCAAATGTATCTTCAAAGATTAAGGGCAATGAGGGAGTAGCTATGAGCCTATGACCAAGTCGAAAATTTGATATATCAAGTTGAATATAGCAGGGACTGAAAGCTAAAATAACACAATATATATCTCACACACCAAATCCTCCATCTTTTCGCATAATAAATTAAAAAAATATGTTTAGAAACGTATTTCTGGCCCACAATTTTTTACAGAACTACTAGGAGAGTTTGGAATCATATCATACTGTTGAATAATTTATGTTGTGCAACGTAAAGATCCAAAAGTATTTGATATTTTAAGATTTTTTTTCTTTATCTACGCATTATGTTGTACCGCCTATTAATCTTTATATAAAATATTTTTTACCACAAAGAAAAAGAAACTTAATAAACAACCTCAAAATAGACCTTCCAAGAGCAGCTGTTAAAGTGATAACTTGAGTATAAATGGAGTGCATGGCCTCTCATACTCAGTCAAAATTTTTACTACTTTAATACTCCCCGTTCCACTTTAGATGAACTCATTTGACATTGCATGGAGTTTAATAAAGAGAGAAGATTTTTGAAATTTGTGGTCTAAAATACGTTATAGATATTTGTGTGGCTACAAATCATCTAGGGATGAGTAAAAGTGAATATTTCTTTCCAAATTTAGAAAGAGGTCATTCTTTTTTAAACAGACTAAAAAGGAAATAGGTTAATCCTTTTTTAAACAGAGGAAGTAAAACATTTATTTGTTACCTTGATATAGCATGTTTTGTGGGCTACATTTTCGAAAGGTCTGATGAATACTTACTCTACATGTTTTGTTATCCCCCCTCAATAAATGTTGACATTGACTGGTGGGTTGGAAATGAAGTTTTTTGGCTTATCAATTACACTAAAAAGGAATGGGTACCTTACGTCACCTTTGTTGGCCTGATCATTCCTATAGTCTCATCTGTCTTGTGTGGAAATTTTGAGATCTGAAGTTAGGTCTAATATGATTTGTTTGTACTTTATAAATCGTTCAAGAGATTAAAATCTTATCCTATTTAATGCATTTGATCTCTAGTTGGTGAAAATAGAGGTTGAAAATGTACGATCGACCTTTGTTGATAAATTGATTGTTCTTTTTTTTTTAATTATTATTATAAGTTGTACATTTTCTAGGCACATATTCTATTGAAACGTTACAGACATAAAAATTTGGCCCACATGTCACTTTTGCCACTGATATTTGGTTTGAAACCACTTTTTTTTACTGGTTTTACGTGAGAAGCTACTTTTTGGAACTTTAATCTTTGTAGGCTAAAGTTCAAACCTTGTGGATTGAATTTCATGTCTTTGTTATGAAGTTCGACTTCAATACGTAAGGGATGAATTTTTAGGTATAAATGCGTAAACTTCAACCTCCAAAAACTGATCTCTCATGTAAAATCAATTAAAAAAAGTAACCTCAAACCAAAGACCATGTCAAAAGTGGTCTCTATGCACTTTTCCCAACCCCCTCCAAAGCTCCAACCACCTTTGTGTATGTTTTCTTAGTATCCCATGATTTTATCACGTGGTATGTGTGCAAAATTATATCTAATGAAGGATTTAATTGAATCTCTAACATAAAGCAACTTTATATAGTATTAAAATTAGTTCAAAAATTATTTTAGATCACAAGTTGAAACCGTGCAATGATATGATGGGTTAGCATTTTTCTTATTGTCATATTATGTTAAAGTTAACTCGAGTCTTTTTATTTTGGACAATACAGATGGACAACAACAATGTACCTAGGCAGCTGACTGCTGAGGCAGCAGCCCAATTACAAGAAGGCATCAGCTTAGTGTTTTCGAGATGGACTGCTCTACAAATGGCTGTTGAGAATGAGTGGGGTGGCAGAGGCTCTCGCCAGAAATCCCATCAACTTGTTCTCGACATTGTTTCTGCTTTCACAAATCCCCACAGTACTTCCTTAACGTTACTCATACAATTAATCTCTTATAGGGGCAGAGTTTCAGTCTAACTCGTAACTTTGATCAAAATCCTGTATATATTTTAAAATTTTGGTTAATACGCATAAATTGTTAATATAGAACTCTTAACTTAAAATGAGTAGAACCCTTAAGCTTCAAAACTTGGCTCCGCCTCTGCCGAGCTGATATATAGCCTATTTTTTTAATCATTTGATTGGAATTTTAACTATTTGACTGATTGTTTATCCCCCCACCCAACCCTCGTGGTGCAGGAGAAGTTTATATTGAAGATCTAAAAGTCATGCTTAATGACCTTATGGATTCTCTAGAAACTGTAGTTGAAGATGACATTGAATTTGAGGAGGTATAGTGCTGATTCGTTAACATTTTTTTGAGAAGTAATGTGAACTCTCTGTCATGCAATCTCTATCATCATATATTTTGGCTGTTAGCACAACATAGAACAATCTTAGGAATGGTTTTGTAGACGACAAATTTAAGTGGAACAATCTTTATACAATGAAAAGACCGACAGTTTATCCAGCAAATGCCCTAACCCTTATACATAGCCATGAAATCAGTGATGGACAGTGAAGGGTAGAAAATAGAAATCAAATACAGTACATTATAGGACAAGATATTGATGGAGAAAAGAATGGGAAGTAAAAGCCAATGTAGATGTAATGGGAGTAGTTTTAAAGGCCTAGAACCTTGATATTAGAGTATAATGGTGGTGAATGAGAATGTGCAAATAGCTATGCTTTTTAATTAAAAGAGAACCAGTGGCATCCATTTGGAGCTAATCTCCCATTGTTCTGGCATTTGTTGCATCAATCTTTGTGTTTCAATTGTCAAGCTGACTCTAAGTATCTTATTTAATTCAATGACATTGAGTAGTTTACTAGACTTAAAAAATGAGAAATATCCTCTGAACATTATCCAGGGGATTAATTGATAGTTTCAGGATAGTTGGCCCCCAGGTTTTTGGTATAGCGGTAAGAGAGTAGCCTATGATGTTTGGGTTAGATCGTAGGTCACGGGATTAAACCGTACCACTGACAAAAGCCTGGTATATAAGTTGCGAAGGATAGAGGGGATAAACCATTATACAACCATCCCCTGCAGGCCCTCAAAAATTTCTCACTTATCAGAAAATTAATTTCAGGATACCTGACAATATGAAAGTCATTTTGAAGTTTCCCCTCCTCCATGATGTACTCTGTGTCGCCCATAGAAAGCCACTTTCATTCTTCTTGCTTATGTCTTCTGTTGCTTGCTCCTTCACCTGAGGTTTCAGTTAGACGGCATCTAGCATCGCAAAGCAATAGGCTAATGAAATGAATGGGGCGAATATTTCTATTTTATTCTTTTTGCTGGTTATTATTTCCTTCTATTTAACCAAATGAAATATTTTGCCTCCTAGGATCTTCTATTAAGGTAGGAGATAATTGGAGATGATTGCACTTTTTCAAAATAGTTGTACATATATGAGGAGTAAAGTGGTAGTGTGCCAAACAAAAATCATCTATAACTGTCATTAGATAATTTAATAACTGTACAATCATCTATTGAGCAAGGTGTTGGACACAATTCTGACATTTGCTTTCAACAATCTGTTTTTGTCATTTCAATCAGATAGCTTTGAAACTGATGTATATGAATGAAGAGTGTTTGGAAGGGAATTTCAATTCAATCAAATTGCTTAGAGAAACAAATGGTCAGAGGAGTGCTCCTACTTATTTCAGACAAGTATGTATATACCCTTATCATTAGGATATGTTGTTTTACAACTGGAAGGACATCTTCTTTGCTGCTTTTTTTTTTTTTTTTTTGGCAAGCAATGAGTAATTTTAGTAATGAAACATGTAACGAGAAGGTACCAGAAAGGCGCACAAGTCTTAAACTTATACAAAAGACTAGCTCCCTACTGAATTTAACAATTCCAGAACCTCATTTATACTGAACATTGTAGCAACTAAATATGTTTTGCAAACACCATACTCAATAACGGATAATGCACGGAGGAATGTGCTTCCAGAGCTTCTTCCGACTTATTTCCCGACTCTGTCTCTGCCAGCTGATTGAGTAGGCTATTGAGGTTCTGCGGAATTTCCCAACATACTCCATAAGAGAAAACAGATCCCTAGGTTAGATGCAATGCATCAGCAGATAGCTAATTGATTCAGCATCCGTTTCACATAAAAAGCATCTATTGTGTAAATTTTATCCTCTGAGATTAGCAATTGTCAGACAGGTTCCATATACAGCCAGCCAGGCAGCCAGTGCAAGCAACTTTAGGAGGTGCCTTGGTTTCCCAAAGTATCTTCCAAGGCCAAATAGGTTCATCTTCATCTGCTTTTCTCTGTAACATTTCGTAGGAACTCTTCAAAGTGGAAATTCCACTCTTGTTGGCTAACCAAATCTGAGAGTCTTCAATGCCTTCTTCAATGGTACTAATATTCTGCAATTTCTGCAAAAAGGTACACACTTCAGCCTTCTCCCAGTCATTAAAATTGATGATTCCAGCCAGAACTGGATAAACACTGTGCCACCAAGGAGCTCTTATTTTCAACCATATCTGAATATAGTTGGGAATAAATCATTAAGCAGACATTCATTGCGCCATCTATCAGTTCAAAGCTTGATTTTTCTACCATTCCTGATTTTCAATTTAATATTGTTGTAAAATTCTTCCCACAAATTGCGATGTTTCTCTGCTTTCATAACTGCGACTTGGCGGGCTGCTCTGTTATAACTATACCATAGCATAAAGTGTGGTGAAGAGGAGTTTAAGCAATCAGATATTCAATAAATGCTAACTGCATGGCATGATGCTGGTTTTATTTTGTGTACTTGCCCTACTTTTCTTAGGAATAAGAACTTGAGAAAAACAAGGAGAAGTCTAACCCATATTCCACAGTCGTGGAAGAATGGGCAAAATCCGGGTTACTCGAATCTTTTTCCCCCATAATTGAACAGTTATACAAGGGAGTTATCATATGATGTTACATTTGTGCATATATATTTTTATGATGTTCCAGGGTGCTAGTGATGATGATGATGATATTAGTGATGATAGCAGTGATGGAAATGAGAACTTGGGTGAGAATGCATCAGATATGGCAATTGATGCAATGGAACCCCAATCAAATTTGGGCCGGGACTTGCTAGTTGAATCTACGCTGGACCAGCAAGCTGAAATGGAAGAGGATGGGTGGACAAAAGTTAGCTCCAGGCGTAACAGAGGTAGAAAAAATTAGCACCATTATATGGTAATACGAAACCAAATATTTTTCTCTACCCCTTGAACTTCTTGCTTCTAGGTGAGAATTTCTATTTTGAACTATATTATCTTCTATGTTAAAGTAATAAATTATTGCGCTTCTACAATGCTTTGCTCTCTCATTATGTTAGTAATTTTTTTGGATTATGTGCAAGAATCACGTAATCAGTTTGTGCTAGTGTAATGATGCACTTTCCTAGTTCAATGTTATTAAAGTGATTTGTTTGTTTACCCTCGTACTGCTCTAATCCGTATCCATGAGAAGCATAGAACCAAACTTAATGCATTCTTGCTCATTGTGTTGAATGCATGTTTGTGTTGCTTGTCGCTTAAATTATATTGAATTGTTTTGTTAAATTTGTTGTTACGTAATGAAGAAAAGCGTCATTTTATATTGTATGCTCATTTATTCAGATGTGTAGTGTGTTAGTATTTTAAATGTCGTTCTCACAAAACAATACAATATGATATGATATATTATGAATCATTATGTAGCAACCATCTAAACAAGCTATAAAGAGACTAAATGTTTAATTAAGGTGAGGAGATTGTATATCACTTTTGATTAGCTAATAAATATGTATATAGAAAACATGTGACATTCATTGATCTGGTGTAAATACTAGGGAGAATTAGTTTTTACCTCAAGTTTACTACAGCTAATTACTGGTCTCTTCTATGGTGTACACCCCTGATACTTTCTAAGTTCCTTCGTTTTGTTTTTCCATTAAAAGACGAAAAAGATATCATAGGAATATGCTCCCCACGTTTCTCAACATCATAAGGAAATAAAGATCTCACCCTTAGCTACTAATTCTCCTTCTTTCATAGATTTGAATACTAACAAGGACAGAAACAAGCCTCTTGGGAAGATTATATAGATGGAGTTCCGAAAATAAGGGCGGGCCATTTTACTGTTATAGAGCACGTACAATATTTATATAAATAACGCTATACATTCACATACACAACGTTATTCATAAATTATGTTCTCGTTAATCAAGTTTTGTCAACAAAGGAGTGCATGTTACCTACAACAAATGCTACTATGATAACACAGAGCCATCTTTATGAACTTTAAAATTACATGCTTCATCGAGGTGTTTTGATCCCTCTATGTTGCCTGGACAAGAATAGATTGCTGACATATAAATAGAGCTCTAAACGAAAAAGCTCAAATGAGGGACAAATGAAAAAAGAACAGAATAAAAGGACATTGATTTCTTGCTATGTCACCCTTTCTATTAGCAATAGAAAATTTAATTCAAATCCTAACGAAAAATATGCTCAGCTCAGGTCCATTGGTGCCATTGGGATTCATCATATAATAGGTCTCCGAGTCCTTTGATCCAACAACACGTTCAAAAAACGCTCTCATGTAAGTAAGCTCTCCTTCTGCGGAGTCAGCATTCTGACTCGGCAGAACGCCAGCGCCCATGGAGGCTGCATGCAGATTCTGCATGACCTTCAGATCATCTTCTGTAGGCCCTCTTTTTACAGCATAGCCAGCTTTTCGCCCATTACAGTACATGGTCCATATAGGTTCATCGATAAGTTTGAGTTTCTCGGACGGGTTCTTTTCACACTCAAGTGCAATTCTTACAAGGCCTAAGCCCATATCTTGGAGAAGTTTACCAGTTTGAATGGATAGTTCTAGAACAAGCAACGGAACGCTTCTGGGGTTTTCTTGAATAGCAAGATTAACCCTAGCTTTCCTGCACCCGAAAAGGGTGCCTGTCATTTGTTTCCCTCCATGTATGTGTCCTTCATGTGCCCGGCTTCCTTGGATGGAAACCGGCATCTTACATGGAGGGTTGATGACAGGAAATGAACGAAAAACAGACTTGACTGCACGTCGGAAAAGTTTTGTGGATTTCCATTGACCTTTCTTGTGAGATGATTGTTGCAAGAGAACTGGGGCAGCAGGTATCCGGGAGGGTGATCTATCGGGAACCACCACATTTCGGGGTTGAGAACGGCCAATGGGCAGTGTTTTAGGTGATGGCATTATGTGTTAAGTTTCTTGAAAGAGCAACGAGGCTTGTAAACAATTTAGAAGGGAGATATATGATATGCCATAAATATATTCGTAGACGTGGTGGCGGGGAGTGTAATATGAAGTAGATGAAGTGGAAAGCACGTATGTATGTGTTTTCCTAAATATGTCTTCGTGCTGATTTTATTTTGTTTGAGGCTTTAAGGGACCATGTTGACTTTGGTTAGGTAGCTTTCAGCCTTTAAACGGTTACAAAAATGGAAGATTGATTTGATTAACATTGAGTCCAAGAAAGAAAGACAAATACCCAGAGTATAGTTGGAATTACCATTTTATACATGTCATGTAAGAGTTTTTCATTAATATTAAAATTAAAGGATTCTCAAATATAGATAGGTGTATCTTTTTTTCGAATTGATTACAAATGACAAAGTGCTTAAGGTAAAATAGAACAAAGAGAAATGGAATACTAGTATTTATGAAGCTTGGATAAATATTCCTTTTAGATGATTGACTTGCAACCATGTATATTTGTATGTATCTTATGCTATGCTCTACCACTAATAATTGACTAGTTTTCTAAGCAGGTGCCGTGGAGCTTAAATCAACCTGGAACATTTTTTGTTTGATGCGGGCTAGCTAATTTGGACGGCAAGAACCATCTCTAATTTCCCGGGTTCCTCTTGAGTTTAGTTTCAAAGACCCCCTAGACTTGAGAGTAGATTCAGTTCTACCTAAGATTCTATATGAAGGAACAATAGAGAAACCATATAAATTCAATATTTACGTATTGATTCCAGTATAACAAATTTAATATTTACGTATACTCTAAAATGCAGGACAGGAATGTGAAGTGCAAGTAAAACCTTCAGAACAGAAAGGGGGATCTCAGAAGACCTGCACTTCGATCTTATAGATGATGTTTTTCCATTATTTCCTTGTTGGTAACACTTGCAAGTTCAAAAGAGTTACAAATTAATTTTACTGAAAAAATGATCTAGGTTGAGGGATTTTGGTTTAAACCTGTTGCAGCAAATCAAATTGAATCACGCATACACGCACAATGTAATGGTAAGTTTACTAGTGACACAATCACCCTATGGATGTAAAGACGGTTCAAGTTTAAAATGACAATTTTTCGTATATTCTTCAGAATTAGGATCTTATCATTTTATCAACTAATTAGCCTATGGAGACCACACTCCTTTTGAGTCCTTGATAGCGAGAATAAGCAACTAAACAGTGATCATTCATCTAGATAAATGGACTTGCTGTCAAATAATAACGCACAAATCCTCTTTCGCCACATCAAATAGTAACTTGCTTAGCTGCAAAACTGTAATTTGAATCAAAAATATCTCCAATACATTAGGTCTGCAAACCTTAAGCCCATAATTAAGGCGGCCAAGAAAGAAACTGAAAACCACTAGTAGTTGAACAGATAGTCATAAACCTATGAAAACACTGAATCTAAGAATCAGCAATGGTGACCTCAACCTCAACACCAGGTTCGATGGTGATTGAGGTGATCTGCTTGACAACATCTGGGGAACTGAAAAGGTCAATCACACGCTTGTGTACCCGCAGCTCAAACCTGTCCCATGTATTTGTTCCTGTCATTGAAATGAAATATTTAGTTCTGTCAACAATGAGTAACATCCCAAAAACATAAATCAGAGATCACTCCTTTTGGTCAAAGATATCACATTCATATCTTATGTTAACTGTTCCAAAATATCATATAATAGAGCAAGTGAGATTGAATAAATCAGCAAACATGGATGAAGGTAAGTCACTTGTAGTCTTAGACAACATCTGCCAAAAGGTTCAGCGGAGACAATGTTTTCTAGAGTAATCAATTCTCTAATCTCACCATATAACATCAGTATTAAATTGTTTGGTACACAAAATAATATGCTTGTGACTAACGAATTCAACTACGCCAAGTTTCACAAACTAAGAACCAATTAAGCCCAGAAATACTAGCATTTCAAACAGGAAAAAGAAAAACTTGAAACTAGACAAATCATATTTGTACAATCACAAAAACAAGCTCAACCATAGAATTACCTTCTCCACAAGGAGACTTCCTAGTGGTAATGTTTAGAACCTTTGTAGGCATTCTCACAGGTCCCTTTACCCTGAGGGTCTTGTCCTTGGCACCACGAACCAAATCAGCACACACTACATTCATAAGTCGAAAACAATAAATGTAGAAGTCAGCAATTGATATATATCAAGAATCGAGTCCACTTACTACAATGATATCAAAATCACATATTACCACATCAGTAAGCTTCTATAACAATTAAATAGCCTTTATGGTAATAAAGGAGCTAGTCTTTTACCCTTATATTCATAATAAGACTAACTTCCTAAGTACTCGTATCGAAATATCTTCATTGCTCTCACCATCTGTGCCTCAAAACTCTCCAACAGTTGATGTTTTTTTCAATAAGCGAGAAATCATGGGGGCACTCTGTCTGAAATTTAGTAGATAATAAGCCCGACTCTACCTCTCTCCACTTAACTACCAGGCAGTGGGTTTGAACAATTGAGGTATCCACACGTCATAAACTAAAGCTCTTACCACTGGACCAAAGCCCTCGCCATAAAATCCTTCAACTATATTCCGAAACTATCTACAATATAAAACTATTCCAAATACAGAGGCTTCACAATCCAATCATATCAAACATCATCGAGCTACGGGTTAAAATCATCATCTACAATTGTGCATTTTATCATAAACTACCATTGACTTTCACCATAATAAAACTAAAAATGAAAGCCATACTCTAGTAGAAAAAAGAAACTAGAACTATACATTTCCTCAATAATGTTGAAGGTAGAAATCAAAATAAAACAAACAAGATCTAGAAGCATAATCTTAATTAATCAACTTAAACATATATAAAGAAATACTGAGTAAAGTGATTAGATAGGCAAACCTTTTTCGAGATTCTTAACGTTCTTAGAAGAAAGAGTGATTCTAATCTTATGAATCTGCTGCTGTGGCTCTTCTAGCCCTGGTTTTGTTGGCTTCATTGCTGCATATGTCGCCATACTTTGATTCTTTTTGCTGTATGAGTGCTTAGATTACACAAAGATGAAGAATACGTAGCCGCAGCTTCTTTGATAATCTATGGAGAAGTAGATTTTTAGTGTGCCCAGTGTTTATATGTATACAACTAGGGTTTATTAGCCTTTATTAGTCCTCAATGTATAGCCCAATTTGCTCTGTCGTCCTGGCCCAGCCCATAAGGATCCCAAGTTTTTTCAAGAATTTCAGGGGAAAGTGCATGAGAGGCTATTTTTGACGGTGGTTTTTTATATGAGGTAACTTTTTTTTATTACTCCCTCCGTCCCAATTTATGTGGCACCATTTCCTTTTTTGTTTGTCCCAAAATAAGTGGCACATTTCTTTATTTGACAACTATTTAATGCATCATCTCTATTTTACCCTTGTTGGGCCCTACATGCTTTTAAACCTACCAATAACTTTTTTATTACTCAAATCTTCTCTCTCCTACTTTTTTAAGGATAAAATTGATACTTAACAAGGTCAACCTCTATTTTCTTAAACTCCGTGCCCGATCAAATGGTGCCACATAAATTGGGACGGAGGGAGTAATTTTTTGCATGAGCGACCACTTTTTAAAACTTCAATCCTTGTGTGTTGAACTTAATACAAGTTCAACCCACAAGGGTTTAAGTTCAATTTAGTCCACCACAAGGGTTGAAGTTCAACTTCAGCCCACAAGAGTTGAAATTTACGCATTTATACCTAAAAGTACATCCCTTACGGATTGAAGTTGAACTTCATAACATAGGCATGAAATTCAACCCGCAAGGTTTGAACTTCAGCTCACAAAGATTGAAGTTCCAAAAATTGTCTTCTCATGTAAAACTTATAAAAAAATTGGCTACAAACCAAACACCAGTGGCAAAAGTGGCCTATAGACTAAATTTTTACAGAATTTCACCACGGGGCCTCACAAAACACGCTTCGTGTTGTCTTTTTGTCCCTACTTAAAAATATTTTAGCAAACTGGTGAGTATTTTAATTCTTCAAGTTATGAATCGACAAGTATTACCTCTTCGAAAAATATCAAAGGGCAAGTAATACGTAATAGAAAGTGGGAAGAGATTTTGAAGGGGCAAGTGTAGTTTATGTGAAAGAGGGTCAGAGTCAAGTAGTGTCAAGTGTTGTCTTACGAGAAAAAGAAGACGGGATACGGGCGTCATTACATAATTTTATAGGGATGTTTTCATCCATAATTTATTTATTAATCTTAACGGAGGTCATACTTACAAAACTATTGTTAATAGAATCAAAAGGCAAATCATTGCCTATGGCGTCTTGGTTTTGCAATTACCCAAGTTTTTGGAAAGAGTAAACGAAGAGCGAATTTAGACGCATAATTTAAGTTTTAGTTAGTTTTTAAAAATTATTGAATTTTTAATTATTGGATTGAACTTCACACATTCAAATTTTAATTTACAGTTGCGGGTCTTAACTTCAAACCTTCAGATTTAAGGTTATTTATAGGCAGATTTTTTTTTTTAACCCCACCACTTCATCTCTCTTGGAATAACTAGTGGCCCTCCCACTTTTTGCTCCTACGAGGACTTGAACCCACAACCTCTTAAATGTAGGTGGAGGGTGCTTACCAGCTAACCAACCCTCACCTGTCTATAGGCAGGTTTGAAGTTCAATATATCGGCTAAAAAATAGTTTGTAAAAATAGGCTAGGACCTAAATAGTATGCCTAAAATAGACTCGCACGCAAAAAATTTATAAAAATTTTGACTGTGAGCCACTTTTGACTATGTTAGTCAAGCAGTAGCCTGTGTGCACAAATTCGTTAAAAAGTAGCCAAATTCGAAAAAATCTCAATATTTTATATTGGGATTTGTGAACAAAATTTCAAAATCCCAATAAAAATTGCTGGGATTTTGGACATGTTAGTTCAAAGTCCCAGTATAAGTTATGAAACTCCAAAATTTTTCTGAAACTTTCACCAAAGCTCCAGATTTTTTTACTGGAGTTTAGTTCAAAATCTCAGATGTTTGTACTGTGGCTAGTCTGGGTGTTGTTTTACGCTAAGAGACTGTAAGTATGCGGAGAGATAATTGGCTATTTCTCAATGAATTATAAAATGGTGGATGAAACTCATTTAGCGTGTACAAAAATTACAATCATCAATTTTTCATGAAATATTTACCACTTCAGAATTCCTAGCGAATTCCCAGGGTCTAAGGCTAGTTAACTTATATATCCAGCATCAGTGTCCTCGATGAGGTTTGCCCCGCGTACCCGGGATTCGCCTAGACTCAGCGCTGAACTCTTGTCCCACATCGACAAGGCTGACACAAAGTGGCTCTGACACCATCTGTAACAGCTCAGCCCGCTAGTGATACTGTCCGCTTTGGGCCTAGGCCTGTACGGCTTTAAAACGCGTCACTAAGGTCTAAGGCATGCTTAATTAAAAATACCTAGCATCTCTCCTGTGTTATGCCGATGTGGGATACTTAACCCTTAGCTGAGGTGTCACACTGTAAGTGCGTGGAGAGGTAATTTGACTATTTTTCAATAAATTATAAAATGGTGGATGAAACTCATTTAACGTGTCCAAAAATGACAACCATCAATTTTTCACGAAATATTTACCACTTCCGTTCCAAGAGAACTATCCAACTTCTAGCTCAACTTGCCTAAAGTTGTCAGAATTCCTAGCGAATTTCCTGTGGACTTTTTGTACTAAGTTATATTTATAAAATGCTATAACATGTTAGGGCCAAAATTTTTAAAATTTAATATTTCTTTTTAAAACTTTGCATCGATTTAAATCATGTTACATAAATTATAATGAATTTAATATTATCTAATTTTTGTTTAAACAATAAAAATTAGAATTCAAGTCTTGTTTTTGAGTCTTTAAGAGCTATTTATTGTCTTACAATTCAATTTATCCTTGATCAAGTTGCAAGTTATATATTCTTATTGTTAGTTGACTTTAAGAACTTTCAAATATTTTAAGTAAATCAAGATGAGAGATTGAGACAATTCTAGAGCACACAAGTTTAGGAGGGGACAGAGAAAATGTGTTAATTATATATATATTTGGATCTAACTCAGAACAAATGTTATGGTTAGATCTAACCGCGGCTTAATGACTGCTCCACCTTTGAAAGTTTGCAAAAAACGTAAACTTAATTGTGTTGAAGAAAAATTCAAAATTAAGTTTAATTTCTTTCCCACCGTCCTACATAAGGAAAACATTAACTGGGGGTATGTTTGGTCTATTGGGGAAGTCGTTTTCACAAAGACGTATTCTTGAAAAGTATTTTGAAAAATAATTTTTGGTGTTTGATTAGTGAGCGAAAAGTATTTTTCAGAACAAATATATGATATTAATTAATAACAATATGATCAAATTGGAGAATGTTGTGACGAGACTTTGAGTGCTAGAGATTAATAATACTAATATCTAGTACTCTCTCTGTTTCAGAATGGATGAACCTTTTCGCTTTTCGAAAGTCAAACTGGATGAATTTTGACCAACAATTTAAGATGATTTTTTTTATCATATTGATATGCGAAGAGTTGCATGTCATAGTACTTTTCGTATAGTTTTTGAATATGCAAATTTTTATTTGAAAATATTAATTTAATATAGCTTAATTTAGGTTAAAAAATTAGTCAAATTGACTTTTAAAAAGTGAAAAGATTCATTCTTTTTGAAATGGAGGGAGTAAGAATTAGTTGAAACATGTACAAATATGCAGTCAAAAAGGTGGTGGTAATTAAGGAAATGTCTTATATGCTCATAACTAAAGGAATATGTTTATTCGTTTAATGGAAAGTCTTCCAATTGCTTCCGTCGTACTCCCTAAACATCAAAAATAAAATTCCTCATTAAAACCAAATCTACTTCTCACGTTATTAGTGTCTTCCATATCCTAACTGGTCCTTATAAAATCATGAAGTCTAGCTTTTCAACTCTCATCCTCTCCTTAGAGCTCGCTAGCCTTTAATTCCTTAAGAGTAACATGGAGCGTGTCTAGACCATTATCTGTCTAGGTTAAATGGCAGTGGAGGAAATTAAGGGATTGGAATATTTTAATTGGACTAAAATTTAATTAAAGGTATTGAAATAAAAATATAAGTATATATTATATATAATAAAATGCACACATAAAATTATTGGGATTAAATCAAATTAATTTAAGTATAAATAGTTACAAATAAATACTAAATATTAAAATGCATTAATTTGAACAAACAACCACAAATTAACACGTATTTAACAAACATCTTAAGTGATGCAGAGTATATTATATAACAACATTTTAATATATTAATGTATAAGTAGAGATAATCACACGTAAATGCATGCCTTCTAACGCAAATTTGCTCAAATTATCAATATTACATATTTAATTTAAATTATAGCTAATTATGAAAAATGAGCGACAAAATTAGGTGTTAACATATACCTTACAACTAAATCAGAGCTGGCTATTTATAGTTGTAAGATGGCCTTGTGATTCATCACCAGATACCAATAAACTCAAACAAGTCTGCTAAACTTTGTAGACTTTGTATGGCACCTACCAGTGACAACTTGCTACTAACATGTTTTTCATTCTTTTCACATTTTGTATGGGATGGACCCAACATGTATTAATATGAAGCCAAAAAGTTAAGGTCCCTAAACATCAATTCCTCATTAAAACCATATCTTCTTCTCACGTTATTGCTCTCTTCTCCTAACTGGTCCTTATATAATCAAGAAGTCTAGCTCTTCAACTCTCACCCTCTCCTTAGAGCTAGCTAGCCTTTAATTCCTTAGAGTGACATGGAAGAAGTTGTTCAAGTCATCTCTACTTGTTTAGTTGGAGGTACAAGTAAGGTATCTTCATGTTCAAACATTGAATTGACACCATGGGACTTGCAATTCCTTCTTATTGACCCCATACAAAAAGGTCACATATTCTACAAACCAACCCCTCAACAAGAAACCTCTCTTCTAACATCGTCCTCCTCAACTTGCTTGATTGATCATTTGAAAACCTCTCTTTCTCGCACCTTAGATTTCTTTCCTCCTCTAGCTGGACGTTTATCCACCGTTAAAAATGTCGAAAATAATACAATTTCTTTCTCTCTCACTTGCAATAACGCTGGAGCTGAATTTGTTCATGCTATTGCACCAAAGTTGACTGTAGGGGATATTCTTGATCAATCAAGTAACGTGTCAGCTATTGTTCAAAATTCACTTTTCACACTTGATAATGTTCCCAACATGGGAGGTGTTACTAAGCCCTTACTTGGAGTTCAAGTGACTGAACTTGCCGATGGCTATTTTATTGGCATCACATTTAGTCATTGTGCAGGGGATGGCCTTTGCTTCTTGCATTTCTTCAATTCTTGGTCTGAAATATCCCGTGGATCTGAATATATTACTAAGCTTCCAGTTCTAAAACGGTGGTTCCCTGAAAATATAAATCCTCCAATTCATCTCCCTTTGGACTTACTAGACCATAATAATAAAGAACCGGCTCGCTTTGAACTTCCACCATTGAATGCAAGAATTTTCCATATCAGCAAAGAAAGCACAGGTAATTACGTAATGTTACTCCAAATACAAAATTAGCCAACTCCTTATTAGCTAGGCTGCTTCTCTCTTTTGCTTTGGCGTGGATTAGCCCCAGCCCCAAGTCCACCAATTAAATCTCCTAACTCCACAGATAGATTCATAACGTATGTCCTAAAAAGATTTGTTCAATTTTTGTAAGACATGATCTGTGCATTAACTTAACTAAAGAAACGTGTCCAAATCTTCGTAGAAGGGTCCTTCTACGAAGGAATTGCTTAGCCTTGTTAGAAATTCATATGTAAGTAGAACATATGAAAAACTTCTACTAGTAGTATTTTTCTTTCAAAATACATAGTTTCTACTTTAGATGATGAAGTTAAGCAGTAATACATGATAGTCAGACTTTATGTACTGGCTAGCTGACCTCAATTTGTTTGAGATTGAGATATTATTTTCTTGCTATCGTTCTTCTAATTCGCGATCTCTAACACGTACGTACAGGTAAACTGAAAGCAAAAGCCAACTCAGAAATGGGGACTGAATCCATATCTTCTCTACAAGCTGTTTTGGCTCATCTATGGAGGTCAGTTACTCGTTGTCGAGGGATTGATGACAAGGAAGAAATCGAGATGAGCATAATCATAGGAACAAGACCTAGGATAAACCCTCCCCTGCCAGAAGAGTATTGGGGAAATGCAGCTTGTTTCAAGCATGTAAAGACAACAGCAGGGAAGCTGCTGGGGGAGAAAGGACTTGGCTGGACAGCATTGCAAATAAACAAGATAATTGCTTCTCTGAACAATGAACAAGTAGTAGAAGAATATAAAGGGTGGGTGGAAAAGCCTGGATTTTTCAAAAAGGGCTCATTGTTTGTCCCAAATGTATTGTCAATCAGCACTTCTCCAAAGTCAATTGAATATACTAGTATTGATTTTGGATGGGGGATACCTGTTGGAGTGAGGAGTGGGATGGCAAATAAAGGTGATGGAAAGGTTACAATATTTCCTGCGGTGGAACAAGGAAGTATAGATATCGAAATCTCTCTCATACCTGAGACTTTGCAAGCAATGCAGAATGATACAGAATTCATGGAAGCTGTCACTCTTTAGAGAAATGACATAGTACTATACTACCTATCTCCATAATTTGGTAGTAATTACTTCTCAAATTTATTTTTTGTATAAGTCGGTGAGATCTTCTTTTTCCTATTATGTACTACTCAATTTGGTTTGATGTATTAGTTATACGCGGTTGTAATACAATTGTTGATCGTACGAAAATTAATAATACGGAAATCGTTCTGTTGGGATTAAATAATACAATTATTGTTAGATTGTGAATAAATAATTAATTATACGGGAATTTTGATTTATTTCTAAATTTACCTATATTGAGGGGGTATTTTTGTCTTTAGGTACTCTTATCCACGTATGCTATTAAAAGCTAAGGATGCTAATTGCCGGATCTTTTCAAGCTCTACCAAATTATGGTAAATACTTGCCAACATCAGGTGTATACACCAAGTTATCATGTATACACCAACATTGATATTTCTTTATAATGTATTTTAAATGGGTGAGAAAACTTGAGCAACCCTAAAAAAAAACACACACACACACACTTGCGCAACCATTTACTGTATGTAGTATAACTTGATGGCTCTTATCTTATAAAGTGACGTATAATTAGCATTTATACTGATACCTTTCTTGTCTTCTTTCAACATATTGTGTTTTTCTGCAATCAGGCGTTTGGCCATCCATGGTAAAATTTTTTGAGATCTTTTGGAAAATCAAGATTTCAAGCAAAATGCATATCTAAGTAGTGACTATATTTCTTTGTAATGTATTTTAAATGGGTAAGAAAACTTGGGCAACCAGTTACTGTATATATTCATGGCTCCTATCTTGTATATAGAGACTAGAGTGACGTGAAATCACTAATACTAAGGGGCCTTGGAGTTCTCTGTAATATTGGTTGGTGGGAAACGTGGCTCACTGGATCATTAAGTTCCTCTTTTCTAGTCTCGTCTTATTTCATTCATTCAAAGAGTAAGATGAAATATTTCTAAAATTATACTTCACTATTTTGAAATTTATCTGATAAAATGTTATGTCTTCAAACGTCCTTTCATGTTTTGTTCAACGTATTGTTATGTAAAACGTCCTTTCATGAGTTTAGATATTATTGGAGAACAGTTATCGAATTAATCAGTGCCGGCCCCAGGCAAGGCAACTAAACCTAATTTTTATGTTAGCTACATTATAAGAAAAGATAAGTACTAGTACTTAGATTTGACACTTCCTTTTTAGAATTAGAATGTTCAAAAAGTTATTTAGATAAAGAACTCAAATTTTAATAAACATGTATTATATGAAAATGAATAATTAATGAGAACTATGGTAATTAAAAAAACAATGTCTCTTATAGACGTATATTGTTTACATAGATACGCTGGTTTATCAACAATACGCAAGTAAAGTACTTCGAAGTATTGGCTAATCGACATAGATTATTCCCTATAAAAAGTGGATAAAAGCATCTTTTTACTCTAAAATAGATTTGAAATATTATAAATATAAAACATTAGTTATCGGCAACTTAGTAAGATTATTAGATTATTAAAATTTATAAAAATATTAGCTTAATGGTCAATATATAATCCTTATAAAATCTAACCTTTAATGAGTAGGGTTGCAATAAATTATTCATGAATTATCAAGACATGTACACGATGGTTTGTACACCACATTATATTGTTTTTAAAAAATAGATAAAAGAAGTAAAAATATAAAGAAATTTATTAAATAAATCTAAGGTCTCTTATTGAGATTTAAATTTAGGCCACAAATCTTGTTGGACTACTCCGAAAATTAATTTTATGTTTATAGAGAAGCACTTAACTTTCATTAACTTTTATAAAAGGTAATTATGGTGTGAAAATTGATTTAAAAAGTTCGTATTCTAATTAAAGAATTATTTGAAAACTTAAAAGAAGCTCTCTCCCAAATATACTATACCCATGACCTATATCCTTCTAGAACAATAAATTTGCCAACATTAAAAGATGAAACGACAACTCCATGCAGAGTAGGTATATGTAGAGCCCGTTAGGATTAACTGATTTAAAGTGACTGATAAGTATTAAGTGCTGAAAAATACTTTTAGTTGCTGAAATTTATTTATGGTAAATAATTAGTGACGTGTTTGGATAGAAGTGCTGAAACTAGTAATAAGTAGTTGAGTGTTTGGTAAAAAATGCTGATAAACATATTTTTTTATTAAAATGACTAAAATGTCCTTTAAGCCATTTGTGGAAAAAATATAAATTTAAATATATTTTTACATTAAAAATAACAAATGACAAATATAGAATAAGGAGGAAGTTGAAAATTTTATTTTAAAAATGACATTTCATGGATTACAAAATATTTTAGGCAAAAAATAGTAAAATACTTTGTCAAACTAAAAGTGTTTATAAGCTGAATTAAATAAATTGGGAATGGCTATGGCTTATGACTGATTTTAGCTTATAAGCAATTTTGATACCAAACACATAATAAGCCAAAAAATATATATAAGCTGATTTGATCAGCTCCAAACACATTCATTGCACCTTTCGATTAAGCCAAAAAAATGAAAGGGCCATCCAGTCTGTAAACGCAGCCACACGTTTAAGCTAAGAATCAAATATTGGAAACCCTTCATTCATCATATATAAAGCACTAGTATTCGAACACGTATTCCATGATAATGATACAAATATATCTTATAGAATGATAAGTAACATTGGAATTCACATGCTATGAGTTACACGAAATTTGAAGGGAAAGTTCAAACTCATGAAACTGATGATTAACGGTGAACTTATTTAGCTGATACATATATAGTGTAATTTGCAAAAGACCATTATGTGTTAGTGTGTTTATATTGTTGATGATATTCAATGTAATAAAAGTAATGTCAAATGACTTCAATCAGAAAAATATTCAAATATATAGAAATAATTAACTTGACAGTTTCCTTGTTATTGATTGAATTTGGACAATATGAGCAACATTTGCGACCAACCTATAGTAACAAAACTTTCACAATTCACAGCATAAACATGTTGACTTGTCAAAGCCATGTAGCTTTCTTCTTTTTACAACTGCATACTTATCAAGAAGTTATTGTCAAATAAAAGTATGGTACTCCTATGGACCTATGATAGCGAAGTTTCACGTCCTAAACATGTTTTCTTTTATGTCCATACATATCAAGGAGCTGTTGTCACATAAAAATAATTTTTGATTGAAATTGTGCAAAAATTCGACTAACACATACTTTTTTAAAGATGTTTGACTAGATTGTTATCAATTTCATGGAATACACCTACAAAGAAGTACATACTTATTGTAACAAAGATACTTAATAATTACTTATTTTATTGATGTATAAAACAACATATCCAGTGATATCCCACCAAGGTGGGGTCTTGGGAGGGTGAGATGTACGTAGACCTTACCTCCACTAAGGTGGAGAGGATGTTTTCGACAGACCCTCAACTAAATAACGTCAGTGAGAAACAAATTTGAGAAAATCAAGATGACAATATTAAAATAAATGAAATGAAATAAGTTCAAGATAAACAGAAGACACTAATAACAAATTAAATGTAGAGTAAGCTAAAAGCAGAATATACTAAAAATCGTTCGATTACTATCTATCCTTCTACCCTAATCCCCGACCTCTACTCTTTCCTATCTAGGGTCATGTCCTCGGTAATTCGGAGGTAGGCCATGTCCTGCCTAATCACCTCACCCCAATTTTTCTTTGGTCTACCTCTACCTCTCCGCAGGTTTAGCACTGCCAACCCCTCGCACCTCCTCACCGGCGCATCTGGTGCTCCTCCTCTTCACATGTCCAAACCACCTCAGTCTCGTTTCTCGCATCTTATCCACCACTGCGGCCACTCCCATCTTGCCGCGAATGACTTAGTTCTTGATCTTATCGATCTTAATATGCCCACTGTTTAATGGGCCGCTCATCTATTTGGCCTAAAATAAAATCATGAATTAATATATATTAGATATATCGATGCTACCATTAAGAATCTAAGTGTTCTCTCCTATAATTTAATATTTTAAATGAGATGATCACACAGTATTTCAACTATCATACCAGGGAGACATTTTGAAGCCAGGTAAAGGCAGTGCGTCAACGTTGTGGAGTAATATACCAGGCAATTATATTATTTGCAAGTAGTTCAATAATTTATGAGTCCTTTTAATCATGATTTATGGATTACTCTTTCATGAGCCGAATTTCAATATCTGAAAGTTTACTTGATGAGTTTAGCACATGTGTTGGGCTGTAGACTATCGTAGTACGCAAAATTTGGGTAATTTGATAGGAGTCAATGAGTCATCTTTAAGGCAAGTCAATGGTACACATGCACCGAAAATGTATATTACCATGAGAATGTCGAGACACGTGCATTCATATAAATATTTACAATTATAAAAATATCTATGTCTCATTTTAGATCACAAATTTTTTTAAAAAAATTAATTTTTTAAATTTCGTGCCGAGTCAAACTATGACACATAAAATAAAATGGAGGGAGTATTATTTTTCAACTCAAACTGTGGAGTTGCATTTTGAGATAAAGGTATGAAAAAATTAAGAAATATCATGGTGGAACGTAACCCGAAGTTGCAATTGTATCCCTCCCTTCTTTGCTAGACTCCCAATATTGCTAAAAGCTTAGACTCCTGAGTTTCTTTTGAGATACATTAAGGCAGAGAGAAAAACTATGAATTGAAAGAGGAATTAATAATGCAACACCATTTCACTGTCCTGGGGGGCTCTGGTGTACTCTCATCACTATTGGATTTATGTTCGTCAAATTCCGAATCTAGCTAGGTAACGTGCCTGGTTGCTGTACCTTTCCTTTTTTGCTAAACTTAATTACCCCCTTTTTTTTTTTTTTTTTTTTTTTTTGCTGTACCTAGAGTTCTAGGAGTAATAAAAGATTGAAGATTCTTCAAATTTGTAGTTTAAAATAAATAATAAAAATTTGTGTGGTTGCAAACGTAAAATTATTAATACTAAATATAAAAATATGTCATTCTTTTTTGGACGGATTAAAATTAAACAAAAAAGCGTGCCATATAAATTGGGACATGTAGAAATATGTAATGAGTCCTTTTAGAATAGGACTTGTACCTTATACTTGTATTATATATGTATTAGTATATAGTATTAGGGTAAACCAATTCTTCAAATCCAATAGTACGAACTCAAAGGATCCGTATCTACCAAATAATGATAATGAGAAAAAAGACAAAAAAGAACGAGCAGTGAGTGGTGTAGATCACAAGCAGTTATTGCCTTGTCCCGTCACCAAAGCTGAACGAGAATATGGCTTATTCACATTTTGAATGGTTAATATTATGACCTACAATAAAAATTTTATGTTACTTTCAAATATAGAAATTTTATTTTAAAAATTTTAAAAATTTAATATCTGAATTTACATTTCAAATCATATAAATTGGGACAAAAGAGCAAAATATGATGAATGCCTCGTACGTTTGAGAATGCGACAATAATATCACATGTGGACAATACCCCTGCCAGCGATGCCATGTGTTTTAAATGATTTGACAAAAATGGTAGGTGTAATACTTTTTGATATTTTTCAGAAACTCCCTTCATTTTTGCACCTCTGAAAGACCTATTTTCAATGTTTATTGAAATGGTATTTGCACCTACCATCAAAATTAAAAGAAAAGATATTTGAACCCCCAATTTGTTTTTAGTCCTTTTTCTTTTTTAAAAAAAAATCTTTTTAAATTTATATTTATCATTGTATTCTTAATGAGATTATTTACTTATTTTATACTACAAGTTTCAAAATCTTTCTTACTTTATTAAATTTTATCAAGTCAAATAGATTTATATAAGTTAAAATGAAGAGAATAATATTTATCATACGTTTTAGAAACAGCGGAAATCTATATATTATTAAAAGGAAGGTAGTAAGCCAATGAATAGGAGCCAAGTGTCAAAGTAGTAGGAAGCCACATATAAATTTTAGGTAAATTAGTTAGTTTTGGTTAGGTTAGTTGTTTTAAGGAAGTTATGTTTAGATTATTCAAACTAAAATATAAAAATTAAAAATCTGAATTTAATTGCAACGTTAAAAATTTCTGAATTTGTAAATAAGAATGTTAAACATATTTATTTAAAACATTGATTTTGTACCCATGAAATTGAGAAACTGTCCATTTGTACGTATTTATTCTCCTACATTTATCCAAATTTCTAAAAAAAAAAATACGAAATTTAGAAGTAAATTTAGTAAAAAGTGGGAAAATATGATAGTTTTTTTTTTTCAAGAGTAGTTAACTTCAAAAGAAACTGCCCCATGATAAAAGGTTAAATGATAAACATCATGCTATTTAGTGGAAAGTTTTGACGTGCAACGTGTTTATGCATGAAATATATCCAACTGATTTTCAAAGAAAACTGCTCCTTTCTCCAAGTAACTGTCCACCCTTTTTCAGAGAACTACCCATTTCAATTCCATTAACTTCCATCTCTTTCATTTTTCTATGTTAAAACTTACGAAAAGGCTACTGCAGAGAATGCTTGAAAGCATGGAACATATCTACATAAATTTCAAGAAAGCAGGACTCTTGGTTGTTATTTTGTATACACTACCCTGGTCTTTCGAAAGTCAATAGTAAAGCTAAGATCAATGGACGAACAATGTGAGTATTTTTCAATTTTGTTTTAGCCTTCTTACGTTTACTTCTTTGTCTTATTGTAATTCATAGTCCCTAATGTCTTGATGAAATGACTTTATCTTCCAATCAATCGTGTTATCAAAGTGCGGGACATTTTTATAGGAATTATAATTGTTTGCATGATCTTTGGTTTATCCATTTATTAATAACTTCATGGCTCTTCATTTGTAAATTTTTCTACTTATAGTCCTCAAGACTACCACTTCTAACGGCTATTTTTCATCCATTGCAGATTCATAAAGCTACAATAAGGCAATTGATAGAGCATTAATTCAAATTTATAATCGAGAAAGGTGGCAATGCATACATTGGTAAATTTACGTATATCATTTGTTTGATACATTTCAATGTCTAATTTACTGATGTTGATTGAGCAGTATTGCAATCAAATATGCCGTCCATTTGGTTTGGAACTGCACCTTCCCGATTATCTTGATGTAAGTAACATATATTTAGTTTTAAAATTTGCAATTAACTTGCAGTTACTTTTTGAATTTGTTATTCAAATTTTAAAACTTCTACCCGTTGCATGATAAGGTAGTTTTCTCCATGTTTAGTTCCTCATACTAATTCTCTAATTAGATACATGCATAGTATTCTTTGAACTACAGTTTTATATAATTTTTAAATGTTACAGTTTCGATGATGGTCAGTTTAGTATTTAAATTGAAGATAGATTTCTTTTTATTGGTTATCATTATCCTTATAGTTTGTGCTTTATCTTTTTTTTTTTTTTTTTTTTTGGAATCTGTCAAGCCTCACGATGGACAAACCAAACTCAAGATGGACCTACAACACAAGTTAATGAAAACCTTCTGTTAGTTATGTCATTCCTAATTCAAATTTCTGCATTGATATCTTAGATTACTTTTTGTCCCAGGTTTAGAATTGACATTATTTGGTTGACATTGAAAAAGAGCAGAAAGGTTGATGGCTAATATTATTGAGGTATGAGAAAAAGTGACATAAACTTTATGGCTATCTTTCTGTTGATTTGACAGGATGAGCAGACTATAGAGATTAAGTATTATGGTGAATTCTAATACTGGTAAGCTTCCTCTTTTCCATCCAATTTTAATTTACTAATGTTTAACTGTTGAAAATTTCTCATACTTTGTAGTACTACTTTTTCGTTCCCTTGGGTTATAGTGCAACTGCATCTCTATCCTTTCCTCTTTTCAGTCTAATCGTCTCCAATCATACTTTTCATAAAAGGAAAAAAGGAAGAAAAGAAGAGCACGCTTTCGCTGCATTAGTGTATAGAGCTATTTTTGATGTTTCAGATTCTTGGCTATATATGTCTTAAAGATAAGATTAAATGACGAGGTTAGATATATACGTAGCTAAGTTCATTGCAATTTCAACTTGCTTTGGAGTTTTTGAGTGTTTTGTTTTCGTCACCTATTTTTCGGACTTGGTCGAACGTTATTAGCAAGATTGTTTATATATAAATGGTGAAGTAACAAGTTCATGCATCACCATAACACATGAAGCGAGTGAAATGGCCAAATGACCAAGATGCAGGAGTTAATTGGCTACAAAGAATCCCGAAGGAGTTTAAGAGCAGAGAAACTGAAGGTAATGAGGCAGCTCTTACAAGGAGAGACAAAAACCTTATTATTAGAAGAGAATAGTTGTGTAAGGAGCATGTGATAATGGTTTTGAACGTATAAATTGTGGCAAATTATTATGATTTCTTTTTATAGAAAAGAAAACTTCGATATGTTTATTATGTATGCCTTTAATTTACAGTTGTGGACTGAAACTATTATATATATGTTTGATTAATATAGATGATTTCTTGACTATCTTATTTTAAAAATTTATTTACTGATTCTGCACATATTGTATTTGATGAGTGGAGATGTGCTATTCATAAGGAATAATATAAAGATCTTAGCTTCTCAAGTAAAAATCTTTGTGAGCTCATAAAACGTTTGTTCTCATCTCTCACATATTTCGTATAAGTTCTAAGTATGTGTGTGCGCTGTAACTTGAGGTTTATCTATTCATCTTAAATTTTTATTGTGCAGTAAGGCTAACCTTATTAGTTTGCGACATGTTTTTATTTTCAATCATGTACTTCATCTTTTGAGTTATTATTATGATGAAATGGATCTGAAATTTGACAAGAAAGAAATGTGATTTTAACATATTTGAGCCTGCGATGGAGCCTTTACTTTTGTAGGCTTTAGATGAAAAAATTGTTTGAAAATGTCCAATTAATATGAAGTGCCATAAACATGAATTTGCAGCTAAGTTAGAAGCTTAAGCCACGAGAAGCATAAGTTTTGTTTTCTATAAAAGAGAAAGTTAAACTTCATAAATTGAACTTTTATGGACAAATAGTAAAAAGTATGTACCACCATCATCTTTATTTAATGCCTTACAATATGTTTATATTTGTTTTTTTGTATTTTATCAAATTAAGAATCAAATTCATTTTAGTTTGATGGTATAAAAAATTGTTATGGTTAAGTACTTCTACGTTAAAACTTATGGTGAGTTACCCACCCAATAATTTTTGAAGGAAAACGAATAGAAGTAGACAATTAGTTGTGTCCTAATAATTAATAGAGAAATTGGCTGATGATGTCTTTAATTAATATATGCAGTGTTAGAAAAATGAATTTACTGACAAGTTGAGACCTAATCCACGACAAGCATAAACTTGAGTTTACAATAGAAGAGCAAGATAAATATCATAGATTGAACTTTTATACACCAACAATATAATATAATGAATGTACCACAATTTTCTTTATTTAATACGTTATAATATGTTATATTTTTGCAACTAATTGATCAAATTAAGAATGAATGTCCTTTACGTTTGATGGTAAAAAAGTTATTATCGTTAGTACACTTAAGTTAAAAACTTATGGTGAGTTACTAATGATTTTGATGCAGCACCATAAGGGAAATGGAGAATTAATTGAGATAAGGGAGAAGAATTAAGAGAATGAATTAGATTTCAAGTTTTATTAATCAACTGAACTATCTAATATTGAACCAGAGATATTCTATTTATAGTAGGTAACTTTGGTAAAATCCTAAAAGATAAACTTTATCTCTAACTAAGAAATAAAGATAAAATAAAAGATAATAATAAATTAATCTAATCTAGCAAGATGACAATAAGGATAAACTCTATCAGATTAAATGATAATAATAACTTAATTAATAAAATGAATATTAAATTATTCAATTCCCTTAGGATCTACATTATTCTCTTCGTGTGGATCAAAACTCGACTCCGGCGAGTATGACTGGTGATATGATTCCAAAATTTCAAGCAAATAATATTCGTCCTTATGGATCCATTAGCAACATGTAATAGATGATTCTTTTGCTGAACAAGGTCTATGTGTGAACCTTCAAATCTCATAAGAGAAATGGAGAATTAGAAGAAGAATAGAGATAAGGGAGAAGAATTAAGAGAATGAACCAGATTTCAAGTTTTATTAATCAACTGAGCTGTTTAACATTGAACCAGAGACACCCTATTTATAGTAGGTAACCTTTGTAAAATCTTAAAAGATAAACTTTATCTCTAACTAAGAGATAAAGATAAAATAAAAGATAATGATGAATTAATCTAATCTAGCAAGATAACAATAAGGATAAGGATAAACTCTATCAAATTAAATGATAATAATAACTTAATTAATAAAATAAATATTAAATTGTCCAATTCTCTTAGGATCTACATCAGATTTTAGAGGAAAAACGCATAAAAGTATATATGTATTGGCAAAATAAATTTAAAAGGCCACAAATTAAGTAGAAATTTCAGACATGTCGTTCACTTCAAAGGTCGAACATGAATTTTAATTACCTTTTTTCATTGATTGTAACTCCTTACGTTTTTCTTTAATCTATGTATAATATTCTGCTATCTTATAGGCAATAGTTTTGTATAGATAAAGGTAGAATGGAATAAACTACATATTAGAAAAACTAAACTAATTAAGCACCTTACAGGCAGGCAAATAGCTGAGTTTTAAGACTCAATAGTGATAATTTAACATATTTGCTACTTTGATATAGAATATTTGCAACATTTAGTTCTTATTGATTTAGACCGCGCGTCGCGCGGGTACTATACTAGTAAAGGTATAAAACGTATATATCAACAACTGTCTCATTATTTCTGTTTAAAAATTCAGCTTTCTCTCTAGTGTGTGTGGACTCTTCTCTTTTTTCTTTTTCCTTTCTTTGGAATGCCACGAGCTTGATAACAACAATAATCACAATTAGACAAATTTGTTCTCCAAAGTACGCATAGAACTCCAACTATAGCTAATTATTGGAGTATATATTCAGTTCCATTGACATTGACATTTACATTTACATTTACATTTACTGGTACAAAATCTTACTTTCCATGGGAGGTTGGTTCTAGTAGTAGGACAAAGTTTTTTGCCTTTGTCATCATGATAACGATAGTTACTTCTGTCCGTTAAATGTAATGAATTAAAATATACAGTAAGTCGTTACCGTGGATGGCATTTATATTTGTTATGTTAATTTTTCAAAGTTTGTACTCCATTAGTTTTGTAAATCTGTTTAATATTTACTCCATATTATTTGGGTTAAAACTTCCATCCTAAATTCACTGCTGGTTTGAGACTGGTGGAAAATGATTGTTATCCAAAAATTAAGAGAAAAAAAAAGTAAAAAATGAGGCACACTTTTTCATCTTCCCTCTTTTTATATTCATAATTATATTCTTTTAAGTGATTTTTTATGAGCACGTGCTTGAAAGAGGAATCACCATGAATCCATAACCAGTGTGCACGTACGTATATATATACATTGCATACTTGATACTCCTCACCTAAATCTAAATGTATAATTGTTAGAAAGCGATTTCATCTCTTTTTCTTCTTTCAAATTTAATTTTTATAGGCGGGGTGGGTTCCAAGGTCCTGGGAATAGACTAGCTTTCAATACAGCGATAAGCCTATTTTTTATATGAGTGGGATTTTTCTAATTATTGCATTAAATATTAAATATAATGTAAAGTTTTAATTTTTTTAGTAATCAATCTAACCGAGTTGATTCGAGCTTTGACCGAGCTTATCCGAGCCGAGCCAAACGTTAAACGAGCCCGAGCCTCTTTTCAAAATGAGCCGAGCAGAGACGAGCTAAAAGGCATTCGAGCCGAGCCGAGCTCCGAGCTGGCTCAACTCTATGCCCAAGTCTAGCTGCGAATATCGGAAAGTTGGGTAAATGGCTGCAAATTTTTCTTCAGTTTTCATTAATTTTAACTCTTTCCTTTCAAATTTTTCCCATAGGAGCCAAAAGGAAGAAAAACATGAGTTGTACCATTATTACTAGGCTGTACCAGAGACTTGATTTCACTCGTCCCCTTGCAGACTGAAGGTGGATCTTGCACCTTAATTAGTTTGTCTTTCAGTAATTGAGTTCTAGTTGTACAAGTGGTTGGGTGGGTACATCAGCCACTTGATTCATAATTGAATTGTCAAGTCGATTGCTACGTCTAACATTTTTTTCTCGCACAAAATGAAAATCAATTTCAATATACTTTATCGAATAGTGAAAATTGAATTAAGTATTTCAAAACTTTAAATGTGTCATTCATCATAACTGATTAATAAAAAAATTATGTCATTCTTTTCTTTTTTAAACGGATACATATATTATGAAGAAATAAAATCGTGAAATTAAAAATAATTCTTCTTACTTTTCGGCTCGCTTAGGGGGCTATGCATGTAGTTGGGCTTAGTTATAAGTCATAATCAAGACATGATCACATGTTACAAATTGAATGCAATGGAAAAAGCCATGAATTAATGTATAGATTAGATCTATCGATGATACAATTAAGAATCTAAGTGTTTTTTCCTATATTTAATATTTTAAATGAGATGATCACACAGTATTTCAACATCATAACATGGAGGCATTTTGAGTCCAGGTCAAGGCAGTGCGTCAACGTTTGTGGAGTAATATACCAGGCAATTATATTATTTGCAAGTAGTTCAATAATTTATGAGTCCTTTTAATCATGATTTCTGGATTACTCTTTCATGAGCCGAATTTCAATATCTGAAAGTTTACTTGATGAGTTTAGCACATGTGTTGGGCTGTAGACTATCGTAGTACGCAAAATTTGAGTAATTTGATAGGAGTCATCTTCAAGGCAAGTCAATGGTACACATGCACCGAAAATGTATATTACTAGTATTATGAGAAAGTCGAGATACGTGCACTCATATACTCCCTCATTCCAAAATAGCTGTCTTAATTTAATTTAGAGCGCAATTTAAAAAGTTTGGTAAAACTTTTAAAACTTGTAGTCCAAAATAAGCCCTACATAAATACTATGTGGCTATGAAGTATTTCATTAAGGATAAAGTAGTAGTTTCAACTCAAAAATATTTTCAAATTTAAAATTGTGTCAATCTTTTTGGAACGGATTAATAAGGAAATAGTGTCATCCATTTTGGAACAGAGGAAGTAAATTGTTACTCCCTCCGTCTTATAATAGTTGTCACCTTCAGCTTTTTCACCTCATTAAAAAAAACCATTAATGAGGAATATAGAAGTGCGGTACTAGTATTATATTTCAACTCAAACTGCGGAGTTGCTTCTGCATTTCAATATAGAATTGCGAATAAATTAAGAAATTTCATTCTCGAAATCGCAATAGTATCCCCTTCTTTCCTAGGATCCCAATATTGGTAACAGTTTAGACATTTTTACGCTAATTGACATACTAAACCACTTAATTACAAAAAATACCGATACTTTTAAATAATTACCCTACATACCAACACTTTTTCACATTTTACAAAATATATAATTTTTTCATTTCCTTTCTTCCCTCTTTACCCAAAACCCTAACTTCTCCCTCTCTCTTTCTCTCCTCTCCTCCACCCACCGTTCCCCACCCCCCTTGCCGGCCGCCGCCGCTGCGTGCTCCGCTGCGGTGAATTGGAGCAGATCTGCTCCTCTTTTCCGATCTTTTCCTCTTTTTTCTTTTTTCTTTTTCATTTTGTACGTGTATATGTGTGTATTTTTATGTATACGTATGTATTTTGTTAATACAAGTTCAGATCTGCTTCTCCTTCTTCTTTTTTGCATTTGAATATACACATCCAATTCAGATCTGCAAGTGTATGTATCTGTATGTTCGTGTATATACATGTAATAATTTTCAGCACACAAGTGTATGTACGTGTATATCCGAGCATCTATTTGTATTTTTTGTATGTATTTTTGTGTGTATGTCAAGTAATAAATGTCACACACATAAATTTGTATGTTTCGTTTGTAGATCTGTAGATTCGTGTATGTATAACACAATTTTTTTGTGTATTTACATGTATTTTTGTTTATATGTATTTTCCAACTTTAATTTAAAAAAAAAATCAATGTTTATATGTGTATTTCATTTTTTAGATTCAAAAACACACCAAAAAAAAAAAACGGTGCCTGGGGTGGTAGCAGTGGGGGGGGGGGTAGTAGGAAGAAGTAGGAATCCTAATTTATTAGTTTTGTTAATTTTTATATATAATGTATAAAAAAATGTTGATATTTTTTGTAAAATGGAATAATATTGATATTTTTTGTAATTTTGGTGTTAGGATTGTATATATTCATAAATCTTCCAAAAGTTTACACTCCTGAGTTTCTTTTTCAGTTACAGCATCATCTAACTAAGTATGGCCAAAGGCAGAGAGAAAAACTACGAATTGAAAGAGGAATAGTGCAACAGCATTTCAAAGTCCTGGTGGGCTATGGTGTAGTCGCATCAGTATTACACCCTGACATCTTCTAGATGATTTTCTTAAGAAAAATAGTGCAATATTATAAAGGGCAAATTGGTCAAATTGTAAATAATAACTACTAGTCGTACTTAATTTAGAACAAATGTTACAAGAATCGGAAGAGAATGAGGCTAAACGTAAATTACAAACGGAAGTTCATATTTTCAGAGCCTGAACCCAAATTTTTTTGTTAAAAATGAAGAATTTTATTCATTCCACTACACTTATAGTTTCATATGATAACGTAGTTTCCAGAATAAACAAAGTTTACAATTTGGTACATAAGTGGAGAAGTTTCAACTTTTTCTGTGAGGACCACTGGAAACTCATCAAATTTTAACCCCTGAAGCTTTATAGTAGCTGAAAAATGAAGGATGTTTTAATAACCTACATAATTCTAACTATGCAGGTCGCAGAAAATATTTCATCAACGAACTTTTTCTTTTCTTCCTCAGTCCAGGTGGGTGACTGGTGAAAGCAAGGGTTTATTACTGGAGAAAACAGATTCAATATTCCCAACAAGTAGTTGGAAATCATCAAAGAATGCTTGTTCAGTAAATCCAGCTAAATGTGGAGTCAACACAACATTATCTAGTTCAAACAACTCCTTTGGAACAGAAGGCTCCTTCTCAAACACATCAAGACCAGCACCACCAAGTTTTCCTTCAACCAAGAATTTCACAAGCTCTTTCTCATCAATTAAGGATCCACGTCCTATGTTTATAATAATTCCATCTTTTCCCAGTGCTTCCATAACGTTGTGATTAACTAAGTGATATGTTTGCTCCGTTAAAGCACAACATATAATGAGAATGTTGCTTTCTAAAGCCAGATCTTGAATGTGGGGATAATATTTGTAGGGTGATAGTATTTTTTTTTCCTTTCTTGAAGTGTAAGAAATGGAGCAACCAAAAGCCTCCAGACGTTTAGCTACTTGTAATCCAATATTGCCCAATCCAACAATGCCAACCTGTTTCTCTCTCAACTAGTGAAAGATATATGGAATAAGAAATTAGTATATCAGACCTTTTATTGCGTAATTTATACGATGCAGTTTGACTTTTTCAATTAATTTATAAACCATATAATTAGTGGCTCGCTACATTTATTTAGTACGCTAAGTACTCCATTCTACATGACCCGCTTTGCTGAAGTCTATTTCAAAAGAATGACATGCTCGTATAATTATATTTAAGAATCTGCACGTATTTTTGGTATGAGAAAAAAATTATTTCAAATCATGTATTTTGTCAAATATCGTCATATAAAATGACACAAAAAAAATGGGTAAAAAAAGTTTGAAAACTACTACTACATTTTAGGTTAAATATTGATTGAACCGTACGTTAGAAAAGTCAAATAACATCACGTAATCGATGGATGTGTATACTGTACAATTTAGCTTACGGATTCGTATTCTAAAATAAGCCGACCTTTGATTAATTAATGTATATTCTGCACAATTCTCATAAATTTTGAAATTACAAACACAATATAATACCACATTTAGATAAAACAAACTGAAATATTTGTTTCAAATCGTTTAATAACATGACATCTTTTAATGAGTGGGAAAACGTTTAAATTACTTACCGTTCTACTCCTTCTGTTTCCGAATAGATGAACCTTTTTGCTTTTTGAGAGTCAAACTCGATGAATTTTGACCAACAATTTAAGATGATTTTTTTCATCATATTGATATGTGAAGAGTTGCATGTTATATATAGTACTTTTCATATAGTTTTTGAATATGTAAATTTTTATTTGAAAATATTAATTTAATATAGTCTAATTTAGGTTCAAGATTAGTCAAATTGACTTTCAAAAAGTGAAAAGGTTCGTCATTTTTAAAACGGAAAGAGTATTACTATACACTATATCTCAAGTTTACCCTAAGTTATACTTTGTATATACTCATATGTTAACATATGATTATGTTGTTAGTAAATAGTCTTGTTTTTACCTTTTTTTTTAACAGAACTCCAACTAAAGTTAGTAAATTCAACGTGACTCAAATTAGTTGGGGAAAATGTTCTAGTAAAATTTATAGCTCTATTTTAATTACTTCCTCCGGTCCATTTTATTTGATCACTTTCCTTTTTTAAAAGTCAAACAATATACACTTTGACCAATATTTTGAAATATATTTCTTTACCATATTAATATAACAAGAATTGCAACTTGTAGTACTTTTCGTGTAGTTTTTTAATATCTAAATTATAATTTTAAAATATTTACTAAATCTAGTTCAATTTAAATCCAAAAATTGGTCAACTTGACTCTCGAAAAGTGAAACAGATCAAATAAAATGGACCGGAGGGAGTATTGTTTGAATTTACACTCACATTACACTTCTTGTTAGAGCTCTATTATTAAAGATTTACTAAGTTCATCGTGTATGAATGACCTCAAAACATACGCATATGAAAATATATGTTTTGCATAATCAAAGAGGCATGCAAACCTTGAAATTGCCAACGGGGAAGCTGTTATTTTTGTGAGATAGCTTAGAGCGGACATCCCGGTCAGCAGCAGGAATTTTCATCATAACAGAAAGCAGCAATCCAACAGCCATGTCCGCAACGTCTTCAACAAACGCAGAGCCAGCGTTAGTAACAGCGATTCCCCTCTTCCGGCACTCAACCAAATCGATATTTTCAACTCCAGTACTTTCACAAGCAATGAGCTCAACTGATGGCAACAGATTCAAAACATCGCCTGTGATTCGAGTTCTTGCGCCGCAAAGTATAGCTTTCACTTTACGTGCATGCTTCTTGACGAACTCTTCAATTGGTAAGGGTGACTCGTATGCTTTGAGGAGATGGAACTTTTGCTCGAACTTGTCTTCGTGGAATGCAAAGACTGCATGACGATCAAGGAGCAGCACTTGTGGAAGCTGCTGGTTTAATGGCAGCTGTTCATCAAATAGTTCCCCCATTGACAATACCTTTAATTTTTTTTTCTGATAATGTAGGTGTTTAGCAAGCAAGCTAAGCCATGAGTATTGTATTTATGTTCGTCAAATTCTGAATCTAGCTAGGTAACGTGTTACATGCGTCGTTACTGTACCTTTCAATTCCTTTTTGCTTAAGTTAATTACTCCCATTTTATATAACCTAGTTGGAACACAGGAGTTAAAATAAAAGGTTGAGGATTTTTCAAGTTTGTGTGGTTACGAACTTAAATTATTAGTACTAATAAATATAAAAATATGTCACTCTTTTTAGGACAAATTTAAAAAAAAAAAATATGTCACATAATTTGGGACAGGTAGAAATATGTGATGAATCCTGTTAGAATAGGACTTGTAGTAACTTATACTTGTATTATATATTAGGGAGATGTACATTATGCCTCTAAGCTTGTACATACCCTATAAATATAAGACCTTTCCCTGTGTAGGGTAAACCATTTGTTCAAATCCAATAGTACGATGAACTCAAAGATTGAACTGATAAATTTAAATATAAAAATACCTACCAAATAATGTGCATAATGAAAATGAGAAAAACGAACGAGCAGTGAGTGGTGTAGATCACAAGCAGTTATTGCCTTGTCCCGTCGCCAAAGTTGAACGAGAATATGGCTTATTAACATTTTGAGTGGCTAATATTATGACCTACAACAATTTTTTATGTTACTTTCAAATATATAAATTTTATTTTTTAAAATTTTAATAATTTAATATCTGAATTTACATTTCAAATCATATAATAGGGACAAAAAGAGTAAAATATAATAAATTCCTCGTACATTTGAGTTAATACTCCTACTATAAATGCGACAATAATATCACATGTGGGTATTGTACGTTTAACCCTGCCAGCGATGCCATGTGTTTTAAATGATTTGACAAAAATGGTAGGTGTAATACTTTTTGATATTTTTCAGAAACTCCCTTCATTTTTGCACCTCTGAAAGAGCTATTTTCAATGTTTATTAACATGGTATTTCACCTACCATCAAAATTAAAAGAAAAGATATTTGAACCCCCAATTTGTTTTTTAGTCCGTTTTTTTTTTTTAAAATCTTTTTAAATTTAAATTTATCATTGTATTCTTAATGAGATTATTTACTTATTTTAAACTACAAGTTTCAAAATTTTTCTTACTTTATTAAATTTTGTCAAGTCAAATATGTACATATAAATTAAAATGAAGAGAATAGTATTTATCGTACGTTTTAGAAACGGTGGAAACAGAGGTATAAAACGTATATATCAACAACTGTCTCATTATTTCTCTCTAATAATTCAGCTTTCTCTCTAGTGTGTGTGGACTCTTCTCTTTTTTCTTTGGAATGCCACGAGCTTGATAACAACAATAATCACAATTAGACAAATTTGTTCTCCAAAGTACGCATAGAACTCCAACTCTACCTAACTACTACTCCCTTCGTTCCATTTTACATGTATCATAGTTTGACTTGGCACGAAGTTTAAGAAATAAATGAAAGATTTTTAAAACTTGTGGTCTAAAATAAAGCATAGATATTTATATGGTTGTAAATCATTTCATTAATGACAAGACTGTAACTTTGAAGTTAAATTGTTACCAAATTTAGAATGTTGTCATTCTTTTTAGAACGGACTAATAAGAAAATGCTGCCATATAAATTGGAACAGAGGAAGTATTATATAATCACTTCCATCGACATTTACTGGTACAAAATCTTACTTTCCATGGGACGCTGGTTCTAGTAGCAACGACAAAGATTTGTGCCTTTGTTAACATGATAACGCTAGTTACTTCTGTCCGTTAAATGTAATGAAGGAGTAGTAAAATACTAAGTCGTTACTGTGGATGACGTTTATATTTGTTCTGTTACTTTTTCAGAGTTTGTACTCTTAGTTTTGTAAATCTGTTTAATATTTATATTATTTGGCTTAAAACTTCCATCCTAGATTCACGGCTGGTTTGAGACTAGTGGAAAATAATTGTTATCCAAAAATTGAGAGACGAAAAAAAAAAGGCACACTTGGAAAGGAATCACCAAATCACCATGAATCCATAACCAGTGTGCACGTACGTATATATATACATTGTGTATTTTTTAAAAACGTATTTCAGGTATTACAATTAAATTGTATTTAGTTGAGTCTTAGGCAATCGTTGATATCTCAATTGACCTGTTGATAAGCAATTTACGTGGATAAGTAATCGATTTGCTGAATGTTACTTCGAAAATAGTGCAAGGAGTAAATTCAACAGAACGAACAATAACAAACTTCGATGATGTAGTGCAGTGAATTCAATTTGAGAGCAAGTGTAATCAAATAAATGAAGGCAAGCAACAGATTCACAAAACACGATGAAGAAATCGAACGAACACAAGGAATTGATGTTACGCGATTCCGAACACAACCAAAGGGATTAGTTTTACTTAATATCAAATAAGCGATTTCGACAAGATTCAATGAGTAGAGCTATGATAGAATTAGGTTATCGATGGCAAATATGCAAGATTATATGACTTAGCCGAAGATAGATTTGAATAGAACGATAGCAATGCAGTTGACGAAATAAACTTTGTTAAATCAATGCTACGAACAAAATGATAATAACAATTATTTAACGTGGTCGATATTAATCAGCAAATACGCTAAGCAGTGAATCAGTTATACAATCAATGCAATGACAAAGAATTAATGAAATCGATGACGATAAGCAAATATGCTAATCACTGGAAATGGCGGGTAAACAATGAGGTAAACAATAATAAATGAACGAAAACAGTTAAGCTTATTGTATTTGAAGAATTGGAGGTTGGTGCGTCGACGAAAGAGATGAATTCTCTTCCAGGTATGAACCAAATCGTGACTGATGCTTGATACAATGATTGAAATTGCAACAATAATAGATTTGCTATAGTAGTAATGATGTAACTGAATGATAATAATATGACTGATAAAATAGGGGCACTTTTGTTCTGATGAACGTAAGTCTTCAAATGGGGAAATTGGGGTTTATTTATAGGTTGAAGAGATATGAAGTTCCCAACCCTAGAAGAACTCCACTTTCTCACGTCTCTCTTCAGTCACGCAACAATAGTTGCCCACGTTCAACAGCTTCCGCCGAATTCGCTCTGACAAAATCGGGATAAGATCAACCAAAGTCATCTGCTAAAACAATCGTCTTCGAAATATTTCGATCACAATGCAAAATAATCGATCACATCAATGATCGAAGCTGTTTTCAATCCGACCTCGTTTTGTAACGTCTTCGGGACCTGTCCTCACTTTGCCACGTAGTTGACCACGTGTCCTTTGTGTGATCGAACAGAAATCGACCAATACACATTGCATACTTGATACTACTCACCTAAATGTATAGTCATTGTTAGAAAGCGATTTCATCTCTTTTTCTTCTTTCAAATTTAATTTTTTTAGGTGGGGTTGGGGCCAAGGTCCTGGGAATAGACTAGCTTTCAATAGGGATTTTTACTCAACCTAAACATTCATAACCATTAAATATTTTTCCTAAACCTATTTTACACCTCCTTTCTTTACATAGCCATTTAATATATATTTTGTATTGCTTTTTCATTTTTAATATATATTTAATATTCAGAATATCTAAAAATAAAGTGGGCCCAAGCCTTAAGTGTAGGGATTACTACTATGATAGTTACATTTTTTAATTTACGGTCCCTCCTTCAAGCCTTAAATTAAGGGATTTGTACTTACCAATTATTTAACCTAATTAATTTTGTTACAATATTAAATACATTCTCCCTATAGTTAAATAGGGAGTTAAGTATATTTGGTAAGAACGGATAACTATCTTCCTCTTTTTTCCTTATTAATTGTATTTTCTCTCTCTTCCATTACCTATTTTATGCATCCATGAAATTATATATATGTTGTATTAATTTTATTATAGTTTACAAATGACTTTGTGAATGCTCAATATATATGATATGTATTGAATATTTATTCACCAAGTATATTGAATATTGAATATTTATTCATCATATATGTATTGTGTATTCAATATTTATTTATCTAATATTTTAGCATATTATTATATTTCATGTATTTATCCAATATTCAAGATTTATTATTTTATATTTCACTTATTATTAACATGATATGTAGTATGCATTCATTTAATATCAGTGTGTAGTTAGTAATTAAACGTTTTCACATATATTAACTTATTATCTATCATGTATCCATATATTATATACATTATATATGTGATATGTATTTCATTTGTGAAAATTCATTGAAATTAATTATCTACGCTATGAAAAAAAAGATTCACATTTCATAAAGAATAAAAAAAAAAAAAAAAAAAAAGCAAAAAAAAGATGTAGTCATAAGAATTGGAGTTATCTTTGAAGGAGTAATTTGTGGAGTAATGCCTACTATCCATTTCCTTAATTATAGTATTCATATAATATTTATCCTTTTAGTAATATTATTAATTCCATTAATAAAATAAAGATATGGCTACATGATGTTGTGACTAGTAGAAAGTAATATCCTATATATCAAAGGTTATTTATGTTTTTTGCCCTTTCAATACAGCAACAGATTCACAAAATACGATGAAGAAATCGAACGAACACAAGCAATTGATGTTATTCCGAACACAACCAAAGAGATTAGTTTTACTTAATATCAAATAAGCGATTTCGACAAGATTCAATGAGTAGAGCTATAATAGAATTAGGTTATCGATGGCAAATATGCAAGATTATATGACTTAGCAAAAGATAGATTTGAATAGAACGATAGCAATGCAGTTGACGAAATGAACTTTATTAAATCAATGCTACGAACAAAATGATAATAACAATTATTTAACGTGGTCGATATTAATCAGCAAATACGCTAAGCAGTGAATCAGTTATACAATCAATGCAATGACAAGGAATTAATAAAATCGATGACGATAAGCAAATATGTTAAGCAATGGAAATGGCGGGCAAACAATGAGGTAAACAATAATAAATGAACGAAAACAATTAAGCTTATTGTACTTGAAGAATTGGAGGTTGGTGCGTCGACGAAAGAGATGAATCCTCTTCCAGGTCTGAACCAAATCGTGACTGATGCTTGATACAATGATTGAAATTGCAACAATAATAGATTTGCTATAGTAGTAATGATGTAACTGAATGATAATAATATGACTGATAAAATAGAGGCACTTTTGTTCTGATGAAGAAATGGAGGTTTATTTATAGGTTGAAGAGATATGAAGTTCCCAACCCTAGAAGAACTCCACTTTCTTACGTCTCTCTTCAGTCACGCAACAATAGTTGCCCACGTTCTACAGCTTCCACCTAACCCGCTCTGACAAAATCGGGATAAGATCAACCAAAGTCATCTGCTAAAACAGTCGTCTTCGAAATATTCCGATCACAATGCCAAATAATCGATCACATCAATGATCGAAGCTGTTTTCAATTCGATCTCGTTTTGTAACGTCTTCGGGACCTGTCCTCACTTTGCCACGTAGTTGACCACGTGTCCTTTGCGTAATCGAACAAAAATCGATCAATACACCTTGCATACTTGATACTCCTCACCTAAATGTATAGTAGCAATTGTTAGAAAGCGATTTCATCTCTTTTTCTTCTTTCAAATTTAATTTTTTTTGGTGGGGTTGGTTTCCAAGGTCCTAGGAATAGACTAGCTTTCAATACAGCGATAAGCCTATTTTTTAGGATATGAGTGGGATTTTTCCAACTGCTGCCTATTTTTTACGATCTGAGTGGGATTTTTCTAACTGCTGCAAATATTTTGGCTACGATTTACGAATATCGGAAAGTTGGGTAAATGGCTGCAACTTATGCATGGCTATTTCTGAAAAATTTTCCCTACTTGTTTCCGCATCTGAATAACTGTAATACCTTCGTAGGTTCACTCCAAATATCCTAGATTTACGACTAATATTGAATAATTGTATTATCATCAATTCACACAAAAAACAAATAATAAACTGTAATCTAATGAGCATTAATAACAACTAGAAAAATAATCTTTTGGTTAGAACAGATATCTCACCGCATCATACAGTTCACTAAAGAAAATATCATGCTCTAGCTTGTTGTATCAATAAGTCTAATACGAGAGCACAAGTTGAATGATGGTGACCAACAATTCTGCATTCCCCTACCTTTTGTGCCATAGTTTACACTTCGTCAGTCGAAAATGGTTAACCCTTCACCATTTCAGCCAGTACAACGAGTGTCCTCTAACAAGAAGCATTCACTCTTTGCGACTACACCAGTCTAGAATTTCTGGCAATGGTAACCAAATTCAGACACTTAGCCTGCATATTCTGTTTCCTTCTTCTATGCATCTATGTTTGATCGCAATTGACCAACTCTAATGCATTCAAAAATTCACTTTGGCTAAGACAGAGGATCTCTCATACGTTACAGCTGCCAAGGATCAACCATGATAAATTATCAGCACTAGAATATGCTTGCACTTTGTTTTCTTCAGCCTTCCTTTGTACCGCTATTGTGTGAGAGGAACACATTCAAGCTCAATCTCCAGTATTCCCCGTTCAACATTCTGCAGCTTCACAGTGATATCCTGTTTCACCTTACCATCTATAAGACTGATATTGCCATCTTTAACTAGAGTGTTTTCTTTGCTTGCTTTCCATGTCCCAAGCGGCATTGACTCACAAAGTGTTGAACTTTCAGATGCTTTTGCAGCAGTAACAAGGGGCTGAATATCTATCTCAGCTTCCCCCATGAAGTCGTCAGTTGTAAATGTATCCTTGTCATATACAAGCTGCAAAACCATGCCTGAGTTCATTAGGGTGGCTTGAACAATTTAGTCTAGCGACTCTCACAATGCTGATAAATTTATTAATACCAAACGTGCAGAAAGTGCAGATTTATATGGAAATTGGCCCAACACTTGCGCTTATCTCAAGTTCCTTTTATGCATCCATCATATGATACAAGAAATAAGGCTAATCATGCAATATAGAAAGTTTTAACATTATTCTTTTCATACAGTGTTGGGAGCTACACTCTCGTGACGATGAATTTGCTGCAAGTTTGAAACACCTCACGGGATCAAAATGAAAATTATATCATTTAACAAGATGAAGAAAAAGGAGACGTGAAAGTAATGTGGAACCATTTATAGTGAGAAAGGAACAGAAAATATAGGATTTTACATTTATTAGGAGATGAGAGCTAGATTTAGACATATCTACAAATAAAAATAATTAAAAGAAGGCATACTTTTTAATATGGTTGATGGGAATTTGATTCCTTAACCAAGATGAACTAAGATGTAGAGATCTATGATTCTGATCAGATTTCTCCTTATGTTCTAAATAACATTACACAGATCAATATTCTCATACAATGATGTACCAAATTGCAGAAATTTTTTCTAACGTCTATAAGTAGTCAGTTAGTACTTAACAGCTTGTTCAGGAAGCACCGAAATGAAAGGCAAGAAAATGTTCTTCTCTCTTTCCTTGTTTGTTTGTAATAAGAAAGGGAAAGTCATGAAAAAGAAAACTCTCCTTTCTCATTTTCTTCAGTTTTCATTAATTTTAACTCTTTCCTTTCAAATTTTTCCCACAGGAGCCAAAAGGAAGAAAAACAATGAGTTGTACCATTATTACTAGGCTGTACCAGAGACTTGATTTCATTATCCACAAGCAATCATACTACAAATGAACACAGCAAGAGAAATGAGACGTATTGAGGGACGTTGGTTAATGTTTGTTCATCTAATTGTCCCTCTTCACATTTAATAGCTAATAAAATGACAGAAAAAGCATACCACTTTCAAAGGAGGAATATTGTCTGGAATTGACAACATTAGTTTTTCATTCCAGACTGGGTTAAGATTGTTCTTTATTACACGCGTCTTGACTGACTGCAACCAAAAAAAGTTCAGAACTGAGTTTAGTATGAGGATTATAGTGCCATGTGTCATATACAGGTGGGAGGAGAGGAAAGATATAAATAAACCATCAGCCCCAGTGTTTGTGGGTGGCAAAACTTTCCAGTGATGATGCTACAGGTCTTGAGAAGGATTCGTAATGGTATACTTCAAAAGTTTAGACTGCACTAATACAAAAAATGACCAAACTCAACAATAGGCCTTTACCTGGCTTCCCAAGGAGAGAATTACGTAAGGATCACTTGTTACCATATCACGGACAGCTAGGTTGGTCCCTCTCACCACATTGACTTTTATCAATCCTATAAATTCAACCATACCTGCCTATAGAAAAAATAAACAGGCGTAAGATTCAGAGTACAAATGAAGTTGATTTGTGATAAACCAAGCATCTGTTAAGTATGATACAAGTCGTGTAGAATTGCATGATCGTCTATAGAAGTCACATAAGAAACAATCTGTTCTCTATAAATTACGCAAGGAGCAATCCTTCAACAAAGTCTAGGTTTTGCTTTCGTTCAATTTCAAACAAAAGCATTAGCCGAGACATACCTCTAGCTAGAGAACACTATTAATAATGGGCTCCAGGAGGCCCTCAAAAAGTTATAGAGCATGAAGACTTTCCATCACATTCCCGAAAGATTTTCAATAGCTGCAAGCCCCAGAAAACCTCACCTTTCTTTAATAATATAAGGTGAGCTTTTCAATAATAATTTAACTTACCAATTTGCATTCCATGTAAATTGAGATGCAGAGTTAATAAAAGAAAAACATAGTTCACTCGGGTTCTGTTTAGAAAAAAGTGCAGAAGATCTGGTTCCCTACAGAAGAAATTATTACCATTGAGTTACTTTTCTTGGTGGTCCTGTGTTCAGATTCTTTCCTTCTCCAGCTATTACGAAATGCATGCCCTATGCCATGGCTGCGATGCCCAGTGGCTTGCTTCTCATAATGTCTCTTATCCAAGGCCAAACTACATGTCAAGCTTAAAGAATTGCAGCGTGAGGATGATGACGGTGGGAAGGGGCAGATCAGCTGCACGTCAGAGTTTAGAAATTGCTGTAGCTCGTATTTTCTCCTGAGTATCCGGCAAGTGAATTTTCGATTCAGAATAGAATGTGACATATACCTAAATCTGATGGTTACTGAAATAAATATACCTGATAAAGTCAGTGCGCTCTTCTATTGATGAATCTGGTCTGGGCTTCCTGTAGATATCAGGAATGGAAGCTTCATACTTCATGTTTGCTGCATTATTTCCACCCATCTCTATCAAAGTATCAACTTGGTCGTCTGTCCACTCGTCGAGTTTCACCGACAAAACCTGTTAATCATGACAGAATATAGAGTTAACTATGGCACCGTTTTAAGTCTTTGTTTATTTTGTTCCCAAAGGAAAGACTAAAGATTATCAAAGTGGATGAAGCACAGGAATGGTGCCTACTACCCAGTCAGAAAAAAGCAAGACCTTTGAATGACAGACATAGAAGACCCTTTAACTTGATATTTTGCAAACTCTAACACACGTATGCAACATACATGAAGGGTACAGACCCTCTGTCCATATTCATCTGAACAAGAATCAAGTAAACAGCTTGTGAATCAGTAAATATCCTAACTTTTAGCTTAAGACTAGATAGAAAAAGCTAAAATCGTGATTCAAATGAATCAGATGGAAAAAACTGCATGCTTTGTGGAAATTTGTTACAACCCAAATGAAGTAAAATTTTGATACAAATTTTGCTCACAACTTCAATCAAATTCGAGCAAAGTGCTTCATCCAGGCAAAGATGAATAGAGAAGGTCTGGTTCCATATCCTTCCCACTGAATTTACCAAGTGGCAGCTATCCTACCCGTATTTCAACTTTTCAAGTATCTCTCTTTTAGGTTTTCCATTTGTAATTCAGCTCATATGAAGAGGCATGCGAAAAAAGAAAATAGATCAAACATTATTCTACTACATTCTACCTCAACAGGAAATATGGTAGTTAAGACAAACGGCAAAGTTTGAATAACCAACCTTCGATATGTGCACTCCAAGGCTTCGATGTACTCCAGAGCACTTGATACATATAAAAACTCCAAGACTCAAAGATCTGAATATCAACAAAATGAGAAAGATATAGCAAAGCACTTTCAATACTCCAGTCCAGATTATTAAGAAAAGAGGTATATACCCGGTTGTCCAACACTGATTCAACTAAAGGAAAATCTTCAAAGTAGGATTCTTCTTTTTATAAAATAAAAGTAAAAAAAGATACTGCTAAGTACTGAGTTTTATATTATCCAATATAGTAAGGGGGGAAATAAAGAAAGCATTTTCAATAACGTAAGAGAACTAATATTATCGAGTTTGAATTACTCTCTTTTTTCGACCGCGATATGTTTGCTGAATGGGAGAAGTGACTTCATATGGGGGCAAAAAGCACCAAAGCTTCCCCCTCCCCCAACCCCAGAAAAAAATATAAAAAAGAAGTAGCTGAATAGGCAATTTATCTGCAACGACAGTAGCTGGGAGACAGAAAGTAGCAACATCAAGGAAAACTTCAGAACAAGAAGTAAAAGGTTTCAGTAATGGATGGTGCTTAGGTCAAATAACGTGCGACAATAAAGGTTAAGCTACAAGATGAATGTAAAAATAGTAATTAAAGAGATTGATCAACCTTATAATTTTCTTTAATTGTGATATAAAACTGATATATCCTAGTAGTTCTGATACTTACACCCATTTTGGATCTGGAGATCCACAATCTGCACAGAATCTATTGCCGGATTCACTCAACAGCCTCTGTAATCTGTGTCGAGGACCTGACAAAAGTAACAGACAAGTACTAAAAACACTTGCAGGCTGTGCAGGTGACTGATCTTTATGTAAAATGACAAAAATATGCACTGAATCCAGCCAAGTCACTATCCAACATAATTCTTAGGAGAAGAGAAGCTTGACAGAGCTGTAAAGATAATTAACTAAATCTCCACGGTAGTCAAATTGACATAATGGCCAACATGAAAGTGGCCAATCCTAGGCAACACAATATGTATATCATGGTGCCAAAAGTACGCAAACAGAAAATCATCCAGCAAAAAAGTTAAGGAAGATTGCAAGTAAAAAACTATTTAAGAGAGTAAAAACTGAATGATGGCATAAAATAGCACTTATTTCAGGCTGAGAATGAGATATTACATACTCGAAGAATGCTTTCGTCTTTCTGATTGAGGACCACTATAAGTTGCAGATGCTTCCATTTGCAAAAGTTCATAGAGGCAAGAACCTTAGACAAATAAACATTAAGTATTATTACACAGGTGGAAAATACAGCAAATTATCCAAACCAGGGTCTGCATTTTGTACAAATAATAGTTAACAATTTCATCGATGCTTAATCTTCGGTGAGAACCCACCCGTAAGTAGTAAAATCTACTGCAATTTGACAATCCTACAAGAACGCCAGAGGCGAATCCAGGATATGAACATTATGGGTTCGAGCTCGGGATTCTAGCTTGATTTACTGGATTCTAAATCTAACACATATACAGGATCTGAGCCAAAGCTACCGGCTCGAATGAACCCAGTAGCTATACACTAGATCTTCCCCTACGGTACTTGAACACTAACTATATTTAATGATCACCAAAAGGAGTTTGGTCACAGAAGCAAGCACTATATAAATGACAGAAAAATCAAAAACCATATCAACATATGGAAAAACTATATGACTGTCTCAGAAGTAGCCTAAAGCTGCAGGCTTCAATCAATATTTTATTATCCATATGCAAAAGCTTGGGACTGAGGATTATGTAATATATCAGCATATCCTAAAAGTTGCAGGCCTCAACCATTGCTACAATTATTTTTTTGTCATTACTTGTCCCTTTCCTTAAATAGAAAATTGTTAAAAAGGCCAAAGTTGTTTTAACTAATAAATAACCTAATGCTACTTTAACTGAATTAAACTAATATTATTACCTATCATGTCCTCAAACAAATATTAACTTTCCAAATTCCAGATAAAAGCGAATAAATCATATTCATCATGAGTTGAAGAAATAAATATAACATTTTTTAATTTTAAATTAGGATACTTCTTTAGAGAGGGCCTTGGAACGACCGGTAAAGTTGTCTCCGTGTGACCTATAAGTCACGAGTTTGAGCCATGAAAACAACAAGCATCAGGTAAGCTGCGTACCTCACACCCGTTGGGGTGCGGCCCTTTCCCAAACCCTACATAAACGCATAAACGCAGGGTGCTTTGTGCACGCGCTTTCGCTTAAATTTGGATACTTATTTAATTAAATACAAGAGAAAGAATTAATACCTGAAGAAGCATTGTTGCCATCAGCATTTCCCTGATGAATAGACATTTTTTCTTTTTTGTCCTCTAAAATTGAATATCCAAAATTAGAATAAAGCTCTAGAATTCTAAATAATTCATCTTCTTAAATTGATACTTCTTCTGTATTGAAACCAAAGGTCACCCTGGGAAAACCGAAATTCATCATTCTTTTTACAAAGTAATTCCAAATTCATCAAATTGTTATGATTATGTCAAAGAAAAAAAGGTTCTGACATATTCAAAAAGAAGGCTATTAATTGGAGTTGGGTAATGGAATGGGACATAACATTCAGATGTTTATAGAATAGGCGACAGATTTGCTTGTCTAATTAATACAATTATCTACAAGTTAATGGATAAAAATATGAATGTATGTACATGGAAAACAGAATAGGCAAAAAAAAAAAAAAAAAAAAAAGTTGAAAGAACTAGTTGGAATTTGGAAAGAAGAAAAAAGAAAGTCAAATTAGGAAAGAATATTTTGTACGGGTGGTTGGAGACAACTACCGAACAAATGATTTGAGGAGTTATCGAATTCGCACGAGTGCCACTTTTGGCGCGTATTTAAGATTTGTTTGTATTATATTCATTCTCTTTCGGATTGGAAAAATATACGTATATATTATGCCAACAAGGATTTCTTTAAACTTTGGATTTAATTTCTCTTTTAAAGAAAAATTCTTGTACAGTTATGTTAATAAAAAATTTGATACTCGATCAGGAGACTATCTCTAGTATGAATTCCTAGACTTACTCAAGAAAGCGTCCTAGTTTAGAATGTCACGTTGAAACTTTTGTAAGAGAGATTGGAGTAGAGATATCTAAGCTTTTAAAGGAATAGCAATGAGAAATGTGTAAGACTTGAGATAAATTGAGAATGATTTGATCAATTCCATCATGTCCATCACTTTACAAAATGGTTCAATCTGTATATATGTTGGTCAGCCGTTGATAAGTCCAAATGACTACATACTGTGTTTCTCAAATTCATCTCCATAACTTATGCACGATCTTAGTTGATGCTCTAATTACTGGCATTCCTTACATTTGACTAACCTAACTAATGGTTGGATGTTAATAACCCCATTGTTCCCACATTATATTTAACTGGTGTTGCTTGTTTCCCCTCCACAAGTTGGTAGTGTGTTCATGTCAGCGGCTTGTTCAGGCTGCTGACTAAACCTTGTGATCTCACAAAGTGCTCTCTATCGTATCAATACAATAGCCAATAGATCTTCTCGAAGTCATGGCCTCTGCTAGTCTTGATCGTGCCTCGTGATGATGGCTTAATAGTGACAAAGTGTTAAGTACAGCCCATCTTACCAGAGAGTCAGCTTCATTCTCATTGAAGCACAACCATCTTAGAACTCTGTCCAACTGCTCAGTTTATGGATAAGCAGTTAGCAACTAGTCCTACTTAGGCCCCATATCTATAAAGCAAAACATCATAGTGAACATATGACCTTTTGAACATCTGAGTGAAGTAATTCCGAGTATCCAAATACCAGGTGCTCCGCTGACAGCCCGCCCAGTATCACACACAAGAACCTGTACAAAGTCTGCACTGGAAAAAAAAAAACAAGTTATTTTTTTTTAGAGCTGATCAAACTCCGTATAATCATTTTCCTCTGTGCCAACTAAACCAGAGTCCAGAGAGCTATATGATTCCAGAACAATACTGAGTTGACCAGGAAATACAGCAAACGATCATGATAACATCTCCTAAATTTTCCACTAAACGAACTCCTCAGAGAAAACCCAAGGAAACTTCTTTCTTGTGTGTTCAACCTTCTAAATGTTTCAGTTTGCATTTCACTCATTCTCTTCTTAGAGTTCCTGGTGCTTGCATCTAACCAAGGGTCATGCTACAACAATTCTCACAGGCTCGCAGCTATATTGATGACACTAGAATTAGTCCAAACTCATTTTGTTTGTGTGTCAATGGTAATGGTTAGAAATACGGTTCACAAGCACACATGATATAACACACGCATTTGGGGCACAACTCGGCATAGCAAAGTCAATCATTTCCAAACCAAATGATAATGTTATTAAGTCTGACAAACGTTTAAAAAATATAAAAACAATGTAAATAGAAAGATCTCTAACCTGAGTTGAGATTTTGACCCTGTTTTCCTGCAAACACCATGTTAAGCTTGGAAGTTGGATTATGGTTAGAAAAAACATGCAGATGAGACTTCTTCAACGAACATTCTATTTCTGCAGAAAGCAATTACAATTAAGTGTATTTTTCCAGCATGTTACAGGTGGGATGATGTCAGAGTTCAGTGCCACAAAGCAATTAGTTTTATGTTTCGATTAGAGCATTTTTCATAATGATTAAATGATGATAATACACCCAGAAAATTATTATGAAGAGCTACAAAAATAGAAGTGTCTCACATGGTTTGAGCATCTATACAAAACAATGATCATCTACACTAGCAGCTTGTTGGGCGTTGGCTGTCTCTAGCATTTATTCCGGCATATCTTATATGAATGTCAGTAGCTTCAAGCTAACATTTGGTAACAAGCAATTCTCACCTTGCTTTTTAGCTTGGCTTGGGTAAACTTTTTGCTTGATAAAGTGTCAATATCAACCTGCAGTTATTTAGGACCTGAAAATGAATGACTATGCATTGAATTACAACTGACAAGAGAAACACACCACTTTGAAGATGTCCTCCCTCTAGTGCAACACATGTAGGGAATAGTAGTTCATCCTAAGAAGCTAAGGAATGCCAGTAAGAATTTGATTTTTAAAATAAAAAAGTCCACGTCTCAAGCCTCTGTTTGCCTGAGAGGCTTAACGTTTTTATGTTTGAACTATAGCGATCACAAGTCATAAGTATAAAATATATGGTGCAACCACAAGAGACATATATGCAGATCAATCCCATCGCAAAATTTGGGATTGCAATCTGCAAAATGCATGAATGCTGCTCCTTGACTTTAAGTAAAGAGAGTACATGAACATAGCAAAAAAAAAAGTTCACTCTTTAGTTTTTAGCTACTAAGCACTTATTATGCTAGATACAGACACAGTTCATTTCACAACCTACATTAGTTATTCCTACTGTTTAAAAGACCATAGATGCCATGACATTTCCAGAAAACGTAAAATGCAGACATTGTCTAAAATTAAGAAAAGCCGAGGAGCAAAATATGAAAGAGGGGATTTAAATAGAAGGGTATACATGCAATGCAGAACTCCTGAGTTACTACAGTAAACTTGTCCTGTATTATAAGACAGCACTCTTACTTCTTTGAGAAATTCAAATCCAAGGAACTGCACATTTCCCTGAGCAAACTTGTCCTGTATAATATCGTCTACACTAGGCACTCCATAACTCCTTGGTAAAACCCCGACCAGGTAACCAACAAGAAAATGGCCCGCTTCATGCTGCACAAAATGCACCTTTTAAGCTATAGGTAGAGGCTATGAGCTCCATCATTTAAAATGTGTCTAACAAACAATTCCAAAAACTGAAAAGAGCAATATTTGAGATAACTTGCTCCAATAGAGTGATACTGTTTGTTAGTTACTAATACGAGACCTAAAATTGTGTTCCAGTCGGCATGGCATTAAATTTGCCAAATAGATGTGCTCAGATAAAGCAAGTGACACCCTTTATGCCCTTAAGGAGACATATCTAAGCTTGCCGGTGAATAAGATCATCTTAATATTGTTTACGAAGCACTACATGTTATTGGAGTTGTGATCAGGAAAACTAAAGCGATTAATGTCTTTGCTGCTTAAGACAAACAAATCATCATATTACTAAAGAGCCTTACTTGCAAGCACATTTGATGATCTTCGTAAGGGGAATCATAGCTTTCGCTCCCCATTGCATCTTCTCTTCCCGTCAATAAGACCTACATGATTATAATCAAGCTAAGCCAAATAGTAACAAATTTTCATGATAAGTCCACTTTTTAAGGTGATCAACATATAGAACTAAAAATGCAGAATTCATATACCTCCTCATCTGATAGAGCAAACTCAACGCTATCTTTGATCGAACGCAGAATTGAGTCAGCTATAGATTCAAAAGATGCTGAATCATCCGTCCGTAGTTCTTGTCTATTCATTGCTGGTATTCTTTTAGGCACCTCCCGTAACAACATATGACAATCAACGAATCAGTATAAAAAAGGGCAGCCTGCTACACGAAGCATCTCACAATAAGGGGTGCAGGAAGGGCCGCACCCCAAGGGATATAATGTAGGCAGCCTACCATGATGCAAGCATCAGTGGCTGGTTCCACGACTTGAACCCGTAATGAATGAATTAGAGTAAAGCATAAAATTAAAAGTACTACTACTTATTAGGGGAATATTAGAAAAGAAAATTAGTCAATTAAATATTTACCAGCTTGGCAGAGCCGAATCCAAGTAGGGGTGCTTGCTTCAAAAGAGAGTGAGCAGCCTTGTAATTTCCCATTTCTAACTCTTTATCAAACCTTCTCAACACTCTACGACGCCGTATTGTTTCCGACACCTTATTATCCCTTGCCGCCAAAACGAAAACTTGTCTCACCGTCAAATTCATTTGTCACTGAAAAATGAAGCCTGAGTATTGATCTTGATTTTTAATAAGTACTTACTAACAATTTCACTTTAATTTTCCAATGATGTTAATAATTAGTACGTAGTATAAGGGACGGATAATGTCTCACAAATAAAATATGAAATTATTACTCACATTTGATTGAATATTTTATTTTGAGATTAAGGTTTTTCGAAACAATATGTCTGTCTTACTTGTTGTTATAATTGTTGTACAAGTATGATTATTTACATCATAATTGTGATATTATTTTTATGTCATTTAATGAACAATAACTATCTCGAATTAAAACAATCAAAACGATATAGAGCCTGTTTGGGTGTGTTTATAAGCACCTTTTATAATCTGCTTTTAAGCTCACCCAAATTGGCTCACAATGTCATTCACAAAAGCTACTCTCACAAAGATTCAAGAGGGTATTTGGATAATTGAAGCTAAAAGCTACAAGTTGGAAATCAATTTTTAGCTTTTAACTTATTTTTGTATCTTTTTAGCATAAAAATAAGTGCTTAAATTATATTTTATATTTATCAAACACCAAAACTACAAAACAGTTTAAAAGCTATTTTGGTCAAAACTCACTTAAAATAAGCGAATCCAAACGGGCTATGTAACCGTCAAAATTAAAATTGCAAACTAAAGTATTTATATTATACACAAAAAATCCGATAATTGGTCCAATGAAATACATATTTTAGTTTTCAGTATTAAATCTGAACAATTCACTTGTTTAAAAGTCATAATCAAAGAATCACAAGCTTCTATTATTAATAAAAGTATTTTAAAAGTCATAATCAAACAAAAGAATTGTTCAAGCTCAAATAATATTTTTCAACAATAGTGTGCTCGAAACCAGAATTATTATTAGAAAATCTATAATGATCTCCTAACTCTACTTTCGAAAACTAATTTGGAAATGGAATGGCTTCTTGTAATTCACGGCCTGGTAACACTTGTAGTATTGATTTCTTTCCTTTGCGGTCAATGGCCTATTTTCGAAGGCACTTTCATTCAAAAAATTCACATATTCCTCACTTTTGGTGCCTGCGATTATTTCCGGTACTTAATTTACGCTTGTTATTACTTACATCTGTACCTATAGCCGGCTATATTTTGTAATTTTGATATGTGATTTTGCCCTAATTTTGAAATTTCAGCCGGTTTGTGGCTGCTGTATTTGGTCAAAAAGGCTCCAATGCACTCTCCTGTGTCGAGTACTATTGCTGTGATCGTCCTAATCCTATTCTCCAGGTTATTTTAAATTGTAATCAGTTATTTTATGCTTTATCTGAAATTTTTAGTGTATAATTATGTCGAAAAAGGTGTTGCATTTGTATGAATATTTGACAGTAGCTCAATTTAAACAAAAAGGAGAAATTATCTTAATTGGAGCACATTGATTGACTAGATATTTAGTAAGTGTTCGGAATATTAACACTGTTATGTGAAAGTTCAGTTGAAAAGATGTGAACTCGGACTCGCAACTTTGATCGATTACTTGCATTACTTTGGATGATGTGAAGAAAGCTCTAAGAAGTTTACAAGTAGATCTTATTTTGTGTTATTAATATTCAAAAGTTGCTTTTGTTCGCCGAATGATGAAATGCTAAATGATTGGCAAATGATGAAACATTCTTCCAAGATGAATCCTTGCAATGAAAGTTGAAGCATTAGTTGCCGCTCAGGTTTAGTTGTAAGAGCTCAGCTTGTGATGTGTTGGTTAGGCGCACGTTACGGGGTTTGAACCATGTTGTAGACAAAAGCCTAGTATTTAAGTGGAGAATGGTAGAGTGGAGGGCCATAATCTACCAACTTCCAAACCGTCCTTTAGGATTTCTCAGTTTTTCAAAAAACAAAAAAGAAAAAAATTGCAGCATTAGTTGGTATTTTGGGAGTTGGGAGCGGGAGCTGCTTTTCTTTCTCTTTTTCTTGTTTTCTGTCAGTTCCATTTTTCTGTCTTACTTTTCTTCATTTATGAATAAAGAAACTGTATTTGAAATTGTCTGTTACTAAATGCAGGTTATATATTTGGGGATAATTGGAGCCACTTACTACTTTATTGTGCAATCAATATTTAAGTACATTCCTGGGTATTATTTAGGTGAAGTGCACAGGTATTATAGAATCATGTGCTTTGTGTCGCCCTCATATGCATCCGTTTGTTTTTCACTTGACCACTTATGTAGATTTTTTCTGGTATCTGTACATGAATTTCCATAGAAATTATGTAAAATTGCAGGTACACGAGCTTGTTGGCAGTTGGTGGGGGTATTCTCCTCTTTCTATTGACTAGCTTTTCTGACCCAGGAACTGTGAACGTTGAGAATGTTTCGCATTATCTTTCTGCTTATCCCTATGACAATATTATTTTCTCAGAAAAAGAATGTCCCACCTGCAAGATCCCAAAGTGAGTGCGTTTCTTTTGTTTAAAACCTCCAGATCTCTCGTTTATGTCACTAGCTAATTGAAATTTTTCCACTCCTTTTCAGGCCTGCTAGGTCAAAGCACTGCAGCATTTGTGATCGCTGTGTTGCTAGATTTGATCATCACTGTGGATGGATGGTTTGTTTCTTCTTTTTCCATTCTTCTAACTCTCAGATGTACACATGTTAGCTCTATATCAACAGATTTTCATTGTCTATGCCTAATGGTTTTCATGCTGTTCCCATTTCACAGAATAATTGCATAGGCGAGAGAAACACCAGATACTTTATGGCATTTCTTCTCTGGTGAGCAAATGATACTGATTTGCCCCCCCCCCCAAACCCCCCCCCCCCCCCCCCACACACACACAAAAACAAAAAAACACCATTACTCCACTAGAATTAGCTAACCTTTTGTGGAATAGAATCACTTCATTCCTCTTATCTCCTGTGGCCTTCATATACTGGAGTATAATTCATTCCATTGTTGCCAGCAGTTACATCAAAAAGAAGAAAAAGATAAAGTAAATACCTATTTCTCTATGTAAGAGTTGTTTAAGAAACTGAAAAAAACGCGCGCGCGCACAGAGAGAGAGGGGCGGGGGAGAGAGAGAGAGATCTGGCTTCTTGATAGCATTTCAAAGATAATCTAGATGGACTTGTCAAAGCTTATCTGTTCGGTGACATGGGTCAATATATGGATTTCATAGATTTGTTAGGATGAAGATGTAATGATCTATTGAACATCCTCTCTAATGTAAGTGTTGTACCAAAAAGAAATGCTTGTCCTAGTTTGGGAACTCATTCGAACTCTTTATTGCTATTATTATTATTATTACTATTCCACTGGGTACCTGCTGCCTTTCACCAGTGTAGGTATCGGGTAACTCTGCGCACAAGGGTTAGGCAGATCGGAAGAAACCATGTGTCTATTTTTGTCCTTGCTGGGATTCGACCTCTGATTTCCCATTGTTTTCACTCACTCCATTGATCATTGGCCACACCCTTTGGTGCATTAAACTCTCCATTATTATTGAAGAAAATACTTCTGGACCGATAAGTCATAGTAAAAAGCTCTTCCAAATATGGCCTTATTAAAGGAAAATCTTATTTTTATATATTTAATAATCTTGGCATTGACTTCATTTGTTTTCACTTCACATGCTTGTGAAAAATATATATGTGAATAATATAAGATTCGACTCTAATTATGAAAGATTTTGTACTAAATACTGATTCCCGTGTTAATAAGACTCTTACATTGCCTTTCCTGTAATTTTCAACATGCATCTGCAGGCATTTTCTTCTCTGTTTATATGGGGCAGCTGCTATTGCACTAGTGATAGCTGGCAGAATGAAAGAACTACGGGTTATAGATATTCTTACTGGTGCATTGACTAATCTTTTAAATATTATCGGTGTTCAATTGCTGTTGGATCCAAAATGAAAGCTGTATTTCTCTGTTGATGCAGTTTATTATGGCTTCGAGAGATCATTTAGTAGTTTGGCTCCACATGTTGTAGCGGTAAGTAGCATACCTTTTGGATTCAGCATGATAATATCCGTCTCTTTCCCTGTTTTATGCTTACTGGTGAGTGTGTGTTCGGTGCCGAATTCTGATCTCTTTTGGGAACTTGCAATAAACAATTAATATACGAGGCCTTGATAAATGCAATGCTCTCCACCTGCTATATGTCCTTGCCTTCCATCCCTGCTTCAATGTGCAGAAGGCTTGAGAAATTGATGGCGGATTTCCTCTGGGATGGAATAAATAGAGACAAGAAATTCATTTGGTCAGCTGGGAGAAATTCTACTCTTATCACTTATCAGTAATGGTTGTATATTTGGAGATTGGGGAAGTGGCTACAGAGACATGCTAATGAGGAAGGAGCCATGTGGAGAAAGGTGATTAAGTGAAGGCAACATCCTAGTAAGCTGGATCTCTGAGGATGTGACCACCTTCTACAAGGTAAATCAGTGTAGAGTCATAATGAAGGAGAAATTGGACTTCTCAAAATTTATTGGCTTTTTGTTGTGAGGGAAGCAATATGCAGTTATGACTTGATGTTTGAGGCAGTGACAACGATTTTATGCAATAGTTTGCCTTAGCAAAGGGATTGTATGTAATGGTAGCCGAGATTATGGGAGATACAAGGCATGGTTATCCTAGTAGAATTAGTAGACCCTCCTAGACTGAGAATTTGGGGATGTAAGGACATTCTTGATGAGGCTTTGTAGTGCTGTACTGTTAGGGGGGAATGGGCGGAATGATTTGGAGAGTAATGCCTTTAAAGAGTTTCACAAATCAAGTCTTACTATGGCCGCACCTTTTGGCGTAGGAGTCCATAAACTTGAATGGAGACCATTTTGGATATCGAGGGTCCTAAAAAGGTGGTTGTCTTTGGGGGGCATTTGAACCATATTACGAGGAAATATATGTGGTCTTCAAGATGCAGTGGGTGCTTTTGGGCTCATTTGCGGAAATATTGGCCTGTCAGAAACTGTTCAAGGAGACTAGTAGTAGGAAGATGCTATGAAGGACCACGCCTTTTTACATTTATTATGGAGGGAAAGTAATAGAAGCTCATTTGAAGGTCTAGAGTAGTGATGGCAGTTTGAACCCAGATTTGGGTAACCCACCCAACCCGCCCGTAATAAAATCATATGTAACCCGCCCATGTAAAAGATGGGTATTATGGGTTCAACCCATATTCAACCCATTAAAAAATAGGGTGAATATGGGTTTTAAATGGGTGAAATATGAGTTAAATTTTTCAGAGAATCATTTACATGTTATGTTTCACATTGCCTTGCTGAAATTTGCCCCCAACTCCCCGTAACATACTGAAGCTGTAATAGAGGAGGATTTGGGGTAACCTCCATTGTTATCCTTACTGCTTTGTGAATCAAAGTTATTAGAAAATTCTAAATTAATGTTAAGTTTAACTTACTGTAAAGAAATTCTATTTCACTGTAATCAAAGACCAAAATTATATATAGAGAGAGATTTATTTTTTACTTTTTTAAGAATCATATTTGAAGTTGAGCAAGGAAATTAAATGACAAAATGTACTCTGTTAAGTGGCATAAACTAACAAAAGAAGGGGATGAAAAATGAAAAAATGTACTCTATTAAGAAATAGCATTACTTTCTTTATGTTGTAAATCATCTACAGTAGGTAATAGTCAACTTAGTATTTTTTTTAAAAAAAAATAAAAGAATACTACAGCTCAAATCTATTTTTACTATAGTTATGTTTTCTATTCCAAAATCATAATTGAAAAGGATTTAACTAATATACGTAGGGGTGTAAGAAACCTTTTACTATGGGTGTCAAACGGGTATACGGGTCCGGGTTGTAAAATTATAACCCCGCAGGTTCCGGGTACGGGTTTAAATTACGGGTTCTTAACCGGTCCGGGTTTTGGGTAGGAAAAAAAAACCCGTGCGGGTTCGGGTCTTAGCGGGTACGGGTTCGGGTCTAAAAAAAATCGGGTTTGAGTCCGGGTTTTTTTTTTTAATAATATTATTTTAAATACTTAAAAAAAAGATGAATGATAGGAAAAACTGAAAGACTTACTTTATTTAAGATACTTGAACTATTAAAGTATTGAACATTAAACTTCTAAATTTGAAAAGTGCAACATCAAAACTAGATAATGAAAATTCAAATTACAAATTTAAATATGCCTATTTCTTTGTGTAATTTATTCCATGTCATTTTCCTCATGCTCCGGTGTAGGTGCCATTGATAGTGCTTGATCACTTAACAGAATTTGTTCAAGGTTATCATCTTGTTCTAGTGAGTCTTCAATTCCTTGGTTTCTTCGCTCCGATCTAATCCAGTTTCATAAACAAATTAGAACATCCAAAGCATTATTACCCAAAAGAGTGACGGGTATCACCTATATGAGGTATATATCGAAGTTAATAGTTGAAGTTTTATACCATATTTGAGTAATATATATTCAAATTGTTGATTTGTTATGGAATATCAAGTTTCTTTTTTAATTAAATAGCTAAACTTGTTTCTCTTGAACATATTTCACTATTAACAATATGGACACAAACGAATTAAACCATGAGTAGAAAACTTGTGTATACCTTTCTCTACACATACAAATTTTAACACTCAGTTTATTTTAACAAATACGGATACGGGTATATCCAGTAATACCCACTAATTTTGACGGGTCTTAACGGATACGGGTATTCGTTAAGAAAAAAAAAAACCCGTTCGGGTAGGGGTATTTTAAGGGGTTTACGGGTCCGGGTCCGGGTTTTTGCGGGTCCGGATGGGGTCGGGTTTTAATGAGTCCGGGTCTGGGTTTTGACGGGTAGACCCCTACCCGTTTGACACCCATACCTTTTACTCTATCACTATTTTTTTCTTAAATTTCCATTTTTATTTTAGTTCTTAGTTCTTATTTAAAACTGATAACTATATGAAATATTGGAATGTTTTCTAAAGATTCAAAAGGGACAAGTTGACCAACGGAACCATTGGAAGAACATGAATTTAACGAAGTTAGCATCCAGATCAAATTCATTCAACTAATCTAGACTCCTTTTCATAAAGAATTATTAACGTGCAAAGCTCATGACGGTTTTTGTTTGGATTTCCGCATTCTAAAAAAATATAGGTTAAATATGGGTAAACCCATTTTTAACCCACCCATTTATCACCCAACCCATTTTTTACCCACATATAATATGGGCGGGTTGGGTTTCAACCCGTATTTTCTCAACCCATTTTCAACCCGCCCAAATTTGACCCAACCCGCCCATTTGCCATCACTAGTCTAGAGAGAGCCTTGAATAGTCGAGTGTTCTCTTTTGTGTCTAATACTTCTGGAGTTCTGGTGAAAAGTGGACCTTATAAACAAAAGGTTTTGGTAAAAAGTGGACACTTAAGTTAATATATGAGTCTTATCAATAATTCTATTATAACATTTAAAAGTGTGATCAATAAATTACTACTGCATCCGTTTCAATTTATGTGAACCTATTTGACTTGGCACAAAGTTTATTAATGAAAGGAAGATTTTTGAAATTAGTGGTCTAAAATTAGCCATTGATATTTGTGGTAAATTATCTCATTAAGGGTAGAACGGTAGCTTTGGAGTTAAATTGTTTCCAAATTTAGAAAGAGGTCATTCTTTTTGTAACGGACTAAAAAAATGAAATAGGTTCACATAAACTGGAATGGAGGGAGTATTATTTATACTATGATAAATAATATTACCTTGCAAAGTACTGATAATTAAAGGGAGATTTTCCGATTGCAATGTTGGAACATTGGAATATTAGCTTATCCTTTCTATGCATTGATGATCTGATTAGGATGCTTGTACCTTTTTCTTTTTCTTTGTTTATTTTAATATTTTCCCTTCTCCATCTGGTTTATTTCTTATTGATGGGCTTCTTCTTTGTATCAGTGGTTGTTGGATTCATACAACACTGCAATACTTATCATGGTGTTTCTAGCTATAGTTTCTATGCTGCTAGCCGGTTTCCTTGCATACCACACCAAACTGTGTGTGACAAATACCACGACAAATGAGGTATCCCTTGTCCATTTAGTTCAGTTCTATGCATATTTCCAGTAGCTTAGGAAAACTTTGTGAGTTTGCTCTGTGCTCTGGCTTCCCTCTCCTTTGTAATACCTCCATTTTCTTTAGAAGTAAGGCACGGTACATGTCTATTGTAAATTTCTACTGCTTTACATTACTTTCTTGGACATTTTCACCCAAGATGAAAATTGACTTCTGATCTATCATTGAAAACAAATTTTAGGCATGTTGGGGGACTATGAAATCTTAAAATATTTTGACAAAGAAAAAGAAATATAAAGTCTGCTCATATAAGTGTGATCAAGTTAGTAAAACAATGTTTTAAGTTTTAACTGACCAACCTAAAAGTAATAATAACTTAAAAGTCTGAGTTTATTGATTTTGGAAATTTGTTTTGACTTTTGTAACAAGTGTAAGGACTAGAGGCTTGCAGCATCATCTTAGCAATCTCTCCTTTTACATTCTTAATTTGAAATAGCGAAGAAAAGAGAAGTAAAGAAAAGAAATGACGAAGTAGGGTAAAATGATGATGGAAAAAATGCATTAGCTCGTCGCAATCATGTACCTTATTGATTCAGCACAACGATAAAATCTTAGGAGTTGAAGCAGCAGCTTACTCTTAGCTCTCTCATCTAAAGCTTAATTTTTCTCGTCTGGACTGCAGTCTGTCAAATGGCAAGAGTATTTACATTGGAAGAGGAAGGTTAACGAAGCAAAGGCAAGTGCAGCAGCTCTCAAAGCAAGTTTAGGTGAATTAAACCATGAAAAGAAGCCTGTGAGCAAATGGAAAGCCTTCTTCCAAAGGTCCTGTCTTGAAGAAGTGGATGTGGTTAAGAATAACATTTACGATAAAGGAATGCTCCAGAATGTCTTTGAGATTGTAGTTCCTCTTTCAACAAGACGATCATTCTTACAGAGGAAACCAAAATCAGGTTAGAATTGTCAGTAAGTGACCCACATCTCATATGAGCTCGGTAGCTCAACCTTGGTTGTAATCTTTAGTCTAATGGCCGTACTACCAAGGAGAATGTACTAAATGTGAAGCGCACACGCCTTCCCCAAACTTATCAATTACAAGTATCAGACAAGTCATCTACCTTTACTCTTTGATGGGCATGGCACGTGGTGAGAGGATTGGACGATTTCTGAGGAGAGGGGTTTAACTGTTAGCAGTGGTGTGTTCCTTTTACTTTGCTGCAGCTGTTGAAGGGAAATGATTCTATTCTTTTGGTACATTTCAGCTTCCCAGTTGTGGTGCAGCCAAGGTCTCTTCATATTTCTAGGATAAATTTTTAAGGTTACTTTATTTAGCTTTACATACAATTTTTACATGTATCTATGTAATACGACGAGAGTGAGAGCATGCTATATATGATGTAATCCAACTTCTCGTACATCCACCGGCTGTGGAACTGGGAGTCTGAATAGAATTTAAATGAATTTTGTGCTCATGGAGCAAAAAAAAAAGAGTGTATCCACCAACTTAACCTTTCTTTTTCTTTTTGATGAGATAAATAATTTCGTTGATGCATTGGAAACTCCATTATATCAAAAATAAATTACATATAACTAAATATGATTTATTACAAAAGACATCCAATCTTCAATGCAAACAAGGACCTTGTGACTGCTGAAAATTAACTAGAACAAGAAGACATTGCAATTATGATTGCAATGCTGCCTTTGTCAACTCAATTGTGTCCTTCGCAAAGTTGAATTGCAGTCATTCTTAAGTAACAAGGACTTGAAAGAACCCCATGATTTCTTAAAAAGTTCGTACTGGACATTCAGGGTTTCTTCAGTAATTAGACTGACTTTGTTATTTCAGTGAAGCTTAGTTGCACACCAAATTAAAACTTAAAATGTGTAATATTTTTAATCTCTAGCACTAGAATAGTCGATTATAACAATTTATATTGTTCTTTTTTTATCTGGATGGTAAAACTTGCTTTATCAAATGACTTCATAATCCATAAAGCCTGGCATCGTTTGAATACCGTATTCTAGCTTGAATACTACCGCTTCTTGACTAGCTCAGGTCAAATAACCGCAGAAAGAAACTACATATATCTTTACTCAAAAACACAAGATTAAACACTTTTCAAGTTTTGTTTCCCTTGCAAGAGAGGAGGAAACCATTATGCCTTTCTAATGACAATTTCTGTTCAAATTTAATAATCCTTGACCATATCTCATGAAACGATCCGAGGATACAATTGATTCAGCAAAACTACAGCAAAGGACATACATTAACAATAAGAGTTGCGGGAACACATACTGTCAAAAAGGGGTTCAGGCCAGCGCCCACAATTCTCTTAATCCTACTTTGGTCTCTCTAAAAGTTATACTAATGACAAAATCCATGAGTATAGCCAAACGAAAGCTTCACTGAGCAAGCAAAGCAGAAGAAAAAAATCCATCATTTCTACAATTTTTTAGTCATGGAGATATTTACTCCCCTGGGAGATCTTCTAACCTTAGATGACTCTCCATCAGTAGCCCCCGTTCCTTTCAAGTCCACGGACTTCTTAGGTGTTGTCACTTTCTCTTTTGTACTTCTGCTGTCCTTTTTCACTTTCGCAGGGTACCATATGTCATCTGGATTAAGCGGTAAAGCAGCAGGATCCAGTTCAAACGATCCCACAGGTACACCCTTTCTTTCAGTCCCCTTCATTTCGAAAGATGGGATTAGATGAGAGAACTTGTAAAGTTCATTTGGCTTTACAAAAAAAGAGCCAACCTTAGTCTGGCTGTTGGACTGGAAAAGGCTAACAAATCCACTCATTTTATCCAGGTGGTTTACTTTTATGCCAACATCCTCAACAAAATCAGAAAGAACCTCCACAACTTCATACTTGTACTTTGTGTGATTTTCTGGGTCAGAGCTCCAACCAATATCCCAATCTTTAAAAAGAGCCCATATCTCCCCTTTCCTAGGATATACAACTAAACGGCCTCTCTTACTACCCTTATTGAACTGCACTTGATGAGAAAATGTAAGACGATCAGTGGTGCTTTCAGTCTTCCCGCGTTTAAATATCCCACAACCAACAGGCAACCCTGCCTCTAGCCACTCACTGTCTTCTGATTCAGCCTCAAGCCAAGTGTACCGTACCTCAAATTCAGGAGATAATACCTTCTTGATCTGACAATAGTATCTTGGCATGCCATCAGCATCATCGTAACAAGCCCAGAATTGGTCAATAGCAAAGCGACTTTCTTCCCGGTGCTTATCAAAATCACTAAATTCTGGATCAGGACATTCAAATATATCTGGATGATCTGTATTTGGTTCTGAATCAGAATCAACAACTTCAACTGTTTCTATACCAATTGATGAAGGTCCAGCAGCCTGTTTATCAACTTTCCCAATGTTGTCATATTTGTCTTGCACATTTGCTTTAGGAGGGGCTGTTCCATTTTGAGTGGCTTTTGCCTTGGAATCACCATGAAAACCAGATGGATTGACATGATTTGAGTCATCACCACTCACAGCTTCTTTCTGCTTTTTAGTATCATCTCCAGCTGATTGGTCAACCCGTACGTTCTTCGAAGAGCTTGCCAAATCAAGTTCGTCGTCACTTGCACCTTCATTGTAGGAGACACGCTGCCGAAGGCGAGAAGATCTTCTACGGTCGAAACCATCAAGTCCAAAACCTTCACCAGGAGGTGGACAGCTACCAGACTCGATATCGTCCTCAGCTTCAGGCTCAGTGCTGGTTGAAGTATCAATGCTCTCACTTGATTCAACTGTCTGCTTCCTACCCCTTTTCCTGCCTTTGTTATTAGCCTTTGGCATAGACCCTTCTTTCACACCACCCATTTCCTTCTCATACTTTCTGTCCTTCCCTTTAGCCTTTATATCCTCAGATACCTGGGCAGTGTTTTCAGTGCATACCTCTGGTTGCGACCCCTTTGTTCGACTGCTAGGAGGACCCTGTTGAGATGCCATTTGAGCAGTTGTAAATCCAGCTCCATCTGCAGCCATTTTCGAGGTTCCCTGATTGGGAACTTCTTTCTGCTGATGAGGCTGGCTTGTTTTAGACCTAAGTGGCACATCCTGACCACCAGGATGACTCCATTGAGGTCCAAGAGAACCACCTTGAGAACCTAAATCATATGCAATAAAAGGCTTTGAACATTTCTGGCACCGCAAAGCTCTGTTCACAAAACTCCTGTAGTACTGGTACCTAGTAGTGCAAAAAGGACATCCTGTCCAGAAAGTTTCTGAAGATGCTGCTGAAGTTGGCTGGGTTTGTTGATGATGCTGAGAGCTAACCCCATTAGGAATATTATTCTGTCTAACCGACGGATTTCGATTAACCTGATGAGATGGTCGTTTCGCTGCTGTACTTTTGGATAAAGGCCTGTACCTACTATTATACAAAGCCCTTTTTGCCGGGTCGGAAAGCACCATATTTGCTTCCCCAATTAGCTTAAAAGCTGCTTCTGCACCTGGAAACTTGTTCTTGTCAGGGTGAAGCACAAGCGCAAGTCTCCGGTATTGTTTCTTGATGGTCGCTTCATCAGCCATCATATCAATTTGGAGGATCCGATACCAGTCCTTTTCTGGTCCCACTGTACTGCTCTGAGCTGAACAATGAACATTGCATACAGTAAGCAACTGGGATATGTTTTCTAGTTGAGGGTAAATCCGTTCAGCTTTCAGTGCGACCTTCTGAGCCCCGAGAAAGTCATTACTCTGCATTTTCTTCTCTGCAAGCTCTTTAGCCCTTAGGGCTTCATCCTTGTTGCAATCCATCATAATCCCAATTAATAAGCTAACCAATAAGATGCACTAGACATGCATACACAAGTCTCCAACTTGTATTCGTCATGCTCAACTCTTCATTCCTGTCCCCAAGAAAAAGGATCAATGTCAATTCCTGTCCCAACTAGTATCTTCTTTGCAACAGCATGCAGAGCAAAAAATGCTTTTACTAATTACTGCATCCTGTAGTAGAAGCTCTAGATCCATCATTACACACCTAAAAGAAACAAGAGAAAGGGACTTCACCTTTGGTTTTAAGTTGTGAGCAATGGAGTCATCAAGTGAGAAATGATTGAAAACACAGCCCCAAGACAAAGAGAAGCTTGTACAAAGATATCAAATCCTGCATCAAATAATAGAAGATTTCCATTAACTCCCCAATAATTAAAAATGGCAAAGGAAAGACCAATGACAATGAAACCACATAAATAAGACATAATTCAATTGATTCCATGTAAGTCATAGACGTAATACAGTAACTGATAATTTGAGGAACTCTAAACATACACCTCGGAGTTGCAAGAAAGAGCATTCATGATAAAACATGTGCAAGAACTTGGATGTGCTTCATTAAAAGCACACCCAAGTTTTTACAAGGGCAACCTAACTTTTAATAGATGGTAAAGTAATTGTACAGGTAGCATACACAACCCCAGCATCCAGACACCAAACACATGAGACCTAGGACATCACTAGTAAAACAAAGCACGAATGAGAATTGAGGAGCAAAGAGATATAATTAACTGTTCGCAGAAATCTCTAACATTTCTAATAAACCGAATAGATTCGATTTACTTGAACAAGGTTACATACTGTCTAATGTTAGGATTATTCTACCTGATTAAACAAAAGCAGCTTGAGCACATCAAACAGAAATTAATGCTAAACATAATGTCAGAAATTAATGCTAAACACAATTTCTCTTTAATTTTACTTTTGTTGTCACACGCGTTCTAGGAGCTACTATCGAGTGAAGCAATAACTTTAAAATAAATAAATAAATAAACAAATACAACAACAATAATATAACCCGAGTTATCCCACAACAGGGTCGGAAAATGTGAGATGTATGCAGCCTTACACCAAACTGTTTCCGATAAATCCTCGGCTAAAGAAACAAATAGCATTTGGTATAAAAGTACCAAATATAAGACCAGCATAAACCCTAGAATTCGACTAAGCTTAATTTAAACAAATAAACCCAACATTACGTTACCACAAAACCCTTATTTAGAAATTAAATTAAAAACCAATATAGATCAAAAGCACAATAGTACAGTATTATCAATTACATGCATTAAAAAATATAAGCATACCTTAGAAATGAAAAAGGAGGCTCTGAAAATTTTTGACTAAAATGGAAAGAGAAAATTTGTTAGTAGTGATTTAATAAGTGATGATTTAGAAAGAGAGAGAGAGGGGGGAGGGAGTAAATAGTAAAAGGAGGGAAGATAATCGCGGGAAAGAGAAAAGAGTGAAAATTTTCAGGAATTCAGCAATTTTTCATTTCCCCCAAATTTTTGTGTTTTACTTGCACGAAGGAGCACGAGTACTTAGATTTCACAAAATTATGGGGGGAGATGGTAGGTTTTTATTAATTTGGGTTGGGCTTAGGCCCACATACTTTGGCCCAATAAGAATTTTGAGTATAGGCCCAATTAATTTATTAGTCCGTTTCAAAAGAATGATATGTTTCCATATTTGAAAACGAATTAAGTGTAAAGTTTAAAGCTCTCATTTCGTGTTTCTTGATGATGACTTGAATTAAGACGAAGAAGCTTATTCCCGCCTCGACCGGCAACGGCTAGGTTTTCCCGTCTCTTCTAAACTTTCCTCGATCTTCGGCCCGAGCTGTATGAGGCAAAACTCTTCAGCTCGGAGTGACTTACCTTGGAGATTGGAAGAGGTGAGTGAGTGTTTTCACCCTCTATATGGTCGAGCTCGGTGGTGACAAAAACAAGATTATGCAGTTATTTAAGTGGAGACCGAAACACGTATGTCGCAATCTCAAGTTATGGGCGCAACGACAATAATAGCTGGTTTGGGTTTCCAACGAATAAGGTCGTGATAACAACTTTGAAGCTTATGACCACCTAGCTTAAGCTACAATTGTGCGTAAGATAATTTGAATGAGATCCTTAAGGGTTGCGACAATGGTGTTTCGGTTACGAATTTGGTTCTAGACACACTTAATGAAATTATTTGTTACTCCGACCACACATCTCCCTTAAATCATCCACAAACCGGTGTATTATAGTTTTACTTTCATCCATTTCAAAGTCAACCATTACACTTCTAATTAAAACCCAATCAAATATCTATCATTTCAAAGCCCTGATACACACATATATTGTTTCCAACAACTTTAAACAACATTTCTTGCATGTTGTAACGGCTAAACATGCATTGAAATTAGTGATAAAGCAAGGAAGCACTCCATCTATATGCTTATATATACATATGCATTGAAGGTTCATACATAAACCTAGGTTGCAAACATAACTTTTAGGTTTAGCCTCCGAAATTAGGTTAGCTTTAGTTACAGCTGTATTAACTATAGTCATATTGTTAAGTTTTTTGCACGAAATGAACATATCTGGCTCCATTGTTCAGTTTTGGCTCCATAAGAAAACTTTACATGTTTAGCTCCTGTTAAGAAAAAACTCTTGGCAATCGTCAGAAAACACAAAGGGAAAACTCTTGGCGATTACTAGGTACTGTTGCTAGAAAGATATGGTGATCGCCATGAGCTTTTCTTGACGGACGAAAAATATAACGCTTTTCATACAAGGGCCAAAATTGTGATAACACACTAGAAGTATCCTACTTCAGCAAATATCCCCCATAATGTCTGCACTTATGTGTTTTATTCATTGCAAAATTTCGCCTAGAGGCCAGTTTTAATACTGGTATTTGATTTGAGGTCACTATTTTCGTTGGCCTTACACTATAGGCCACTTTTGGGCCTTTACTAAATAAACATTGACTTAAGTTCTGATCATTGACTAAAGTTCAGTCCATACGGTCCCTGGACTGAAGTTCCATCTTTAAGGACTGAACTTCAGTCCATAGATATGACCCTGGACTGAAGTTTCATCTTTAAGGACTGAAGTTCCATCTTTAAGGACTGAACTTCAGTCAACATGGCCCTGGACTGAAGTTCCATCTTTAAGGACTGAACTTCAGTCAACATGGCCCTAGACTGAAGTTGTATCTTTTAAGGAGTGAACTTCAATCCATATGACCCTGGACTGAAGTTCTATCTTTAAGGACTGAACTTCAATCCGGGCCTTGTGTTGACACCCAATTTTGTCCTTCCTTTTTCTAAAATTGGCCATAATTCAACTTAAGGGTGCAATGTGACTATTTGTGCAAAATGTGCATTAGAAATCATGCATTTACGTGCGTTATCCTCTATTTATATATTATATACGTAAATGTGGCTATACTATATAACTTTTGCATTATTTAGGCTATTTATCAAAACTGTGACTATTTGTGAAATTAGTACATTCATAATATTAGTGGCTATATTATATAATTACGTCATTTAGGCTACATGTCAAGTTTATTTTAATTTGTAATTATTTGTGCAAATTAGTAATTATTTGTGATTATATATATTTAAATAATTTAATTTGAGTTTATTTAATATTTATTTGTGCATTTTATAACATATGTATATCTATATTTCATTTTTACACATTTGAGTTAAATATTGGCCAATTGAAGTGTCCAAATTCCTTTTTATTATTAATTCTTCCATATTTCAAAATTACTACCCAAAATTCTTTATTTATCTTTATTTATTTATTTACATTTTACTCTGAACCTAGCCAAATTTCCTAACCAAATAAATCCTTATTATTTGAATTTTTAAATCTCAAACCTTCTTCCTAATTCTACCTTGAATCTAGACCAAATAATAGTCGAGATACGTCTTCCCGTCCAAGTTCATCCCCCCAAATCTTCTCCTAAATATATCCTGATCTTATTCTTAAAAATTCCCCAATGTCCCTACCCCACTTTTAGTACCAAGTTTATTTCCCAAATCTAATCCCCAATTTTTCTCCAATCTCCCTAAATCTCTCCCTTGATTCACTCACATTCACAATCTCCCTAATTCTTCTTCTTCCTTATTTTAGGTCACCATTTTCCCCACTTTCAAGTCTACATACATTATTGAGGAAAATCATTCAAATCCCCCTCAAATCATTCCCCTTAATCTTATCCAATCAAATCCCTCCCGTTAAGCCTAAATTCCCCAATCACCTCTCATTTTCCTTAACCACTCTTTTTCAAAAAATACTATAAATACACCTACTATCACATTCATTCATCACTTACTCTCATCTTCTCCTACACACATTTTCTAACATATTGATTCATCATCACTTGCAATTACATCTTCTATACACATTCCAACATTCTCACTTCTCACAACTTAACCACATATTTCTCTACACTTTTTTTTTTATCCTTTAACACACCACTCTATTTTTTATTATTTTATTGGGAGCCACATTAAAGACTTGTCTAGAAGCTCGTATTGACAAAAGTTATCCATTCACTGGAAGGTAACTTGTATTGAACTTTTCTTAGTATTTTGTGCTAACGTTGCAGGTACAACTACAACTATATATAAGTTACTGCTATGTAATGTGAATATTTGGTTAAGCAGGGGCCACCTTCTACCCTCTATTTATTTGTTGTGTGTTGAAATGAGTGAAATCATAAGATATGTTGAGAATGTGAAGTACTACTTGAAAACTGAAATGTTTTGCGTGAATTTGGAAATCCGAGTTTTACTTAGTTAATGCATGACAGGTTTTTTTTTTAAGATTAAATTAGTGCAGGGAGCTGGCTTATTTCTGCAAAATTGAGTATTCTGAAAATTTAACAGTAGCATGAAGGCTTTGCATCTTTATTACAATTTAGTTGTTTTAATTTGGAGGCCTACTTTTAAAGCTTTTAAAATTATTTTGCTTACATGATATTATTTGACTTGTATGATCTGCATGACCGTACTCTTTATGTGACGACTAGAAGAGTCTAGATTGGGGATTTAATACAATTAGGGAGTCTAGACATTTTACATTTATATTAGTAGTCTCAATGGCCTCCGAGACATTAAGTGGGACGCTAGTAAACCTTCAGGACGTTTAAAATATTAGCTAGCGCTTTAGTTAAATACTTAAAGAGGGTATGGGGGTTAAAGGGAACTAAGCCCCTCGGAAGTGATGAAATTACCCGAGCTATATATTGATAGTGGATTTTGAAACTATCGACCCTTACGAAAGCCGGGTTCTGATCCGAATAGGATAACAAAACCTAGGGTTATTTAAATGGTTATTTATTATTTAGTTTTGTGGCTATTTGTGCAACACGACTATTTACTTAAAATTATTTATGTAAATACATAAAATTGCCTATTTTACTTATTTTGCAGCCCATATCTCCTTTATTTACGTTATTTAGTTTTTGTCTTTTTCTAAAGCAATATATAAAACCCAATATAGAAATCGGCCGGGAACCACGTTTAGTGGAACTTAGGAGGTGCCTAATCCCTTCCTTCTAAGTTAACTTGAACACTTACCCGAATCTCTGATTATTAGACCAACCTGGAGTTATTCTTTAAAATGAAATTAGAAATTAACAGGTGACCTAATACGCCTAGAATAATTTATTAGGTGGCGACTCCAAAATTTTAACTCCAAATGAGTTATCCCAAATCGAACACCACTTTACATGTTAAAAGTGGGGTGCGACACCCTGGACTGAAGTTCTATCTGTTAAGCGAAAGTGGCCACAAACTAAATATTTTGATATTAGTGGCCTGTGCCTAAAGACCAGTGGCAAAAGTGGCTTTTCGTGCACTTACCCCTTTATTCATGGGTTTTTTTACACAAATATACAAATTTAACCCCTTAATTATTAAAAAATAGCAATACTTTTCAAATTACAAGGCATAACATTTTTTTAAGCACGTTTTCATTTTTTACAATTACACTTACATCCCACTCTCCTAAAAACCCTAAAACACTTTCTCCACTTCCCCAAAAACACCAATTGCCTCCCCCATTCCCTTCTCTCAGTCAAACGTACAACTCCACCCCCTACCATCACCTCCTCAGCCCCACCAGTTCAACGCTGCAGAACCACCAATCGGGCAGTCATCCATACAGCTCAACGTCCGTAGCAACACAGCAAACCAAACAACTATCAATATCCGTTCAAACCCATCACCACTGCTAGTGAAACCAAAACTCGAGCAAAGCCAAACGGTAGAGATTATATAACGAAAAATAGAGATTAGGACCAGATCCGCCGTACCGGTGGCCAAATTCCGGTGAGCAGTGACGACAAATCAGAGTAACGCTATTGAAACAGGGAGGAGGCGCGATCACCAGCTTGGTTTCTCCGGCGAGATACATAGCGACGACGATGGTGTTCTAGCTAAATAGAGTATCGGAGGGGGTGGTAGCGTCAACGTGTGTTGATGCCTCACCGTTAACCCCTATTTTGTATTGCTTCACCCCCGATTCCTTTACTCCTTTTGGATCTGTTTCTTCCCCATTTTCTAGTGGATCCAATTGTTCGTATCAGTGTTTTGACTGGCTGATCCAATTGCTCCGGCTATGTTGTTGTGCTCCGGTTGTGTTTCTTTGTTTCTATGTTGCTTTTCTTTGTATTGATTTGTTATATTAAGAATAAAGTGGGTGTAAAGTGTGTGTGTGTTAGTATATGAGAGGGAAAGGGGAAAACAGAGAATTTGGTTTAGTAATAATATTTCAGCGAAATGCATATGGAGATTTTTGATACGCGCGACTCATGTGGTTTGAAACGGCTCTGAAACGGTCTGATATGGCTCTGAAACGGTATGAAACAATGCTGATACGGTCTGAAACGGCGCAGAAACGCTGCAGAAACAGTTCGATACAGTGTTGAGATGCATAGTGTTGGCCAGTCAAGACCACTCACATTCAGAAGATGAGTGTATCAGAGATGAGAATGCTTAGATGGATGTGCCGACATACGAGGTTGGATAAGATTATGAATGAGGTCATTCGTGACAGGGTAGAAGTGGACTCAGTGGTGGACAAAATTCGAAAAGTGAGACTACGATGGTTCGGTCATGTGAAGAGAAGGAGCACAAATGCTCCAGTGAGGAGGTGTGAGAGGCTGGATGTGCTGGCCTTCAGAGAGGTAGAGATAGACCAAATAAGAATTGGGGCGCGGTGATTCGACAGGATACGACTCACCTCCAAATAACAAGGACACAACACTTGACAGGAAAGAGTGAAGATCAAAGATTAGGATAGAAGGCTAGATAGAAGGCGATTGGTTGTCGACGCTTTAGCTTTATTATTCTTCTGCATAGAACTTTTATCTTGTTTTGCGTCCTTTTAGCTATTGATGTCTTCTATTTGCTCTAGTTATTGTAGTTTTGTATGAGCTATCATGGTGTTTCTTACCTTGTTTATTTTTTTTATCATATTTTCAGAATATTTAGTTTGTTTTAAAATATTTTTAAAATATCTTTTCTAGCCGAGGGTATATTGGAAACAACCTCTCGCCTTGGTGGGATAATGCCTACGTACACCTCACATCCCCAGACCTCACTTATAAAATTACACTGGATATACTGTCGTCGTCTATAAACCATACAAAGCTTACATGCATTTAATAATTCATTGTCTACTCATCTTGTAACTTACGGGCTGGATTTTGTACAAATAAAATATTATTGACCTTACGAAATATACACTTGAATGTGATGTAATACTATTATTCTTGGCCAGGTCACTTTTTACTAGACAAAGGATTTGAGTAAGCATGATATCTATCCTGTCTCTGGTCGGCTCTATATGAAAAATTAAGAAAAAGTGCCAAAAAGAACACCTCGGTGGGATAAAATGTGTCAAGTAATTTCGTTATGTCATTTCTCTCCTCTCACTTCTCAGTGACACTTGTAGAAACCTTCTTGCATGACCAAACCTCTATCTTCCTATATATACTCTTTAGAAAATACCTTTGCTTGACTAATATACTCTAAAAGGGGTGTGTTCTGAGGTATGCTTGATTAATCTTTCTTGTGTATATTTAAGTTTAATTCAAAACCTTTAAAATTCTCCAAATTACTTATGAAGCAAGTTTACTTTCATAAAAAGAATTTCGCTTGGGAGATGGGATCATGGGAGTACATATATACATGGCTTCTACTGTGCAAAGATCTTTCGGTGACGCTAGTACCAGTGATGAATCAGCTTTTTTATCCCTTAATGCTGTTATTTTTTACTCTTCATTTTCTTTTTCCTTCTTAATTTGGAACCTTTAATTTGACGTAGCTAGCGACATGGTGAAGGCCGTAGCTGTTCTATCCGGCAATTATGGCGTAAGCGGGACTCTTTTCTTCAACCAAGAAGGAGAAGGTATTAGTACACAATATATACGTATTAATTTCATCCTTCTCATTTTATATGATGGAACTTTCGGTGGACACATAAAAAAGAAAGAACATATCAAAGTATTAGTAGGACTCGTGGTCTTCAACATGTTATAAGAGCTTAAGTATGATAATTGATAGCATGTTATGAATAGACACAAATGTAAAAAGTGTCGTACTAAATTATATTCTCAAAACATGGATCATGGATATTTATGTTAATTTTCTTTTCCTTGCAGGTCCAACCACTCTTACTGGAAATATCATGGGTCTTAAGCCAGGGCTTCATGGTTTTCATGTCCATGAGTTTGGAGATACAACTAATGGCTGCATCTCTACTGGTATTCTCATACTTACTTTACATATAGAAATATTTAAAATTGAGTCCTTCAAAATTTTGGCATGTATAGAAAAACTTGTTTTTGCCTAGCCAGTTTGATTGATTTTTATTGTGCGATATTAGTATTGGTTACATTTCTCCAATCAAATATTTTTGGTGGAAGAAAGTTATATGAAATTTCGGAGTATGTTGATCAGTTTGATTTGATTAGCTAGTGTTTCAATAATATGTTCTTGTATAATATAGGTCCACACTTCAATCCGACTAACAAAGAGCATGGTGCTCCTGAAGATGAGATACGTCATGCTGGTGATCTAGGAAATCTTGTCGCGGGTGAAGATGGTACGTGTTATGTTGTCCACACCATATCCTCGTTTTAGTCTAGAGATAGTTATCAACAGATTTAGTCCATGGTGCCTGATATTCCCTCCACTTAATTTGATATGTCTCAAGAGTTATTTACTAACTTGTTTTCATATTGTTGACTTGTTGTGACTAGGTGTTGTGAAAGTCTCAATTGTAGATAAGCAGGTTATATTATTCTCCTAATAATTCAACTATTTATGCTCTGAAGACTTATCTAGATCAGCCTTCTTAATTTTCTGAAATTTTATGTATCTTTTGCAGATTCCACTCGTCGGACCACATTCCATAATTGGTAGGTCCATTGTCGTTCATGCAGATCCAGACGACCTTGGTCGAGGTAGTTTCCTAATTATATATGTATAATTTCTCTCAACTATCGGTCACCTTTTTTGTGATTTACATCTTTGCACTGATTGCAGGAGGACATGAACTAAGTAAAACCACTGGAAATGCTGGTGACAGAATTGGCTGTGGTAAGGAACGGAATGTCTTACATTTGGTCCTAATGAAAATTAAAATCACTTCCGTTCCTGTCATTGTCCATTTATATTGTGAAGGTTCAGATTTTGTTTTGTTCCTGGGCAGGAATCATCGGTCTACAAGAATAGAGCACATCTCTTCATTATTTTGGCGATAACGGACGTACTTATGATGTGCCTGATCATATAGACATGACAAAAATATGCGAATAAATAAATGAGAGGTCTGTTTGTATGTGTGTGATCTATTCTGAGGACAATGTTGTGTACATTTTGGCTGAATAAACGATGAACAGGTTTGGTAAATCCTGTGTTGTGTGTGGCTCCTGCCTCTAGTTTGTTTATAGGCTGTTATCATGCCTCTAGTTTGTTTATAAATCTTTTCCAGCCTATGCTCCTTCATGTCATAAGGATGTATCAAGAATTGAAGCTCTCAATATACTTGAGAGCAAGTAAAAGAGAAGGAGATGTGAGAACTTTGATGTGTTCCAGAGTGGATTAGCAAATGTGGGATATCACATGATTTAAGGATTAGTATAGTCTTGAGATTGAAGGTGGGATAACTTTATCCCTATTCTCTTATACCAATAACCATTCTAAATTTTTATTTCGGGACTATAATCTTTAATCTCCATCAAAGGGCCAACAAGAAGATTAACAGATCAAATATCCTAATATGAACCTTTCAGTAATACTTAGTCATTTATTTTAATTTTAAAAAAATTTGCCTAAATACATGAATAAAATAACATTTTTCTAAATATTCAGAAAATATGATTAGTACTAGTAGTATAATTTAAATTCAAGCTAACCATCTAGCATAATTGTCCATCTTTGGCAATTTTACCAGTATAATTTAAATTCGAGCTATACCATCAATTCTCTAATATTGTCTCTTTTTGTTATATCAATGTGGATGGTTGTTCTCTTTTTGTAACTACTACTACTAAATTTCATCAAGCATAAGCTAAATTGTTATAATGGCAATAAGCAACACACAATGTATGCTCTTTTGTTGCTTTGTAGTTGGAAAATGCCGACTTCTCCTAAATTTAACAATTAATTCGGACTATAAAAATAATTGTATATTTTGAAGTTTAACATTCGCGTCAATGCATAACGTCTGATATTCGAAAAATGAAGTTCATATCAAATTTTAGGAACTTCAACATGAATTGAACTAAACATCATAAGTCGACAAAAAGTGTAGAGAAACATCTCCAAAAGCTACATTTGATACGTGATACGGTGCTAGATACTAAAATAAAAGTTCTAATTGTTTTTGGCTAATTTAGGAAGGATCAAAACTTACAAAGAGTATATATAAAGGGCTACTGTAAACAACTCCAAACATAAGGTACTGTTTTTGTCACTTTTTCCTTAACTATTATTTTCCTTTTTGGTCCCGTAAAATCAACAAAAAGGAAAAAGGGAACCCGGAAAATAGAGAAGAGAAGAGAGAGAAATGGGGAGGGAGGTATCAGAGAGCTGTGTAGAAAGTCTACTTACTGAGATTGTTTCTTCCTACTGCAATGGATTTTATGCCCAAAAACCTGAACTCGCTGCTCGTCGAATTGAAGCCATCGGATTTCAAGTCGGTCACCAACTTTCTGAAAGGTAATTATACTTCATTAATTCTTCTTGTTTAATTTAGTTTTGATTGTTTAGTTTATATGTTTATGACGGTTGTGTCTGAGCCAGCTTGTTGGGTTTTGATTAACCCATCGGATCCAGTATTTGAATTTTATGGGTTCGAGTTCGAACGTATACCACAAATATACGATTTACTAGGTTAGGATGAACCCATAACTTAGTACACTACATCCGCCCCTGCCTGTGATCACGGGTGTGGCGTAATATTGTTCATCAGTGTTGGTGTAGGTGGACCCACACTGAGTGTTGTTGCTGTGATCCAAATTGAATTTTAGTCCAGCTTGTGTGCACCTCGACTAAAATTTAGGTGCTTTTAAGAAAATTAGGAAAAGATGTGTCTTTTCAAAGTATGGAAATGTGTAATGATACTAGTAATGTCTTTGGAGATGTCAAATTGATTGCCGTCTTGTCTGTTTTCACAAAATGACCCAATTCCGAATTCTCTTTCTTAATGCTATAGATTATGTGAATTAAGATCTGGTGGTGGTTGAAGATGTTGTTGGTTTGAGGTGATTTTGCCTTCTCTTTTATGGTGTACTACTTTGAGGTACAGTGTGGCTTGTGGTTTGAATGTGCGTGATTTTGAATGTTAAGACTGTGCTGTACTTCCACATCTAAGTTCGACTATGAAAAAGAAAACTTATAAATTTCAGTTGAGCATTGATTGCTCGAGGTACTGTTAATACCTATGATGTTAGAAAGTTAAACAATAATGTTAATTTGGAATGGAGAGTAGTAGAGTACTATGAGGTAGGGTGGGCACTAAACCGAAAAACCAAAGTACTGAACCGAACTAGTACTCTCTCCATCAGACATGCTTAATCCAAGCTAGTACCGAACCGAACTGAGGCTATTTTGAGAAGGGGATATATACTATGCAGAAGGTGCTAGATATGTGAGGCACAAGCTGAGGCTCCCTGCTATTCATTCCTCCATTGGTTAAACGTCTAGCAGATATGGTTCCTCTTTCTGAATCATTTTGCTGTATGCTGGGTGATCCCAAAATCAATAAAAGGTGCGTACCTAAGTTGGCAGGGACAGAAGAAAGGGAGGCAAAGAAAAAGTGAGATCAATACCAATGGGTATCCTGTGGGCTGTTTCGCTGAAAGAAATCAAAGATATCTTGAGGATAAATCACGACATTTGTTTTTCTTGAAAAGTAAATGCTTGCAATCATTGTACTTTGGGCAGAATGGGATTTTCTAAATGATTTTGACACTTTTATGGATTTCATCACTCCTTTAGATTGCAAAAGAAGGCGATAGCATCGTACTTTTTAATTATCTCAGCATTCACTTGGTGCTGTTTCTATGAATAAATCATCTTGCTTATCAGAAAAAGGATATCTTGTTGGTATGCAATAAAACATCACTTGTGGGATATCATTGGGTAATGTTGTTGTTGTATGCAATAAAAGGAGGCGTCATAAGATAAAAAAAATTATTTTATTTCTCCTTCCCATTGCAATCATCTCCTCCTTAGACCCTACCGCCCACCTGGTAATTGAAGTTTCATTTACTTAGGAAGAATTCTGCTTGATTAGGAAGAGGGTAATACGATATAGTGGCTGTGGAAGTAGTAAAGGAGTACATCTTAAGAAGAGGACAAGGCCCGAAACTGTAGGTTTTCTTTGATACGTTAAAATTGAAACGATCAGCCAAGGGACTGTAACCCGATATACTGTACACGGGCGTCCTGTCAAAATTGAGTAAACCACTATATCCATGTCCACTGAAATATAGCAATTATCACTCACCTCAGTACACTTGTACCCATTGTGTTATCGTTGATGATCTCCTTATTTTAGTTTCAATTTGATATTTGACCCCCTATCATCCTTCAGGTCACCCTCTAGTTTTGTGCTATCTCCAACAATTTTTTCTTATTTTCTTTATATTATTGTTGGACTGACACGAGTTTAAATGGAGCGCCGACAAGGTCCGTAAGAAATTCATATAACCAATCCCAAATGTGTTTTTTAGATTGAGGCGTAATTAGTTTTATCTTTATGTTGTTCTCACTTGTCACCTTGCCACCAGTAACTAATTTGCATGTGATCAGTTGTTTGATGCCTTCAAGATAAAATAGGTTTTATATCTGGGTCTGGATCTGTGAAGTTGCAAGTATATGAACAGCGCCAAGATTCTGCATCTTTTTATTTTTTTATTACTAGCTTAAATAATTGGGTAACAGACTCCTGTGGCTTGTGGACCACTAAAAATCCACGTAACACTGAATCAGTGATTTGTAGGTTGAACTGTAGTTAATTTTCTCGATTGTAGAATCATAAGGTCTGTGGAAGGCTTGGTTCGTGGTGATAATATATTTTCCTACTACTTTGATCTCAATATGATGCATTTATTGTTGAGTTTACATGATTGACTTCTACCTTTCATATTCACTTATTTTATTTGACACTTTATTTTTGTTAGGTACACCATGGATCGCCCCCGGTTCAGTGATCATCTGGAGGCTATCAAGTTTATCTGCAAAGATTTCTGGTCTGAGCTCTTCAAGAAGCAAATCGACAACTTAAAGACAAATCATAGAGTAAGTTTTTAGATTTTATATACTGTACAAGGTCATTGTGATCTCACTGGTGGTGTTCCTGTAGGGCACCTTTGTGTTGCAAGACAATCGTTTTCGTTGGCTATCACGGATGTCAGTCGATCCCTCTATAGAAGCTTCTGGTGCTATTCAAGACCCTTCAACCATGGCTGAAAACAAAGCAGCACAAGCCATAGGAATGCATCTCTACTTCCCGTGTGGAATCATAAGAGGAGCACTTTCAAACCTGGGAATTCCTTCTGCAGTTTCTGCTGATATATCTAATCTTCCTGCTTGTAAGTCCCTTCATTGGGTTTCCTTTTGTATTAATTCATCAAAATCAAGAGAAAGAACACCATCGGTATAATCAAACCGCCTAGAAAAAGAGTTGGCTAGAGCAAGTTTGTGAAAACTCTCCTATATGATGCACCATGCTTGCATGACAAAAGGAAACCGAAGCTTCATTTTGGACTTCTCCAAAATGGCTGCCTCTGGAGAAACTTTTTGTGTAAAAAGAAAGAAAATCTGCTCAAAGCAGCTCTAATACATGCTATTTCTATCTTCTGTGAGTTAGAAACTGCAAAATAGAGAACGATAACTGAATAGACCTTCAAATTTCCTGATTCATGATAGATGTCAATAATGAGTTTCTGGCATTTAAATATTGCGTAGCCCTCTTTTGACACAAAACTATCCTACAGGAACTTGGCATCCCTGCTTGAGTAGTATTGGGAATGTCCTTGATGATGAAATTACTTGTTCCAAATGTTACACTAGTATGGTTTAACCATAAATATGCCGTGAAAAACTTATCTTCCCACATGTTCTTATTTGCACTCACGCTTTCCTCTCTCTGATGTGTTTTGTTGGGTTTGTGATGTTACAGGTTCATTTGTTATACGAATAAAGGCATGATTTGTTTGGAGATTACTTTAAGATGAGTAAAATTGAAGGAAGAAGATGAAGCTCTCGAGTTCCAAGGAGCTTTCCTTGTCTTTTGTAGATTTTGTTGATTTTAAAGTATGATGGATTCGCCTCAGTAACCCTTTGACGAGCTTTTATATATCTGAGAAACTACTTTGGTTCAATGTTTGATGTTGTATGCCTCTTTTAGTTCTTGGTTTACATTAATGGAGATTTCCTACTTTTTATTTTTGCTGGTTAGTTATTACAGTACGAGGTTCGAACATAAAATTAATGTGATTGTGATCAAATCAATTAATTGAGTTGATTCACAGATAATGGTTAATACATCATATTAATATCTGGGTGAAATACAGGGCATGCCTTTTCAAATCTTAAGACTTAATCAACCAAGCAGAGAACTTAATCGAGGTTGAACATCTACATTATGAATAGTTAAGGTGGACAATCTTAGCCGATGCAACGTTTTAAAATAGCTATTCCGCCATGAGTATTACGACTCATGAATTAGGAAGATCAATATTTATGAAGTAGAAATAGTAAGAAAAAGTAAATAATTTTTCGTGATTACGTGGAATTCAAATCATGATTATTAGGAAAAGTGATAAGTAGATAAAACAGGAGGAATTAATTCCCAAATGAGCTGGATAGTTGGGAAAAATGTGTAGGATAAAAATCAAAATATTATTATAATAAGGTTAAGGGAAGCAACCAAACTCCCCACTGTCGCTAAAGAAAGAAAACAAAAAAAGAGAAACGTGCAGTGCATCTGCAAGTTCCCTAACACACCCACTTTGCAAATTGCTAAAACCCCCCATTAAGCATTATCCCCAATTCAAAGTCCACATACTCAGAAAGCTGGCTAAAGGCAGTTGACTCCCCATTTCTGCAGCCGCTGAGCTTAAAAAAAATGGAGACAGCTGATTCAACACGAGCATTTGTCAAGAACGTTAAACGTCTGATTGTCAAGGTCTCTACTTTATCCTCCTTTTTTTTAATCTCCTATTTCTTTTTGTTACTGCATTTGGCCTTTTAATCTTTTTATAGAATAATCTTGTTAGATTGGAATGAGCCGTTTGTTCTTAATGTAGAATGATTTTTACTTAGCTATCATACTTATCTTTATTCTATAACTTATATGCTCCGACAATGTAAATACTCCCTCTGTTCCAGTTTATGTTGCACACTTCCTTTTCATTCCGCATAAATAAGAATGACGATGACAGCTTTCTAAATCTGGAAACAATTTTACTCAAACTATACATTTTACCCTTGACGAGAAACTTTTATAGCCACAGAAATGTTATATGATCAGAAGCTTCACAAGTCTTTCTTCTTTCTTAAACCCGGTTCTTATTCAAACTTTGCCACATAAATTACAACACAAGGATTGGCCTTATTGACCATATTTTCATGTTGCCAATCCGTACTTAATATGGATAGTGCCAAAGTTAAGCTCCTCAATCTGTATGTGCAAAAGTTAACTTTATGAGTGTAATTTGACCATACTTTCAAGTTACCAATCCGTGCTTAATATACATAATTACTTGTAATTGCAATTTAAGTGAGAGTTTATACACCGTCAATTTATAAACGTTTAAATCATTGTTTTTTACTTTTAGTTTGTTCCTATAAGTGTATTTTCACCTTATTTACCATATTTCTCTTGTTACGGGTAACTGTTTAATATAGATAGTTACTTGTAATTACCTTTTAAATGACCTGATTGTTAGTTTTTACACCAGCGATATATGAAAGTTAGAATCATTGGGTTTTACTTTTAGTTTGTTCCTTTTATTCGGTCCTTCTCTGTCACTTTAGGCTTTTCTTAATATATACTGCTAACAAGTTTCAATTTTGATGTCATTTTTAAAGGTTGGGACTGCAGTTGTAACTCGAGCTGATGGAAGATTAGCACTTGGAAGATTGGGAGCACTTTGTGAGCAGGTGAATCATAAAATTACTGATAATGCAGAAGTAGTTTGTTTGGTACTATCAATTGCATGTTCAGAAGCTTACTGGTTTGGTTAAACTGCATACAGATTCAAGAGCTTAACACGCAAGGCTATGAAGTTATTTTGGTGACTTCAGGTGCCGTAGGGGTTGGTCGCCAGCGGCTTAGATATAGGAAGTTGCTGAACAGTAGGTTTGTACAATGTCCTTGCTGTAAAAAAATGTTTACTTGGCAAATAGGATACAATTAAATTGGTAATAAAAATGATTATGTTCACTACAACTTGAGTTATTACTAAAAACTAAACTTGATGGTACATTTGATGTCGATTAATACAAGTGAATCACAAACACATCTAAAGTACTGGCGCCGTTCCACTTTATATGACACTATTTGAGTGTGTGCATAGTTAAAGATTTTAATTTAACACATATTTTATTAGAAGAAAATATTAAAACAATGAAAAAAATATTAAAACAATGATCGATAGGTTAGTTTGGTTGGCCAACACGACATGCTATGTTTAAACTTTTGAATAGTTTAATTAATTTGAGCTTCTGAAAATTGTGCAAACTGTATAGAATAGTATAGATTCAAACAATTTGGGATCTCAAATGGGAAGAGTGTCATAGAAATTGGGTTTGAGGTGGTAACTTATTTCTTTTATCAAAGCTAAATTGGTCGCATTAATGATTTTACTAATAAAGAAATGAATTGTATAAAACCCTCTTTGCGAATAAGACAATACTAGAACAAGAATCAATAACTTCTACTTCCATTGGTTCGTATATTGAAAAGGGGAGTAAACTCAATCTTTTATTCTCGTTGACAAGAATCAAATAGTGTCTGAATATTTCAGTAGCTGCAATTTAGTACTGACAAGCAAGTCATCATATCTGCAGCTTTCTTGACCTTCAAAAGCCCCAATGTGAGCTCGATGGCAAGGCTTGTGCTGCTGTGGGCCAGAATGGCCTTATGGCTCTGTATGATTCGTTGTTCACTCAGGTTGAAGCACGACAGTTTTTGGAATTTTTGTATTCTGTTTGGGCTAACACGAGCTTTGTTTGTCCCACAAGCATCCTCCTTGGCTGAAAGGATTGTCTTCTGACTTTTTATTGTTTGTGCCATCTTTATACAGTTGGATGTGACATCAGCTCAGCTTTTGGTGACTGATAATGACTTTAGAGATCCAGATTTTAGGAAACAACTTAATGACACAGTAAACATGATGCTGTCTCTAAAAGTTATACCTATATTTAATGAGAATGATGCTATGAGTACACGGAAAGCTCCTTATGAGGTGTGTTTCTCCAATTTTACAATCTAGTTGCTATTCTCTTGCTATAGGGCTGTTGTTGTTGTTGTTGTTGTTGTTGTTGTTGTTATTATTATTATTATTATTTTTTTTTTTTAATTGCTATCAGTTGCATACACGTGTCTAAATTAAGCCATTTAATCCATCCGTTGTGCTTCGAATTCCTTGAGTAATGTTCATGCACCTATTTCAAGTAATTAACTTCACTAAGAATGTGCTTTGTATAACTTGTCAAAATAAAGAACTGCTTAGTTGCTACGACATATACATAAATGATAGTCTGAGTTATGTTTCTACTCATTAATTTTCTGTAACTACTCTCAACGTTGTTTCCTGGAATTGGGATGGAATGGATGGAGACAGCGCATGTAAGTACGCATTTTATTAAGAGTTGGTTAAGGTTTTGCATCTTTAGTCCCAATATCATCTTTGTTTTGATCAGAGTTGGTTTGGTTTGGTTGAATCCTGCTGTAGTCCTTAGTCCTAATATGATTTTGAGTTCTAGCTAGTATTCCTTGACAGAATTTTTGAGATAATCTGTCTTTCAGATCTCATGGTTTTATCCTAATAATAAACACTCCTTGTAGGACTCTTCTGGGATATTTTGGGATAATGACAGTTTGGCAGCTCTATTAGCTTTGGAGTTAAAAGCTGATCTCCTAGTTCTGTTGAGTGATGTAGATGGCCTTTACAGTGGCCCTCCCCGTGATCCAGATTCAAAGTTAATTCACACATACATTAAGGAGAAACATGAGAGAGTGATTACTTTTGGAGACAAGTCTAGGGTAGGAAGAGGCGGCATGACTGCCAAAGTAAAAGCTGCTATGTATGCTGCTTATGCTGGCATTCCTGTAGTCATAACCAGGTATGATACAAGTGCTCACACAATTGTAAATCTTGATGTCTATGTGTTTCAGTTGTACACTTGTTCATTTACGTTATTCAAATGTTGTCTTCTTAGATGAGTCAATAGAATTTCTGATACTTCTTGTATGGGATTGGAGGATGTATGTACCCAATGGAATAGTTGAGATGCATGCAAGTTGGCCCAAATACCATAGTTATTTAGAAAGGGGAGAGAGTGAAATAAGATGGTGATAGTAAGTGGTTAGGTTGAAAAATGATTCAATACAAAATAGGCTGAAAAAGAATGCAAATCACTACATGAGGAAGCGTCTTGCATGCGTCAAAGTATTTGTTGTTCAGCAATTCAGTGGGATGTCTTTCTCAAAGTTTATTGCTTCCTTCATCTGAATTTGCTGCTGATTGCCTCTTTCCCCTCTCTCTGTTTCTCTCTGTGCGGTGTGCGCGGATAAAGTGGCTTTGCTGTCGATAATATTATTAAAGTGCTACATGGGGAACGGATTGGCACCCTCTTTCATCGTGATGCCAATAAATGGGCCTCAACTGGAGAGATTGATGCGCGTGAGATGGCAGTTGCAGCTAGGCAATGTTCCAGGCGGCTTCAGGTATATCTAGAGAGGCATCTAGCAATAAACTTTGTAAGGCACATGGACGTGACTACTTATTCTCTGTTCCTGCAACTCCAGGCACTTTCTTCCCAGGAAAGAAGTAAAATTTTGCTGGATGTAGCTGATGCACTAGAAGCAAATGAAAAGGCAATCCTGGCTGAGAATGAAGCTGATGTGGCTGCTGCACAACAGGCTGGATACGAGAAGTCTATGATATCTCGGCTGGCATTGAAGCCAGGAAAAGTAATAGATTGCTCACTTATGCCACTTACTGTGAATGATCATGTACCTTTTTTAGTATTATTGCTGAGAGGGCTACTCCTTTGTCATAGATTTCTACTCTTGCAAACTCTGTTCGTGTGCTTGCTAACATGGATGAGCCCATTGGTTGCGTTTTAAAAAAAACGGAGGTAAGTGAGTCACATCAAGTATTTGTAGCGTAAGGTTCTTCTTTTTTTTTTTTCCTTTTTTTTTTTTGACATGAGGGACAGAGAACAGTTTGTGAAGGAATCTTTTGAAGTACATCTTTAGAGAAAAACTTTCTGCACCATCAAGATGATTTTGGTGGTACTATACTAGTCTATGTCCCCAGCCAATTACAATTGAAGGGTATAGCCAAAGCTATTTGTTTGTTTTATTTCTTGAGCCATAAAAGAAACAGTGCGACTTGTTGAAAGATCTGGAGCAAAGAGATGTAGCTTTGTAACTAAAGAACTTCATCAATGATTATTATCCTTTAATTTCATTATGGGATGTTTATTTGGCGTATGTATTACTATCATCTTCTCCAGGTTGCTGATGGATTCATCTTGGAGAAATCATCATCTCCATTAGGCGTTCTGTTGATTATTTTTGAGTCACGGCCCGATGCACTTGTACAGGTACACTATGCTGAAATATATTTAATCTGTTTCCAGCTAGCAGGATGGTATGTTGCATGCCTGTTACTTTGGGTTCTCTTTTTATAGTTATGCATCACTTTTTTCTTACTAATAGCATGGACAAGGGTGATCAACGTATGTCTGCACATGTTGATATTATGGAATTCTCTGTGTGCTTGAATTGCCTGTCCTTGGGTTATGCTTTTACAGATTTCAAACTAGTTGCATTTTTTTTTTTGCGTGACTAGATAGCTTCTCTAGCAGTCCGAAGTGGGAATGGCCTCTTGTTGAAAGGAGGGAAGGAGGCCAAAAGGTCTAACGCTATCTTACACAAGGTTTAACTGATAACTTTATGTTCTCATTCATTCTTTAGTGGAGTTTCACCTTCTTTTCATTTCATGTCCAGCTTTATCACCTTCTCCTATTCTTTTTCTCAGGTGATAACCTCAGCCATTCCTGAAACTGTTGGTGAAAGGCTTATTGGACTAGTGACTTCTAGAGAAGAGATCCCTGAATTGCTTAAGGTAGCTGCCTAAGATATGAGAAGCTTATATTCTATCTTCCTTTCTTTTTGTTAGAAACCATGACCTACGTTCTACTTCTTGCAGCTTGATGATGTGATCGATCTTGTTATCCCAAGAGGAAGCAATAAACTTGTTTCTCAAATTAAGGCATCAACAAAAATTCCTGTTCTTGGCCATGCTGGTAATTATTTGTACTCTCGCTATGCGCGCTCTGTGCTTTGATATCAAGGATCTAATTGCTGTGATGATAAGGTCACTGTGTTTGCTTCCAGATGGAATTTGCCATGTTTATGTTGACAAGTCTGCTGACATGGATATGGCTAAGCGCATTGTTGTTGATGCAAAAACAGATTATCCTGCAGCCTGCAATGCGATGGTATTTTTTCTTTTTCATATAATAGTGTCCAACTTTTACCCTCAGTGGTTTAATTGTTCTATTTCCTTTCCATTTTCTTTTTTCTGTGATAAAGTGTTCAACTGCTTTTCTTGATAGGAAACACTTCTTGTGCATAAGGATTTGGTAGAGACTGGAGGTCTTAATGACCTGATTGTGGAACTTCAAACAAAAGGTGAAGCTTCTTTGCAGGCTCCTTGTATAATCAAGCTTCTATATGAGGAAGTGTGAAATAATGTTTTCATCTGTGGCAGGGGTTTCTTTATATGGGGGACCAAAAGCAAGCTCCCTGCTCAAGATTCCAGAGGCACGTACATTTCATCATGAATATGGTTCGCTGGCTTGCACGGTGGAAGTTGTTGACGATGTATATGCTGCAATAGATCATATACATCAGCATGGAAGGCATGTTATTTTTGCCTAACTTTTATTTTTACAAGGGTTCCCTATGAGTTTTTTACCGCACTTCATATCAGAGGTCTAGTTATATGCAAAGTTTTGCTATCCTTATTTTGTTTTACCCAAATCTTTGGCAGCGCCCACACCGATAGCGTCATCACTGAAGATCAGGAAGTTGCTGATACTTTTTTACGTCAGGTTGACAGGTACATTTCTTGACTACTTTATCTTGTCATTCTTATGTTTTTACCTTCATCCTTCGGAACGACTCTTGAGTGGTATGGTTTCTTCAACCTGATATACTAAGGCCTCATTGTTAATCATTAGTTTCCAAGAATTTCATTAGTTTCCAAGGAATTTCTTCATCCTTCGGAACGACTCTGGTATTTCAGTAGTTTCCAAGAATTTGTTCTGCTCATTGTTGTTAATCATTTAGTGTTGATAGCACTAATATCGTACCGCGATCTTCTTAACATTGTGCCTCACTTTTCAGTGCTGCTGTATTTCATAATGCAAGTACAAGATTTAGCGATGGCTTCCGCTTTGGACTTGGGGCAGAGGTACATAATCTTTCAGTTGTTCAAGATTGTCTTTGGTGTCGTAGTTTCAGATTTCTATGTATCTTGATTGCTTTTGGGTGAATAGGTGGGGATTAGTACAGGCCGTATCCATGCTCGTGGCCCAGTTGGAGTTGAAGGATTGCTAACGACTAGATGGTAATTGTGCTATCAACTCTCGTTTGATTTTAGTCCATCTTGGACATCTTCCTGACTTTAAGTCCTATCCGGAAAACCTTTCCCTTATGATCAACAAGAAAATAGAAGTAAAGAGGATCATGTCTGTTAAATCTGCTTGTGTTAGCCAAAGATAAAGTCTCTCAACTTTACCTTAGATCACAATTTCCTTCCTATAAGACATGGCCAGTTTTATTGCATTTGCTAATTGCTACAACCTGTCGATGCAAGTAGCTATTTTGACCACTCCGCCAACATTTTCTTTCTTTATTTCTTGCAACGGAACGTCAAAATATTTTCTTAAGCTCGGAACTGGTTTTCACAATGCTGCAATTTTCTGTAGGCTTGCAAGGGGAACAGGACAAATTGTTGACGGAGATAAAGCAATTGTCTACACTCACAAAGACCTTACTCAGCAGGCTTGAGACTGCATAGATGAAAGCATTGATTATCCAGTTTGTGTATTTAGGAAGATCTGGTGTTGTACCGCTGATCTTATGTTGTACTATTCTGTATAACAAAGTTTCGCAACGTTGCATAGGTTATAACTTACAGCATTATAAGTTGCATTCTTATTTATCTGGCAAAGATTTTCAATAACAATAAAAGTGAGATGTGTATTCCAAAGGAAATAAATCGAGTTTTCATTATGGCTGAAACTGAAAGCTTTTCTCCACCTCTTAAAATCTGATAGTTGGAGCTCTTGGCAATACATGGGGATTGGGGATTGTAGACCAGAAATTTTCTATAGTTAGACTTCAGCATTGGTGAAATGTATTAGTCAGCATAGGAAAAATAAAGTTGAGGCTAAAAACTAGAAATGCATCTAATTAAGATGTATAGGCTTGATATTTCAGGGGGCTGATTCAATAGATGATAATGATAAACATAAAATCAAGATATCATGATTAAACTAGAGAATTGCCACCAGATTACTATCGCCATAGGATGCTTAGTAACCTGAAGAGCAACAATATTATATGGAAGTGAATGTAGAGCCTTTTAAGGTCCAATGGATCCAAAAGGAAATTGTTGCAAAATCGCGAGTGTTAAGAGTGATGTATGGACGTACAAGATAAGACAAAATTATTGAAATTGTAAAAGAATTTTTACGCTATCAAATTTTCTAAATAGCAATTGTAGGTAACCCTACATAAATATAAAATGGAATTGGTAACCTGGAAAATAAGACAGATTACCTTAAAAGTATACTAATAATGCAAAAAAATCTTTATAATGCATACAAGTTAAGTTCAAAGCTAAAGCTCAAGTCATAAGAGATTCGATATTGTACATCCTCGCAGTACAAAATTCTTTGGTTAATACTACATCTTTAAGACTTGCAACTTCCGAAAGTTCAAAAGCATCAAGAACTCAAGTGGAGGGGCACATTACAAAATCGAAGCCATTACTTGCTCCTGTCCTACCTTCAGCCTAAACGCTACCCATCAAAATCAAACACACATAAAATAGTCCTCATCGCATGTTCCCTTCCCGCAGCACATCAATCATGTCGTAAATTTTCTTTTCTTCTTTTGACTTCACCTGCATTCAGATAACATTTCTTCTGTTACACTGGTGAACGAGAAACATGAAAGCTAGAAGCATCAATCGCAGGTAGAGGAATAGTTAGGGATATGCATTATTTTTTCCTGGTATAATAAATTTTGAACTTTGTTCGGATCACATTCTGAATAATGAAAAGCAGAAAGGGATGTTCTGTAGACAATTTTAGAAAGATCTGAATTGAATTACCTTCTTAGCTAGGAAAAGAATAGCATCAACAGTACCCTCAGCATAAATTGATCTACCACATACATTGTGTTGAAACTCAAATGACACCCTAGAAAATGAGAAAACAGAGTTAAGAATTGCTTGATCTATATTGGTGACAGAAAAAAACATAAGGCAGAGCAATGGATAGACAATATTACGTTCCGTCTGGTGAGGTCAGATGATACATGTGGAAAGCATGGCCCAACAAGTGTTCCTCTGGGACTCCAACCATCTCGACTTGTTGCTTAGGGTCTCGTATTAGTTGCACCTGACAGAAAAGTTTAAGAACATGTATCATCAGCAGGAGGCAATTGAATAGAAAACACAATTATAAAGCAACACACTGGAGGGAGGCCATATGTTCTATCATAATATTTGACGAAATCCATTCCTGATATCTGAACATTTGCAAGTGGTAGCACACTTCAAATACACGTTTAAGGCGATTATCCACACTTAATTGTTGGATAAAAAATCTGATATTCTTCCATTGATAATTAGTCCAGATGCTTAGTTTTTGGAGGTATGAGCGTAAGAACTCCCATGGTACACGAAATACAAACCTTTCGTATTCAATATCATCAGATCTTTGATGTCTAGATTTATAAACTAACCCCAAAGTTCCATATGGTCAATCGTAATCTGTCCATCCCGAATCAGTTAATTTCTTTGGACTAGCACGAAGATTCAGCAGAAAATGTATAATCAGAATTGTATTATAGTAAGATATATTGGCCATATATTATATTAAACTTAGTAATATGCAGAAAAGATGTCGAAGTGTGTAAAGATGAACTTGTTTTTGTTCATCTTGGCACACTTAAATCAGAAGATAATGCAGAGTGGCATTAGTTTTAATACTCAAAATTTTGAAGATAAGGAATAATTACCATTTAAGAAAGGAGTGGAGTAAATTAGGACAGGCTAAGATGGAAGTTGGAAGAAAATTGAAATTTTGGGACAGATGGAGGTATCCACAACCAGATAGATAATAATGTGTAGTAGTATAGTACAGTAATGAAAGCAGACAGACCTCATCCAAATCAAAAGAAACACCTAGCTTCTGAAAGCATGAGATAACAGCCTTTGCAGTTCCGGAAGTGTCCAATTTGCTTGCTTGATGAGACTCCATCACCTTACCAAGTTTACCAATGGGTTAAAATTCAAATTCGCAGCACATGATACACCAAAGCAAACTGACTATTTCATACTCTCAACATGTAGAAGGAAGAAAAAGGGCATGCAAAGAAAGCAAAAGGTAGCACGAATGCTTATAAACTATCCATAGCCATAAATATGATCAAGCATAGGTACTTTATTTTTAACCTAAAGAAAGGAGCAGCTACTGGATTCCTAGTTTATTATTGCAAGCTGAAATACATAAGAACAAAGTATGACAGCTAATAACTTAGCGAGAAAAAAGTATGGCGGGCACTAAAAGATTTAGACTTGAAATATTTGCAAGGCATTTCAAACTTAACGCGTTCCACTTTCTTTCCATACTTAAAAACTTATGAGGCAAACCAAAATCAAGTCAAGCTGCATTTTAATTCTCCTCCACAGCTGTGAAAAGACAAAATGCTGATAGCATCACTGAGAGTGGAATAACTGTTCTAGCCCTGCAGATGCAAAGATGAAATACCAACAGATGCACGGCAATCAGACATGCAATATACAACTATTGGTTTCATATAGCTATTTAGAGATCTCGATGCCATGGTGATGGAAGGCCACAATGCAGACAAATGTACACTTTCTTGTTTTCAAATTAGATTAGGTAAAAGCAGCTTCTTAATGGGTAGTCCAGGAAAACACTTTCAAGGGCCGTAGCTCCAAATTCGTCCAAATCACATGTGAGAAGGAGAAGAAGATAGACGACATTAGATTCAACATCGGAGACCAGTCTGCCATACAAACTACTTCAACCCTTTTCTAAACCTTCAAACTAAATATAGAGCACTTCAAACAAGAAATGATTAGAGTAATTGCCAATAGCTCAAGACATTTTATAAGCAGTGCTAAATTAATAGACATTTTGACTTTCTCAGTCTCAGAAACACACAAAAACCTAAGGAAATAGATTTTATGTTAACTTGATATCAAGTAACATGAAAACTGGAGATATTGGTCCAGCTAATGCACATAATCACATTTTTGGTGAACAATGAAAGAAGGCATGAAATGATAGTCAGCATTTTAAACCACCACTGGTTCACTTTAGTCATCATGGTTCACAATTAGAACACCGAATGGATGAACATGAAAGAACACCAAAGACACAATTGTCATCGCAGGATAAAGGAAACAAACCTGTAGTGAATACCCAGAGAAAGCTCCAGGAAATTGATCGGCCATAATTTCCATGGCTGCAAGAAATGCTACTACCTAAACAGAAGCAACCATGCAGGTACAAACATATTAAAGCTACAGTCTAATATGCTATCCAGCAAAAAACAGAAGAGTCAAATATGAGAACCTGCTTTCCCATTTGTGGGGAGATCACAGCATAGTTATTGGAGTCTGCCACTGTTTTATACAGCTTTTCCCTGTCTCCCCCAGTGGTTCCCATCACAAAAGGCACTCCAACTTTGCAGTATAATTCAGCATTATCTGTAGATTGAGAGTAACAAGAAGTATTGAAAAGCCTTATCAAAATGAGACGTGTTAAGAACCGCATTTTACAGGTTCACATTAGCTAAGGTTATCAAAAAAAGATAAACTTCAGGTAATGACTCGACGAATAGTTAAGCAGATGCAAGAAAGTATGATACTGCTTTTTTGAGATTATTACGCTCTCACATCAAAATGCTGCACTCTATTGGTATAACATCGATGTTGAATACATGTCTTACCATTCACTGCAGCAGGCACTGTGTAGTCCACTACGATTAAGTTCGGGTGTTTGTCAAAGACAGAAGAGAGGATGTTTTCTCTATCTGAAGGACCATGCACGGTAATCTCATTTCCGTTCACCTCCACAATTTTGCCTGCATCCTCTGGACCACTAAAACATATAGGGACAGGCTGAAGTCCAGCAGAGATTGATGCTTCAAGTACTGCCCTCCCCATTTTTCCAGTACAACCATTCACCTTTAGGACAAACAAAAGAAGATTTAGATGTCTCAACCCAAATTAAGCCGTCCACCACTATAACCATTACTATTATAATTTCAGCTATATGTTGCTAAAACTTCAACTTAACCAAATAAGGACAAACGCTAAAGTGCAGTATTATATGAAAAATGTACTGGTATCAATATTGAAATCATCTGAAATTTGGCATAAGGACCATAATGTCTCAAGTTCATATCCATATCCCACCGACGACAAAAACACTAGGTGATTTATTCCCATCTGTCCAAGACCTGGTGGATAGAATTACCAGGTACCTATGATGGTGGGAGGTTGCAGGTACCCGAGAAATTAATCGAGGTGTGCACACCATGGTTATTAAAAGAAATTAGCATAACATAAGTATCATTTAATTGGCATAAACATCAATCTATCTCTTGAAAAAAAGGCGAACAGGGGCCCAGCCCAGACAGTAGTTTAGTAGTAATAGCTCAGCTTGAATGTGCGGGTCCGGTAAACGTCACAGGTATGCACCCTGCCACTAGCCCTCGAGGATATCTCGAATATCACGAAAAGTCAACGGGGAAGCAAAAAAGTCAGCAACTTGAATCCAATAAATATCAACCGACTACAATGAATCTATTAATTAACTCGGCTGCAATAATAAATAAAAAGAAATACTACTGATTACATATAAATAGAATAAGTGGAGAGGTTTACCATAACGGAAAGCGAATTGATTTGGGGATTAACAGGAGATGTCTTATCAAGTAGCTGTATAGATTTGTCCGATGTACTACACATCTTTATTGAAAACTTTGGAGCTCTGTTTAAGCTAATACTATACTTATTGTTACAATACTGATGTCTTGATATTCCTCCATTGATTGTCACTGGAACTTTGATGATGGATGATGCCATTGATAATGATATGATTCACTGAGGAGAGATTTAATAAAATGTTTAAACATTTGGTAAGAAAATAATAGTACTAAGGAAGTAGATATATACCTGAGAGACTGATAAGTAAAGCCGCCAATGTAGTTTTGAGGTTTTGCTAATTTTGTGCTTTTGAATCCTCATATTGCCAATAATGTCTCTTTCTTTTGTCTAATTTTCCCTTTCTACTTTTTTTTTTTTTTTTTCTTGTTGGACTAAACATTCCGCTCACGCAGAGTTCAAAAAAAATCGCATCTCAAAAGGTGTGATGTACGCAGCGTACTCCAATGGTTGTTTTCACGGCTTGAATCCGTAATCTCTAACTCATACAAAAACAACTTTATCAGTAGCTCCCTTTCGACTAGTGAACAATTATTTACTGTTTTTGCTTTTCAAGGCAAAGCATAAATAGGATGATAAGTATGAAAAACGATAATCTAAATTCTAGGTCTAGTAAAAGCAAAAATGTTACAAGGTGATAATTTTAAGTTTTGTCGAAAAAAGTTACTCAATAAAAGAAAAGTTAAATAGCACTTCCTAAAGTAATGAAGCAGTGGGCAAGATTGCCAAAAACAAAACTTATCAAAAGAAGAAAATATTAGATTGTTTATACCATGACAGTTTTCATAGTTTTTCCTTCTTTAGGTGTGTTGATTTCAATTTTATAAAAAGAACTTGTTAACTTTTTTTCTTCATCCTTAAGTATTGTATGGTTTGAGGAGTAGGTATTAGTAATATATGAATTTATAATTCAAGTATTAATAATAAGGATATTAGTAATATGAAGACTATAACGTAAGGATAAGTAATGATGGGATCGTATCATATTAAAATGTATGGACTAATAATGCATACATTATAATGTAAGGATTAAAATACGTATTTTTATTTACTTTTAAAAAAATATTTATTTAATAAGGTTATTTTGGTCAGTTTACTGTTTTAAACAATGTATTACTAAATTCAGTATTATAATTGGTTTATATTTTATCTGCATAAATGATACATAAATTATTGCATATAGCTTATGTGGATATTAATTATGCAAGTTTCAAAAGCAAAAAAATTCACCACATGTACCCTCTTATCCTTGGTTATAGTTTTTTATCCCCCATATAAGAATGGTTTAGCAAAATGGCTTCGGAGACAGCACTTCAAGTTATAAATTGACTAGTGCTGCCTCTTCAGGAAATATAACGGGCAAGTGCTGCATGTGAAAAGATTAAACGGGCAAGTGTTGCCAAGACAGCAATTCAAGTTATAAATTGACAAATGTTGTCTCTTCGTGAAATATAAAAGGGCAAATGCTGACTGTGAAGAGATTAAAGAGACAAGTGATGCCGAGACAGCACTTCAAGTTATCTTGGAGGGGGACAATACTTCAAATTATCTAGTGAGAATGTTGAAAGAGATAAAAGGTCAAGTGCTACTAAAGCGATAACACTTACTAGAGAAGGGAGAGTCAGATGTGGGTGTCAATATAAAATTTTATAGGAATATTTTGTCCAAAATTTATTTATTAAAATTAGTGGAGGTCATTCTTATAAATTATTTTAAACGAGAACAGTTATGCAAACCATTACGTCGGTGTCATCGTTGTGTAATTCTTCCTTTCAAAAGTGGGAACCAAACAATGTATCCAAATACGTCGAAGTGCATAAATAGCCACTTATACGCATGCCCTTATAGTTTCAGTTATTTATGGGTGCACCTTTGACGGCTGACAACTGTACGTATCTTCAGACCATTAGGACAGAAGTTCAATCTAAGTTAAATTAACTTTAACCTGTTTTGGTTTGAAGTTAAAATTCGATAGTCTGTCATCCTTTTATTTTTTCTTTTTTGCTCAACTTCAAATCAAAAGGTTTGAATTTGATCTGAAGTCGAGCCAAAATTCAGAATTTTAATCAAAATTTGACTAGCTTTCAGATGAAAAAATATAAGTTGCATGAACTTTGCACCTTCGATATTAAACTCCAAGCCCTGATGATTTGAACATAAATGACTACATTTGCAAATAGTTTTTCAAAAGTGACTAAAAAGTATAAGGCATGGGTAAAACTGGATGCGTAGTTAAATTTTTACTCCAAATAACCTAAAGTTTTATGCTAAGTACCAAATATGGGGCAAAGTGTACGAATAGCTACTTTTACTACTACTATTTAGTTTCAAGCTATTTTTTCTTATTCATGCAAAAGCCACTTTTTAGAACTTCAATCCTTATAGATTGAACTTCAGGCCTTGTGGGCTGAACTTCAAGGTATGAAGTTCAATTTCAACCCGCAAAGATTGAACTTTTATGCATAAAATGCATAAAATTCAACCACTGTGAACTGAAGTTGAACTTCAATCCTTGTGTTATGAAATTTTTCCCACAAGGATTGAACTGTACCAAAAAGTGGATACTTTTGTACAATCAAGGAAAAAGTAGCCTAAAACCAAATAGCAGTGACAGAAGTGGTTTCTGGACAAATTTTTTACCCAAATATGATATTAGACATGAGGGTTTTGATAAGGAAGTGTTATAGCCACTTTTTGCACTCCATTATAATTGCAGTCATTTGTGCGCACCCCATTTGTGGAGGTTGGTCGTTTTATCTAGCTTATGATCATTTGGGTTAAAGTTCAAACCAAACTAAGCCAATTTCAGCTCCTTTCGATTTGAAGTTCAAATCTATTAATTTCTTATTTTTTTCCTTACTTTGCTAAACATCAAATCAAATACTGTATGAATTTGGTTTGAAGTTGAGTCCAATTTCACACTTTTACTGAGAATTTGACTTTTTTCGGACCAAACAATTTTAGTTAGGTAAACTTCAAACCATGAGTTGACATTAGATACATAACTTCAACCATGATGGTTTGAAAACGAATAAATATACTTACAAATAATTTTTTTAAACTGACTAAAAGTTAAATGCGATGGATAAAATAGGATGCCAGGCAAAGTTTTTACGTTTTATATAAGTAAAATTTTTGCCCATTTTTGCTATTTGTATTTGGTTTGAAGCTATTTTTTTATTGATTTTACATGAGAGACCACTTTTTGGAACTTCAATTTTTATGGGCTAAAGTTCATACCTAAGTTATGAAGTTCAATTTCAATCCATATGGGCTGAACTTTTACGCATAGATGCGTAAATTTGAACCCTTATGGGCTGAGGTTGAACTTCAACCTTTGTGGGCTGAACTTGTGTGAAGTTCAACCCACAAGGATTGAAGTTCCAAAAAGTGGCCTCTAATGTAAATAACAAAAAAATGGTCTCAAACTCAAGACCACTGGCAAAAGTGGCTATTCGTGCACTTTGCCCTTTACATGATGGTATTACTATAACCTTTTATACATGCAACCGTTTTATCTAGCTTCTGATCATTTGGTTGAAGTTCAAACCAAATTAGCCAATTTCAGCTCCTTTCGATTTGAAGTTGAAATCTAATAATTTCTTATTTTTTTCCTTGCTTTGCTAAACATTAAATCAAATATATGAATTTGGTTTGAAGTTGAGCCCAATTTCACACTTTTACTGAGAATTTGACTTTTCTTCGGACCAAACAATTTAAGTTAGGTAAACTTCAAACCATGAGTTGACATTAAATACATAACTTCAACCATGATAGTTTGAAAATGAATAATTATACTTACATATAATTTTTTTTTAAATTAAATGAGATGGATAAAATAGGATGCCCAGCAAAGTTTTAACGTTTTATATGATGGTATTATACCCTTTTATACATGCAACCAAAATGGCTCCATAATGCAAAAACTTTAAATAAACTACAAATGTTCCATGTTTTATCGTAAAAACAATGAAATTGAACTACATATGGTAGAAAACCGTGTGAATCAAATATTGTATTGATGATTCACACGCCCACACACTGCTTCATACAATGCACCGCCCGCTCTTGTATTTGTAATAACTTGTCTTGAATTCAATTAAATGTTGATGGAAAAGAACCATAACTATGTAACCCTATTCCTAATAGATGATCATTTCGTCCCAGAAGAGGAGTTCCTCTAATTCTATGAATTTTTCTAGAAGACTCTTTTCTTGAATCTTATTCAAAAAAATTACTTTACTACTATTAGTATTTTATAATAAAGGTGACCAAGAGGAGCTTCAAGTCGTACAACCTAAGAAGTCACGTCCTCGGATATATATAGGCGAGTCATATCATGTCTAATCACCTTACCTCAATTCTTTTTCGATTTATATCTATCTCTTTGTAGATTCATCACCGCCAACCTCTCGCACCTCCGTATTGGAGTTTCATACTTGCATAAGAAGTTTTTATTTAACAAGATAGGAGTAATATATAGGATGCAAAATGTCTTTTACAAATGAATTTCCTTGGTGGAACATAAAAATTATGCGCATGTTAAATTTAACAAGGAGTTCTGCATAAGTTACTCCTGATTATAGTATTACTCCTACTTCAAAATGTTACAAATAATTATGCAATTTCAATGATTGCAGTTTCTTGTTTTACTTGAGCTCAAAATGGTACCACTCATTTGGTGTTGTATTCAGCTTCTTAAAGAAAGATGGGCCACAGTTACTTTGGAAGAGAACCACATAGCCTACCAAACATAGAAAAAAGTAACCGACGTTTGTCGGTACAAATACTTCGTCAGTTAATAGAGACATTGGGAGACTTGTCGCTATATGTAATCCTTCGTTCCAATTTATTTGTCGTAGTTTGACTTAACATAAAATTTAATTAAAAAAAAAAGAGTTTTGATACCTATAATCTAAAATAAATCATGAATATCTGTCTAGCTATAAATGAGTAAAAAGCAACTATGGAGTTAATTGTTGCCAAATTTAAAAATATTATAATTTTTTTAGAACAGATTAATAAGTAAAGTATGACAAATAAAATGAAACAGAGAAAATATATACTATTATTCGCTACATATGTGTATATATGAAATTAGAAGTTAATTATTAATTTTTAGATTATCTTAGAATTTGGAACTCACAAAGTTTAAATCATGACTCTACATCTATATTTGAATGAATGGAGCTATATAAGAGTCATAGCATATGTGTCAGTGTCCCTTTTACAAAATGATTGCAAGTTGTTGAGACCAAACTAGTCTATCTTCTTCACCTAAGCATATTTGCAAAGGATGAAGTTCTTAAACAGGTACATTAACTTCTTCACAGGTCTAATGTTCCTTGTAATATAGTATCTACAATATGCATGCATAGTATATAAGTGCAATTTCTTCAAAAGGTTGGCTTTCCTTTTCTTTTTTTCTTTGTTTTCCAATGTTGTTTAATTTGGTTAAGAGTCTAATTTCCTAGCCTTAATCTTTTGTTAATAAGTAGATATCTTCAGTATTGTTTTGCTTTTAGTTGTAGTGAATTTGATTTTCCTGGAATAAACTTGTACGTAATTTTGACTCTGGTATGTCATTTGCGTATTTGGTTTTTGCAAAAGCATGCATAATAATTCTAAATACTCTCTGTCTTTATGTATTGTTATTTTTGGCCTGTAAGACTATTGCCTATGTAAATGTGTTTCCATTTTTCAAGTCAATCAGTTCAGCAAACTGAAATTAATAAGCATTGGGACCAGACGCTTACATCATATATCAGCATGATTCCTAGGAATATATATATAAAATTAGTACATTACGTAAGGCTACATGTTCTTTTCCTGGATTTGAAGCATAAATGGTACTCCATCCAGTATTTTGTAGTTATCGCTATTTAGCCAACCAAATTTGGTCCGAAACATTTTTTTTTTCAAGGAAACTAAAAAGACATATTGTTTCTCATATCTATTCTTATACTTATATAGAGTAGTTTTCTGTAAAGTTTTACCAATCTTACTAAAAAGAAGTTTGAGGAGAAATGATTCAATGATGGACAACTTTGTTAAATAACCATCATGATTAATGCTCGTACGATATACTGTAATTATTTTTAGCTAGTGTGTTGAAACCTTAAACAACAAATACGAAAGACCTGAGTACAAGGAGATTTTACAAGTGTTTCTCCAGGGAGGAGCAAAAGAAACAACAAACAATGGAAGAAGAACCACTAATTCGCGGCAACTGCAAAATCTCAAGTGATACATCGTCAATAACATTGACTTTTGTATTAAGCATGTCTGTGATGGCTCTTACTTCTGTTGCTTTTGGATTTGCTGTAAGTATGGGATGTATATCTTGTATTTACAATGTTATATGCCTCTGTAATTTTTTCTTTTTTCGAATAGAGTGAACTTCACCTGGGCTGCAGTATTATGGGGTCTATATATGCTGGAACAAGAAAGCCAAAAATATTACCAGTATCTTATTATGAACCACATTAATGGATGGAGACTTGGTAATTTGTTTGTTTTCTTGGTCTTGCAGAGTGGATACTCGTCTCCTGCTCAATCAGGAATCATGAATGACCTTGGCTTATCTATTGCAGAAGTAAGTACAAAATTATCTCCAAAATAGAATTAAACTGAAGTGATTGTTTCCATGTTTTTAAACTCTTATCGAGCAAAATGTAAGTTGCACGCCAACTGATGGATTGGAGTCACTATTGTGTTTAATCCTTTTCCCTAAAAATATCAGATAGGTAGGATGGAATTAAGGGAAAACTTTGGCAATGTTAATAATGGTTTATGATGAAGCAGCATAAGCCTGTATTGTTACTCTCCGCAAAGCATTTTTTGTTTTTACTAAATAAAATCAATGTGGAGTATTTATTTCGAGTGGTGTAAAATTGAATCCTAAGTATTGCACCTTATTCACAGGTGTGCTTGGACATGGATGAAACATGTTTCTTTATGTAGTCTAATACAGGGATAATTGAAAAAGCTAAGATGAAGTGATTTTCTATACTTGTTATTATCTGCACTTCACTTCCCTCTGCCCATTCCTGCGGAGGGACTAGTATAATAAAAATTTCAAATGATGTAGATGGTAGATGCAATGACGTTAGGACATATCACGAGACAATTAATGCTACTGGATAATGATCCAGCTCATGATTTGGATGAGGAAATGATGCTTGATACTCAAGTTATTCCCAAAAAGAAAGTTTCAATTATCTCGGATCAATACTTCAAGAAAAATGAAGAGATTGACGATGATGTCGCTTATCATATAGGAGCTGGCCGGATGAAATGGAGACTCGCTTCTGGGTCCTATGTGCTAAGAAAGTTCCTCCTAGATTTAAAGTAAGTTCAATAGAGTGGCGGTAAGAATAGTTATGTTGTATGAGGCTAAGTGTTGACCTGTCAAGAACACTCAAGTTCAAGAGATTCAAATAGACGAAATGCGGATGCTTAGATGGATGCGTGGGCATACGAAGAAAGATAAGGTTATGAATGAAATCATATGGGACAAGGAAATAGTGGCCTCACTGGTGGACAAAACGCGGGAAACGAGACTCCATAGGTTTGGGCATGTTAAAGGAGGAGTGCAGATGCCCCGGTGAGAAGGTGCGAGAGGTTGAAAGTTTTGGGTCTACGGAGAGGTAAGGATAGACCCGAAGAAGAATTATGACGAGGTTATTAGACAGGACATGACTCACCTCCAGATTGCCGAGGACATAACCCTAGATAGAAAAATGTAGAAGCTGAAGATTAGGATACAAGGTTAGACAGCAGCTGAGTGATTTTTGTAATATTATGTTTGTTATTTCTATCATATTCCTCGTGGTTATTGTTGGTGTTTTTGCTTCACTTTGGAAAGTCTTAAGTTTATATTAGTACTTTCTTTATCATGATATTTGCATCTTGTTTTGTTCAACTTTTTCATAGTATTTTTCTTTAGTTGAGGCTCTACCAGAAATCGTCTCTCCACCTTGGTGTGGTAAGGTCTGCGTACATCTCACTCTCCCCAGAGACCACTTGTGGGATATCACTGGGTATGTGTAATATATAGTGCTGAATTTGTCATTTTAGAGATGTAATTAGAGATGAACCTGTCAGTACTCAGTACTATCATTTTGAGAGTAAAATGTGCGAAGTGTATCAGCTTCTTTACCAGTAGAAAGTGGATTAGAATGAAGTAGCTTTTATAAAGGAAAGAGAAGTTTAAAATCTCGTCAAAGAGATGGACTCATGCATTTATAAGCTCTATATTTAAGATCTGTAAGAACTGGAAACTATCCTGATTTGACATTGAAGTATCCTGTTTATCGTTAACTTGTCTAACTAATGATGCATCATGAAAAATTGCGGATAGATTATACCAAGTTGGTTTGATTATTTTTCTTGTTGATTTTGTTGGCCAATTTGAAGTATTCAGCTTTTGGTTCGATGTTAACATTCGGAGGAGCGATAGGAGCCATAGTAAGTGGAACGATAGCTGATGTTGTTGGTTGCAGAAATGTACGTTTCTTGTAATTGCCAAGGTCATCTTTCTTTCTTGAGTTGTTGTCAACCTTCTCAGACCTAATTGCTTAGGCATATTATGTAACAATATGTAGACTTTGTTGATCGTGGAGATGCTTTTCATGCTGGGCTGGATACTTATAATACTTGCAAAGGTAAACTTAATTACAGTTGCTTTTGGCTCCTTTGCTCTTAATGCAATGAACTCACTCTGTTTGACTATAATATGCTGCGAACTTCAGATAATGACTCACTCCGTTTCCTTTTACGATAACAAGTGAGTAATGTATGACGTGCAGAACTAACGCATCTGTGCTTCTTTCCAGACTGTTTGGTCTCTGGACATTGGAAGGTTTCTCATCGGGGTTGGCACTGGTTTTCTTAATTATGTGGTGCGTGCTGACAAGTTTCAATGGACAGGTTTTCCTTCCGTTTATTTCATTATATGAATATCCTGTTAATTTCAAACAGGTACCTGTCTACCTTGGTGAGATCTCTCCCAAGAACATTCGAGGTGGGGTCACAGCTGCTGTTATGGTAATTAAATGATCATGCTAGCTTCTTGGTCTAGTGAATTTTGGAGCTCAGCTCTTAACTGCATGTGCATCTTCGACGTCTTTTGCAGTTTTTTGTACCTTGTGCTCTCACACTGATGTTTTTCATGGGAAATTTCTTCACGTGGCGCTCCTTGGCTCTAATTGGTAACATGCTATCCTGACATTGAATTTCTTAAGTTGTATGTGTTAGATTCTTCCACCTTGATTGATGTAAAGGCCTGTTACCTCCTTGTATGATCTTGGGGTTGAGTTAGGCCGTAGGTCCATCTTCTTATAAGTTAGCACACTCAAGAATACTACATATAATTATGAAATGTGGAGTTTAAAGTGTATATAGCAATATCTTTTACCTTTCAGCATTTGTAGAATTCTACCTACTTAGTGTAGGACGTGGCTGCTCTATTATTTGCACCACTGGGAGCAAATTCCCTGAATTTAATCTATCTGTTCTTTCCTCTTCATTTCAGGAGCCATACCTAGTCTGTTAAAGGCACTAGGAACCTTTTTCATACCAGAATCACCTCGATGGTTGGTGAGTTTGCTTCAAATTCTCGAAAGTATGGGATGAACCTTAAATGAGACTCGAAAGAAAATTATAGGATTATGATTTTTGCAGGCAAAGATTGGTTTAGACCAAAAAGCAAAAGCATCTCTCCAACGTTTGAGAGGAGAAAACGCTGACATCTCTGTTGAAGCAGCTGAAATAAAAGTGACATCTTGGTTCTAGATGCATAATTATATTCTTACGGATTAAGTTTATGAGTACCTCTTCTATTCTATTGCAACTTCATAACTATCGGATAGCGTGCTTTTTCTTTCGCAGGATGAAATAGAAACTCTTCAGCTGCAGCCTCAATCAAGGTTTTTGGATTTGTTCAACCGTAGATATGCTTATCCTGTTATTGTAAGCTACTTGTATATCAAAACATATATGGTTTTCAACCTCTTCGGCTGGCATGTTTATACTTAGTTCTCTAAAACTTCAATTTCATTATTATAAGCTAGGAACGGGGATAATGCTCCTCCTACAGTTTGGAGGAAGTAGTGGAATTTCAGCATTTGCAAATTCAATATTTGAAAGAGCTGGTAAGTCCTAATAAGACCGTTGTACTAAGTTATTATAAGATGGCGAATGTAGATATTCTCGAAGCCTCTTAATTAACATGTTGAACATCACCATTGTAGGTTGCTCAGCTGGTTTTGCATCTACACTAATGGGTGCTTCTCAGGTTAGCTTCTGATACTTTGAAACTGTAATTTCGCGAGAAAATTCTCCGGTCACCTCTTGTATTATATTCTCTGTTTTTCTTATAAACTTAATTGTTTTCTTTTAATTTCCAGCTTCCTTGTGCTGCCTTGAGTATACCTTTGCTGGATACATGTGGAAGACGGCCTCTTCTATTGGTCAGAACACTTCTAACTATTTTCTATATTTATCTTGATATGTACTTGCTATGTTTGGAATAAATTGTCACATAAGTAAATCAACCTATTCAATAATAATTCTTCGGATGTACAAGTTTCATTAGAAGAAACTGGAAAGTTCAGCAACTTTCCAGTTTTCACTTTGGAATTTATCAAGCTTGATACTGAATAACTGTTACCGGCTAGTCAATTTGATCTGCCAGAGGGAGTACTATGTAAGCATCAATCTAACAAATGAATGTTAATTTGCAGGCTACTTCTGCTGGTTCATTTATAGGAATGTGTCTTACGGCGCTTGGATTTCTCTTTCAGGTGCTAAAATAAAATAAATTGACAAATGGCATGTCTTAGTTTATAATTTCTTTATTAGGAGTATTAGATAGAATATATCAAATGCTACTAATCTCTTGATATAATTTACATTATGAGCAGGGTTATGACCAACTAAATAAGTTCACCCCAAATTTGGTGCTGATTGGCATTCTGGTACATGTCTAATTACCCTTTTTTTTGGCCTATATTAAATGTATTTTAACATATTCATGGCATTAAAATACTTTGTTAGTCACCTTCTTGTAGTATGCTTAGATATAGAATAATAGAACCACGAGGAAGTTTCAAGTTTCTAGAGAGCGTGAATATTTGACAGTAAAAGGAGGATCGCAAAATTCATTCACCAGAGAAAATGTATTTGGACTCCTAAACTTCATAAGAAGAAGATCATATTGTTGTGTATCCTCTCTTTCATGATAGGTGTACTCAACTGTTAATTCACTGGCGAGTTTCATACCAATGATCTTAATGTCAGAGGTAAATAGTGCATTTTCTATTGGATTTTTCTAATCTTCAAATTAAATTTGCAAGAACTAGCTAGCTATTGAGGAATTGTTTTCGTTTCAGATTCTTCCAATGAATATAAAGGGCAGTGCTGGAAGTTTAATGCTTGTAGCAAACTGTCTTTGCTCTACCCTTGTTACTTATACTTTCAACTTCTTGTTTCAGTGGAGCTCAGCAGGTATGTAATTGATGCCCTATTTAGTCTCTAGTTGCTACTTGAGTTTGTTTGTTTGTTTGTTTGTATAGCATAACACAGTTGACCAATACTCTATTTGTTCCCAGTTTATATAACACTCGGTGTTTTGTAAATAGTTTGTATCAAGAAGAATGACACATTACTACATTTGATAATTCTTAACTTAAAACTTTTTCATTTTCCCTTAACGTCATACCCTTGTAGCCACAGAAATGTCATGTCTTGTTTGAGTCCACAAATTCTATTGATTCTTTCAGCATGGCAAAAGAATTGTTTTTCTTTCCTTAAATACCATGCCTAGTCAAACACCTCATATAAGATAATGAAACGAAGGAAGTAACAACTACTCTACTACAATAATTTATATGAATTCTTGGCATTACCCAACATGGTATTTAAGATTACGTATCTAGCAGGTGTGTTTTTCATCTATGCCATCTTTTGTGGATCAACCATCATATTTACTGCAAAGTTTCTACCAGAGACCAAAGGACGAACATTGGAAGAAATCCATGATTCCATGAGATTAAATGATCAGTGATCGAGTTCGGATTCTTAATTATATGGGCGGTGGGAATAAATGGAGCTTATATATATATGTCGTCATTCTTCAATGTGTGATTAAAATTGCATATGTACTGGTTCTGGTTTTATTCTTTGTACATTAGACAGATGATCAGGCATAAATATAAGAATTCAGATCCTCTCATTAAATATTGGAGATTGAGAAGTTAACTTATAAAAAAAATACATTATCTATCACATGTTTTCTAAAAGGGCAAAATAAAATGTGGAGAGATAGTGTCATGTTGAGCGGGTTGGATTGTGACCCCTTATTTGACTCACCGTGACATGATCGAAGCAAACTTTAGACTGATCAGCACAGATTATGACCTCTTTTGACCCACTCAGGTTTGACAACAAAGCACTTGTTTGTCCCCCTAATACTACTCGGAAGAGGCAGATAGTCCAGCATATCCTATTCCTCTACGTGTAGTAGGAAAGATCAAGAACACGATACTACCAAAAACTCCAGCTGCCAAGGGCAAGTTCATTACCAACGCATTTACGTTAGCTCCTGTCTGGTTATTAAAGAAACAAGTCTGCACGTCAGAATCACTAAAAGCGAAGACCAAGAACACCAACAGAGAAGCAAATGCGTGTACGAAATCTACGCATTTGAGCCTGTATTTCCTCATGTTTACTCCTTTCAATTTCTCAGCATCATTATTATCATAGTGAAATAAGTGTATCCCTCTAGTGGTGGCTATACCATAGTACAACTTGCCTCCATCAGAACTGAGGACACAGCTGTCAGTGAATGAGGAGAAGAAACATGCGGCGGAGCAGAATCCGATAACAGCTGCAGTTAAGAACTTGTTACTGAGTTGGCAAACGCCTTTGTTGGAAAATGAAGGAATTAATGTCCGAAAAGCTAAGACTGTTCCTGTGGGTAGAAGGTTTGCTAAGTTGGCTACTGTATCTAGGGTCTTGTGTATTGGATGAGTTGTTTCACATACTTTTGGCCTAGCCAGAGGTGGTGGTTGGGGTGGCAAAGATGGCAGTATAGGTGGCAGTGGCAACGGTTGTGATAAAGATGGTTCATCAGCCATTGATATTGATATATACGTGGGACTTCTTCTTGTCATGGTTTTCTGTTCGTGTGTATTTATATGTGGTTCTTATCTGGTTAGTTTCAAAATTGGAGGATATCTGAGGGACACATTGAACATGTGATTAGAAACGTCAGGTTAAGGATTAAGGTTTTCTGTTGCATGTTGCATGATCCTTTATGAAAAGTGGAACGTCGTATTAAAATTCCTTTTGACATGGGCATATATAGAGGACAGAGTAATTTGGCAGTTTGCATCGATAGCTTGCTCGTTTGTTTTTTTGTGGAGTCTGGTTCTTTTACTACTCCAAATACTCCCCACTTTTTCCTTTATTCCGTATACAAGGAATGACATTTCTAACGAAAACCCTGTAGTCTTAACTCTAAAACTTTTTGGGATGTTAGCTTCTGAAATTCTTATGGAGATTCCATCTCTTTTCGTTGTTGCAACAAACATTATCGGATTACAAATTGGAATATTTGGGGGTTTAATCCACGACAGTATGGGCCATATTGACCAATCCATGTTGCGTAACTTGTGGTACATAGCCACCTCTCAAGAATGGAACATGCATGACATAACGGAATGACAACCAAGATTGGGCAGACATGGCTAAGTCACATTACCTTTGGCACATCACCCAACTCCACCAAACAAAGAGCAGACCAGACTCAAAAAGTTTTGCTCCTACCTCATTCAGATATGAGAATATGGTGGCTTCTCCACATCCATATGTACCAAAAACAATATCAAAACCACATGCATGTTTTACTCTGACACCACAAAACAAAAAAGGGAACTCTCAAAAACTGGAAAGAACCTCCTATTAACCAAAATTACACAATATCTCAAGTACAAAGAATGAAATCTAATTAAGCAAAATCAGAAACCATATTCACAGAAGGGTGTTTAGACAATAAGCATCAATGCATATGCCAGCTCTAATTCTACCAGAGACAAAATTTTAAATGGTTAATTTCCTTGACTAAAATCATCTCACTTGTCTTTCCATCCTAACTCAGTGGCTCGTGTCTCCCACAATGCAGAGAGCTTGCGCTCTTCTATCAATTCAGCTTCAGCCCTTTCCCTAGCGCCCTCACATGCTTCCATCCCCATATTGCACTTCTCAGTTTCTTTTTGGTAATGTGAAGATGCTCTTTTGGCGCTTGTAATTAGAGCATTGGTACGCTCCAGATTGTTATCTGTGACATTTTTGTGCAAGTTAATTTCCTCTGACAATAGACTAATAATATCCTTCTTCATCTCCTCGTTCATATCAGGATCATCTTTACCACAGTCTGCATCCACAAGAAACAACATGATGCAAAGGATTGGAGGCAGCAGCTCGAAACAGATTACTTTGTCACTCTTTAATACATGGCAACACAATTGTAATGTACTCAAATGCGAGCAGTATAGTTGTGAGAGCGCAATATGTTCCCGAAACTGATCTGATGACTCCAGGAAATATGAATCGGAGGTGGAATCGTGTTATGCTGAGGGACAAACGAGTGACAGACAAAGAGAGACTCAATTGCATGCAGCAGAAAACATTCTGCACTCAATCTCTACTGGAATGGGTCACTTCATCTCCTTCAATTCACAGTTCCAGACAGGTCGCAATTATATACTCAGCTTGTCTACAATTTCTCAAACTGTTCTAATATAGTTACTGAATTCTTAGTATCCTAAATAGTGCGGCATTATTAGTCCGAAAGCTTACTTGTAAGAGTGAAATCCACAATAGAAAAGGCAGAAATTAATCCACCACTAAAGCTATTCTTTATAAAACAAATATAAAAAAAAAACTTAAAAAAGAAGAAGAAGTGTGGGTAGTTCAGAAATTTCTGGAAGTTCGAGAAAATAGATTCAAACACTTATACCCTACATGCCACAACTTTTTCAACCCCGGCCCACTACAACTTCTGAGAAACATATTTAGGCAGTAAACATATAATTACTTCAACCAGAAAAATGAATATGCAACATTTTACTCAATATCCTGAGATCAATTGTATAATTTTACATAAAGACACTTTTCAAGATATGAAAGAAGAGCAGTGGGCTAACCTTGAAATGAACTGTTGAAGACATCTGCAAAATAAACATAAACCGAGCATCAGTCATAGCAGCAAACAGTACTAATATGCATCTGGAGCAAATCTATCAAGGATACCGATCTTGCATCATGACACGTAAATACATAAGCATTTCCAAATTCCTACTGGTTTTCCACCATAAGAATAGGGAAAAATAAATAAAGGAGGAACAACCGAACAATACAGAAAAGGCATAATTTGACATTTTTCAGATAAGCCAAAAGAGTTTGGATGGTGGCAACATGATTAAAACCTTTTTAACTAAAGGACTAGCACAACAGCTCAACAAATATCAGCTGAATAACAAGAAAGTCATTATGGCAGAATTATCATTTACTATATGTAAATAAATCAATCTAACTCTTATTGGCTTGGAAAGCCCTATTCAATCACTTATAAGCCGAACATAATTTGGAAAAACTTCTTTCCTGAACTCTCTTCAAGATCTAAGGGCCAAACTACTAAATCCAGTCCTCAGAGGAAGTGCAATACAACAAAATTTACAGCTAAGGCTGGCATTGATAATCTAAGGATTGACAAGCCATCTCCACCGTACGTTCATCTTAAACACTCACAGTAAAAGGTCTATAAAATTTTCTACATGCTCCACAATTTCTATCAGGATGCCCTCCAAACCCTCAGGAAACCATGGATTCCTTTTCAAAGAGCCATACATGGAATATTTCATTTCATTTTAAAACTTAAGACCTGCACTGATATTCAACAGATTCCCTAATTTCATGTGGACTAATCATATTACCAACACTACAATCAACTACATGAACTGTTCACGGAAAATGTCCGAGGCTCAGTATCATCAGACAAAACATGAAACTTTTTTGCTAGAAGACATCCCTTTTCAACTTTATGGCACAATTCGTGCCTCGAGTTACTTCCTTTTGGACATACTATAGCCACTGGCACCTTCAATCGAAACATGTGGCTCATTCCTATTGTTAAAAGAATATCCTCAAACAGATTATTGTAGCTAATTCTCCACTATGAGGAACACAAAAAGATCGACTAAGTTGTCTATGAAGTGGGGATTCTGCTAAGCAGGCAGCTGTGATTTTTTCTAAAGTGGTTTAATTTACTGATTAAACATTGATTCTCACATATAATGGATGATGACAAGCACTACACTGAATGCAAATCAGAGGCTTTCCTAAACTGTTAGTTTATTAGTAGTAAATAATACTGAAATTAAAATGTGTAAATTTTGCTAAAGAATAGTGTGTGCTCGCTACAGATAATGAAACTCTGAAAGTATTGGAGCGGAACTCTTCATTAAGAGCCCCCCAATTAAGAAAAGAAAGAAGTAGTCTATATTTACAACACCTCTACATCATCTAGTTAAAAACAAGAATTCCAGCAAGTACACTTTCTCTGTAGTCAAAACATCATCTTACTACATCAAATTTAATTCACAAGTGAACGTAACATGCTTCAGTATGTAACGACACATAAATTCTGGTCTATATTAACAAAGCATTTAGTAGATTCTATAAATGGAATGTTCAGCAGCTAAATAGACAATATATGATTTATTTAGAAAGTTGAATGAACTAACCTAAAGGCAATGAGAGTATAGAATCCTCAGAACAATCACAAGAACAAGGAGGACATGAAGCCAAAACATTAGAACTATGCCACAACCTTGGTGGTCTCACAATGTAAAGAACCAAAAATAAACCCACCATAACCAATATAAATCTCACAGTTCCTGTACTACACAACCTTTGGTCTGATGGGTGAGCCATTAATGTGTCCTCCTATAAAAGGAGTAACTTTCAATATCTCCCAAAAAATGGCAAATCTGGAAAAAGAAAAAACAATGTCAGATTTCACAGCAAACACATGGAGTAATAGGATAAAAAAGGCAGCTAGGTACACGAAGCATTCTGCGAGTCACGCAGGATCCGGAGAAGGCCGCACCAAAAGGCACGCAGCCTACCATGATGCAAACACCCATGGCTGTTTCCGGGCTCGAACCCGTGACTATAAAAGTTAAAAAAAAAACACATTTTTACCTGAGGTGAAAAAGATCAAGATTTCACATTTGACAAATCTGATAGAACCCCACTTAAAAAAATGGGTGTGTTTTTGTGATCTCCAAGAATGTGTAGAAACAAACCTTAGCTACAGCTAAAAAATCAAAAAAAAAAAAAAAAAAAAAAAAGGAAAGAAAGAGGGTTATGAAATGTAATTGGGACTTTAGTGTTTTTGAGTATTTTCAAGAAGATAAAAGTGACCCAGATCCCAAAAAGGAAAAGAAAGGAATGAAATGTTGCAAATTTACTGATGTAAGTGATATTTGTTGAGAGAGAAATTCGTAAAAAGGAGAAGGATTCGGGTATAGGATGAAGAAGAAGTCTCTTCTTTTGATGCAAGAAGGAAAAAGGTAATTTTATTATGGAGTTAAGTAGTACTTTAAAAAAAAAAGATAGTCGGGTGGACAAAGCACTCCCTTGCACAGGATTTGAAGAAGTTCCGCACTCCAAAAGGTGTGTTGTACGTACTCTACTTTGATCATCAATAAATATTTTTACGATTTGAATCGGTAACTTTTAGATCAAACAAAAACAGCTTTATCAATTGCTCGGGAATGGAAGCAGTAGTAATAGTCCAATTTGACGGAAAATGAATCACAGATTCAAATCACATCGGCTAATTTGGATACGAGCTATTCAGTTGGACAAACCTGGCACTGTGGCACATGACATGTTTTGTGTCTCTCATTTTGCTTGTATAAAGTTGCTTTCACTAAAGATTATATGTGGGTCTAAAGATCACAATAGACAATTTACATTTCAAATTAGACATTTTGTCTACTCTTTTTTTGGTTGACCGTTGCGTGAGAGGAAGAAAAGTAGAAAACAATATTGGCTTGCAGTTAAAAAATACTTAAGCTGGGGTAAAAAAATAATGTGCTCCTATTACAAAAAGAATGACTTATTTTTAAACATAAAAACAGCTTAATTGAACCTTACCTATCTATTTACAACAGAATGTGATCTAGCTACTAAGGTAGATAAAAGAGTGGAACAAATTTGATGGCTATATATTTGCACGAGGAATTGGACATATGATAAATTACCAACAGATTTATAGGTTTCTCCAGAACTCTTATTTTAAACAAACAAAACGGTACAATTAAGATAATAAGCATTTTTAAATACGAAAAATTGATTATATAATTCAATGAGCAACGGCGACACCACACAAGTCGATATGTCCGAGTGGTTAAGGAGACAGACTTGAAATCTGTTGGGCTTCGCCCGCGCAGGTTCGAACCCTGCTGTCGACGGTTTTTTCCTTTATTTATGAGTCTTTTGCTTTTTTTTGAAGAATTTAACAAGTATTTGACGAAGGGCCGATACACCTATTTGCTCCTTTCCGACCCCTGTGTATTTTAGACCCTCGTTGCTGTCGACGAATCGCTAATTCGTTTTAGAATGGAAGGATAATAGAGAATGAATCTAGAGTTAATTCATAACTCAATCTCAATGATACAAAACAAATTAAAAGGAGTTTTATTTATAGAAATCAATTAATGAGTAAAATTTAAGAAGTCATACAATTACTACTACATTAAACAATATTTTCGAGTTTTAAAATAAATATTTAAGAAAGCAATGTGTATGAGTTTTACAACTTGATGTGATTTCAATAGGGAGATTTACACAAATATACAACCCTAACACTATATTTACAAAAAATAACAATATTTTTCCACTTTACAAAACATAGTAATAGTTTTTTTAAATTTCATATACAAACCTCCATTAAACCATACAAATGCAGGATTTATACCTCCCCAAGCCAGCTGCCACCGCCGGTGGCAGGTTGGCGGAAGTTTTTTTTTTTTTGATTTTTTTTTAAAAATCTGGAAGAAAAGCTTATAAACATACAAAAATACACTCATACACATAAAAATACTTGTATACAAAATTATACAAAATACAAAACTATACAAAAAAAAAAACACCATACACTTGAAATACAGAAAATACACAAACATACAACAAACATACAAATAAAAACATATAGATATTCAAAAAAACTTAAATGTATTTGTACGCCAAAACATACAAATAAATACACATACAAAACAAAAAATCAAAAAGAAAAAAAAATGGCAGATCTGAATATGTATATACGAAATACAAATATATACATAAACATACGTGTATATACACATACAAAAGGAAAAAAAAGGAAAAAAAGAAGGATAACTGAATATGTATTTATAAAATACAAATATATAGATACATATACGGAACAAAAGGAAAAAAAAAGAATCAGATCGGAACAATACAAACTCGCCGGAAAATATATAGATCGGAGAAGTCGCCGCTGTAGTGCAGTAGCGCCGCCGTAGAGGAGCGACGCCGCTGCACTATAGCAGCAGCATCAACGATTCAGACACGCAGCAATGGACACAGTCTCGGAGTTTTTGTTGGAGGAGCAGATCAACGATCGCAGGCGTAGGGAGGGGGCGGCGGCGGTGGGTGGGTGGATGGTGGAGGAGGGGAGAGAAGGAGAGAGAGGGAGAAGAAACTAGGTTTTTATGTTTGGGGAAGGGAAATGACAAATATGGAAAACTATTGTTATGTTATGTAAATAGTGTAAAAGTATTATTATTTTTTGTAATTAAGCAATTATGATAGTCATATGGTGTAAATTTTTCATTTCAATAAATGATCGTCGTATGATATGTGTTTTACTTGAATAAGACCTATAGATGTTGATCTTTAATTTTTGTCTTAAATTTACTTGGAGACTAATGAAACCAAGGGAAAGTCGAATTAAACATGTAGGGAGAAGTTTTGCATCTTGTTAAACTTCTCCTCCTTATTTTACTCTTAAATAAATTAAGACAAGAGTAAATCAAATAATGATTTACTAATAACCAAATAATGAACAAATGAAAATAGTAAAAATTTAGTCCTAAATTTACAAAAATAAGTAAATGACAATTTTATCGAATATAAAATTTTATTTTAAAAATATAAAAAACTCGACTGATAATTCACTAAGACCTCCATACTTTAATTATATAATATAGATAATCAATTATAGGATGTGAAATGATAATAAGCAACATGCTCTCCTTAAATAAACTATAAGGGGTCGTTCGGTTGACAGCATTATATATTAATACCTGTATAAAACTCAGCGTTAATTTAGCGCAGTGTTCGGTTGGTTTTTGTAAAATTTTAATACCCGCATAAAATTAGTGCAACGTTTGGTTGCGTTTTTGTGTATTCCGCATTATTAATACCCGCATTATTAATGCGGGAATCTATGTATTATTTTATGCGGAGTATAAGGTGGTATTAATAATGTGGGTATTAATAATGCAGGTATTAAAATTTAAAATGACAAAATTAACCCTCATAATATTAAGGATATTTTAAAATTTTATTTAAGGAGTAAATAAATATTTTAAATTATAATATTTTTTGTTAATTTGTAATATATCAGTGATTCAACAAATAATCCCTACGCTATAATATATGCGTGGCTAATACCCACATTATTAAACCCCACATAACTAATACCCGCAGTATCAATACCCACATTATTAATACACACATTATTAATACCCACATTACTAATACCCGCATTAATAGTTAATACCCGCGTAAAACCCAAGCCAAACCGAACGACCCCTAACTGTTAATGCTATTTTGAGCTAGATAACTTGTGTGTGGAATGGAATTGCACAAGAGGTAGTTACGTCCAAGTGTCCAATCACTAATGTTCAATTTATACTAAAGGCTCTATCATTTCCAACTTGTATCACCCTTCCTTTCGTATTCCTTTACTTAGTCACAAGAATTAATTAGCCAATACATATATTAAATAAATAAAACATACTGATGTATATTTTTCAACTTGGACTTTTTAAGCTTATTCATAAAATAAGTTAGACATAAGTTTAAGAAATTCGAATTGTTGAATTAGGGTAGAAGGGCAGGTAATGATAAGGTGTCTTCTATCTTCTTAGTTGTAGTATGATGCTAATTTAAGTTATTTTTATCTTAGTCGTCTCTTTTATTTCTACTTCTGTTATCTGGTTATTTTATATATGCTTTAGTTGTTATCTTTGTCGTGGAGTTCTAACGTGTTTGTACAATGCCGAGGGTCTTTTGGAAACAACCTCTCCATCTTGGTGGAGGTAAGGTTTGCGTAAATCTTATCCTTCCCAGATCCCACATGTGGGATAATGGGTGTTTTGTTGTTTTTGTTGTTAACTGCCAATTGAACTATGTTGCACAAATGTCGATATGTCCGAGTGGTTAAGGAGACAGACTTGAAATCTGTTGGGCTTCGCCCGCGCAGGTTCGAACCCTGCTGTCGACGTTTTTTTTGCTGTTTTGTGTGCTTCCACTATTTTTGGCATAAATAATGATGCATTATTCCCAAGTTTTCTACATATTAAAAAGTGATCTTCCATAATAACATTAGGAGCTAAGAGTGACAAGGAAGCAGAATCTAATCCAGTACTTTTCCACTTTTTTCTTGTATGTAATTAACATGGTTTGTAGTAGTTCAAGTCTTCAAAGAACTTTTAAGCTACAAAATTCTATTTAGACCGACTTTTTGAGCTAATTTAATTCAATGGATTTAGTGTATATACACTGTCATAATATTCTAACGTATATACATATCTTGTCTTTTATCATATTGCTAATTTCACGTATTATGAATACAATTATACAACCATTAGTTTTGGTAACATATTCCCCTCCTATGATAAATGAAATACTCCCTCCGTTTCAGTTGTCATAGTTTGACTTGGATTGGAGTTTAAGAAATATGATAAGATTTTTAAAATTTATGGTCCAAAATAAGTCATACATAAATATGTGGCTATAAAGCATTTCACTAAGGGTAAAGTAGTAGTTTCAACTCAAAAAATTTCTAAATTTAGAATTGTGTCATTCTTTTTGGAACGGACTAATAAGGAAACTATGACAACTATTTTGGAACGGAGTGATTTTTTGTGACTCTTTAGACCTTAGTTTAAGTCATCCTAGCTTATATATACCCAGTCTTCTTACACTTGCAATCTAGCTACTCTTTGAAAAACTTCAAAAAAGGAATCATCATCACCACCGAAAGTGACATAAATCTTTTTACCGATCTCTCTGCCACGATCAAATTACTACCTTTGGCCTAATGTCTTTTACCGAGAGTCTAGGGCTGGAGAGCTTTGATGAGAGGACAGTAGTAGATGATGATCAGTATATGAAAAATCATAGTAATATTGATGATGGTGTTGAATCATCAAGCTCCTCTATGACTAGTAGTAGTTGTAAAACAAGTCATCATGATCATGTGGAGCAAAAAGAAAAGAAATATCCGCCGCTATTGTCTTCGTTACACCAAGATGGAACACCTACTTTCTGCCTACAGCCTGTTAGAAAAGATGGAAGGTTAGAGCTCAATGAGGTGAAGATTGGCCGACCAGAGACCCTCGTTGCTTCCCGCCAAGATGGACGGTTGAGATTGCATCTCATTCCCGATCAACAAGAACAAGTCATGGAGGCAAGCCAAGGAAATGAGGAAGGAAGAGTGAAAGAATAACATGAAAGTGTTAGGTGATTAGTTTTGTAGTCTTGCATTTATAGAAAAGAAAATTTTAATCTTATCTCAGTATTTATTTTGATTTTTCAAAGTTAAAGTTCAAATTTTAATTTGCATCATTGGTCTAAATTTGAAAAAGCAACCAACTTCTAAGGTTATCACGTATGTATCAGTCTAAGAGATTTACTTAATATGTATACATTATTATTTAAACCCCCAAAATTTAAAAACTACTACATCTTTTCCAAAACCTAGCTCAATTACACTTGTATGACAACCGGGTGAAGTTAACTTTGTAGTATATGCATAGTTAACGTGGAATAAAAGACATTGGGGGAAGGCATGTGATATGGTTACGTTAGTGTCTGCAATTTATTTAACATTGAAATAGAGAGAGAGATATGACGCATGATGGAGAATTATGTGATCCATGAATTCAGTGCCTGCAGATCGAAATTGTATTAAAATTCGGTAAAGTCTGTCTGTTGCTACCTCGAATTGATATCAAATGTGGCTCCTCTATTGTCTGTCTGCTCTGTGACTGGTGTTTGCGTGTGTGTGAGAGAGAGAAAGGCCATTGGGAAAATAATTAGAGAAAAGATTGAAGCGATTTTTACACTCTATACCCATAAAATTTAAAGTATTTACAAATCATATCCATTACAAATTATACTACCTATAAAACTAAAAGTATTTACCTAACCTACCCATTTATTATTGTATACCTTTGTTATGCCTTATAGGTGTATACCTTTAAAGTATATTGTATAAATTATGTTATACAAGTATGGAGGTACATTTATTACTGTATACCTTTGTTATGCCTTATAGGTATATACCTTTATGGTATACTGCATAAACTATGGTATACAAGTCTGGGTGGGTAGAGTAGGTAAATAATTTAGTGGATAGGTCGGGTAATATTTGAAAGTAGTGGATAGTGGCTGTAATTATTTTAAATTTTGTGGTTATTTTTGCAAGTGTCCCAAAAAAGAACCAATTGTACTTATTTTCATGTTCTTTTCTTCTAATTAATCCCTGCTTATTACATAATCCTGTAAAAATTTCGCCCAGAGGCCACTTTTAACACTGGTATTTAGTTTGAGGCCACTTTTTTCAGTGGCTTTACACTAGAGGCCACTTTTGTGGCAGTACACTAAACGGGGCATATTTAAAAGTCCAAATTACCCCTCATCTTTTCTGAATCTCTTCATTTTAACCCTTTCATTTCATGCATTTTAACCCTTCTTCTTCACTGAATCTTCATGCAAAAATCATCTTCAAACGTAGAATAGTTAACGAACTCATTTTTAGTTGTATTGCATTACGTTTTCTCTCTTCACCTTTGCATTTTCGCAGGTATAACATTTCTCTCTTTTCATATACTACTTTTTTGTATTTTTTTTTTTGTATTTTTTTGTGAAATATGTTGTTGTTAAGTTAAGTAACGTTATTTTTAAGTTTAATTTTGTATGTTTTTTGCGTATTTAGTAGTTAATTTTTATTCAAGTTCTAGTGTGTGTGTGTAGTAAAGTTATGTGTTTGTGCGTCTCTGTGATCGTCGAGTGCGTGTGCGTGTGTGTGATTGACTGGATTTACGTTTGTGTGTGATGGACTGAAGTTCCACTAGGATTGAACTTCTGTCTCCAGTGATTGCAGTTTATTCCTAGTGGACTGAAGTCCCCCCTCCCCCCCCCCCCCCCCCCGGTTCCCAATGCATCTGACTCAGTGTGTGTGTGTGTGTGTGTGTGTTTGTGTGTGATGGACTGAACTTCTGTCTCTGCGTGTGATGGACTGAACTTCTGTCTCTGTGTGTGATGGACTGAACTCTTGTCTCAAGGCAAAAAACACAGTATGTGTCACCATTGCATTTAGGTAGAAAGCACTGTTTGTAAAAGCGTTGTTTGTAAAATCGGTTGCTTCATCGCTTAAAGCGCTCGCTTCATGCTTCAGTTGCTTCATGCTTCAGCAGATGAAGCGTGCGCTTCATTGAACACGGTTTGAATAGTGCAGCTTCCAGTTTTGATTTATCTTTCCAATCTGTGAAGGAATATCTTCACTTTCTGATTGCACATTATAGGCAGAAGGACCAATTTTTCTTTTTTTGTAATCTTGAGGGTAGGCATTTAGTTTCCAGCCGCCATTTAGTCAGTTTGCAGAAATCACAGTAGAATTTCTTTGCCTGTCTCTTGAAGTTTTTATTTCCCTGGTTCCCTCTGACCTTAGTGTACATTGCACCCTGATTCAAGTTGCCTATAGCTGGTGCAGCACCAATAACTTATGTATGTGTGTATGCTCAGTCCACATAGGACAGATGTTCATTTCTAGTGGACTGAAGCCTATCGCCCATATGTGTGTGACTCAGTGTGTGCTCTCAGCCTACTATTATTATACTTCTGTCTGCAAGGAATGAACTTTTGTGTGCGTGCGTGTGTCTGTGTGTATCCTCAAACCTGTATTTGTTTATTTTGTATGTGTGACTGATAGTTTTTTCTTTTATTGTTAGCTTTGTGCAATATGGATGCTGGAATGGAAGGTAATCTAGTGTATCCATTTGACCGCTGGTTCAACATGAATGCATATTGGCAAGGGGAGCACAATTTGGATAATATCATTTCAAATTTCAGTAAAGCACAGCGTAAGAAGCTTTCGGATGGTGTGTTTGGAGACTTTTTGAAGTTGCAGTCGTTCAAAACTTCTATGAGGTTACTGCACTGTTTATTATTGTCACGTATTGTGAGCAGTGATCCGAATAGATTAAGTTTTAATATTTTTGGTCATCTCATCCATTTTGGTCCCGAAGAATATCATGTTTACACTGGTTTGAGGTTTTCTGCAAACCGTGAGGAATTGTTTGATGGACCTGCTATAAATATGAATCAGAGGCTTCTGAAGCAGTACTTTCGCGGCAAAAGAAATCTTCAGGTGTCAGACGTTCGTAAATTTTTAGTATCAATGACCCCGGCATCTCTGGTCGATGAAGATGATGCAGTGAAGATTGCAGAGTTTTATATTTTTCAGTCAATCATCTTGTGTTCTAACAAAAAAACAAGCTTGGTTGAAGTGCATTACTTGGATATTATTGACAACGAGGATCTTTGTAGAGCTTATCCCTGGGGGAGTGCGGGTTTTGAAGCACTAGTTAACTCTGGAATGAGACCTATTAAAAGTGGTGTAAATTACTATGTACTGGGATTCCCGTTTGTGTTATGCGCTTGGTTTTTGGATTTATTTCCATCACTTCGTTCTAACTTTTGTACATATAATGCTCGTGGCTTCCCAAGGATGGTTAGGTTTATTAGTTTCAAAAATCCTCAGTATAACACTTTAGTTGATCAGTATTTTCATAATGTAAATGTAAGTTTCTATATCTGTGTCTGTGTGTGTGTGTGTGGTTGCTTAAGTTCTTTACCCTCATGGACTGAATTCTATCATAATGTACTGAACTTCTTCAGCCTTACTGAAGTTCTATCATTATGTATTGAACTTCTCTTCTATCCATGTATCTGTCCTCATGGACTGTACTTCTAAAATAAACACCAATTGAAGTTCAGTCCATGAGGACAAAACTTTTATTTCTGCATATAAAAGTTTTATTCTTATTTTACTGTGGTGCTAATATATTTCTCTTGGTTTTTTTTTTTTTTTTTATAGAGTTTTGACAAATTTAAAATGGTTCCAATTGTTCTGTCTGAGGAAGAAAAAAGGTCGGTGGAATTGAATGTGACAGAAGCAGGTCCTGCTGTACCTATTGTTGCATGTAAACTTTTAAAAGGAAAAGAAGCTGTTGAAGATAGTGAGGATACGTCTGATGATTTTGAGGTTTGTGGGGCTCAGACATATCATGATGGTGCTGAGAGTGAAGATATTGCTGAGACTGAGACTGAGGATGGTTCTGAGAGTGTACATACTGCTGAGGCTGAGGATGGTTCTGAGACTGAGGAAGGTGGTGGTGGAACTGAGGATGGTGCTGATGAAAGTGGAGATGTTGGTGCTCAGACTGAGGATGGTTCTGAGAGTGTACATACTGCTGAGGCTGAGGATGGTTCTGAGACTGAGGAAGGTGGTGGTGGAACTGAGGATGGTGCTGATGAAAGTGGAGATGTTGGTGCTCAGACTGAGGATGATGATGATGAGGGTGAGGATGATGATGATGTGGGTGAGGATGATGTTCATGCGGGTGAGGCTGCTTGTGATGATAAGCAAGATGCTCGACATGGTGTAGAGCTTGATGAAGATTTAGTTAATGCAATTGTTAAAGTGAGTTTTCAAGTATCATGTGCATTCATCTTTTTCTGTTTTTATTTTAATTGAATATTTTTATCAGTTCTATTCATTTGTTTTTTTTTGTTTTTGCAGAAGGTGAATATAAAATTCCGGAAGAGGATGCGTAGTCAGCGACGGTGTATAAGGAAGTATATTGGTGGTGTAGAAAACAAGGTTCGTGGTGTAGAAAACAAGGTTCGTGGTGTTGAAAACAAGGTCGATTGTGTTCTGGATTTTATGAAGAAGTTTTCTAAGAATTTTGAGGAAAAGGAGGCAAGTTGGAGGAAAGATGTTAGTGGAAGAAGGATCAAGGAACAATCTGGTAGCGTTCGTAATTCCTTAAACTTGTTTTCATGTGGAGGCAATGCTAGTGATGGAAGGAAGAGGAAGTCTCCTCCAGATGTAAGAAAAGACTTCAGTCATGGAGCTGTATCAGGGAAAGATGTTAGTGGAAGAAGGAGGAAGGAACAATCTGGTAGTGTTCGTAATTCCTTAAACTTGTATTCATGTGGAGGCAATGCTAGTGATGGAAGGAAGATGAAGTCTCCTCCAGATGTAAGAAAAGACTTCAGTCATGGAGCTGTATCCGGGAAATCAAAATCTCCTTCAGATGACAGACAAGACTCCAGCAAAGGCAGTGTAGTTAGGAAATCAAAAATCTGTTCAGATGTCATAAAAGAAGTTAGCGGTGGTTGTGCAGGTCTAAATTCAGCTATACAATTGCATGGAGCTTTACAAGGTGCGTTTGTCAATGAAACCCCTAGACAAATTCATGAACAAATTGATAGTGAATTAGATATGTTTGGTGAGTTGACTGCAGCCCAGAAGGAGGTGCTTGAAATTCAATTGCAATGTATAAGTGGAGAGCTTGATCTGTCGACACCTCGCTTGCTCCCTCAGGATATGATTGTGCAGAAATCATGTACAATAACCTATGAAAGGAAAAGGAAGAAGTTGAAGAAAAATAGTTCACATCCTGATATGCCTAGTTTTAATATACTGCCACCGAGTCAAGAAAGTGTTAGCGGGGGTTCATGTGATGCTGAAGATACACCAAGAGCTGAAGAAATTCAGCAAGATATGTCGAAAAATCAGCAGCAGGTTGAACTTGGAAAAGAACAAGGCATAATTCTGCAACAGGAGAGGACCGATGACGTTGAAATGTATAATGTTGATGTGAGTTATCAAGCAGGAAGAGAAGAACCAGAAGGGCAGTCGGTCAACAAAACAGTAGAAGAAGAGGTGATTTCGCACGGAAAGGAGATGCCTGTTGATGTCGTTATGGAGAATGCTGACAGAAGTAAGCAAGTTGAAAGATATGGGGATATGACTGAAGATCAGCAGGCTCTTGGCTGTCAGTCAATTGATGAAGCACCCAAAGAAGAGATTATGACACAGGAACAGGAGATGCCTCCTAAGATTGTTATGGAGAATCCACAGGCTATTGAGCAAACAAGAACAGAAGTTGATTTGACTGAACCACTGACTTTTGAAAGTCTTGTCAACAAACAACAGTCAGTCGGTATAGCGGGCAAAGAAACAGTAATGACTCAGGAACAGGAGAAAGAGGAGCTGAACAAAGAACAACAGGCTGATAGAAGGAACCAAGTTGAAAAAGATGGGGAGATGACTGAAGATCAGCAGGCTCTTGTATGTCAGTCAATTGATGAAGAACCGAAAGAAGAGATTACGACACAGCAACAGGAGATGCCTCTTAAGATTGTTATGGAGACTCCCCAGGCTATTGAGCAAACAAGAAGAGAAGTTGATTTGACTGACCCACAGACTTTTGAAAGTCTTGTCGACAAACAACAGTCAGTCGGTGTAACGGGCAAAGAAGAAGTAATGACTCAGGAACAGGGGAAAGAGGAGCTGAACAAAGAACAACAGGCTGATAGAAGTAACCAAGTTGAAAGACATGGGGAGATGACTGAAGATCATCAGTCAATTGATGAAGCACCCAAAGAAGAGGTTACATCACAGGAACATGAGAGGCCTTTTCCGATTGTTAGGGCGATTGCCAAGGCAAGTGACCAAGCCCCTGAAAGTACTAAGGTAGAACAGTTGGAGCAGCAAGGTCTTGTGGGGAAAAGGGACCGAAAGCCCAGTCAGTGGTTGCTATCTCCGTATAATACCACAAGAACTAAAAAGAAGACAACTGACTGGAAGGGTAATTACAGACGTATTTGTCCATTCCACCACTTGAAGATTAGTCCAGCAGTGTTGGATGAGTTTAAATCTTTTTTGCTATTTCAAAGAAATGGCACTGAACTTGATGAGTAAGTCTATTTTGTATTTTTTTATGATTTCTTGTCTGTAGTTTTATAAGTTCAGTGCATAGTGGATGAATTTGGAAACCTATAGGTCAATCCCCTATGGACTGAACTTCTTATCCCTTGAGTTCTGCTCCTATGGATCGAATTTCTGTGCATATGGAGAATTGAACCTCAGTCAAAAGGCCATGGACTTTTTTGTGCACAAGGACATGCCAAGTTCTGTCCACCTATAAGATTGAACTTCATTGCCTATTATATTCTTATAATGTTAGTGCATTTTCTGTTGAACTTCATTGAAAAGTAATATGTGTTTTGTATTTTGTATCTTTTTAATTAGGAACAACCGTGCTTGTTATATACGCGATAATGATTACGACAGTAATCCATATCAGCCGGAAACAATGAAGCCAGACAAGCAGTGGTTTTTGGAGTTTGTAGATGTTGCCTACCCTTTGACTGATAATGTTAGTGCATTTTCTGTTCTTTGGTTTGTTCCGTTTTCGTTATTCTGTGTATTGACTAAACAGGGTCATTTTTTTGCAGCATATCGATGTTGCTATGTATTATCTTAGGAAGAGGGCATGCTACCATTTGTTCAAGTTTCCTCACACACTGTCAACTACTGATCTTGTTTTTGATAGTTATATGTGCTCTATTTATGAGTCAGAATTCAAAGACAAAAGTAAAAGACCGGGTGATGAAATCTGGCTTGACGGTATTGGACAGTATATGTGTGATTACCTTCATGGCCTGGAACGGAGGTGTTCAATTCCCTGGGGTGGGGTTGATAAACTCTATTTTCCGTGCCGATTGCAAGCAAAACCTGGTGAAACGGTGACACATTACTTTTTGGCAGTCTTTGATTTGCACGACAAGAAAATACGTGTATATGATTCAATGGTCAAAAGAAGGAAGCCACCAGAAGACAAATTTGACCACATCAAGGCTTATGCTGTTGTGCTCCCACATCTGTTCAAGTATGTCAACTTCGGGTCTCTGCATGATTCTTTCAAAAACGACAAGTTCAATGCTGCCTATAAAGCCCATTGGGTACTATCACCGAATCAACTAGATCGGTAAGTCTTTTCATTTTTGTGCAAGTTTTAGTGCAAAATTTGATATAATTGACTGAATTTATAACCCCCTGCCTACTTATGTCTTACTCTTTGTTTTGGTGCCTCATTTTTTAGGACTAGTTGTGGCGCTTTTGTAATATGGTATGCTGATCTGCTGACCAGAGGTAAAAGTGTTGACAAGGTTCAACCAAGTCTAATTCATCATTACAGGGAGCGGTTTGGTTGTCAGCTTTGGGCTCATGGTCGTGCAAAGGCTAGGGATGGATTTGAGACTCCACCTGAATTTGTTGAGCATGATTATGGGCAACATAATGATGACATGTGTCCGTTGTAAATATTTTTGTTTTTATCTTAAGAATTCGTAGTAATATTTTTTGTAAAGTGTTTTGGTAAAGTATGGTGAAACAGATATTATGTACAGATGAACAGATTATTATGCATAGAATTATGTAAATGCCATTTATGTTGCAGTGATGCAATTATATGGAGTGAACCTTTTTTATACCCCCCACGTGTGTGTGTGTGTGTGTGTGTATATTTGTGTGTATGTGTGTGTTCAGTCCACCAGGGGATGAATGTCTGTGTCTTCAATTGATTGAAGTCCTCAGAGGACTGAAGTTTTATCCTCATGACAGAAGTGTACATCAACCCTGTGTCTGTGTGTGTTTTCAGTCCACTAGGACTTGTCTCCAAGGTTGGACTTCTATTTATATGCCATCAAATTCAATCTACAGGGTGACTGAAGTTTTATCCTCAGAGGGAGACAGAAGTTTTATGTTCATTGATGCACTGAACTTCTATCATCATTGGTTGAACTTTATTACCCTCATTATGACTGTTCAATATTTATTTTACCTGTTATCGACTGGTGACCTTTCAACTATAAGTTGCAACTTTTAAAATGTTATTGTGCCTTTTTGAACTATAAGTTGCAACTGTTAGTATTTTATTGTGCCTTTTCAACTACAAGTTGTAACTGTTATAATTTTATTGGTTTTTTACTATAAATACATAACAGACTGTTAATTCTTATCATCTTATTATTTTAGAATTATCTATTTTTGAGATTTCTAAACTTCAGGTGCAAGAATGTCTGAAAGTAGTGTGAATCAACCACCACGAGCAGGGTTTGCCCCAGCACCAGGATTTGCACCAGTACCAGTAGGGATTCGAAATAATATACAATGGGAGATTGCAGTCCTAAGGCGGCAGATTCAGGACCAGGAGAATGCAATACAGGAAATGCAAAATGATATTTTGTATATGCGTAACATCCAAAGGCGACGAGTGCGAATGATGACCCAGGCTATTGAAGCGATAGCAGCACATGTTGGTTTTGATCTTGCTGGTCTTCCACCACCATCTCCATAACTGAATATGTATGAAGTTTCTATGGTGTAGAGTTTTTTATAAGTTTTGTGCCTATATATGTATCAACATTTTATTAATGTTTAATGTTAAGTTTTTACATTAAACATTAATAAAATGTTAAGTTTTTATTAATGTTTAATGTTAAGTTTTTACATATATTCCAAGTATAGTCTTTTTCTTAATTCAAATGCAAGTGGCTAGAGACTTCAGTCCATGATAATAAGAGTTCTGTCCGTGATGAGTTGTGTTTACTTAAAGAAAGAGCTTCTAATCGAGTTACTTCAATTTGAAACTTAAAATCCTCATGGACAGAACTTCAGTCTGATGATAGAAGTTCTGTTCCATGTTGATTTAAGTTCTAGGTTTACTTAAACAAGGAGCTTCTGATCCTTATGGACAGAAGTTCTGTCCATGATGATAGAAGTTCTGTTCCATGTTGATTTAAGTTCTAGGTTTACTTAAACAAGGAGCTTCTGATCCTTATGGACAGAAGTTCTGTCCATGATGATAGAAGTTCTGTTCCATGTTGTTTTAAGTTCTGTTTACTTAAACATGGAGCTTCTAATCCTCATGGACAGAACTTCTGTCCATGAGGATGCTTCTACTTTAGTTATTTTCAGTTAATAATGAGAGATTCAAATATACAAAACATAACTAGGTTAAAGTTCATATATTAAAATTAGACATTGTCATAACAAAAACAAACAGTACTGCATAAAGGAAAACAACAAACAACAACTAGAATTATTCAATTAAAATTGGATTGTCTACTGATGCTCCACCACCATTATCATCATCGTCAGTGCTTAAATCATCATCATCATCATCATCATCTTCTACTTCACCAGCCTGATTGTTTGTAAGAGAAACAGCAAAAACAACAGATGGAACACCCTCGATCATTTCGTGCCATAGGTGATCAAAACGAAGCGTTTGACCTATTCTGAAGCCTTTCTTAATAAGCATAGCCTTCCAACCGTTACACAGCCTTGCATGCCTCCCAACTTTGAAGTGCATCATATGTACATCTTCAGCTTCACCGTCACAAATTATGCATGCCACTCCATTTACACCTGGCAGCCTCTGCTTCCAATTGTCTGGGAAGATCTAAAAGCAAGAATATCTCACAGTTAATAAACAAAATCACAAAACACTGAAAAGTTAAATGAAAAATATAAAATATACTCTGGTCATTTGTTTTAACATACAAAATCATCTCTGTTATAGTAAGACAATGTTATTTTCTTCCTGAAACTGCCTAGTTCCTCCATGCGATTGTTTTCATTTGCCATATTTTGTTTTCTGAAAAAAAAAAACTATGTAGTATGTAGCAGATGAAGAGTGAATAAACCTTGTAGTTTCCTCTAAATGCAAAGGGGGTATTTATAGTTAAAAAATCAGTAACCGGCAAGTGGATGGTCTTTTTACAGTTTTCTGTACGGTTATGGTCTATGCTTCATTAAATGAGGTCAAAGAAGTTTGTGTTTTCTATGCTGTTACAGTTTCTGTACAGTTATGCTTTTTATGGTCTTAAAGAAACTGTACAGTTATGGTTATTAATGGCAGTTTTTGACCTGAACTTCAGTACCCGCCCGTTGACTGCACAGCACTTTGGTAAATCCTACAGAAGGGTATGCATTTTTTTTTTTTATTAATTGCAGTTTTTGACTGAACTTTTAGTCCCCTCATTGACTGAACTTTAGAAACCAAAAATTGACTGACGTTTAGTACCCCCTCATGGACTGAAATTGCAGTGGAGTTGTTAAATCCTACTGGGATTATGTTGTTTTTTTAATAAATGCAGTTTTTTGTCTGAATTTCACTCCCCCCTAATGGACTGAAATTGCAGTTCAGTTGTTAAATCCTACTGGGGTCATGTATTCCTGTGAATTGTGTAGTTGAATCCTAGTGGGGTCATGTATCCTGTCAGGTGTGTTGTCTTCAGCTTACTACAGAACAAAAGAAGAAAGAATCTTCAGCTTTATCCAAAAGTGAAATGACAACACAAAAAGACAGAATATCTTTTCTATAATTATAGCAATAGAAATAGCCCTTACTATAATTCAAGAGAACAACCAAATAATTTCTATTTCTACAGCATCCTATCAGGCATCTTCAATCAAATAATGGCAGCACTCATTGATGCAGTTTTGACTCAATTGGATACTGAATCAGATCAGTTTGTAAGTTATTCATAACATTTTTGTCTTTCAAAAGTATTATTTTTTTGTTATTTGTTGTTAAAAAATAACACTGTTCATTTTTCTTTTTGTTGCAAAGGTTTTGCCAGCATTGTTGGCAATTAGGCTTCCTAGACGTAATGTTGCAGCAACTGTAATTTGCCGTGGTACTCATTTCCGGATGAACTACCTAAAAGTGGGAAGGGAAAGGTGGTTGTCTAATGGATGGAGGGAATTTGTCCGTAGTAATAATCTACGAGTAGGAACTAGGATACTTTTTGGAGTTGTTGAATCCTCAGATCGTGTGGTTTTAAGTGCTACTATTTGGCAGGATGTTAGAGAACCTTTAAGTTCCAGTCCTAGTTCTAGTTCTAGTAGTGGGTCTGTTGTTGAAGATGCTTGATAAGATAATATCTATGTGTTGTCTCTTATATTTTGTTGGTAATAAATTTTGAGTTTTCTAGAATTTTTTGTTTTCCAGTTCACCAATGCTGCAACAATGACTTTGAACTTTTGTCTCTAAGTATTCGATTGAAGTTCTGTCTTTTTTAAGGATGGATGTTTTTAATTCATGAGATCAAACTTCTACTCACACAAGGATGGAAGCTCAAACTTATGCGCTTTTGGTTTGTAGAATATAGACTGAGCTTTCTATCCGCCAGGAATAAACATTTGCTTCCAAGTATGGAAGTGCAAACCATATCGACTGAAGTGGTATCATTATGGGAATGAAGTTCGTACATCCCACTTTTCAGTTCATATTTGAAAGGCTGAATTTACACTCCATAAGTAGCTACAAATTCAGTCTTTATATGGACTGAAAGTGCTTCGAATACTAGTATCCAACTTATTAACATACACACACACAGATAAAAAAATAAACTTCAATGCATTCAGAGTTTGAATACCTTCATTATCTTGAATGTTTGATAAGAAACTATCAGTAATTTGAATATCTTCATTTATTTCTGCACCATCATTGACAGCGAAGCAGTTTCATGAAACAAAAAGAAGTTAGAAAATTAAATTAGTAGGAGGGACATATTTAGTAAAAAAAAGTTTATGGTTAACGAAGGAAGTAGCAGTACCTATATTTCCTTGAATAGGGTCGGAGTACTGGAGTATTTATGCATGAGGTTCTATCATGTCCGCGGAGTTTGCATCGACTACATTGGTTTCCTTTGACCCGTACAGCCTCAGCAATCGGTACGTATCTCTTTGTTTTCCTTCTTCCTCGTTGTATTTTGACGTTAGGAGTCTCTATCCTCTGGCTTTTCACGGTATCTGGTACAGTCCAAGAGGTTTTGTGCCCTATCATATTCACCTCACCTTGATATGCGTTTAACCAAAACTCTCGTGAATACCATTTTGAACAGAACTTAGATTTCACCAGGCGTCTTTTCTCAATGCATGAAATTGCATGTACACATGGGAGTTCATCAGTCTGGAATTGAAGACAGTCACAGGTCCTATTCTTTAAGTCGACGTTGAAGCTTTTTCCTTCATCCTGCACATTGAATGTTGCTGTACCTGTGGGGAATACCTATTTGAAATGAAAAATAACAACTTTTGTGAGTCAGTACAGATGTTATTTAAAATCGGCTATTAGTCAGTCAGAGCAAGAGTGCATGAGTACAGTTCTAATGGACTGATTGGAGTTCAAATCATATGGACTGAAGTTCAATCGCACAAGGATCGAACTATCTGTACTGGAACTTGGTTAATGTTATGGACTGAATTTTGTAGCAACAACTATTTGAACTCCACCCCCCCAGTGGTTATGTATCCCCTCCCCCTTTTTTTTACGGAAGTTCAAATCACAGTCCTGAATTTTCAGTCTATCTGTATCTGTATTTTTTATACACTATTAGGATTGCATATTTGGCGCTGTATACTTACATTCATTGTGAAGGCCAGCTGAATCTTCTTGTTCAATTCATCTTCTGCCCACCTTGATAAGCTATGAAAAGTCTCTAGAGCAGCAGTTCTTCTTTCACAAAACCATTTCTGCTTCTTAAGAATGATTAAATCCAAAAGGCTTAAAATGGGCAACTCTCTTGCTTCAAGTAATGCAGAATTCATCGACTCAACTATATTTGTTGTAAGCATATCATATCGTCGCCTCGGTGAGTAAGATCTAGCCCATCTTTCAGGTGGTTCTTCCATTATGTAGTTGTACGTATTTTTATCCATTCCCTCTAATTCGGACATGAAATAATGAAACTCTTCACGCTTATAAGCTCTTGCAGCAGTTTGAAACAGACTTATCACTGTGGTTCTCACGTTCTTTTGGTTTAGATTCTTTTCAAAGTGGTAGATGCAGATACCATGGTGGCTATCAGGATAAACTTGTGCAATTCCATGCGCGATTGATTTGTTTCTGTCTGATAGAAACACCAGTTCAGAACGAGTACCTATTGTCCTTCGCAGCTCAGTGAAGAACCAAGTGTAAGCTTCATTATTTTCAGAGTCTGCAATCCCATAAGCTAGAGGGAAGATTTGATTATTTGCATCTTTTGCTACAGCAATGATGAGAACACCTAGATATTTCGCCTTCAGAAACGTCGCGTCTACTGCTATCACTGGTCGACAATACCTCCACCCGTCTATTGATGGTTTGAAAGCAACAAACATATACATAAACCTGAAACATTTTAAAAAATTCTCAGAAAGTTTTCAATTTCCGTGTAGCAATCGAACTGACTTTTGAGAAATGCTTACCGATTAAGACTGTCTATCTTTAGATTTGTGTAAGCGCCTGGATTTCTCTCTTTCAGAACATGCAAGTATGAAGGGAGCAGATGATAATGCTCATCAGGCCGTCCCCTAATTAATGCGTTTGCTGCTTGAATTGAACGCCATGCCTTGTGATATCCTATTTCAACCCCGTGTATCCTTCTCATTTCGTTGACAATAAATGTCGGTCTAACATCTGTTCTGTTGTCGCGGATGTTTTCAAGAAAGTACTCACATATCAATGTTGACGTGGCATGTTTTTGATCAGCCTTCTTAACGTCAACAGAGCATGTATGTGTATTCTGAAACTTAATCACCTTAAACAGTGAGGAATCTTTTATCCTTCTTGCTCTGATGTTCCATTCACAGTTTGGATCGATGCATTTCAGTTCATATCTCGTTCTATTTGATCTGATAACCTTGAACTCAAAATGCTCCTTGATTGCCATCTTGACAAAACACTTCATCATGGTTTCTTTGGTGTCAAATGTTGAGTATGCTGCTACATCTTTTGATGATACATCTCCTGTTAATATCATAGCTGGAGATTGTTTTTGTTTTACCCTGGACCTTTTCCGTTTGGTCTTGGCAGCTGGTGTGCTACTAGGGCATTCAAATGTTGGTGCTGGTGACTGAAATTGAGTATTGTTTGGTTGCAGTGTCTCAGCAATGCCAGGTGTTTCAAGCGCTAGGTGGGAGTCAATCTGCATTATCAAGCGTCCCTCTTGTTGTGGAAGCTCTGTGCATGGAGTATGATTATTTTCAACTGCTTGAATGCAGTCGATCTGCATTATAAGGGTCCCCTCCTGGGGTGAAACTTCTGTACCAGGAGTTTTATTCTCTAGCTTCTCAATCACGAAACGACTATTCTTGAAAGTCGGATCATTCTTCAGCAAAAGCATGCATGTTCTCAGTTCTTCTTCTGTAGTTACAAGCATTCCCCTGCTCGAGTCCATTCCAATATCAAACCATATATTGACAGTTCCAGTGAAATGTGTTGCTTCATAAATCCTCTGCATGAATGTTCTGAATTCGATCATTTGATTAACAAGCAGGAGTTTTGTTTCATGATGTAAGTACTTGTAATCTTTTGTCCAATTCCCATTGAAAGCAATAACTAAACAAACTGTATCCATTCTGCATTGAATAAGTAAACCAGAGAAAGAATTGTGTTATTATGAAGTTCAGTCTTAATAACAATGTCAATAAGTAATCACAAAGTCTTGAGGTTGCTTCTTTCAGTTTATAAAAAGCTTTTACGGCATGTGGATTGAAGTTCAGTTCACGTGGACTTAAGTTATATGCACAACGATTGAACCAATGAAGTTCAGTCTTATGAAGTGAAGTTCAGTCCCAGCGTGCTGGTCCTTAACATGCCAATAAGCAATTTCAATTATAAATGAACTTTTTCACCCCTTAAGCACTGAAATTCAGTCATAATTAACTAATTTTTAGTTCAAAGACTGATCTTCGAGGTATCCTGATAACTCGACAGTGGCGATACTGATGTTCAGTCATATAAAAACTAGTAAATTTTAAACGAATTTCTCTGAATTCAGTTCACATAGATTCAAACTCAGTCCTAATGCAGCATGACATAAAATTCAAAATTAAAATACATAATGAACTGAATTTTTGTTCAAACTTCAGTGCTAGTATGCTTATACTTGACACAAAAATGGCGACACTGATGTTCAGTCATCAACGGTACATCGAGGTGTTAAAACTAGTAAATTTTAAATGAATTTCTCTAAATTCAGTTCACATAGATTCAAACTCAGTCCTAATGCAAACTCAGTGCTAATGCAGCATAAAGTAAAATTCAAACGTAAAGTACTTAATGAACTGAATTTCTGTTCAAATTTCAGTGCTAGTATGCTTAAACTTGACACAAAAATGGCGACACTGATGTTCAGTCATCAACGGCACATCGAGGCGTTAAAACTAGTGCTGATACTAGATACGACAATGGCGATACTGATGTTCAGTCATCAACGGCATATCGAGGTGTTAAAACTAGTAAATTTAAAACGAATTTTTCTGAATTCAGTTCACATTGAATGAATTTAGTTGAAACTCATTCCTAATTCAGTATAACGTAATATTTAAACGTAGAATACTTACAATTTTTGAAGCAAAACTTGTGAAGAAATTTGAAAAATTGCGATTGGGGCGTGAAGAATTGGTGGAGAATTCAGCAGCAGCAGCAGCGACAAAGTATAGAGAATAACGAACTGTCTGTTGTATATATAAAACGAGGGGCAATTTAGTCTTTTACCTTTTTCATTTATTGTGGGTGTAACTAAAGTGGCCTCAAAGTTAATGTTTTGGGTTTAGTGGCCTCTGCTATAAGACCAGTGGCCAAACTGGCCTTTTGCGCACTTATCCCCATAATCCTCCATCTGTCCAATGTGCTTTTACCCATATTTGCACTAAAAGAAATATTTGAACTATAGAGGATCATACTTCCTCTGGTCCATATTATTTAATTTTTTGGGTGTTTTCACGCATATTAAAAAAATCATCTTTTTAACATTAATTAGCAATATAATTGACTATATTAATCCTTATTCAAACTATTATTACTTATCATTTTGTTTAAAATCATTTATTAACAAGGGGTGACATTGTAAAATTGTGTCTTGACTTCCAAAAAAATCAAATATTGTTGACAAAAAAAATAGGTTAAAAAATCAAATAAAATGGACCGGAGTGAGTAATTTATAGCTCCTCTTTGGAAATGTTCTGATCAATACTAGTAGTAAACCATGATACCCGTACTTCGAATCTTGTCATTCTTTTCTAAACACGAAGTATCATTTTCAGTTCACAAGTTTGTTAAATAATGGCAATAAATTTTAAGAAATCAATATAACTCGTTTAAGGGCGCAGTAGGAATGAGCTCCTAAATGTTATGAGTTTTTTTTTTTTGGACTAGTGGAACGCCCTTAGATAACTGAGCAAGTAAATTAGATCAGATTTCAAAAATAACTTGTTTTTAAGCAATTAAATAATACAAAAATATATATATAAAAAGAAAAGAACAGAAGTACTAGTAATTTATAGATGTCAGAGCCCTCCCCCACTCCAAAAAAGGAGTAAAAACGCATCAATATATGATCCTCAGCCATGAAAAATCAGGGGAATGGCTGCTGTGCAATTTCAATATGGCTTAGCCTCAGTGCAGATTGCTCTTCAGTCTGCTCTAGTTAAAGCTACAACTGCTTCGTAAAGTTGAAGGAACATTGCTTTTGAATATTGAATCCAGAAGGATGGATGATTGACACTGTTAACTCTTGCCTGATGTAGCATATGAACTAGGTAAGAAAACTTTGATCAACAATACTTATATGGCATCACATATCCATCATCAAATAGAATTAACCTGCTAAATTATTGTATTCTGCTTAAAGGACTGTCAATGATACCGCAGCAGATCGGAGCTTCAAACCGTCATCATTCCACTTGCTCTGTGGGGCAGTAGAGCCAGCAATATAAGCCTGCAAAAGAAAAATGCATAATGCTAACAAAATAATAATGAAAAGATGCCATTTTTTGGTCCACATGGAGGCTCCAAATAGTGCTAGGGCAGAACATTAGGTCTTTGCTAAATTGATTGAATTGGTAAACCGTAGCTAGGAATCCAGAACATAGGGTACAAGAATACAGCTTTGACGGAAGACAAAATCACAAGATCTTGAATGAAGCTACAGAAAAGTACAAAAGCTCTTATAAAACAAGATGGAACAAGATACCTTTCCACTGTTAACAGCAGCCACTAATGCAACATGTTGGACATCATTACCAAACTCATAGAAGTAGTATGTCCTGAAATATGTAAACCAATGTCACTGAATATTTAATTTATTTGTTGCAATTACAGAGGAGTAAGTCTTGATTGCTGAAATGAGAGTCAGTAACTTTAGTGTCTCAATCATTTGATGTTACAGAGTTTTACTTTCGTGTTGATACAAAAACTTTTTGCAATGAGTTGAGAAAATAAGAGGCGAAATCATGCATATGAAGATGAGATTATCTTCAAATCATGTCATCAATGGGAAAATGGTCTTGATCGAGAAAAGCTTACTGTGGCTGTGAACTTTTACAAGAGTTCAGCCTTCAAACCATTTTTTAGTATGAACATACCTGAAACCTTCATCTTCTTTAATTTTGATAGAGCGGGCAGAATAGAGAGTTGCGCCAACTGTCATACTGATAATCAGTAATTAAGAAATATACTTTGAAAAGCAAATTACAGAATATATGAATGTGACATGGCCATTAGCAACAATACCTGGAACAAATATTTTAGCTGCCTCCTTAAGTGAACCTAAATCAGTAATATCTTTAGCCTGTTAAAGTCAATACAATAGCACACATCAGAAATTGCTACTTATACGTAACAGCATAAAGCTAACCTCATGAAGACAATCAGGGAGTTGCTACATGTACTGACATCTTAATAGCATATCTAATGAGAAACTAATTTTACAGACATCTACCCTACAGAGATTGAATTAAGCACCAGTAATGCCTTTCACAAACCTCTAAGAAGGTGATCTTCAGCTGATTGGATGGGCGAATTACGACACCCAAAACTTCAGATCTGTATATCACATAAACCAACAATGATAAAAAGAACTGAAGAGATATAATTCAAAAAATATTGTTGAAGAGATGGACAACATTCCATTAGATAATTTATTACTTCCTTCATAACAAAGACTGGTGGGAGGAAAAGATATTCAGTACATAGAAGAACTACAGTAAATAAAATCACAACAAAAACCCTTCGAGAGGCAAAGCAACATTGATGAGAATTGTTAAGAATAAAGGATCTGGGAGAATAAGTAGAATTATGATTTTTTTTTTTTTCAAAAGTAAGCACACAGGCTCCTAAAGGAGAGCATGCATCTTTTCTTGCCTTATCAAAAAAACATTTACATGACTGTACATAGAATTAGAACATGAAATTTAAGTAGAACTCTACACAGTGGAAGAAAAGAGATAGAGAAAGCAACTCATTCATTGTAACCATAAAGTTCTGAAATGTTTTCAAAGAATAAGAGGGAAAACGCACAGAGCAGATAAAAGTTGAAGACAGGAATATCTACCCGTCAGAAGAAGCGAAACGCGCTGCAAAAGTCTTCGGCTTAGCTTTATCTCCATACAGTGATAGGCCAGCATTATAATCCTGGAAACAACAGCTCAGATTCTTAGAAAATCAACCCCTCAGAATCTTATACAACATACTTTCTCAAGTTCTCATTAAAGTACAAACCAGTCCTATGTTGCACACAATCAGAAGCTTGTGATTCGACATTCTTGATTAATACTTCTTTCTCTTTTGTAAATAATCCTTGATCCTACTATGCAGAGACTTTTTTCAATCCTTTCCGTTTTTACCAATTTTCCATGTTACGAAGAGACATGTTACATAGGTCATATATCACATTCTTATCTAACCCATATTTGAGCCACTTCATACTGTCTTATCATATTATTTTTCTCTATAATTATTCATCTTCCACTATATCTTTCTCTGTTTTACGCAAATACATGAATAGACTAACCACTAAAACAATACTAGAATATGATCCAGACAAGGTAAGCCTAAAGGAATTTACATAATTACATGTATTACTTTCCAAAAACTCACACACACTAATAAGTTAAAGGAATGTTATACTCCGTCAGTTCCATTTTATACGACACTCTTTTCATTTTCGTCTTTCTAAAACCTTTTTCTATTTAGAAACTCTTTTTAATTTTGAACTTCCAATGTTAGTGACATGCTCTTATAGCTACTGAAATGTCTAATACTACAATATGTCAAAAGTAATTATGGTACGTGCCAAGATTCATTCTTTCGTACACATTCAAACACCGTCATATAAATTGAAACAGAGTAAGTAGTATACCTCAGGCTCAGTGAGGTCCTGAAATTCAGGGGGGACACGAATGCAAAAACCGTCACCATAGAACCGGAACCATGACTTAGTATTGGCAATTCCTGAAAGGAAATTAGATGATTTGGTCTCAGCTGAGGCAATTGGAGTTTGTGGGAAAAAGCTGAGGGAAGTAGAAGAAAGGAGCAGTAATCTTCTGGAAAGAGAGTTGGGTACTTTGGGAGAAATGATAGGTTTTGAATTTAAAGTGGGGTTTTGCGGAGGAGGATTTGGGAGTGTGGACATGGGCATGGCCATGAGAGGGTGGAGTTGGGATGGGGTGATACATTGCTACTAATGCTCTGTAGATAATGTAGGACACATTGGATAATGAGGTGTTATTCATTGTAAGTTTAAGAAGGCATTTGTTTTTGCTTATTTCATCTTGTTTGGATGTTAGGTTAATTTTACGGTGATCACTCAACTATTGATTCATTACTCAATTTGTATATTTTGTTATCCTAAAAGATACTCACTTCATCTCCAGTATATATTAAAGTCACTATGACTGATTTTTATTAAAAACAATTGTCAAGAAAATAATGTGTCAACTTTAATTACCAAAATCCTACCCACCCATTCCAATACTTGATTCATTTTCTTAATGTTACATTTTATAAGTCATTTTCTTATTGCTGCATTTCCTTCAATGGATGTCAACATAACTATCAAGAAACGATACATAATCTAATTTTTTTACTTAGTATACTAATTAAACTGTCATTTTAGCGTGCTTGGTTGAGACCATTCAATAAGCTATAGGTCAAGTATTCATATGCTAATAGCCAGAAAAGCAGCAACAAAAAAAAAATTAGTCTTTCTTAATTTACCACTTTTAAGCCTAAATGGCTTATAAAAGTAACCAAATAAGTCAGGTATTAAAATAGATCTGAGTCGGGCAAGATTGTGTAATGTATTACTGAATTGGGTTATTATATTAACCCATAACTAAGATATATTTTGGTAATTACAATTATCACGTCATTTTTTCGACAGGTTTTTAATAAAAATCAATCATAGTGACCTGGTGTATACCGAAAATGACTTCTGAATAACAAACAAAAGTGATTTTGAGATAATGAAGTAATAGTTGGGTGACCATCCATGAAGTCTACTCCTATTGCATTGTATCATTACTTTAAAATTTTAATTTGTTTTGATTGTTATTTAAACTTCATCGCATTATATTCTTATTTTATCGTTACGTAACGATGAAAAGTGTCAGTATATATAACGATTGATTTAGTATGATCATATATTTACTTCTTTCTCTCATCGTGCCTTATTACTTTAATAATCCTATTTTACCCTTTACCCACTAACTCTATCCCGTTCTCTTTTTTTTTTTGGGAGGAAGGGGGTATTCATATGGCTAGTGCATAGTAATGAAGCGACGAGAAACAATACAATCTATCATAACTGTCGTACTATAAAAAAAAAAGATACAGTATGATACATTATGAACCATGTTACAATATGATACATTATGAACCATACTCAAACAAGCTGTTAGTTGAAGAAGAAAGAAAATTTGAAAAACGAAAGCAAGCAGCATGGGACCGTTAACTAAAACTCTTTGGTTTGAACCATGAGAACGAAGTCCTCAAACCAAATGCTTGAAGAAAATAATAGTTATATAAGGGCTTCATTTCACGTATGTTACCACAGTGGGTTCTTGACAGCAACCAAGGATGTCGATCATGGCATGAAATTTCTTCCTCGCCCCATCATCCAATATTCAGCAGCTGACTAAATGTTCAGCTGACTGCTAACAATATCTGTCTTTTAACACACCATGGCATGAAATTACTTCTTTAACTTCATTAAGAACAGAACCAACATTGAACATTCTCTACCCGGTTAACATTCCTTACACCTTCCTAATCAAAATAAGACAAAAGAAACGGGGAGGGGAGAGAGATAGAGAGGGAGAATCATTGGCAACAATGGCACCTTACTCATTACATGATATCTTACAATATTCACACATGAATGTGACATGACTGAGACTTGGGAGCAGTTCTTAATTTTCCTCTCCCCAGTCTAATGCCAGTGGGACACTATATATCTGTAATCAGGTATAATTTCCTTTAACTAAACAAAATTGTTGTTACCTGTAACTAGGATTAAAAAAATCAGTACTCCCAGGTGAAAAGCGCCTTTTCGTGCATGTATACTTCAGGTAATACAATCTCTCTTTCAATTTAGCGGCTGGAGCTCTTTTTCATCTGTCACAGTTTCAACGCTTCCAACAGGATCATATGGGAGAGCTCGCCTTCGTCTCCAAATTAACCATCCCAGGGTAGCTGATAATCCCAGTATCAAGATAACTAAAACTGATATTACCACACCCAGGTAATTTTGCTGCCATCGCGTCCTAAGTCATTGCAATGAAACCATATCAAATCAAGAACTTGATATCATATGAATCCATCATAAAATCAGATGTTGACAATTAGCAGCTACGATACCAAAACCTTTTAGCACCATCTTTTTTCCACTCCAAACATAATAAAGATGGTCATTAAGAAATAAGAACAGAACCCATAGCAATCATAAAAACACATTAAGGATGAACACAGGAACTGTCTCATTAAATGATTACTTCCTAGGTTGTAATCCGAAAACCAGAGCATGCTTTAGAGGATTTCCAAAAACAAATTAAACACGTTAATGAAATGCAATTTATATGATTAAATGAAAAATCATCATTATGCTTGGAAAGAAAAATCATCATTAAAACACATCACATATTCATTATTACCCTTGGAATATGCAGTTGGCATGGTGCCATTCAATGTAGAATAATTCACATTTCATAATTTAGGAAATATAATTTATAATGTGTTTTTAGGCAAGAAAAAGATGATCCATTTAGAAGCTGTATACATCTGGAAAACATGCCAAGATTTTCTCAGCTGATATCTGATGCGATGATTTGCTTTGCATTATGAAAACAAAATGCATATTTATACAGCATAGGTTATGCAATAGTGACAGATGCAAAGAATGGAATTCCTTCTACCTTCTTGGTGGGGGTTCAATGTCCCATTTCACTAATTTATAACTTCCAAATGTATCAGGAAGATGAAGATGATTCTCAGCCAACCGGCTTATTATTCCCTGCAAATGGATATATGATGAATAAACAAAAGTTCTTCAATTCAAGATATGGTCCTCGTGCTGTCTAGAGTTCAGAGTTACCATTGCAGTGGCATTTGGCATGAAGTCGGATCCTGCAGGAATGATGGCCCATCTAATGAGGGTATCATTTCCTTTTGTTGAAAAGTTCATTAAGTGAACCTGCAAGGTATATTTCAATAAGTGAAATCATCACACTGAGCAAAATTACATTGTTAAGTAACTTAAAGAAAATGGATATTCAGCTTCGGATGACATAAGTCTGAGATAACTTCGGGTCTTGCTAGAAAAATGGATCTGTAACTTGATCACTCAAAATTGTCATTATAAAACCAAATTACCTGTGAGACGTTAACATCCAACTCCTGTGCAATGAAATGGGCAAGTTCTGGAACACGAGGCTTCAATTCCGAGTAATCAATGCTCATTAACATATCAAATGATATGAGTCCAATTTTTGTTTTCCCTGCCAATTGAGGTAAAAGATGAAGGTGATAACAATCAGAAGTATTTGTATTGGGAAAATTTTGATTCAGTACCCATCGAATCAAGCACAGAAATTGTTCCTAAATATGAGAGAAAAGGTGTAATTCAATGGAAAAAAGTGCCAGTACTACCAAATGTGCAGTCGAATTATCAAATGGTTATGCCAAGCCAACCCTCTAAATGAGGACAGTCTTCTCTGTTTCTGGCAAAGAAGTAGAGAGAAGAATTCCTGAGGGGTCGTTTGGTCGATATTAGCAGATTTGATCAACCAGTTAGATCACTAGAAATAGTAGCAATATGACCAGAGAAGACATGAAGAGTCACCGCGCGCATTGGAATGTTTCTCCTTGGAGAAGCCCTGCTACTCTTCAAAGTAATCCATGGCTGAGACAAGGAGGGTCCCTGAAGGTTGCTACATGTGGCTACTGGCTAGTTTCTTTCTACCGGAACAGTGTTATTGAGTGCTCGCTCAAAGCATGATTAAACCTTATAATAAGCACCTTCGTGCGAGCAACAAGGCCTTAAAGCGTGTCCCTCACATTCACAGACTCTATTGTTAATAGGGTAGCGGCTAGACATTAAATAAAAGTAGGCTAAGCATGTATTAATTATTAAGAAAACACTATGTTATGGATGAGTATCTTACTCATTAGGAATAGGAAATTAAAACTTAGCATAAGAAAACTAATCATTGATCCAAATGACCCAAGTAAAAGATGCACCGTTGTATCAAGATTTAAAATGTGATTCAAGCTAGATTGGCACTTCATATATTTCACTAAATTCCAATTTGCCCAACAACTGTAACTTTGTGTTTATGGTTTTTTTTTTTTCCTTACATCACATTTATGGTTTTACACCTAAGCCTTTCTTTAAACCGTACTAATGGTGACAAAAAGATATTGGTATTGAGAACAGTCTCTTCATACCAGGGGCATAATACTTCGGAGGTACATTAGGTGCCAGTGCTGGAGTCAAATTTGCACTGGAGTTTGTGTTTTCCAAGCCTGAGGACGAAGGTGGAGGTGAAGGAGATGCATTTAGTCTGTCCCATAACTCGGAACAATTAGTTTTCCAAAAACCAATCCTTTCATTTTCACGATCGTAGGTTACAAGTGTGTTGCGGACAACAATTCCTGTTGCAATTAAAAGCAAAATGAGCACGCATGTTACAGCTTATACTACTGAGAAGAATTTGGCTAATCAACTTTTCCAAGATATTAAAAGATATTATATTAGAGATACCTCCAAGAAGAGTAGTCGGGTCCCTCCCATTCTGGAATATCCCCAAGCAGTAAGCCCCATGCACCTTTGAGTGCTTATAGCATAATAAGTTACAGTTAAGAAAAGGGGAAAATTAGTCAATGCAGAAACACATTAAGAAAATGGAGCCACTTATCCCAACAAATAAAACTAAGCTACGAGGAGAGATGAAGCCAAAAGGAGATAAAAATTCAAAAGGGCAAGGTAGTAAGAAAAGATTCATGTGGATTGAACCTACCCTGAATAAGTAATTTTCAGGAGTGAGAGAGAGTTTTTTCCCATTGCTAAATACCATGTCGACAGGTGGAAATGATTTTGAGAGTTGTGAGATGTCACTGCAATATACGAGAGATTTAATACAACTTGTGATACCAAATATAAAAGGAAAGAAAAAAATTAACGATCTAACGTTTCAGTGGATTCTTATTACCTTCCAGCACCAGAAAAGCATACATCTTTATAATTCGGGTCAGGCCCTTCAATCTCTCTTAAAGAATGAAGTTCTTTCATGACCTGAAATAAAATTTTCAGTTCATTCAAGAAAGAAAAAAAAAATGTCTTTTTTTAATCAAGTAAAGGTGAAATTCATTTCCAGAAGATGAAAAAGTTTATAAAAAAAGTCATAGCTCCATAAATTGTCATATGTCTCCTAGCAACAATTTAAGGGGCTAATAACAAAGTATCCACACCCAGTGGTAGCACATTGGTAGTAATCCACAATCCACTTCATTTGGCCCCATAAATCCTCTTTATCCTTAACACAAAGTAACACACCCAGAGAATGAATGATAAGAAGCTATAATTATCAAAGAATTGCGGACACTTTCAAGTATATATTAAAAGAAAGTTTTCAAAGTTCTTTCAAGTGACATAATGGAAGGAAAAATTGCATGTTACAGGAAAAACCAAAGAGAATGAGTAGTAACAAACATAAATTAAGCCCTTTTAGATGCTGCACCGCAAGAAAACAGTTAAGCGAGCATCGGAATTATAGGATCACATAAGACCTGGTTCTTTGTTTCTCCTTCAAAGTTATGCAGTAAGAATTGAAGCCTTAGCCTACTAATTGAGTGTAACTAACTGGTTTTAGTTCAAATCACACATATTAGCAGGTGTTCTCCAACTATGTCGACCCTGTTCACACTAAAATGCAGTTGCTTGTTCCACCAATCAATAGTGTAGATCATACTCAAGCAAAAGTGACTTTGAACGACTTTCAGCAATAAAAAGGCATTAACCACAAACACGTCATTCAAATGACAGATTCCGTTCTTCTAGTCACAATCATGTAAGTTTTCACAACTACTTGTCTCAGGCTGAGAGCATAAAAAATGATAGATATAATAGCGTGTAATCTAGAAAACATCTTACAGCACTCTTGAAGGCCACAAATGCAGCTTCTGGAAGGTAAGCGTAAGTGGTACCACTATCAAGCACAGTCCCATGTTTTCCATCAAAAATCTGAGGATTTAGATTCAGTCCCTTTCCAGCAACATGTATCTCCTTCAGCTCAATATTGTAATAGGGACTGTTGCCATCCGAGACTAGAGTAAATTCATAAGATTTATAGAGTGTATTTGACACCTATCATTCCTGTGTCTTTAAAACAATTATATCCAATACATACCTGCGTACAGGATCTGAATGTGTAAAGACCATCTCTGAAGGGGGTTTTATTCCTCCAAGAACCATTGCACCACCGCCGAAATCCATCCCGCCATAACATAAGGAGAAGGAATCACTAATCACATGCTTCTCAACAAGTTGATCCACTATACTTAGATCCCCTCGACCTAAGCCCATGATACCATCAGCGTGTTGGCTGTAAAGATCACCAGTTTCCAGGTTTTCGCATCCAAAAACTGCTCGTTGGGGAGCCAGCTCACTTTGGTTCCCAAAGGATACAATGTCCTCTCCAAGCACTCCACTACTGGAACTCATCTCGGCATATTGCCTTTCATAAATACATTGTTCCCTCTCATTGTCACAGGTACAGTCAACATTGCACTTTACAGGTTGATAGGTACTTGACATGTCTGGCTGAAACTTAGGATCCTAATTCAAAGAACAGTAAAAGAAGTGCCACTTATCAAAAAGGAGATGATATTTAATCGAATATGTGCTAAATTAAGCATATATTAACAAGACAGAGGCATCATATTGGCAAGAAGGTTTTTTTTTTTTTTTTTTTTTTTTTTTGTGATAAGGTATTGGCAAGAAGGTTAAGATTTTCACCAAAGAGAAAAAAACACAACACATCCCATGCATATCAAAGGACACCATGACACCACCTTCCCCCCCCCCCCCCCCCTCCCCAGCCCCACCCCCTCCCAAAAAAAACCAGAAAAGAGGAAACACCACAGAAACCTCTAGTAAACTAGCAATATTCAAAATCTGCCCCATAATAACAAAAATCCAATAACAAGGAAACTAGAGCCAAATTTCTTTTATTAGAACCCTTGGAAAATTCGTATATTTCATTTCTACTTCCTCCTAACCAAGTATCCTTTGTTTATTTTCATATTTTAGTACCGTAAACGGAATAGTAAGACCTCTAATGCTTAGGGTTTCTCAATTTCCCTTTTTCTAATGTCAGTTATTCCACACTACAGAAGTGAAACAAGGTTTAATATCCCATTAAGCTAGAATTTAGCAGATTATATCACCAAAAGAAACTTCTCATGACTCATAACATTATTTAGAGTAACATATTCTTGTGGATTTGATTTATAATTTACACAGTAATAGATGGTTAAATAGCCGGCTAAGTCGGAATATATAAATTATACACTTATCATATACATATTATACATGAACTACACACGTATTACACAAAAGGTGGCTATTTTTTGTTTAAGTCTCCTAGCGCCAGAGGGCGGAAAGGGGGCTCATTTGAACCATCTTCGCTAGAAAATTACACTATGTTTAATTATTTATTAGGTCAATCGGAAAACTACACTACATTTATAAGGTTGATTTTTTTTAAAGCATACAGTGTATATGCTGAACCCCTTAGTGAAAATCCCGCCTCCGCGGCTCCGCCACTATCTAGCCCAATGTAAATTTTATACATGAAGAAATGAGGGAAAACCTGATGGTTGCCACATTGTTCACAGGTAGAGCAAGGAACATATGTAACAGTACTGCCAGTATCTACTATAAGAGCAAACCTCTGTGCTGGAGTTCCAATCCATAGACGAGTCGTATAATATCTGCATTTATATAAATATTAAAGCATTTTTACACTGCCCAAACAGTCGCTAAGCCATTTAAACAATAGTCATTATAATCTATGTATTCCGACTAAGGCGACTATTCATGTAAATGGATAGCACAAATTTCTAACCCGTTAAGGAGGAGATCATCGTGAAGAGGCATACGAGCACTTAAAGGACTTTTCTGAAGGTGACGTCCACGTGTGAGTAATTCATCGCGTGGCGGTGGTGAAATTTCTTTAGGAGGAAATAGCGGGAGAAACATTGCATTATTATTCGGCGAGGGATGAAAAATAAAGCTATCATTTGACACATCTGAAATTCGTAAACAAGCAACGACGCCGTAATTGATCAATACAAAAATGAAGGAGAAAAGCGCCCGCGCCATTAGAAACTTGTGTTATGGCTCAGGCGACACCACGGATTACGGCCAGATTGGAAAGGAAGGACGCCGTAACGTTGTTAGTTGACGAATTAAATGAGTTTATTAGAGTTTCGCTTTCGGTTAGATTCAGATTATTATTTTAGTTTCTATATTTGGTTTTCGTAGTCGTGAAGGTGAAAGGTAAGGTTGTTGGTTAGGTCTGCCTTTTTTTGTTCTTTTTCTTTTTTTCCCCTATTACATCGTTGGGATTTTTTTTTTTTTTTTTTTTTTTTTTTTTTTTGTGAAATGGAGATTATATTATATATTACAAAATAGATACATTAGTACTACTAGTAGTACCAGCATTCATATCATCACTATATGTTCCATAGTAATGGCCCTAACAGTATTAACAGAGGTTCCAAAATAGCCTGTAGGAGCACGGCTAGATTTCCTGTTTTTATTAGATTATTACAAGCATGGTCAGATATAGTTCTAGTAAAGATAATAGTAGTATCTCTTTCAAGTTGGACATTTTTCTAATCCGATCAGGAGGCTGTCATAGTAGTTGCAATTGATTTGGTATCATCAACTGGAGTCCACATCTTGACAAAAAGTGAGCAATCTTATTTGCCTCCCTAAAACTATGTCGCACTGCTCGATTCCCCAACCTCGCGAGTGTGCACCTGCATTCAGAAACAATGTGAGCATATATAGGGCTGTCATGTTCCAAGAGATGAATGACTTCTAATGAGTCTGTATCAATTACCAAATGAGAGAATTGATGTTGTTGGGCTAGTTGAAGGCCTACATGAAGGGCCATAAGCTCTATGTATGTGAGAGTGACTATAAACTTTCATATTGGATCCAAGTATCCAACGACCTGAATTTCTAAATACACCCTCTATTCCTCCTAACATAATCTCATACCTAACATTGAATAAAATTTATTTTAAATTTAATTTCAAAATTATTACTCCCTCCATTTTATTTTATGTGTCATAGTTTGACTCGGCACGAAATTTAAGAAATAAAGGAAAACTTTTAAAACTTGTGGTCTAAAATGAGACATAGATGTTTGTCTGGTTGTAAATAATTTCATTAATGGCAAAACTGTAATTTTGAAGTCAAATTGTTACTAAATTTTGATTGTTGTCATTCTTTTTGAAACAGACAAATAAGAAAATATTGTTACATAAATTGGAACGGATGGAGTATGTCTTATTCTGCTTACCAAATGACCCCTAATGAGGAAAGAAACAATAACGATTCTCAATTTTTTTTTTTGTTTTTTTTTTTTGTTTTTGACATTACTGGTTCCAATTGAACCAGCAAATAATCGAAAAATATTAAAACATATAAAGACTTTTGAGGACCCATATCAGCAAGTATATGGTCCTTGATATGCCCAAATGGCATCAAGTATGGTTTGACTAATAAAATTAAGTTTAAAGAGTTAGAAAAGAAAGAAGATTGTTCAAGTCGTTATGATTCAAAGTCTAGATAAGACTGTACAGAGTTGATTTTACGGTATTAGAAACTACGCTAGAATATAGATAAGTTATGACTTTCAAGAACATAAAGATATTAGTATTCAAACTTTAAAATCAAAATATAGTGTTAGACACGGTAGAAGCACATCTTTATCAAATACTTTCACCATAAAAAACAAGCGTATAAGCAAATCATTTCATTTTCTCATATAGTTGATTACAAGTATAATCATCTAAAAATGTATTTGCTAGTATTGTTTAGTTGATGTAGTGCTTAAGATAGAGTTAAGATCTTTATACTTAAACCAATACTCACAAAATATATGATAATTATATATATATGATAATAATGTGATTATAATATATGCTTTACAACCTAAACAAAATTGTCACACTTGAAGTGTGGTTGTAGGGTGTTGGTAAAGGTGTGACCTTCGTAACAAGAAAGACCGCATTTTTAAGTAAGTATTGTTTTAGGAGTCGCAGGTGAAAAGTATGGCCTTCACACCATAATAAAGTCTAAAGACAAAACAAATTCTAGTTTTGATTGTCTTTTCAACAATTCATGCATGTTCAATTTGATATATGATTCAAGACATGTCGAAAGTAGAAATATCGTATAATTATATAGTATACTTTTTTTTTTTCTTAAATTATTTTCAATTGCCCCGGATTTGCTCTAGTGGCAAGAGTGCAGTATTTTAGGTGTAGTTAGGTTAAAATTTCAAGTTGCTCAAAATACTATAAAATTAAGAACATACCTGTAGTTCTCTTTATCATTAGTTTTAATCTCTTTGTCATTTATCCTTTCGAAAAAAAAAAAAGTTTGTTTTTATCATTCTTATTATCTTTATTGTTATTTTATTTGTCAAAACCTGATAAAATGAATCAAACTGACAATAACTAAATCGATGGATATAACTTTTATTTGGTTTTGTTTGATTTGATTTTAAGAATTTAAAACTCGACTATATTGGTTTGGCTATAATTTTTTTCAAAAACCAACCAAATCGAATCGTGAATATCCCTACTTGAATTAACGGATGGGACGCATGGCTCATGATCCGGCCAAAACCCGTCCCTCAATTACAAAGTTCGGGACTTTTTTAGACAAAAGTTTAATGGTAAGGCTTTTCTATTCAAATAGCATAACGGAGGACATGATTAGATAAAACTCCATAATAAAGGAATATATTTGACTATTTCCGAACAATTAAACATACCATAATGTCTCTTTCAGTAAGTATAATTGTTGGCATATTGATCAATGTAACTCAACCAAGGTAGGATAAGTAGCAAAGATTCAAAGAAAGAAAGATGAGACTAGAACTCATGGCGAAGTACAAAGAGGGTGGGGCCGCGTGAGAGAGTTGATAAGGTTCTTCTAGAAATTCTCTTAGGTGTGAGAGATTTTCAGGTGTCGTCATCAAGGGAAGGTCCATTATCTTTCTTGATTTCATGCTTTAATCTTTGACTTTTGTCTTGGCGTTTGGATATAGATATGGTTGAAATTTGAAAAAATAAAATTTTGAAGTTAGTTGAAAAATAATTTTTGAAATTTGAAGTTGTGTTTGGACATATATTTTACTTGAAAAGAAGTTGAAGTTTTGTGAGTGGAAAATATTTTTTTTTCCCAAAAACTAGTTGAGATCGGTTTTGAGAATTTGAAAACTTGATTTCAAAATTTGGCCAAAATTTTATAAACAAACAAAGATTTGAAAGTATAATTTAAAAAAAAATTCCCAAATTACATAAACAAACGGGAGCTTGGTCTAAGAGAATCAAAGTGACATTTGGACGTCTAAAAAGAAGTTCCCAAAAAATCGTGAATAATCCAGTAATCCACTTCATATTTATGGGTCCGAATTTGCTCCATTGATAATTGCTCCATTGAATATCAATACATACTTGGATTATCGCCACGTGAACTGTTGCTCTTGGAAGAATGAGATTGTATTTTCTACTTTTAGTTAAAATCCTATTAGTGATAAGTTGATATACAAAAACAAAAAGCGAGAATTAATTAAATACAGAAAAGACAGAAGGAATAATGAAGGAATATCTTTTTTTTGGTCTTAACTTTCAACATCAATTCTTATAACGAAATGGAAACGTTATCTTTAAATTTAAGATAAATCTCACTTCTATTATCATCAAAATTTAAAGTTATCATTTAAAAAAAATTCAAAAATATTGTTCTATGTTTAAAACATTTATTATTCAATTCTGCATTTAGTATTATAATATTTTGAAATAAAATCAAAAGCAAACTATAGGTTTAATAATAATTCTTATAATGCAAATGACTGATCAATTTGATAAAATTTATTTCATTCTTTAGGAAAGGAAAAAACTATAACTTTTTTATTGTTGTACCTTGTAAAACAAGATTTATTTCAATTGTGGCTTTGGTATGAATATATATTTTGTCAAAAAAGTAAGTATACTAATTAAGGTCCATTCTTTTTCCATTCCGTGGTTATTTTGATTTTACTTCAAACAAAAAAAAGATAAAATTTTGAAAATAAATTTAAGATAATAGTAGGGGCATTTTTTTAATTTTAAAGATGAAGTTTCCATTTTCTCTCTCGTATCTCTCTATTTCCATTTTCCGACTATATAGGTGCCTGTTTATTTAGAGGTGATAAATTATTTTTGAAAAGGTGCATCATCTGAATAATTTTTCCAACAAGAATACAACACATTAATGTTTGGAATCACGTGTTTCATAGACCAGTCTACAGGTAGAAATGGACAATTAAGCTTGCGGGAACAACTTATCCAGAGTTATAAAATAGCACACCATTAGGGAGGGGATTGATGATGAAAAGATTGAGGATAACATTAAATAAATATTTTCTTTTAATGTTTAATATGTGGATTTGGGTGTGTACAACTAAGATTAAAATTAAAATAATAATTAATATAATTAATCTTAGTTGTAGTCCTACACCCCAATTAAGGATGGGAAGGGGGGAAATACTTATTCATCACCGGGTGTATACATCAAACCATATGATTAATCATAGTTGAGTGATTTAATAATGAAAAACTATGCATTTATTAACTATGGTAAGATGATTAGACTCCATTTTCAAATACATGACACAAATCTATAGATTTGGTGCATACACTTGATGTGAATAAATTTTTTCCGAAAAAATTACGGCCTACGGGAGTAGAAGTTATTTGCTTGCCCAAAAAGTCGAAACTATTTGCCGAATTTAAGTTTCATGCACTTATGGTACACATTGTATTTAGGATTATAATATATTAATTATATAAAGATTGTATTATGAGTAAATTGTACTAATTATATAAATAATACATTATTCTATCAGTATATATAACTTTAAACTGTTTATACTCTTAATTATGGTAAAAGTGATTGGTCCTTTCTACTTCCCTTCCTAATATATTAGTAGTATAGTTTTGCCTAAAACAGAGAAGGAAAAGATCGTTTCAGTTAATATTTCTTATTGCAACTATTTAGTGAAAGTTTATTTTAGAAAACGTCAAAAAAACTATTTAGTGAAAGTTCGATGAACCAATTCAAATAGATGTCTGCTTACATAAATGCAACTTATCTTATATATTTGGATACCTCATTCATATAATCATATTTGACAAAAAAAACACGAAAGTGTGCCTTACTCTAGCGATAGGGTTCGGTATCACTATTCACTAGAAGAATTTTTATTCAATTTACGGAATAATTTATTGATAAGATGAAACTCTTGCCTAACTCATGCAGCTTATAACCATCACTTCAAAAAATTTAATTTCTCTGTCTTTTGGTTGTGTCGTTGAATTTTTTATGTCAACTGATTCCAGGAAAAGATTATTGTTATAAGAAATGCAATTTAAAATTGGCACCTTCTATAGGAGCCGTGATCCTTCTAAAATATTACTACTATACTTAAATAAAGATTAAATCTAGCCAAAGTTTCGTAAAAATGGCACTTTCTTTGGTATTACAGCTTTTCCATTTCGTACCTCTTCATCTAGTATCAGACAATTCGTTAAATAATTCAATTGATTTCTCCTTCTAGTATCCATATAAATAGCTCTTTATATACCATATTAACAAGTCATCTTGTATTGGTCAGTTTTCTGTCCGATCACGAAAGAAGCAAACTCGATCGCATCCGATATGCGGATTCACTTCGAAAGTTATGAGATCGGAAAGAGTTTGCTTCGGTTTGGTTTTGTTCAGTTATGCGATGTTGATCGGATAAAATCGGAGACAACATTATTGAAGATCAGATCAAACTAACCCTCATCTCTAAAATATCGGAACAGATAAAGCGAATTTAGTGGAGCAGATGACGACGTGCAACAGTGGGATGAGAAACGTGGGGAAGTGGAAGTCTGCTAGGGTTTGGGGATTCTCCTCCATTTCAACCTATAAATAGGGCCCTATATTTTCATTTTTGGACACGTTTATCTGAGCAAAATATTACTCTATTCTTCAAACCACTATTCCCTTGTTAAGAAAATATTCAACAGTGTCATTTACCTTTATCAATTTGTTACGTCAGAAACCATCATTGTATTTAAAGCTTCGATCGTGATTTGGTTCAAACGTGGAGGGAGATCTGTTCTTTCCATTGAAGCAACATCCATCGATCCATCAAATACAATAAGCCTTTACTGCTTTGATTATTTAATTGTTGCTTGCTTCGTTTAGATCTGCATCTATCTTGATCGTAACATCTTCTAATCTGTGTTTAATTGAGACAATCTGTTATCGTCACTCATTTGGCAGCTATTTGATTTGTCCATCGGATTTGTTATCGATTACGTTTGTTTATTCGTTATTGTTTTACGTTTATTCATTTCACTTGTCATCGTATTGCTATTATTTTCATCATAATCGTGTTCGGATAATTGCGCATCTTGATAAAACGAAGTCATCTCATCGTACATCACTATCCACTCATTTAGTTTGAATTTGTTTGATAGCATTCAACGCCTTCATTTGACATCGGATTTAACTGACATCGAATTTGTTTGATATCGAATCTACTAGACATCGATTTGGGAATTATTTCTGCATCAAACTCTTGAGTTCGATTAACTCGTTCACGTAAACTATCTATCAAACGATCAAATTGAGATATAAAACGGTCGCCTTAGACTCAACTAAATACAAATTTAATTGTAAAACCTGATATATTTTTTGGGAAATACAGTTTGGCGCCCACCGTGGGGTCTAGGCAATCGATTTATTCCGAAATTTGAACCGCTTGATACTACTTACGTTTGCCTTGTCTTGAAATGGCAGATGAACGCAACATTGACGCTTTGAACGGTCAGCAGCAGTTCAATCCCAATGACGGGGTTCATGCTTCGGCCCATGCTGAAGCGGTCGATGAATCTACCAACAACGAGCAGGATCCAACTCACGACAACATTCCTACTGGTTCACAGCTGAACGCACGCCAAGCGCGGCGTTCAGGCGAAGAGCCCGCAGTCGAAACTGATTCAGGAAGCGTAAACGCGGCATTGTTTGCGTACCTGAAGCGGCATGATGCTCAGTTCGAAATGATACAAGAGCAGCTGAAGGCACTATCTAATTCTATCGGAAGTAAGGTACCTACCCCTCCGATCACACCTCCAGCAAGCATTCCGACTTCGGTTCCTCAGGGCGCCGTAACAGGGGGACTTGCAGCAGGGGTCGGATCAGGGGGATCGGGTACAGCCGCCGAAGCCATGGGAGCTCCGGCATCGGTCACAGCAGAAGTAAGAATGATGGCAACGATGCAAACCATGATGAATGATAACATCGATAAGAAGTTCAATGAAATCAAGTCATTTATGGAGAAATTGCCAGGCGTTCCGAAATTGGCTGACAAAGGCATTACAAAGTCAATCTCAAAACGTCCTTTTCCAGCAAGTGCAGCCCCACTACCTATACCAAAGACTTTCAAATTACCAGAAAGCTTGAGATACGATGGAACCACAGATCCAAGGGATCACATTGATATGTTTTCGGTTGCGGTTCAGGCAAATGACTTGACCTCGGAGGAGATCAATTCGGTCAGCCTTAAAAAGTTTTGTGAGACATTGAAGGGGGCAGCGCTGAAATGGTATTTACAGTTGCCCGAAAACGAAATACTAAGTTTCGATGACATGTCAGCGAAATTCATTCGTTCACATACGGGAGCAAAAAAGATAGCACCAAGGGTCGAAGATATCTTGAACGTAAGGCAGCGACCCGGGGAAACTATCAAGCAGTTTCTAAAAAGATTTAACGATGAGAAAATTCTTATACCAAATCTCGAAGAAAGGTGGGCATGTTTGACCTTCGCTAACAACTTGCGCACTGATTCAATTGAGGCATGGAAACTGAAAGATCGTCTCAGGGAGATTGATGCATGGACTTTCGATGTATTGTACCTCGAGTGCGAGACAAGGATCAGGGCTGAAGAGGAAGAATTGCAGCTAGCCCGAAATAATTATCATTATGATCGGCCGGCAAGGAGAGTTGATAATGACAGAAGAGACTACAGGGACCAACGATGGGGGCCCTACAGTTTCCATCGGATGGGGAGCAACAACCACGAAGCTGGTAGCTCCAAAAATCAATCGAAGAAAGCCCAGCCAAACGCATCCTCGGTTCCAAAAGATCGACCACTGCCTCCAAAAGTAACGGAATACAATTTTTGCATATCGACACCAAGTCTGGTGAATCACTTGAAAGGGATGGGTGACAAAGTTGTAAAATTCCCAGGTCGCATAAAGTCAAGTCCAAATACTAGGGACGAAACTCTGTGGTGTGCATTTCACCATGATTTCGGCCATACAACGGAAGAGTGTAAGGCGCTGAGATATGAAGTGGCTAGCCTGCTGGAAAAGGGTCACTTGGTCGAATTTTTGACTGAGAGAGGACGAAACAATTTCAATAGGAAGAAAGATGATGAACCACCAAAACCTCCTGCTCCCAGGAAAACGGTGAATGTCATTACCGGAGGAGATGGTGTTTGTGGGGTAACCTACACCACGAAGAAGTATGCAAAGGTCTCTTTCACACGAGACAAACGAACACGCGATGATATGACCGATGAAATTGTGTTCGGGGATTCCGATTTCGATGGAAGGATTCATCCCCATCATGATGCACTTGTAGTAACAACAAGGATCGATGACGCCGATGTGAAAAGAGTGCTAATCGATGCTGGCAGTTCGGTTAACATCATACATGCGAGGGTGGTTGAACAATTGCAGTTGAGCGATAAGATTGTGCCTCGCTCAACGGTCCTGTCTGGTTTCAACAATTCAAGTGAGGTGACCGTTGGGGAAATTACAATCAAAACCTATGCAGAAGGAGTGGAGAGTGAGACGTCGTTTCAGGTGATGAAGGGCGAAATGGCATATAACGTGATTTTGGGTCGACCATGGATCCATGCTATGGGAGCAGTTCCATCGACTTTGCATCAAGTTGTGAAGTTCCCTACCCCATGGGGAATTCGCGAAATCAGAGGCGAGCAACAGGCTTCACGAGACTGTTACTCAGTAGCTGTCAAGGAAGGCTTCCGATTGTAGCAATCACAGCTAGTGGAACCTGTGGTCGGAAGCTTCACTTCGGTTCCGTCGTGCGATCAAACGCAGCTACCGGAATCCGAAGTCGAAGGCGACTTCGCACAGGTTTCACCATATAAGCTAGTGGGACCCGTGAACGAAAGCTTCACTTCGGCTCTGTTGTGCGATCAAACGCAGCTACCGGAATCCGAAGTCGAAGGCGACTTCGCACAGGTTCCACCATGTGTGAGAGAACCGCATAGACAAGAAGCTGGAGACTCTACGATAGAAGAACTTGAGGAAGTAACATTGTTCGATGATAATCCTGATCGGAAAGTTTATGTTGGAGCTGAATTGGACATCGACGTAAAAGCAAAAATCATATCCTTCCTCAAGGACAACTCTGATTGTTTTGCTTGGTCCCATGCAGATATGGTGGGAATCGATCCAAAAGTCGCCACGCACAAGTTGAATGTCGATCCGAAACATCGACCGGTGAAGCAAAAGAAACGACCAAATGGAGGTTTCCGAAGGAAGGTAATCAATGATGAGGTGGAAAGGCTGTTAACAAATGGGTTCATCAAAGAAGTAAAATATCCAGAATGGCTTGCGAACACGGTCGTAGTACCTAAGAAAAATGGCAAATGGAGGGTATGCGTCGACTATACCGATCTAAACAAAGCTTGCCCAAAAGATTCGTTCCCACTGCCTCACATCGATAGATTGATCGATTCGACGGCGGGCCACGGGATGCTGAGTTTTTTGGATGCCTATTCAGGCTATAATCAAATATCGATGGACCCATCAGATCAGGAGAAGACATCGTTTATTACCGACATGGGAACTTATTGCTACACGGTCATGCCTTTTGGCCTAAAGAATGCCGGCGCTACTTATCAGCGTCTGGTCACTACTATGTTCAAAAATTTGATCGGGAAAACCATGGAAGTCTATATCGATGACATGTTGGTCAAATCTCTTGAGAAGGGAAATCATCTGAGTCATTTGGAAGAAACTTTTACAATACTAAGACAATTCAACATGAGATTGAATCCAGAGAAGTGTGCGTTCGGGGTTGGATCCGGTAAGTTCTTGGGATTCATCGTATCGCAAAGAGGAATCGAAGCAAATCCAGACAAGATCAAGGCGATCGAAAATATCCCTGAGAACCTGACAACGGAGAAAGAGGTTCAACAGCTGACCGGTCGAGTAGCCTATCTCAGCAGGTTCATCTCGAGGTCATCTGAACGGTGTCACAAGTTCTTTTCAGTATTGAGAAAAAGCAAAGGTTTCGAATGGACACCAGAATGCAAAAGAGCTCTTCGGGAACTGAAGCAGTACCTTTCAAATCCACCACTTCTATCAAAACCAGTTGAAGGAGAAATGCTGCTGGTCTATTTGGCTGTTTCCGATGTCGCTGTAAGTGCTGTCCTCGTTCGCGAAGATGGAGGTAACCAATTTCCTATCTACTATGTTAGTAAAACACTGTTAGATGCCGAAACAAGGTACCCACATCTAGAAAAACTAGCACTTGCACTAGTCACTGCTGCACGCAAATTAAGGCCTTATTTCCAATGTCATTCAATATCTGTGATAACTACGTTTCCATTGCGAAATATTTTACATCGGCCAGATCTCTCTGGTCGATTAATGAAATGGGCGGTCGAGCTGAGTGAGTACGATATCACTTACCAGCCTCGTACCGCCATAAAATCTCAAGTTTTAGCTGATTTTGTAGCGGACTTTAGCGCCAATATTTTACCGGAGGCAAAGAAGGAAGAGTTGATGATGAGAGATCCAGACCCCGGAATCTGGGTAATGTACACCGATGGAGCTTCCAACGTCAAAGGAACTGGCCTCGGAATTCTATTGATTGCGCCTTCGGGTGAAAAGCTCAGGTACGCGATCAAATTACATGCAAAAACTAATAACGAGGCCGAATATGAGGCCCTCGCTGCAGGCTTAAAGATCGCGAAGGATTTGAAAATCGAACGAATAGATATCAAAAGTGATTCCCAACTGGTGGTAAATCAAATCCAAGGCGATTTCTGTGTTCGAGATCCAAGGATGCAACAGCTGCTCGAAAAGGTACAAAATTTTCTAACTTCTTTTCAGGAGTGGAAAATAGCCCAGATACCAAGGGAAGAAAACATCGAAGCAGACGCTTTAGCAAACCTTGCATCGGCAGCAGCCATCGATGAAAAACTCGATGAGACTGTGGTTCACTTGTTCGAATCTCCATTATGTCGGAGCATTAAAGAGGTAAACAATGTTAATCGAACTTGGGATTGGAGAAGCAAATATTTGTCCTACTTGCAGGCAGGTACTGTTCCCGATGACAAGAAATCTGCCCGATCACTTAAAGCCAAAGCAGCAAGATATTGCCTCCTTGAAAATCAACTCTACAGGAAAATGTTTGGCGGCCCTTTGGCAAAGTGTGTTGGGCCAGATAGAACAAATTATGTGCTGAAAGAAGTTCACGAAGGCGAATGCGGCAATCATTCCGGCAGCAAGTCATTGGTTCGAAAGATCATAAGAGCTGGGTACTATTGGCCAACGATCGCAGATGATGCCAAGGAGTTCGTCCGCAAATGTGACAAGTGCCAACGATTTGGAAATCTCATACATCAACAGGCAGAACCACTTCATTCGGTCACGTCACCGTGGCCATTTATGAAGTGGGGAATGGATTTGGTCGGGCCGCTTCCAACAGCGCCCGGTGGGGTAAAGTTTATTTTAATTCTCACAGATTATTTCTCTAAATGGGTGGAAGCTATTGCCTTGGCTAAAATTCGTGAACAGGAAATTATCAAATTCATTCATCAGAATATCATTTGTCGTTTTGGGATCCCGAAAGAGATCACATGCGACAATGGTAAGCAGTTCGTGGGAAGACGAATCACAGCCTTCTTCGAAAAATGGGGGATCAAGCGAATTGCATCAACACCTTATCACCCCAGCGCAAATGGACAGGCTGAATCTTCCAACAAAACAATACTCGAGTATTTGAAGAAAAGGATGGATGTTTCAAAGGGCAACTGGCCGAACGAACTCCCCGGAGCACTGTGGGCTCATCGGACAACGGTAAAACACAGTACCGGGGAGACACCGTTCTCACTTGTCTACGGAACAGAAGCGCTGATACCGGTGGAAGTAGGGGAGCCCAGCCTTCGGTTCGCCCACTCCACCGAAGAAGCTAACAAAGAAACCATGCTGGTAGATCTGAACCTGGTCGAAGCAAAAAGGGATATGGCATTTGTTCGGATACAAGCACAAAAGCAAAGGGCAGAAAACTACGTCAACAAAAAACTCAGGTATCGATCTTTTAATGTAGGTGATTATGTGCTAAAAATCAAAAGACCAAAGAAGGATGAACCCAACGAAGGGAAGCTAGGAGCAAATTGGGAGGGACCTTTCCGCATCAAGGCAGTGATCGGAAAAGGTTCATACCAACTCGAAACAATGGACTCCAAACCGGTAGACTTCAATTGGAACGTCACACAACTGAAGAAATACTATTTTTGAGGTTCTGCGGTATCAATCTTCACCCTTTATTTCCACTTCGCAATTTTTATTATTCCTCCATCGGAAGACGCTTTTATTACTTGGTACTAACATTTTTAGATGATAGGCATAGTTGGAGTCGAATGATGACAAACATCACCCGCGAACACTCGAGCTCAAAACGCTCCGATCGGGGTCGATAAATCTGACGAACACTCTAACGTGGTCTTCATCTATAACGAGTTTCTTGGTTTTGGTCTCCCAATGATTCTGTTTCAGGTAACGAAGTCGAAGGACCAGTGTTCGCCTACTCATTTTTCGCACCCAAACACTGGGGGGGATGAAGGTAGCATAAGGGTCATCGGCAGATACTGGGGACTCGTTCAAAATTCGACAGAAGTTCCAACGTTCACTCGAACTGGGGACTCGTTCAAAATTCGACAGAAGTTCCAACGTTCACTCGAACTTGGGACTCGTTCAAAATTTGATAGAAGCCCCGATGTTCACTCGAACTGGGGACTCGTTCAAACTTCGGCAAAAGCTCCAAGACGTCCGAATCGGCGGCTCGTTTGAAATCAAGCGTCATCAGTCTCATGTAAACGATCCAATAGTGATCAATGTCTGTGCCTTACGGCTACATCTTGTAATCGATCGAATCATACGATCCCGAATGTATCAAAGACCCATTAGCGGTCTACTTCAATAATACAACACTGGTTATACTCATTCTTTACATTTGTTCGATTTCAGAGATCGTTCCAAATATTAATCAGATTTTACATCTAAGTTGTTCACCAAGTGTTAAATTCTTCATTCCGAACTCATGAAAATGTTCGAAGAGTGCATTACGTGAAAATGAGACGTCATTCTTTACTACGCACTAAAACATTGGGCCCCAATCATTTCTTTCAACGATTATCATAAGAATTCTTTGAACGATTAAATTATCTTCGAAAAGCGAAAAACAACACAGCAATAACAGAAGTAATTTCATTCATTCATAAGTCATATATACATGGATGATTTCATGAGATAGTGAATTTCAAAATCGATCAAGTGCAAAAGCAAGAAAATCATTCATCAGCGTCCCCGTCAGAACCCTCATCGGATGAACTCGCTGGAAGACCAAGTTCTTCACGAGTCAATCTTACGATTGCAATGGCTTCGCTCAACTCGGTAGGAACATCGACAGTCCGGTCTAACATCTCCCTTAGGACGTCGCGCCTTGATTCGGCAAGGATCAAATCCTTTCTCTTATCAAATTCTTCTTCAAGGTCACGCCTTAGGATGTTAGACTCCTTCTGAAGTAGCAAGTTCCTCTCCGTTAGGCTGGCAGCTTCAGCCTTTATTTCATCATTGCTTCTTCGAAGAGCAGTCAACTCCTCAGATTGGTCAGCTAGCTCTTTGTCTTTGCTCTCCAAAATGGAGTTGAGTTCGGCCAATTTCAGATCAAAGTTGGCTTCATGATCACTCAGTTGCAAATTCAAAGCTCGGATCTGAGATTCCAACTCTGATTGACGAAGAGCATGTTCGTTCGCGCTTTCGTCAAGTTTGGCTGAAAGTTCAGCATTCTTGGCCTCCGATGCTTTGAGTTTCCGATGTAACTCTTCTCCCGCCGAAGTTAGATGAACGATCTGCTCATTTAAGACTTTGGCCCCATCTTGAAGTTGGCGGATCCGATCAGCAGTCTCGATCGCCATTATGCAGTTCTGAAGATCAATTTCAAAGTCATGAAATCAATCCAAAGCGAAGAATTTCTAAAATAAAAAAAGAGCTCCAAAAATAGAACTTACCCTAAAAGCGCCGTAGGAAATCTGGGAAGGCAGACTCAAATCCTCGTGTGTATTCAGCCGAGCTTGTTCCATCGGACCTATGACATCGAAAAAGTAGTTCGCCAATTTCCTTGGGCATCTAAGCAGATCAACGTTGGCTGGCACCTCGATCTTGAGCGATCTAACGCCCCTCTTCTCGGACTCGCCTAAGGCAGCAAAAGCAGCGGCTTCTTCACTTCGAGGAAGGGGAACAATTGGATCGGCATGATCCGTATTGAAAAACGATGACCCCGTCTCTTCATCGAATTTAGATTTCATCGTCTCAATTGACCGGTCCAAAGCCGGCGCTTTCCCCTTTGCAGGGTCCCTCCCTTCAAGCTCACGATCGAGGGCCTCGATCATCTCTTCTTGATTTTCAGGGACGGCGATCGAAGGAACAAGAACACCTTCCCTGCTAGGCAAGCCTCCCGAACCTGAGTTAGCATCTTCAGCGTTGGGAGAGAGATGGTAGTCGTCCACGGAAATATCCCCCTGTTCGGCCACTTTAAGCTGAATGGCCGTTTCCTGGAGTCTTTCCTTAGCTGTCCTTTTGGGACGCTGTACCAACTGATCAGACGTTGACTCCTCCCCATGACCCTCTTCTTCGATGTCAATAACTGGAGCCATTCTTTCGGCAGCTTTCGCCGCTGCGATCGCCGAACTCGTGCCAGCAATCACATCTTCTATGGTTGGGGGCGCAACCGATGAGCTATCCCCTTGCCCTTTTGCAACCACTACCCGAGGCAAGTACTTGTTCCTCAAGTCTTGGAATGATTTCTTCTTTTTCTTTGGAGGAGGAGCGTCATCGGGTTTTTCACCGCCTTCGGGCTCAACTTCCTCGTCGCTTGGCTCTCCCCCAGCACCGGTGATACCTGAAGAAGAATTTTCTTGAGTATCGAAAAACACCAACGAAGACGGAAGTAAAAACAAAAACAGTGAAGTTACCATGATTTTTGGCTTTGAGTGTTTTCAAAGCTGCGACCGGCTTCCAGGCTCGCTTGTCATTAGTCGTCTTTTCAAGTACCCTTATCAGCCAGGGTACGATGTCGGAAACTTGATCGAATTCAACTGCCTCAGCTGAAGATTTTCAGAGGAATTTAGATTGTGTTGCCAAAAGCAATTCAAAGGAAGGGTAAAACAAAATACTTACGATCCAGACATTCGGCAGCGGCTCACTTCCGGGGTCGGTCAGTTGCTCCGTGGGAATAAAAACGAAGCGCTGATCCCATCCTCGGAGGTCGTCATCGTTGTCAGAGATCAAAGCCCGCTGACCTCGTTTAGCCAAATTTATCACTCCTCCTTTATAAACTCGAGGAGAGTATATATTGAGAATGTGACGAAGTGTCAACTCCACTTCCGCCACCTGTGCGATGTATCGCATGATTATGACCGTTCTCCATATCATCGGAGAAATTTGACCGAGGCAAATTTTGTACATCCTGCAAAATTCCTCGATGATGTTATCGACCGGAAGGGAGAATCCGATCGTAAATGGATAAGTCAACACCACGGAATGACCTTCAACGTGGGTCGCCAACGTCGACTTCCTCGGAGGGCACATCACATCGATGTCACCCACTCTCCAACCACACTCCTCTCGAACCCGAGGAATCGCCTCCGGCGTGATCGTACAGTAAACGGAGTCGATCGGGATATTTTTCTTCTTCCCCTGCTCCGCTTCACTGATTTTGCAATCGTTCTCATACGTAAACTTTTTCGGAAGGATCTCCGACCATGACTTCTTTGGACCGTAATCTTTCACTTTCCTTTCTTTCCGCTTCTTTCCCTTCTTGTCTACTGAAGGGTCTGCAATGGCAGAAGCTCGCTCCACCACCGCAGCAGACTGCGGCGGAGCCGTGGCAGTAACTGCCGTAGTAGAAGTGATATCAACCCCTACTATATTCTGTGATGAGGTAGACATTGTTAGAATTCGCGATAAAGTGAAACTTGTAAGAAGATGTTTAAATCTAAAGGCAGAAACAGCAAGAATCAGCGGATTAGAATGGAAGATTTTGAGGGATTTGAAGAAATTTTTGCAAATTGGTTCCTTTAACAAAGTTTCAGAAGTTGTAAAGTTGGGAGTGAAGTGGATATTTATAGAGAGGAGTTCATCATTGCCTCGGGAACCGTCAAAGGTCGCTGCCCGCACAATTTCTGACACGTGTAGCGATGGGAAGTTGAGGCGACGTTTTGACATTTCGAATTGGAGGGACACGAACGTGCCACGTGTTTTCCCGCTAAAAACTCAAATCCACTTGCCAAAAGCTTTACGAACACACTTGGCAAGTGGGGGGACTATCTGTATTGGTCAGTTTTCTGTCCGATCACGAAAGAAGCAAACTCGATCGCATCCGATATGCGGATTCACTTCGAAAGTTATGAGATCGGAAAGAGTTTGCTTCGGTTTGGTTTTGTTCAGTTATGCGATGTTGATCGGATAAAATCGGAGACAACATTATTGAAGATCAGATCAAACTAACCCTCATCTCTAAAATATCGGAACAGATAAAGCGAATTTAGTGGAGCAGATGACGACGTGCAACAGTGGGATGAGAAACGTGGGGAAGTGGAAGTCTGCTAGGGTTTGGGGATTCTCCTCCATTTCAACCTATAAATAGGGCCCTATATTTTCATTTTTGGACACGTTTATCTGAGCAAAATATTACTCTATTCTTCAAACCACTATTCCCTTGTTAAGAAAATATTCAACAGTGTCATTTACCTTTATCAATTTGTTACGTCAGAAACCATCATTGTATTTAAAGCTTCGATCGTGATTTGGTTCAAACGTGGAGGGAGATCTGTTCTTTCCATTGAAGCAACATCCATCGATCCATCAAATACAATAAGCCTTTACTGCTTTGATTATTTAATTGTTGCTTGCTTCGTTTAGATCTGCATCTATCTTGATCGTAACATCTTCTAATCTGTGTTTAATTGAGACAATCTGTTATCGTCACTCATTTGGCAGCTATTTGATTTGTCCATCGGATTTGTTATCGATTACGTTTGTTTATTCGTTATTGTTTTACGTTTATTCATTTCACTTGTCATCGTATTGCTATTATTTTCATCATAATCGTGTTCGGATAATTGCGCATCTTGATAAAACGAAGTCATCTCATCGTACATCACTATCCACTCATTTAGTTTGAATTTGTTTGATAGCATTCAACGCCTTCATTTGACATCGGATTTAACTGACATCGAATTTGTTTGATATCGAATCTACTAGACATCGATTTGGGAATTATTTCTGCATCAAACTCTTGAGTTCGATTAACTCGTTCACGTAAACTATCTATCAAACGATCAAATTGAGATATAAAACGGTCGCCTTAGACTCAACTAAATACAAATTTAATTGTAAAACCTGATATATTTTTTGGGAAATACACATCTAACACTAACATAATCTAGCTAAGAAATATTAGTCAAGGAATTTCGTCACTCATCGTACACATACAAAACAACAACATACTTAGTCTATCCCGCAACAAATGAGGTTTGAGGAGGATGAGATGTACGCAGACTTTATCCCACCAAGGTGTAGAGGCACTCATCATACACATACGTATAAGAAAAAAAAATCTAAACATCTCATCTTCCAAAATAAAGTCCAGTCCACTTCAATACAGTAGAAGCTGAGTTTTTGTAGTTATATTCAAAAGAGTTGGCTGCTCTACATTTTGCCAACTCACTACACATTTTCAACAACTTTGATAATTTTTTATGGGTTAAGGAATCAAAAATATTCTCTAGAAGATCACTTAACATTCTCACATGGTTTCTTATTAGTACTATAATAATATATACTTTATTTTTGGTATTGTGTGGTCAAATTAAGATTGAGAATGTCACAGAGTACATAGACCGCCATCCAGCCTCGTTAATTTAGTTGTTCAAACAACACGACTGACCTAACGAGTGGATAGTGCTTGATTAAACAGTATGTCATTAAATCGTAATCAATTTTCGCAAAGAAAATTACAATCATAATATTTCATCATAATTAATTTTGTAATAGCAATTGAATTAGGACTGTTAGCGACTAAATATTCTCTTGCTATAGAGTTTTATTTTTTCTTGTAATGAACTAGTAGTAAGAACTGCAACAACTGTCCAAAATTTCAAAAAAAAACTCAGTAATTTTCTACCGTAACCTAATAATCAAAAGATTGTTTTTGGTATACTAATTTTTTTTAGAAGTAACCAATCAAACAGAGCCAATAATTACACCCCTAATTTGAAGTGATTGTAATGTAAAAGCAAATATCATCAGTCCTAAATCCTAATAATTGGAACTAGTAAGAAAATAAAATAAGCACTACTTAAACAATTAACCTAGTATTAAATAATCTAAGCCCACATGGAGCCACCCATTATGACCAGAAGTGTCCTGAGTTCTAGAACACCTCAGCACCCAGTATTGTCTTTATAGGAGTAGTTTTATAATTATTATGCAAATAGAAAAACTTAACAAGATCAATCGAATGGAAGCTGCCTTTCAATCCCCTGCTTAAAGTCAAAATTTTCTCCTTTCATTTTCCTCCTTCTAATAGTACTTCTACAACTGACTTTTCCACCATGTACTTCTCCATATTCTTTCTCCATTTCTCTCATATATAAATCTCCCTTAGTTTCATAACAGGTCCTAATTCTCCGGCCAGCTGAAATCCCATAAAAGCAAAGGGAAGAAATCATTTCTTGTATATGAACCATGGTTAGCTTTAACAGTCAAAATGGACTCATTTCTCTTCCCATTCTCCTTCTCCTGTTCGTATTATCATGTCAAATGGCAGCAGCACAACCATCAAATTCTTCTGGACCAGAGAATCAGTTCCGTTACCCAAGTGTCAGCCCAGCAATGGCTATTATCATAGTAGTTCTTATAGCTGCCTTGTTTTTCATTGCATTTTTCTCAATTTACGTACGCAACCGCAACTCCACTAACGGTAACACCATCCGTCAAACGTTGTCCATTCGACGCCGTGCAGCTGCTGCCACACGTGGACTTGATAATTCGGTACTTGAAACTTTCCCTACTTTTACTTACGCTGAAGTAAAAGATCATCATATTGGCAAAGGAGCATTAGAATGTGCTGTGTGTTTAAATGAATTTGAAGATGATGAAATGTTACGTTTGATACCTAAGTGTGATCATGTGTTTCACCCTGAATGTATTGATGCATGGCTCAAGTCCCATGTTACGTGCCCGGTTTGCCGTGCTGACCTTACTCCTAAACCTGATGAACCGGTGCCGGTTCAAGTTCTTGATCAGGCGAACCGTGAAGGGGGTGATCAACAAGGGACAGAGAATTTGCAGCAAAACAACAATGAAGTTTCAATACAAATAGAAGGTGATGAAACTTTGACGACAGTGCAAGAGGAAACCTCTAGTGCTAAACCGGAAGTAAAGCGAAATTTAAGTTTCAACGTGCCGAACCGGCCACCAAGATCTTTTTCTATAAAGAGACCAAAGATGTTTAGTAAATTCAGGTCACATTCAACTGGCCACTCGTTGGTGGTACCAGGGGAAAATTTGGACCGGTACACTCTTAGATTACCTGAGAGTGTTAGGAAAGAGGTGATGAACCGGGCTCTACTGAACCGGGCGAAGAGTTGTGCGGTTACACTACCAAGATTTGGTAGTACTAGAAGAGGGTACAGAACCGGAGAGGGAAGTAACATGGGTGCAAGTTCATTTAGGAGGATTGACCGGTTCGACCAAGAAGCAAAGTCGGACCGGTGGGTGTTTAAGATTGCTCCTCCATTCTTTACCAGAGGTCCGTCAATAAAGTCACCAAAAGTGCGTGATGATAACAGCGAGGCGTCCACGTCATACAACATGAAAATGGCAGTCAAAATGCCATCTTTTAATTGCTTGGAGCCAAAAGGTGATGAACCGGCTTTGTTAAAACATGACTCGGCTCGTCCACCGGTTTAAATAATTAAACCCGGATTGTGATGGCTGACTCGGTTAACTCCGGTTTAGAGAATAACTATCCTGGACCGTTTGAAGTTTGGCACGGTTTATTAATGCTTGACTTTAATTGCGTGGCGGAAAGAGGAAGGGTGGTCCATGCTTAGTTTGGCCAACCAACTTTGAATTTTGTGGCATTGACTTTATTGCAAAGTATCATGCCCAAATGCTAAAGTTGAACTTCAATATTTTCGACTTCTAGAACATATTCTTTTAAATCTTGATTAATTTTAATTTATGAACAAATAAATTTCAACTTTGGGTTTTTTGGGGGTGGGAAGGTTCTTGATTTGTGTTTATTTAGCTTGATGTCTTTGTAATTAAGACGCTTTCAATGATGTAATTATGTGTTTGGTCCTTGATTTCATTCTCCAATGCAATATCAAGGAAATAACGATGCCAAGTATAGACTCTATACTTTTTCTTTTATTTCTTTGGTCAAGATGATGGGGCTGAATGCTATTTTGATTTTCTTATTTGTAGTTAGGTAGACTAGTTCTATTCAAAGGTGATGGAATATCACTGGTTAATTTTAAACATATCAACAACCACACACTTTATTTAGTTTTGTCCGTCCGTACTTTTAACTCTCGATGTTAACAATCAAAGCTTTCGTGTTTACATAGAACAAGAAACATCACTAAGCCTTAATAATGTAATTTATTTCTATATTAACCTTTACAACTAAGCTAGCGTTTGGACATAGATTTTCAAATATTTTTTGGGAAACACTTTTTGGGTGAAGTTTGATATGAAAATGAAAAAGTGTTTGGACATACTTTTTGGGAACAAATTTTTTTTCTCAAAAGAGCCTTTGAGCTCTTATGAAAATGAAATTTGATGTGTAAATGTTAGTTTTTGGCCCAAAAACAGCTCAAGCCCACTTTTTGAGTTTTTAGTACAAGTTTTGCTAAAAAAGCATAAACAAACACTTTTTGACCCAAAAATCCCTCCAAAAACTATGTCCAAACGGGAGCTAAGTTTCCTTATACACTTGTTTACTAGAATCGAAATCTTATTTTGTTAACAATAAGATGGTGGAGTTAATATAAGGATCTAGTTCTGTAAAGGCTCTTCATGTCAGTTTGTACTGGATGAGGAATTATAAATAAGAAAAATAATAATTTGGGGGAGGAAGCCGGGAGGAGGTGGTAACATAATCAACCAATAATTTAAGTAGAAAACTTAAAATTAAACGGTAATTTAGATTTTTTTAATTATTATCTCATTTTAAAAATAAGGAATCAGCAAAGCAAATGAAAAATAGACTCTATAGTTTTTCTTATATATCCTTGGTCAAGAAGATGGGGCTGATCTTGATTTCTTATTTGCTTTTAGGTAGACTATTTCTAATCCAACGGTGATGGAATAGTAAAATATGACATGCATTTTAAATAATATCCGTCACCACACACCTTATTTACAAATTTGACCCTTCAATTCGAATGCATATTTCTTCATTTCAATTTTCAACAGTCCAATGTTCAGTGGAGTTGAGATAAGGATCTATTCGGGTCCATTGCAATTACAAGAGCTGCCAAAATCTCAAAAATTTAGAAATGCAGTACTACCTTGGATTTTGGACGGCTAACATATGTATATCATTCTCTCTCTTCTACGAATGCAGCCTCTTTGAGGAAACAAAGAGTAGAGTAGTTGTCTCATTAATATCGTCCATTATAAGGAAATGTCTTCGTGTGACATATAGGTTATGAATTCAAACACTGAAAACAGTCACTAATACTTGTATTAGGTTAGACTGAGTACATCACTTTCTTGGATGGAGTCCTTCCCCGAACCCTGCATGAATGCGGGCTGCTTTGTTCACTGGCTGCCCTTTCTTTTGTTATAGAGAGAAAGACTTGGTTTTGCAACAATCTAACATGGTCCAACAGTATGTTATCTATTTTACTAATTATATTTATATGTATTTCGTAGTGATCTACTAGTATATATTTACAATCGCAGCATAATAACGTGAGCAAGACTGTGAGTTTAGGAGGAAATGCACGATTTCAACAAGAAAAAATATGTGATTTCAACTGATTTAATTGCAATTAACATATCTTGAATTAGTTATCATTTTGTACTGTAGTATTTGTTTAGTAAGAACAAATGCACCTTATTTCTTGTTTATCTTTTATTAAAATCAAATCCAGAGGAAACTTCAAATAAATGATGAAGCAACAATATCAGTTGCATTCATAACAAGTAAAAACTAAATCGAAACTCATTTTTACTTCTATAATTAATACTACTATATTTGCATTTTTAATTAGAACAAAAGACAGAGACTATATATATATTCAAGCTGGAAATCTACATAGAGGAAAAGGAAAAGGAAAAAAAAAAAAAAAAAGCTCACTAAATCATGCACTCACGATCATATGAACATATGGAACTGTTGATAGCAGAAGCCTCAATCTTTCACTCTCATTAATTTATGAAGATAGCCTAGGTAAAATTGAAGCTGGAACAACTAGTGTTACGTGACAGTAAAGAAGAGCTGAAACCCAATCTTGATCTTGCAAGATCGAACTGAAGAAAGTTATCTTCCAATTGATAAACACCTATGACTATTGGATCTTTAGGTCTGATCAATCCTGCATCAACAAATCCCAAGCAAGAAACACCAGGCCTTGCTTGCACCATTGAATTTGTTCCTACTATGGTCCATGTGACGTTCTTGTTCTGCATGACAAGTTCAATATTTGGAATACTTGTATTTATTAAGTCATTGGATTTAAAGCATAGCCCGAATGGTGAAATTGGTGGTTTCACTTGAGTAACCCCAGAGAGTTGATCTGCGAAGAACTGAGTGAAGGCTTGGAAGATGTTACTTTCAAGAACTGTGTAAGGCGAAGTAGTACTTATCCTTGTGGCCCCAAAATTTTGAGTACTTGAAATCAAAGAGGTGTTAAGTGGAACAGGCTTGTTATTTACCCTAATCGATCTCACTAGGATGAAATATTCGCCCTGTGAACCAACGGTTATTGGTGTATAGTTCATATGTTGGGAAATATTGCTAAGGCCATGACTTCCAATGAATATTGCACCATTTTTCTTTGTGGAAGAGGGTAAGCACAAGGAAAATTGAGGAGGGAATCCGAAATAGGAAGCGAGTTGAATTGGGAGAGAGACTGAACCATGGCCTAAACCTGCTACTCCTTGAACATTTTTTGGCAAAGGCTCTTGTAGCAAAGATGAAGGTGAACATACAAAGAGGAAGCGACGAATAGTGACAAAAGGACCAAGATTTGACCCTAATGGCCTTGTGGACTGAATTGAGAAAGAATCCTGAGCTAATTCACCAATGGCATTGATCCGAGTAACAGGATTTGTAGTTATAACAGCACAAGTGTTGTTGTGACAGCCAGGTCTTGGTGTAGAAGAACATTTATGGCAGTAGTGAACCCCGGCCTGAGCACATTGAGTTGAGTGGCAAAAGGGGGTGTGGTAAGTTGATGAAAGATAGTTATTTTCACAATTCAGCCACAAGAAATTGCCATTTAGATCAATCAGCAGTGGCACAGATTGCTGAGTCCTGATGTTGGTAACATGAAGGCCAGTGGCAACATCTTTACGTACAGGCAAAAACAGCCCATTAGGCTTGAAGGGAGCACTAATAACTTCAGATTTACATACAAGAGCAATATTTATCAAAACCAGTAGTGTAAGAGCAAAGTTAAAGGTTGATGCCATTTGAGAGAGAAATTAAAACTTGTTATTATAATATGTGTCAATACTTAGCTGATGAATCATTATTCAGCATACGCTTTTATAGTGGTGGCAAAAGTTTTGTAATTTTACTAGGTTGTTACTTGGCTCTATCAAAAGCTAGGATAAATACAACCTTAGTTGCTGTCATTTTTCATGTGAGGTTTTCTCAATCATTTTGCTTTTTCACGGTTTTTAAGCATTCAATTCAATGGCGTTATACTTTCATGTCAGCAAACCCGCTTTACACATAAAATTTCAACAATCATCATCTGTATCTTTGGACAAAGAAAGAACAAGACAAAATGCTGTGATTTAATCCTTTAAGCCGCAGGACATTGGCAAATTGGAGATAAACTTCACTTTACCAGTTGGTGCTTCTCCACATTCCAAATACTACTAAAGATTATAGTACTATTTTGTAAAAATTGCAATCAAAATAACTAACCAGGCAAAAGCTCTTGTGCAACTACGATCTAATAGTTGTTGTAACTTACACTTTTAAGCTTCTAATTTATTATTAGGCATTACGTATTATTGACGAAATGGGTTTTACTTAAGTTAACTAAAATAAAAGAAAATGTACAAATGGATTGTAACTTTTTGTTGAACCTTAAAATTCATCTTCGATGAAGTTAAATGCACCGCCCCTTTGTTCAACTGTAGTTTTTGAATTTGGAGCGCATTTTTCTTTTAATATCTTTATGTAAATTTTTCATATGGAATTAATTAGTGATATTTATGAATATCATAATTTGTGGAGATATAATTTTTTAATTCATACTAAAGTTAGAGAGTATTACCATAATATATATATACATATAATTAAAGTTAAGATACTTGTTTAATAGAATTTAATCGAGATCTTTAAATATTAATTAGGTCAAGTGTCACTCCTATATACACACTTGGAGAAATGGAGAGAATAAGTAATCGAGAGGAATCTTATTGCAAAAGAATTTCAATGGTTTGGATTTATTTCATTACCCATGTCCTTAATCCTCATTAGTCATTCCTCTCTACTAGGATTAAGAAAAGGTTACGGAAAACTAACAACTGATGGTGGTACAATTTTGAGAAATCAACCTGAATAGTTGTTTCACCTATTTGTTTAAATAATTGGCCAATCTTTCAGTCCATAAGAAAGCAAAGGCTCAATTGTTAATTTGTTACCTCCTGTAGTAGATCCAAGTCATTCAATATTGATGAATCATGAGTAATTTTTTGTAGTCGCCGCACGTATAAAACTCTCTATTGTGTAGTGCCGGACAAAATGCAAGTACTAGGGTGGATCTAATTTCTTACGTCAAATTTTATAGAATTTCAAAAAGCATTGGTAAAACGGGGAAGGGCCAAAAATATCCTCGAACTATCGTTTTTGTCTCAAAAATACTCCTCGTCCACCTATTAGCTTCATCACTACCCTCACCGTTATTTGCAGGAGCAAAAATACCCCTCCTTTTGACGGGCCCGCCACGCTGGACCAAATAAATTACACGTGGAAAAAAAAATCCACCCAATTCAATCTACCCGACCCATTTTTATTAAACCCGACCCTTTTATATCTTCTGAGTAAAAATAACCAAAAAAATCCCTCCTAATTCATTTAACCTAGCCCTTTTTACCTGTCTCTCTCTCTCCCCATTATAATGACAGCCTAAATTCTATTCATGAATGAGATTTTAAGCTTCATTATTGCTAGATTCTACTCATGAATGAGATTTTAAGCTTTATTATTGCTAGTGTTTTGGACAATTTCAACATCTAACAATCATTGTCAACCAAATATCAGGTTAGTTTTTTTATGAATATGATTTTTAATTCTAGAGTTTGTAATTTTATGTAATATTTATCTCGCATGCATGTAATCTGTCATTGCAAGTAAGGTTTTAGTTTTGAAATTTGTTATCTTTCGACTTTCCATGATATCAAAATGATTTTTAATCAAAATATTCCAGTATTTTGAAATTTTTGGGTAGTTGTAAAAAATATATATATATATATTTCTATGCTTGTAATCTGTTCATGCAGAAAGTGGGACTTGACTGGAATACCTTGTCCCCACGCCATAAAAGCTCTTCTCCATAGAAAGATTGATCCAGTAAGTGAGATACTCCCTCCGTTCCACTTTAGATGAACCAATTTGACTTTGCACGGAGTTTAATAAAGAGAGAAGACTTTTGAAACTTGTGGTCTAAAATAAGTTGTAGATATTTGTGTGGCTACAAATCATCTAGGGATGCGTAAAAGTAAATATTTCTTTCCAAATTTAGAAAGAGATCATTCTTTTTGAAACAGCCTAAAAAGGAAATAGGTTCATCCTTTTTGAAACGGAGGGAGTACATCTTAATTTAAATACCAACTAATTACCATTAAATCATTCTTGCTGCTACAAATCCAAGGATGAGCTCCCATGACACGAACAAAATAGTCTTGATTTTTTGGATTTTCCTTTGCAATCAGTCCAGTTAATCTGGACGCGTCATGTGTCTAATTCAGTGTGTCTAGTAGCGTCTAGAGTAAGTCCTAGTGTGTCTAGAAGAGTCTAGTGTCTGTCTAAATGCGGTATTTCTAACTACCGCACGTTAGGAACTACACTGTCCTGATTCCTTTGTTCGGGGATATGTAGGTAACCTTGTTCTTGGTTAGAACCGAAAAGTCAAGGGCACGGTCACCATTGTGCAAGCTGTTGGCTAGAACCGAAAAGACAAAATTAGTTTTGGATTACGTCTTTGTCTGAAAATTCTTCCTGTTCTCGAACAAAGAGGGGCAGCTGTAATCACCTAATTTTGGCACCAAAAATAGAAAAATTACATAAAACAGTCGTGTTAATTATCGTGTGATTTTTGCTAAATTGTTACTCTTGATTTAACCATTTTAATTAATTAATTAGATGGAAGATGTCAAAAATTACCAAAAATAGGATTGTGAATTTTAGAGCTAGTATTTTAAGGATTTTTTGTCCAAAGGTGGTTTAATTTTAAATTTTAAGTTTTTGTAAAAATTGTGTTTAGTCAAACTAAAAGTACAAAGTGTGCATAAAAGATGAAATTTTTTACATGTGTTTGTTCCCCTTTTTGAAAAAGTAAAATTGATCACATGTGACCCTTGTACTTTTGCCCACCTACCCATCTTTTACTTTGTCTATTTAAAGAGAGTCTTTTCCTTCATTACACACCAACAATAACCTTAAACAAAAATTTTACTAGTTTCAACTTGAGAACTAGATCTAAAAAAAAAAAAAAAAAAAAGAGCAAACAAGAAAGAGCTAGAAGTTTGAAAAAAAAAAAAATACTAAGAGTTAGTAGAAAAAATAAAGTGAGAGAGTAACCAAAAAAAAATGAAACAAAAAAGTTGTGTTGAGTACAACTCTGGAGTTTAAAGAATAAGGGAAAAGAATTCAAGAAGTTGTCTGGTGCTTTGTCCGTGGGGTTACTGCTGTTGTTACGTTGCTCGATGCAGCGTGTTTGGGTTTGGCTATGTAGATTTTTCTTTTGGTGAACTCTAGGAGTTTTATCTACTAGCCCGTTGGTAAATACTTCTTTCATTCTTGTATTTTGTTAAAGCTTGATGTAACTTTGTATGGAGTTTGTTTAAGATGGACCATTGAAGTGGTTTTTGCTCATATATGTCTATATTATTTTTAATATAATCTTACTGCATATTTTGTTGGAAAAAGAGTAGTTAAATGTCTTTCTTTTTTTAATTTTTTTTTTTGCTTTCCTTGTTAATTTACACCTGCTGTAAAGAATAGAGAGAGGAAAAGAAAGAAAAAGATTTTTTTTTTTGTGAAATGTATTTGTAATATCATTCCTTTAGTCAATATGGAGATTTATCCATATCCGTCGACTTAATAACTTCCATTTCAACAACCATCTTCTTCAAGTTATCCCTTTCTTGGCTAACAACATTTAATGCAGATTTTAAATTGTTTATTACCTTGGCTGTGCATTGGAAATTCTTCATCTCGCCATTCCCAATAGCCACATGATGAGACCTAATCAGAGAAAAATTGTGTTAACATAACTTAAACATTTTGGAAAAATTCAAACCACATTAGTTTACTTACACCAGAACGTGGACATTTGTAAAATCTACGACCAGCATTGTATGGAGTCCACGCTGTGAAATGGCTCGCAATAATTCCACAATGACATCTACGACTCGTACCTTGACCACAGGATGAAGAGGAATTTTCGGACATTGTTACACTTAAAGATGAAAAATGTCTAAATTTTCAGCTATGAAAAACTACAATTGAAGCGAGAAGATGGAAAATTACAAAAACATATGAAGACAAGCCATTGCAGATTGGGAAGGAAGAAGAACATTAGGGCTTATATTGGATTTACCATGTTTTTCATAAATGAATTAAAAATATTGGGGCGGGTCGAATTTAAGGGTGTTATGTTGGTTGTTCCAAGTAGATATTTGATTTTCCACATGGACGAATCACAGATTGACGTGTAATTTATTTGGTCCAGCGTGGCGGGCCCATCAAAAGGAGGGGCATTTCTGCTCCTGCAAATAACGGTGAGGGTAGTGATGAGCTAATTGGTGGACGAGGAGTATTTTTTAGACAAAAACGATAGTTCGAGGATATTTTTGGCCCTTCGCCGTTGGTAAAATAACACTATGTATATATTTAACTCTTTTTATATATTTTTTATCCATTTTTTTAAAAATAATTTTAAATAAATATTTTACCCAATCCCTCTAACTTTTTGCAGCCAGTAGGATTTATTTGGTTCTCCTTCTTCTTATGTTCTTCGTCCCATATTCTAGGGTTTTCGGCCGCCGCAGCCCACCCCATCTCCACCAGCCAAATCCCTTCGCCGGTCATCCCTCCTGCCGGCGATAGAATTTCCTCTGCTATTGCTATCGCTCCTCCGCCACTGCTTCTCCTCTCAGCTGGTGCTGTTGCTCGATCCACCGATCTGCTTCGCTTCGGCGAGCATCTGTTGCAGCTCCTTCGCAGCAGATCTGCTGCTACTCCAGCGCTGCAAATCTGCTGCGACGGAGCTCCGATCCGGCGAAGTCGAGCTTTGACGGGCTGTAACCTCTTTTCTTTTTTGGATAATTGGATACATACAAATTTTGGTTTATTAAAATGTAAAAAAGTGTGTACACTAAAAATAACGGTAAACAATACATGTTTATATTGCGTATACCCAATAAATCTGACTGTATACACCATATTTTTGGATGTAATTATTTGACAATTTTTCAAAATCTAAATTTTAAATTCCAAAAACTGATAAATTAAAATAAGACTTCATCTTCCAAACTATTTTTCTAACTAAACTTTAAAAACTTATTTTTGTCATATGTCCAAATGACTACTCCATTAAACAAAAATATCAAATTGAATAAAAGGCAAGTGAATTAGAAAAGAATTGCAAGTCGAAGAAGCAAGTCATAACTCGAAACACTATTGAATTTAAACCCATTTCCAATGAAATCATAAATTGGGATTTGGGGTTCTCAATTATATACCCAAATTGAGTAAAAAGAAAAACCCCTTTTTCATTCAAGGAGTGGGAAAAAATGCATTCTTTCATGTACAGAGCCAACGCCTTGTTAACATTTGCCGTCACAATACTCGCTTTAATTTGTGCAATTGCTTCTTTCTCCGATTATTTCAATTTTCCCACTCCCACTGCTCAACTTCAAGTTACATTCTTATCCCTTTAACCATTTCCACTTTTTTTTTTTTTTATGTAATTTTGGATCTGAATTTTAATAGCTGATTTCTCATTTTTTATGTTTTTTTAAGGTGTTGAAAATAAATTGGTTCCAGAAGAAACCCGATGGAGACGACGAGGTAATTTTCTCTCTGTTTCAATTTATATGACACACTTTTCTTTTTAGTTGGTCGATAAGAGAATGACACAATTTTTAAACTCCGGGCCCAGTAAAACTAGGTCGTATAAATTGGGAAGGTGGGAGTAGGAAACCTTACTCTAAGTTTGTTCTCTTGGGTATTTTCAGTGTAATTAGAGTCTGATCTTTAAGCTTATGCATTATAAGTCTAAAATTAGTATGAACCTTGTTACAGGCTTACAGCGAAGAGTTTGTTGCAAACCGTAATTTTGTAATGTTATTGACCGAACCACATGTATTAGTATACTTCTTATTGTTTGAATTGCCAAGTTCTGCATTATTCGTCGTTTTGGTTCATTTGAAGTTGTTCTAGATTAGCTATACAGTTGATTTTGCTGACTGGACTTCGTACTAGGGTCATCAGGGCATGTTTTGCAAACCAAAATGTTATAGTTTGGGTCTTGTACCACGTTATCAAGACATATTGTTCAGTGGAAAATTGATGAAGATGACTAGTGATGACTATCTTTCTGGTTAATGCGTGATATCTTGAAGGCTAAGAAAATGGTTACCTTGTGTCGAATTCTTTGTTTTCACTGATTAATACTAATTTTCCTCTTCTAGCATTTAAAGTAATTTGCTTAGGACTTGTTTTAGCACAAGACTGAGGTTGCTTGCATTACATTTGGGTTTTCTCATCATTTATCGAGTATTCCTTTTCTGGATGTAATAATTCTGACTCACATTTGTTGGGTTGGCATTCTGATCAGTCACTTGATACTTCTAGGATACTGGGATCAATCTCTCTTTAAATAGTCGAATTACTGCATCGGAAAATGTTAAGCATTATTTGTTAGGGGAAGTGGCTATATCAGATATGTGTCTATCTTTGTTTTTTTGTTGATGTATGCATGGTATACCAGAAGAATATTGTAAAATTGATGTTCTGAAATTAATATATGAGATGTTTCTGCCCTGGCTAGCTGTTTATTTTTCTTTCTTGTTAGTTTTCACAAGCCTGGCTGTTATCATGTTCACCTTCCTAGATGATATAGTTGATTAGGCGGTTCTTGGCTTCATTGTTGCAACTGGAGCTTCATGCATATATTTTTGCAGGTCAGTTTGGCATTGAATATCTCTGCAGACTTGCAATCACTGTTCACGTGGAATACTAAGCAGGTTCTCGATCTACTCATTTTTCGAATAATGTTGATTCCTTACTGTTTATCCATAGTTCTTGAATTCTGCATTGTGTAGGATCTTTAGATGGTCTTTGCCTATTACATATGTATCTATTCCACTTCGCCTATTCCGTAGACATAATATCTGTATGGTTTTTTTTCATATGATAGTTGTATTATTATTCTTTTGGAGTCTCTAACAGCTTGAACATAGTACTTAGTATATTTGGGTCCAACTTTTGCTCAAGCATGTTTAAGAGGTGCTAAAAAGATTCAAATAACTTCTGGACTCTCGAGATCTGAAATGATTACTGAAAAAAAAATCTGAAATGATTTAATTTGGAAGTCTTTACATAGCCCCCCCAAAAAAAAAAAAAAAATCACCGCTGAATATGAAAAATATATCTCATTTCAATTTTGTAGGTTTTTGCATTTTTGGCAGCTGAGTATGAAACCCCCAAGAATGCTCTGAATCAGGTATTTTGCTGATTGAATTATAGCTATTTGTTTTCATGTTTTAATTAGCATGGAGACTGGAGAGTGAGTTTCAGCACTGTGTCCTGAGATTTCTTGGTTCACGTCTACCCCTAGGACACCAATAGGTTTTGCTCTTAGTATGTGCCAGCACATGCCTAGAAATGCAGCTTGTGATGATCTTCCCCTAGTGCATTTAACAGGGAAGAAAAGAAGTTGCTGACAAGAATCATTTGCACTGCTTGTTGGGAGACTTTCTTGAATATTGTTCTGTATTTTGTTCCTGACTGAATGAATCTCTCTTCATGTTACTGATCAGATAATTTTTTTTTTTTTTTGACAGATTTCTTTGTGGGATAGAATCATCCCCTCTAAGGAACATGCAAAATTTGGGATTCATGCAAAAAACAAGTATCGTTTTACTGATCAGGTTAATTTACAAAACCTCTTATTCTCCTCCCAAGTTTTTCTTGTTCTCCTGTGTTTTCACTAGTATGTCCTTTCCTTGTGCAGGGAAGCAATCTGCGGGGTAAAGATTTTAACCTAACATTGCACTGGCATGTTATGCCGAAGACTGGTAAGATGTCAGCTGGCAAACTCGTGATGACTGGCTACCGCTTGCCCGAGACATACAGATGAGGATGCTTTTCTCTAGGGTACCTGTAACTTTTAGCATCCCCTGATTCAAGGGGAGAAATGCGTTCAAAATATGATGATGAGACAAACTAGATAATGTTCTTCAGGATTATGTTACAGAATGATAATTATTGGCCTCAGAATTAGAAAATGGAATTTCGATTTTCAGTACTCCCACTTTCTCTTTTATTGATTGTTTTGCTTGACAAAAACCAATAGTATTTCTTTTATCTCCTCTCTGTTGCGGAGACCCTTAATTTTGCAGGGAACAAATATAAGGTTTAGTCTGATAGTGCATTAAAACAGCAGGCCGGACGGATGAAATTGTTGTTGTCTTGTAGTCCATCCATAAACTCTGGGGAGAAAAAAAAATTCAAATGAACATTGGAGATCAGTATGAATCTGATCAATGTATTGTTTGAATCCTATCGCAACATGTAAATTTTAAATTGGAAAGCCCCTAACAACGAAGGCAACAAATAATGCCTCCAGCCAAATATACTACCACTAAACAAACAAGTAGCTTCACTAACAAAGCTTCCTGCAGCTGTATTCGTAGTTAAAATTACAACAGTCCAGTCGCCCTTATCTCCAATTGCTGCTGCCAGATACTTAGAGTTGTTGAGGTATTTGGCATTTTGTGACTGAGTATAGTTTGTAAGCACGAAAGAGTCGATGCGATCCGGGACACACACGGGAAGTACTACACCTTCTGTCGTCGTGTTGATGTCAATGTCACACTTGTCCAGTAGTTTGGGGTATTTTGTAAACTCCGGTGCTGGAGGTGGTGTCCTGCCTCCGCTAGGGCATGGCAGATCTTCCATCTTACCTGCGATTTCTTCTGCTAGGCAATCTGCTTTGTCATGCTTTGCCAAAATAGGCAGGTTGTGAGATTGCCTGTATCTATTGATCGCCTCAAGAAGATCATCGTCTCCATCTGTATGTTGAAAATATAGTCAAATTGCCAAATATCAAGACCAAGGACCTCAACCTAGCCAGTTGTATTAGCTAGGTACCATTGGCAACTGCATTTTATTAATTTTGAGTTTGTCAGATTTCCTCGCCAATTGAACCCTTGGTAGTTAAAAGTATTATAGTGAAATAGGAAAAAGAAAAAAACATTACTTTGAGGGAAATTTGTAACAAATAAATAGAAAGGGAGAAAGAACAAAAGGAGAGAATGGGAGAGAGAGTTACCTTGGCAGTTCACAGGAACCAAAACCAAGAGAAGTCTGAGCAGAAACAAAAACATGTAGTAGTATGGAACATGTAAATGCATAGTGCTTGTGTGTTTCAGCTATACCTGGAAAATTCTACAGCAAATGACAGAATGTATAAACATATTACTAATCAATTAATTACATATACGCACAAAAACACACAGATTGATAAGTGATTCAAAAGAAATTGATACCTTGGCTGGAAAGTAGCTAGGTCCGAAATGGTGACAAAAAGTGTTTAAAAAATCAAAATAGTACTGATGTGTAATTGGCCCCTTCATGACTAAGTCGTTGTCTTCACATGAACCAAATATTGATCCTTTATTTATGCCACAATCTTTGCTTAACAAACTATTCATGTCCAAATTTAGTTGTTGACCTAGGTACTCCAGAAATCCTTTGGGCAATGCTGGTACTTAATTATCCGCTGTACATCATTATTGTTACAAAAATTTCACACAAGTACAGTACCAACAATTAAACGTACAATGATTTATTAAAATTGTATGCATATATATTTGAAATTCAAAAAATTTCCATGGCAAGGCGTAAAAATGAGTATTCTTTTCACGTGCGATATCATAATAAACTGTAAAAAATCAATACAGTAATGGATTTGTTGGTACAATTCATCAAGAAGATTTGGATTGTGCAGTAAAATTGATTTTCTGTGTTATTCCACGGATGGTTACTTAACTTTTTTTTTTTCCCAACTATGATTTTTTTTTTTGGATCGATGTTTATTGAGTTGCCACTGGTTTCCCGGCCTGCACTGCACACAGAATGTTTAAGGCATGCATATAGGACATTCATAATCCTTTTCTCCTTTTGGAGGTTTTTCTTGTCAAATCTGACATGGTCGTCTTTTGGAATTGCACCTTGTAAAACCGAACCCACTCACACGAGGAAAATAATATTTGGGTGAAAACTCTTGCTTTCATTGATGGGGGAGTACCCTATTTATACAAAAGAAACCTAGAGAAAACCTAACCCTAAACCTAACTTAGGGACCAAGTAAACCTAACGGGCTTGGCCCACTATACAATTTACATAACTAATCTATTTATCATAATCTATTTACCATAATCTATTTACAATACCCCCCCTCAAGTTGGAGCGTGAGGGTTCCTTATGCCCAACTTGTTAAGGAAGAATTCGAACTGGGCGCGTCCCAGCGCCTTCGTAAAAATATCAGCAAGTTGCGTGGTCGTAGGCACATAGCTGGGACGAATGACTCCTCCGATGATTTCATTCCGAACAAAATGACAGTCGACTTCGATATGTTTAGTGCGTTCGTGAAAGACTGGATTCCGAGCAATATGTAACGCAGCTTGACTGTCACACTTCAAATTTATCGGAGAGTCGTGATCAATTCCAAGGTTCCATAAAATCCCTTTCAACCACTTCAATTCACACACAGTCATCGCCATCGACCTATATTCTGCCTCAGCGGAGGACCTCGACACGATCTGTTGCTTCTTCGTTCTCCAAGATATCGGTGAGTCCCCTAACGACACATACCAACCTGTTAACGATCGACGTGTCAACGGACAGCCTGCCCAATCAGAGTCACACCACCCGTGCAATCTCAGATCACACTGAGAATGAAATACAATGCCTTGTCCCGGACAGCCTTTCAAATATCGAACAACCCTGAGTGCCGATTCCATATGCTCAATCCGGGGACTCTGCATGAATTGCGACAACACATGCACACTATAGGACAAATCCGGTCGTGTAAAACACAAGTAAATCAATCTTCCAACCAGTCGCCGATAGCGTTCAGGATCTTTGATAAAACGACCAGTCGCAAGTGCCAAGCGATGGTTTTGTTCTATCGGTGTACCAACCGGTTTTGCCCCCAACAAGCCTGTTTCCTATATGATATCCAATGCATACTTCCTCTGACACAGGAAGATTCCTTTCGGAGCCCTTGCCACTTCAACACCCAAGAAGTATTTCAAGGCACCTAAATCCTTCATATGGAAACATTTCGAGAGATATAACTTAAAAATTCGAATTGCCTTCGAATCATTACCAGATATAATCAGATCATCCACATAAACAAGCACATTTAAATGCACATTTTCCTTCTTCATCGTAAATAATGAGTAATCCGAATATGATTGTCGAAACCCATATTGCTTAAGTGCAGCAGACAACTTCGCTAACCAACATCGGGGAGCTTGTTTTAATCCATACAATGATTTTCGAAGGCGACACACAGCTCCTTTCCCCGTCATGCGATGTCCCGGAGGCAATTTCATATATACTTCCTCGTGAAGATCACCATGCAAAAATGCATTGTGCACATCCATCTGATGCAATTCCCAATTTTTGGCAGCTGCTACGGCCAGAAAAACTCGGACAGTCACCATCTTTGCAACCAGTGCAAATGTCTCCGTATAATCAACCCCTTCGATTTGGTGATTTCCAAAAATCACCAATCTTGCTTTGTACCTTTCAATAGTTCCATCCGAGTTGTACATTATCTTGTATACCCATCGACATCCGAGGGCCTTCTTCCCGGTAGGCAAACGAACTATCTCCCAGGTTCTGTTCGCTTCCAATGCCTTCAATTCTTCCCCCATGGCTGTTCTCCATTTGTCACTTTTTACCGCCTCCGAATAGGAGGTAGGCTCATGTCCTTGCGTTATAGCTGCAAGAAAACTCACATGTTTCGAAGAAAAATTATCACAATTGACATAGTGTGCTAGAGGATAGGGCTTACCAGAGGGTTGTTGAGAAACAGATGAACAAGCAGACTTTCGAACACAGGACGATACCCGGTGACTCATCTTTTGGACCGTATTAGTAACAAAGTCTCTCAGCAAGATATTCTCTTTCTTAGTTCGTTTTCCCCGACCCAACTCTTCGGGTTCAACTTCGGGAACAACCTCAGGTTCAGCTTCCGGAGTCACCACTTCGGGTTCAATCACCGGAGTCACGACTTCGGGTTCAACACCCCCCTTCCTAGCACACTCTCCTCTTCCTCCTCCAATGCAACGGTGACAGAAGCCGTATCTTGTGTCCGTTTTTCGGCATCAGTCTCCTTGGAGGCGAATGGAAATTCCTTTTCATAAAACACCACATCCCTCGAGAACACAAACTCCTTTGTCTCCAAATCATACATTTTCCACGCTTTCTTCCCATTTGGATAACCCAAAAACACACATCGACGACTCCTACTTTCAAACATGTCACTTGTTCGTCCTTGATTGCGAGCATAACATAAGCAACCGAACACCCTCAAATGATCATAATTCGGTGTTACACCCATCAAGATATCGTAAGGTGTCTTCCCATTCAACAACTTAGTGGGTGTCCGGTTAATCAAATAACATGCCGTCATCACACATTCTCCCCAGAAGTCAATCGGTAAATTAGCTTGAAAACGTAGCGCCCGTGCCACGTTTAAGATATGTCTATGTTTCCGTTCAACTCTACCGTTTTGCTGGGGTGTCCCCACACACGAAGTTTGGAACAAGATCCCTTGTTCGAGAAAATACCCTTTCAGACTTACAAATTCGGTTCCATTATCACTCCGAACGCACTTAACCCGTTTATTGAATTGTCTCTCCACCATTGCAAAGAAACCCTTCAATTTTTGTCCGACCTCTTTCTTATCAACTAACAGGAACACCCATACTCCTCGTGAACAATCATCAACAACAGTCAAAAAATATGATGCACCACACGAAGACTCAGTTCTATAAGGACCCCACAAGTCACAGTGAACTAAATCAAAGGGTTCAGCAGCTTTATTATTACTCGAAGGAAATACATTTTTAGTTTGTTTTGCCCTAAGGCATACATCACATGCTTTTTCTTCTAAGCTACCTTTCCCGCTATCTTCTAAGACTGAAAGAGATTTTGTCACTTGCATCGAAGGATGTCCCAACCTTTGATGCCATAAGTCTACCACATCAACCTTCACAGCTTTCACCACGGGTATCGTCCGAAAGTAGTAGAGTCCGTTCTTTTGTTCACCCGCTCCAATCAACTTCCCCGTAGCCCGGTCCTGCATAACACACAAATCATTAGTGAAATTTACATTGCAACCAACTTGATTAATTAATTGAGACACAGAAATCAAGTTGCAAGTCATTTCGGGCACATATAACACTCCGTGAAGAACCATGTCTTCGTTAAATCTGATGGATCCTTCCTGAGTCGCCATCGTACTGCTTCCGTTCGGTAAACCTACCGGACACTTTGGTATTGTTCGTAAATTCTCCAAAATACTTATCTGACCGGTCATGTGATTTGACGCCCCCGTGTCAATAATCCACGAAGGATGAGTTTTCTTACCGATCGATGGTTCACTTGTGCTTGCCTTCTCCTTTTTCAGCAAATCGAACAGCATCTGCAACTGATCACCTGTTATTCCGGACAGGTTAGTCTGTCCGGGCACACTCATGTGTCCGTTTTCTCCATTCTCGAGCTCAGCTTGAGCAGCATTTGCTCGATTATTGCCATGTCCCCGACCAGCATTTGAACCAAACGGTTGATGTCCACGACCTCTTCCACCTTTGTTACCTTCAGCTCTTCCTCTACCACGTCCTCCATTCGAAGTGCCTTGCTTCGGATAATGCACCCACCCCTCCGGATAGCCAATGACTTCATAGCAGCGTTCTGGAGGATGTCCTCCTCGATCACACAAGTGACACTCCTTATAGCCTGTCTTCGGCGGTTGTGATCGTTGTGCAGCAAACGCCGTCACCTCCCCTCGTTCTTCCTGAGTTCGTGCCATCCCTTTGACCCGTTCATCTTGGATTACCTTTTGGTAGACTTGATTCATCGATGGCAACGGCTCCTGAGCCAAGAGATTGGAACGGACAGTTCCATAAAGACTTTCATCCAGGCCCATAAGGAATAAGTGAACCCTATCTTCTTCCCTTTTCTTCTCCAGTGCAACCGTTAGATTGCAAGTGCAGTTTCCACACGAGCAAGTTGGAAACTTATCACAATTTCCTAGTTCTTCCCACAACATAGCCAGTTTTCCATAGTAAGCAGCAACAATTAATCCCTTTTGCTTACAACCGGCCAAAGCCGCTTTTAATTCCTGAATCCGAGGTCCGTTTCCCACGGAGAAACGTTCTCGAATACTCTCCCACAGATCTTTCGCTACTTCCATGTGCGATATGGTGGTCCGAAGAGTAGGCTCGATCGAATTCCTAATCCATGACACTAGAAGAGAATTGATAGTCCACCAATCCTCATAATCAATCGACTTTTCATCGGGCATCTTGATCGATCCGTCAACAAAACCAAACTTCTTCCTTGCACGCAGCGCCGTTCTAACCGACCGCGCCCATTCCTCATAGTTTTCACTGGTCAACTGTACCTGTGTGATAATCAAACCAGGATTATCATTCGAAGTGACATCGTATGGAGAGATTGTCTTCCGTACGGCTGCAACATCACCTTTTGGAGCCTCCATTACTTTTCTACTTGAAGAGTTTCACGATGGCTCTGATACCATGTAAAACCGAACCCACTCACACGAGGGAAATAATATTTGGGTGAAAACTCTTGCTTTCATTGATGGGGGGAGTCCCCTATTTATACAAAAGAAACCTAGAGAAAACCTAACCCTAGACCTAACTTAGGGACCAAGTAAACCTAACGGGCTTGGCCCACTATACAATTTACATAACTAATCTATTTACCATAATCTATTTACCATAATCTATTTACAATAGTTTTCTACGAAATATATATGTAATTTGCTCCCACTTATGGCAACGACGACGACGACAACAACAACAACAACAAGAAACTATGCCATTCGTTTACTTCCATTTACCAGACTAGATATATTTACAATTTTGTATTACTATTATTTCAATTGAGCAGAAAGAAAACGCAAAAATAATAAAAGAAAAATAGATACGTTAAACACAGGGAAAGGAAGTAATTCCCAAGTGTCAATGAGTGAAAGATTACAGATAAGGCATACTTGAACCACAAAATATTATTGTCCTCAAGTCTGGTTATCGGTTACAAATGTAGGAGAAAACAGACACAGAAAAGACTAAAGCTATAAAAGGAAAATGAAGCAGTTTGAGGCCATTATACAAGCAGATTAACAATGTTTCACCACCCCTTGCACAACATCGATCTCTAGTTATATCCTTCATGATGCAAGGGGGGTGAAGCATCTTTGTCGATTGTGCCATTCCGTTACTTCTAATATCTAAAGCCTACCATTTATATTTACACCACCCATACGGTTTGACAGCTTATAGCAAGTCATTACTCTTTTTTCAGGGTAACTATAAGACTAGATTTGAAGAACTAACATAAGCCAAACTAAACTTCTTTTGGCGAACAAAAAATTAAAACTCAAAAGCTTTTGGCCTGATGATCACCACTTTTCTCAATGAGTTCTTTGGCCTGCAGTCAACGATTGTGCAAGGGATCTGCACCAGATGGTACTTCCCTATTGACATATGCAACAAATCTTTCATTATAAGGACTGCTAGTACTACTCAAACTCGTAGGACGTCGTGCTTCTTTCATCTTATCATGCAGGTCTCTAGCTCCCAAAACTTCTTTTATCACAGCAGAAAAGCTCAGAAAGATCAAGAAAATACACCAACCTAGACTTCTTTTGGTGAACATGGAGTATAAATTTAAGGTGGTAAGCTAGATAGTACTCAACTTTTTCTAGCTAACACAACCCTCTTTTTTTCTTCTCATGTGTGTCTGCATTTGTAAAAGAAAAAGGCTTTTGAACTGTAGGGATGGTTTTGTCTTTTAAAAGAACTAAGCAATTCTTGGAGAAGCACGGAAGAATATGAAATTAATTACTATGAATAATGACAAAAGACTGTACAATCAAACAGTCATTAGCCAGGGTTATAAAATCTTTAGAAATTTCTACCAATAGGCTTTTTGCAGGCCTTTGTTAAGAACCGAATGCCTCAAAATCAGGATCTAACCTTTGACTCTAGCTTAGGCTGTTTCTGCTCTTTTTGTGACTTTCATTTCTTTGCTTCCTTAAGTTTGAAACTGTTAAGTGTGCAATGTGTGCAATTATCAAGGGACAGTACAAGTTGTTTACTTGTTTAACTTATTCTATTGATAGTAACCTAGTAAGTACTAATTGTTTAATCCACTGCATGCTTTGTTCCAGAGTCTGAGGTTCTTGCTACTTGAAGAAAGAACACATTTTTCATAAAAGCATCTTTGTCTTTTGTTTTGTTTTGTTTAGTATTAGTTGTATCACTATATTTTATCCTATGTTTTGTTTCTTCCTTTGTTCTTACGTTACATTAGCTCCATTGAAAGTAGAGAGCTTGGACTTGATTAACTATTAGTTAGAGCTCTAGATGGAAAATCATCATCTCATTTCCAATAATCACAAGATTTATCCTAAACAAATTAAAGTATTAATGCAAGAGTATTGGAGACACTGAAACATAGAGGCGGGAATTGATCAATAAATCAAAAGGAGTGAAGGTTTTGAGTTATGTTAGACAAATTATAAAAGACACAAATTTGGTGGAAGTTTAAATAGTAAATTTTTTTGAGGGAACTAGAACAAATGGATATAAGGAAATAAATATAGAATTTCAACGGGAAACAGAGCAAATTTATGCCAATTGGAGCTGGAGATGGGATCATCATTAGACATCAGACCATTGTAATCTGTTCGTAAGAGCTTTTGAAGGTTCTCATTACTCGTCAGTCGGAACAGTACTAACCTCACTAGGAAGAATTATTAGTACATATTTATTGAGAGCTTTTGAAAATTTTTGGTTCACTCGTTTGAGCTTACTTTTATGCAAGCAATTGATGATTGAGCTAACTTCAATTTTGGTGGTATCTGGGAGTTAATTCCTAAAATGATCACTGAACAACTGCAAATGATCTAAATTTTTTTTTAGACAAAAATATCATTTAACTTATCTAAAGTATTTTTACAAATCAACCTCCAGAAAAGTGTGTTAAAGTTCACCTGGATAAGTTGAATATTTTGTCCCAAACAAAGCAAAAAGTGATTTTTCTAGATCATTTGTATTAGTTCAGTGACCACTTTAGGAATAAAGTGACCTACATACTACACGACCCAAAATCCGACCCTAACAGTTGAAATGCTAACTAAAATTTTAGATGCCTACCAAAATTTAAATTGTTTTGTATTGAAATTTATTTTTTGTTGAATATGTAGAAAACTTATTTAGGCACAATATGTTGTTCATTTTTTGCTGATAATGGTGCTCCCAATGTTTGTGGGATATTTCGACAAGTTTTTATTTGTTAGAAAGTTTTAACATTAATCTTTCTTGCTTATAAGAATTGGTTCTTGAATTAGTACAATCTTCAAAGAATCGATGCTTCGAACTAACCATTCTTTCGTTTGTTATTTTAATTAAGCTTTTCATTGTTATTTCCCTTTGGATCATATAAAATATGATAAGGGCATAAATACTTCTTCATCCCTTGTTATATATTCTAATTTATCAAATCTAGTAGTCTTGCGCTAAAATAATCTTTAATAGATGGTTGTCTTTTAAAAAGACCGGAGTTGGATGTTGAGTTTTGGGTCGGATAGTACGTAGGTCTCTCATAAATAAATAAATTGTGGGTTTTATTTTAAAAAAAAATTAAAATGGTTGTTGAGTATGCTTTTAATAAAAAGTACAAAAATAAAATGTCATTTCAATATTTTTCAGTAAGCACTTTTTGAGAGATTGACTTTTAAAGTTAATTTGGATGAGTTAAATGACTATTTTAGGAATAAACTCTGATATCTTGTTATGATATTTATAAGTTTCGACGGATCGAGAAAACATATGTGTTTGTTAAGGGGTAAATGCACGTGTAGCCTACTCAGGACGCTCAATTATAGGAGTCTATGCAAGAGCAGGGCTATTCAGACCAAAATTGCTTATCATCAAATTGTTGAGTTGAAATTCATTCTACATTAACCAAACCTTAGCCCTTTTTGGTATGAAATTCAAATCTGATTTTCTTTTCATTTTGCTCAACTTTAAACTAATTGGACCCAACTTCATTATTTTACTGACCCATTTTTAAATTAAAAATCTAAGTTGAGTGAACTTAATACCATAATATGATGTTAAAACATAATTTCAGCCCTTATAATTTGAAAATTGAGTGATTACAACAACAACAATACAAACTAAGTGACCACACTCGTAAATAATTTTTAAAAAGTAACTACTAAAATAAGGCCTCATTTGTCCATGATATTTGGTTGTAGTATTTGAAGTAAAAAATTTGAAATACATATTGTTTGTACAATTTGGCGCAAATTTGACAAAACATGAAATCACAAATTTCAAATTCCAAGTCTTGCATAAAAGCTTAATTTGACCCAAATTGTGACAGTTCTACCAAATTTTGTATAACTCATATTTTAATGTTTTTCAAATCATAAGTAAAAATTGTTTCTAAATTTTATATCCAAACACAGTTTCATTTTCAAATCAAACTTTACACCCAAATCAAATATTTCAAATAAAATTTGAAAATCTATGTCCAAACGCTAGCTAAATGTCATGGGCAAAACCGGATGTCAGGTGATTAGTTTTTAAACGTTGTTGGTGAAAAGGTTTTGTGAAAGCAAATAAGCACTTGGTTGCTATCTCGGGCTGGTTATGAGTGGGCTTCTGGTTTTGGTGGCTGATGGGCCTTTTTGCAAAACTATGACACGCGAAGCAATGGTTTGCCTTTTTGCCTGCGCTAAGAAATAGTTTGCAAAAATGACCCCGTTAAAATATAATGAAAAAAATCTGGGGCCAAGACTTCCCGTTATACTTTTCCGCTTTTCAATACTTATCCCTTCAAGTATTGGCAATAGGCAATACTTGCCGCACTTGGCCGTAAGCCTTGACAATTGCCAAGACTTTCCATTGACCCTTGCTCGATTTTCCAACACTTGCACGACAAGTATTGGCAATAGGCAACACTTGCTGCACTGAGTCGTAAGTCTTGGCAATTGTCAAAACTTGTCTCTTCCAGTTTTTCCTGCATTCTCTCCATATAACTTGAAGTATTGGCGAAACAACACTTGCCCTTGAAGCCAAATTGCCAAGACTTACAACTTTTTTTGCCTTGAAGTCTTGGCTTGCGGATTAAATAAGAGCATTTTGCTAAAACATTTCTTAACGTGGGTAATTTTATAAAACCACTTCTTATGGAGGGTATACGATGAAAATTTTTGGTGGCTGATGAGCCTCTTATTAATTCCACCAGGACAAATTACATAAATATTCAATTCTAGTCTCAAAATTACATAAAATACCAATATTATATAATTTATTAAATATTGCAATACTTTTTATTACCTTAAATATACATGTTTCAACAAACACATACTAATTAAGGTTTCATCTAATTCTCTAACTTCTCCAGGCATCACTACCCTATGCTACTAATGCCACCACTCACCATAGCCGGACAGCTGCCACCACCCAATTTTTTTTAAAAGTATTTTGGTCCTGGTGCTAGTAAGATCTAGTAATTGACAGGAGCTTTTCGCGACGACGGCCAAAAAAAGACTTCTTTACGAGAGTTAAAACTGTGACGGGGCACAAGCAATGCCCTATAATGTAAAGAGATTTTTAAAGTATGTACCGTTAAAATCAAAAGTATTTATAAGTCATACCCATTAAAAATTACACTACTATAAAATTAAAACTATTTACCCAACATAGCCATTTATTACTGTATACATTTGTTATACCTTATGATCGTATAGCTTTATGATATACTGTATAAACTATGATATGTAAGTCTGGATGGGTAGTGTAGGTAAATAATTTATGGATAAAACTGGTAAATATGAAACTTATGGGTAGGGCCGAGTAAATATTTTGATTTCTATGGATAATTTCGTAAACTTTAATGTAAATCACCCACCATTTTCTAGAAAATTTTTCTCAGTAGCCTTGGTGCACGCCAAGGTTAATTTTTTAGCCCTATAGATAATGTTTATTTTTGAGCATCTTGTGGTGAGCTTTAAGGACACGACGACACGTTATAGATATTTTGAACTTAATTCCTAGCGATCTGCAAAGGGAATGCTCATAGTTATTGCGATGAGAGCTTAAAAGTTAACTAGTTCTATATTTAGGCCAAAAGTGTAATAGTGGCGCGGAAGTTTCCTATTTCTGTAAATATTCCTGCATTTTCTGTTTTAAAATCACTTCAGAATTCAGTGACCAACGAGTTGAGTATGGATCCTCCATGAATATTGATTTTTGAGTATATACTGTAATGTCTTCGGTAAACTTAGGTCTCTTGTAAAGTAAAGTAAGCTGTAATTTAAAGAAGAATTTAGTACCTCTCTAAGGTCACTGAGTTACATGATAGTAGCATCATTATCAATTAACAATGTTCCCTTAAGTACGATTTCTTTCTGCTTTTGCACGAATGAGATACGAGATGAAAAACTAAAAGATTTGCCACTTGAAGAAGTGCACGTCGATACGATCAGAAGATATGAAATATGACTTATTCAAACGTGAAAGTAGTAACTTTCCTAAACAAAGAACCATCCGAGAAATAAAGAAACCATACTTTTAGAAGATTTTTCGAAATTTAAAGCAAGTGTATCATAAGCTGACAAGCTAATGATAGTAGTCTACGCCATTAGAAATTCAAACTACGAGTATATATTACTCAGTCAATTTGTTAAGAAATGATACAAAAGTTGAGCAAGACTAAATATATATCCCAAACACGTCAGAATTTTTAATCTTAATCGTAACACCACATGCACCCCTCTTGGATTATATAATTTTATTTATGCTATGTATTATATGTACTACATGTACATCGAGTACTTTTTTTCTTTAGACCGCGTTAAAATACCAGGCGGCTAAACTTAAAGGAGCAGTTCAAAAGGAAAAAGTCTGCTAATCTGACATTCTCCAAAAGAGAATTCAGCGGAAATTCATAGAAAATTGGCATTACAAGTTTGCTAGTGGGGCACAATAGAACAAGGGCTGCTCGAATAAATTAATTAGTAACATACTGAATTAGGGTCTCCCTCCAGTTGCTACTTGCTCATCATTTACCACAAGAAAAGAGAAATATTAGTAAAAGGAAGAATAGTTTTAAAATGTAAGAAAAAATATTAATGAAACTCTCGACTCATTTAAACTTTGAAACATGATAACAAGGTACTATCCGCTTTGGGCCTAGACCCGCACGGCTTTAAAATGCATCATTAGGGTCTAAGACCAGTTAACTTATATACCTAGCATCTCTTCTGTGTTATGCCGATGTGGAACACTTGACCTTTAGCTGGGTTGTTATCCAAGGTAATATTACAAGAACAATGTAATTGTGGCTGATAGAATGATCACATTGCTGTAAGTATCAATAGCTTCGACTAAAATCTCCCTCTAAATAAGTTTGTGTAAACTGAATTGACTCTCGTGATGACGAGCGCCAAAAAGGAATGAATTAACCAAGTTAATTACGTTGTTTAACTCAAATTTAGAAACGTCGCAATCCATGACCTGCCTAATCTATTCTAAGATCATACTCTAATAAAGACTAGAGACGTGGAATATAGATTCGGGTTTCTTTTATATTGTTAATTTATTTTTCCAAGAAACAGTTGCTGGCTATAAATACTAGACTCGTTATCGTTGGAGCTTCACAACCAAACTTATCTTCTTAATTAATATTTTCTCTTTGAAAAATTCAAAAGTTATCAAATTTTTTTCTCTATTTCCTGCTGAGATCGTGTCATCATGTTGCTGGACAAAATTAAGGATGCAATTACAGGGAAAAATGATGATGGAAAGAAGGTGAAAGGAACTGTGGTGTTGATGAAGAAAAATGCTTTGGACTTTAATGATGTCAATGCATCTTTTCTTGATGGTGTTCTTGAATTCCTTGGCCAGAGGGTCTCTTTGCAGTTGATTAGCTCTGTTCATGGTGATCCTGGTGAGTTTCTAGCTCTTCCTATGGAAGCTTTTAAGTTGATTATCTTGAAGTCCCAACCCATCAAAATGTAGAGTAGGATTTACATTGTGTAATGGGGTTCACGTAAACGCATGCTACATCATTATTAGGCAGAGCTACTTCACTTTCTTGATCCTCGACAACTTATACATGAAGTTCATTGCATGAGTTCAACAAAAAATCAATAATGCAGGCTGTTGTGTTCAAATCTTGTGTTGAGCAAATAAAATCAACACATTTTTCTGATCAAATTGGTAGAGATATTACTCTTTCGGTTCATTATGTATCTTGAAAAAAAGTAAGGACGACTTTGAAAATTACCACAGCTAGAGTCATCTTGTACTACAAGTTTGCAACTTGGTCAAGGATGACTCTAGTCGTGGCTGATGTGTAAAACACAAATGCCGAATTTTGAGAAATAGTGACCACAAGAGTAATTTTTCTCACATTAGCAATTTGCAGTAATAGTATAATTGACTCTACTTGTGGCTATTATACAAAAAAAAAAAAAAAAACAAGAATCGACGTTTGTGTTAACGAACAAAAGAAGAATCTGATACTTTGTTCTATGGTTAATTTCTTTAGAACCATACATTTTCTGCAGGCATTTTAATCTAGGACTATTCCTAGTCCCTTGTCTCATTATTTAAAGATTGTAATTTTCTTTCTATATTTGATCTTTTGATTCATTTTTGCAGCAAATGGTTTACAAGGGAAACGCAGCAATCCAGCATACTTAGAGAACTGGCTCACAACTGGAATCTCATTAGCGGCAGGTGAATCAGCCTTTGATGTCTCATTTGATTGGGATGAGGAGATTGAAGTTCCAGGGGCATTCATAATCAAGAATTTGCATTTCAATGAGTTTTACCTCAAATCACTCACCCTTGAAGATGTTCCTAATCATGGGAAAGTTCACTTTGTATGCAATTCTTGGGTTTATCCTTCTAAAAAGTACAAGTCGGACCGCATTTTCTTTGCAAATCAGGTACAATTACATCATTTATTTAAGCAAGTTAAAAGAGCAACCCTTTAGAAAGAAAGTTTTGAAATTATTCTCATTAATATTGATGATGCAGGCCTATCTTCCGGGTGAAACACCAGAACCATTGCGCAAATACAGGGAAAAAGAATTAGTGACCTTAAGAGGAAATGGAACTGGAAAGCTTGAGGAATGGGACAGGGTTTATGACTATGCTTTCTACAATGACTTGGGGGATCCAGAAAAAGGCAAACAGTATGCCAGAACTATCCTGGGAGGATCTGCTGAATACCCATATCCTAGGAGAGGAAGAACAGGCAGAAAGCCAACAAAAGCAGGTTATGAATTTGCGAAATTTTTTTCTTTTCCTATAATGCAATTATTGTTGTCAAAAGCATTTAGAACTGGCATTGACATTGTTTTCTGTTCTAAACAGATCCTAAAAGTGAAAGCAGGATTCCATTGCTTATGAGCTTAGACATCTATGTACCAAGAGACGAGCGTTTTGGACACGTGAAGTTGTCTGACTTCCTGACTTATGCTTTGAAATCAATCGTTCAATTTCTTGTCCCTGAGTTTCAGGCTCTATTTGATAGCACCCCTAGTGAGTTTGATAGCTTTGAGGATGTACTTAAACTTTATGAAGGAGGAATCAAATTGCCTCAAGGCCCTTTGCTCAAAGCCCTCACAGATAGCGTTCCTCTGGAGATTATAAAAGAACTCATTCGAACTGATGGTGAAGGACTATCCAAGTTCCCAACACCCCAGGTCCTTCAAGGTACATAACCTACTAGCGCTACATATGCGAGCACCATTACCATTTTTGTGTTTTCCTCCATGTTTGGTATGATTTACAGATTATTTTTGCAGTGGATAAAACTGCATGGAGGACTGATGAAGAATTCGCTAGAGAAATGCTGGCAGGAGTAAACCCTGTCATAATCAGCAGACTCCAAGTAAGCTGGCTTCGTAACTTATGTATCACACATATTATGATTTAATTGGACTTTGTAATCTGTATTGGGTTTGTTACTACTTATCCATTCTTGCTATGTTTATAAATTAGTGGCTTATCATTCTTTCTGATCTGTAGGAATTCCCTCCAGAAAGCAAGTTGGATCCTGAAATATATGGCAATCAAAACAGCACAATAACAAAAGAGCATATTGAGGATAAGCTGGATGGGCTAACAATCGATGATGTAAGTCACTTACCTTATCTTTCATGCTAGTGTGTTCCATTAATTCGAATAAGAGCAATTCCCTTTTACAAGCCTCGAGTAACAAAGATTTTGAAATGTCACTTACAGGCAATCAAGAATAACAGGGTTTACATACTGAACCACCATGACATCCTTATGCCATATGTGAGAAGAATAAACACGACAAACACAAAAATTTATGCCTCAAGAACACTGCTCTTCTTGCAAGACAATGGAACAATGAAACCACTAGCAATTGAATTAAGCTTGCCACATCCAGATGGAGATGAACTCGGGGCAGTTAGCAAAGTGTATACACCAGCCGACCAAGGTGTTGAGGGTTCCATCTGGCAATTGGCCAAAGCTTATGTTGCAGTGAATGACTCTGGTGTTCATCAGCTAATCAGTCATTGGTAAAATTCTATTAGAAGACTTCTCTAAGGATTTATGTGTCTCAATAATGATTTCAATGTTTTGTCAAGTCATGCTAATTAAAGATCTGTGTCATCTTCTCAGGTTGAATACACATGCAGCGATTGAGCCATTTGTGATTGCAACAAACAGACAACTAAGTGTGCTTCACCCGATTCATAAGCTTTTAAGCCCCCATTTTCGTGACACGATGAACATAAATGCTTTGGCAAGACAGATCTTGATCAATGCTGGTGGAATTCTTGAGATGACAGTCTTTCCTTCCAAATATGCCATGGAAATGTCAGCTGTTGTTTACAAGAATTGGGTTTTCCCTGAACAAGCACTTCCTGCTGATCTGGTTAAAAGGTAAACGAAAAATTTTGAGCTAGCTTTACAAGAAAAAAAATTTGGTTTTTCATTAAGTTTCATGGTGTTCTGATTTTTGCTAACATGACCACAATATCACTCAATTTCAGAGGAGTTGCAGTAGAGGACTCAAGTTCCCCACATGGTGTTCGATTACTCATTCAGGACTACCCATATGCTGTTGATGGTTTAGAAATATGGTCAGCAATCAAAATTTGGGTAACAGAATACTGCAACATCTATTATAAATCAGACGAATCAATTAGGGAAGACAGTGAACTTCAAGCCTGGTGGAAGGAACTTCGGGAAGAGGGACATGGTGACAAGAAAGATGAACCCTGGTGGCCAAAAATGGAAACATGCCAAGAGCTAATAGATTCTTGCACCATTATTATTTGGATAGCATCTGCACTTCATGCAGCAGTCAATTTCGGGCAATATCCTTATGCAGGTTACCTCCCAAATCGCCCCACATTAAGCCGAAGGTTCATGCCAGAGCCAGGAACTCCGGAGTATGAAGAGCTCAAAACAAATCCTGATGGTGTATACTTGAAAACAATCACTGCACAGCTGCAGACACTGCTTGGAATTTCCCTCATAGAGATATTGTCAAGGCATCCTTCGGATGAGATTTACCTTGGACAGCGGGACTCCTCCGTATGGACAAAGGACCAAGAACCCCTTGCTGCTTTTGAAAGGTTTGGGAAGAAGTTGAGTGAAATTGAGGATCAGATTGTACAGATGAATGGCGATGAGAAATGGAAGAACAGATCAGGGCCTGTTAAGGTTCCATATACATTACTATTTCCTACAAGTGAAGCTGGACTCACAGGCAAAGGAATACCCAATAGTGTGTCAATATAGTGCTTACCCAATAGTATGTCAATAATGCTTGCCCAATAGTATGTTCAATATTATTGCTTTTGTTTCAATTTACAGTGTCAAGTTCATTTGTTCAATTGCTCTTTCAAGTTTGTGTATGTAATTCTCGCTTGATGTATTCTTTTAATGCCTTAATAAACTATAATTTCTCTTGCAAGCAAGTTAAAAGGTGAAAGACATGGATTCTTCTATCTGCTAAGTGATAAACTGAAAATATTTTAGTTACTTTTTTCATCATTATCTCCTCTACATTAATTTTTAATTTGTAATTTTATGTTTTGGTAAGTGAAATTTTTTCATTCATCGGTTGCCTGGCAATACTCATCCATGACAGGTCCACATTTCATCTGAGACAAGGCAGGTAAACAGAAGGTGATCAATTGACTCATAATGGCTTAACATAATGGCCAACTTAGATAATCTATTGGACCCCATTGCGCCAATCTATCCCATGTTATTACCTCCCGTGGACAGCACAAATACATAATAAAGATCCACTATTACATACTATAGTTTTCTCCATTCAACTTTAGAATGCTGTCCTTTCATTGTTCCAGCTTCTTGGAAGCTATGTTTTGCCTTCAAGATTTTTCCAACCACCCATGAAGCTCGCTTAGCTTGAGTATACTCCCCTTAATGTAGTACTCCATAATTTACCCACTTCACCCACAGCTTGTTCTTCTTGTGACATAGGTTCCATAGCAGTTTGCAAATAGCTGCCTTGGATAACACAATTTTTCCCAAGCTATTAAGTGGACAATGGGATTGGATAATGAAATGTATTTGTGGCATACCCGAAGAAAATTCCAATGCTGTAATCAGGGGCCGAGCCAGAAATTAAGAGGAGGGGGTTCAAAATTTTTTAAAATATCACACTTGAGATGTGAACTTGTGATCTAAAATAAATTTTGAACCCCTTTACTATTTTATTAAAAAATTCTCTTCCATCAAGAGGGTTCAATAGAACCCCTTCTTAGTGAGTAGCTCGGCCCCCGGCTGTAAACTGTTAAGGATTTGCTCACCACTTAAAAAGGGGGATGACAATGTCCACAAGGTAAAATAAGACAAAAGAAAAGATTAATTTTAGGAAACTAAATGTATATGGGGTAACATAGGCCAAAAGAAACAAAATTCAAAACTATATTTAGTATAAGAAACTCTTATTAAATTTTTTCCCTATACCATATCCAGTTAATTTTCAAACGAAAGTAAGAGAAATTTTCATTGAAGTTTTGACAAACCATAAAGATCTCCCTTAGGACAGGAAATATGACTCATTCAATCAAAGTAGACCAAAGGTGAAAAGTGTACCTTTTCTGAAGAAAGAACCATTCGACAAATAGCAAGCATTGCGTAATGGTAGTACTCATATCATCACTGCGTCATTAGAAACTTCGTATTATGACTAATGATGATTACTCAGTGAATTAGCCTAATCTAGTCATCAAAATAATTAACAATACCAACAAACAAAAATTGACCAAAGACTAGAAAGCGTTATTCTAAATCCATATGGCAACATCATTGACCCTCCTGGATTACATGGTTCAACTTTCAACTTATGTTTTTATATGTGCAACATGCACACTATAAATAATATTCATTCACTGGATATACTAAATTTTACATTAGACTCCAATCCACCAGTTTGCTTTTGGAGCATAATGGGCCAATAGGGGCGGCATGCAATGGAGTAAAGCATTATAGAATAGATGTGATTGGGTTTCAGTCACCTTTCTCATTCCCACAAGGATAGAAAAAAAATTGAAAGCAAGAAGGTTTATCTTTTACTCCCTCCATTTCAAAATGGTTGTTATAGTTCGGATTTTGAGAGTCAAACGAGTTTAACTTTGACCGTAATATTTTTATATGTCTTCTAAATATTTTGAATTATTAATTATTGTGACTTATAGTACTTTTTATGTAGTTTCTAAACATATAAACGTCGTTTAAATTCACGGTCAAAATGAACTCATTTGACTCTCGAAATCCAAACTATGACAATCATTTTGAAACAGAGGAAGTAATTATTAAAAGGTAAGAAAAAAAAGCTAGACAATGAAGAATGAAAGGTGAGTTATAATAGAAAGAATATTCTAAAGAAAATTAATGTTACTAGTAAAATACATCGATCACTTAGATTTGAAAAAAAAAAAATCATATGCATTGATACTTGATATATTGACAGACTAATCAACAAGAGAGCATATAAATATATCAAGGGAAAGAAAGCTAAACTTTATGGTATTATAATTCCGAAAAAGGACCAAACTTTATTTAGAAATATAAATTTACATTTTCACTTGGTTAATGGAGTATGGTTTTTCTTTTCCCAAATGTGGAGTAGTGGTTTGAAAATGCATTGAGAACAAGAGGTTAAGAAGCTCAATTCTTTCTTTTGGTTTCTCACCCGGTGTCCGGTACTCTCATTGGAGCCCGACTAATCCGGATATTGGAGCCCGACTAATCCGGATTCGCGCCACGTAGACTAATCCGGATATTGGAGCCCGACTAATCCGGATTCGCGCCACGTAGGGTTCCATTCGGGGGGAAGCGCTTCCTACCAGTGCTTTTTCCATACCCAGGGCTCGAACCCGAGACCTCCGATTAAGCGAGGAGTAGCCCCATCCACTACGCCACATCACTCGATGGTTAAGAAGCTCAATTCTACTAGAGCACAAACGCATAAATATTTGAAGTAACATGCATGGGGCATAATTTTTTATAACCAAGCCTGGTAAATTGAAAATTGACCATTGTGTGGGCGAGCGCCAAAAAAGAAAGACTTGAGCAAGTTTTGAAACAACTTTAGAAAGATAGAAGGGAAAATAATATAGTAGAAACGATACAAACCCATGCGCTGCAAATCTATTCCAAAAGCATAATTAAAGACTAAAGTAGTGGACCATCGATTTGCCTTACTTTTTACAATCTATATAGGAATATGGCAAAGTAGCAGACTAGCAATTGCTGCATATAAATACTAGACTTGTTGCATTAGAACTTCACAAACAAAACAATCTTTCTCTATTCTTTTGTTTCGTTGGAAAGCTGAGATATCGAAAGCTATCAATTTTTTAAATTCTTTCTTGCTGAGATCGTATCATTATGTTGCTGGAGAGAATTGTCAATGTAATTAGTAGGAAAAATAATGATGGAGAGAAGGTAAAAGGAACTGTGGTGTTGATGAAGAAGAATGCTTTGGACTTTAATGATGTAAATGCTTCATTTGTTGATGGAGTTCTTGAGTTTCTTGGCCAGAGGGTCTCTTTGCAATTGATCAGCTCTGTTCATAGTGATCCTGGTGAGAACTGAAATTTCATAAACTTTGTTGAACGGTTTTTAATACTATAAATACTCCTTATATTACCATAATCAAAGATATCAATGTACTTTCTCAATCTGATCCATGTTTGCAGCAAATGGTTTACAAGGGAAACTTGGCAATCCAGCATACTTGGAGAACTGGCTCACTACCACAACCCCAGTAGCAGCAGGTGAATCAGCCTTTGATGTCACATTTGATTGGGATGAGGAGATAGGAGTTCCAGGAGCATTCATAATCAAGAATTTGCATTTCAGTGAGTTTTTCCTCAAGTCACTCACCCTTGAAGATGTTCCTAATCATGGCAAGGTCCATTTTGTCTGCAATTCTTGGGTTTATCCTTCTAAAAGATACACATCAGACCGAGTTTTCTTTGCCAATCAGGTACAGTTACATCAGTTATTTAGGCATGTTAAAATGAGTGATTATCTAGAAAGAAGAGTTTAGCATTGTTTTGTTGCAGGCCTATCTTCCCAGTGAAACGCCAAAACCACTGCGCAAGTACAGAGAAAAAGAATTGGTGAGCTTAAGAGGAGATGGAACTGGAAAGCTTGAGGAATGGGACAGGGTTTATGACTATGCTTTCTATAATGACTTGGGTGATCCAGACAAAGGAAAACAATATGCCAGGACTATCTTGGGAGGATCGAATGAGTACCCATATCCTAGGAGAGGAAGAACTGGCAGAAAGCCAACAAAATCAGGTTAGGACCTCACAAAAATATTTCGTTTTTCTTGTAATGCAATAAATTATTGTTGTCGAAACAATTTAGCATGAGAGATTAATTATTGGAAAAGTAACTCGCGTTAACATTGTATTTTGTTTTGAGCAGATCCTAAAAGTGAAAGCAGACTTCCACTGCTTATGAGCTTAGACATTTATGTACCAAGAGACGAACGTTTTGGACATGTGAAGTTGTCAGACTTCATTACATATGCTTTGAAATCCATTGTTCAGATTCTCAACCCTGGGTTTCAGGCTCTGCTTGATAGCACCCCAAATGAGTTTGATAGCTTTGAGGATGTACTGAAACTTTATGAAGAAGGAATCAAATTGCCTCAAGGCCCTTTGCTCAAAGGCCTCACTGATAGCATTCCTTTGGAGATTCTAAAAGAGCTCATCCGAACTGATGGTGAAGGACTATTCAAATTCCCAATTCCTCAGGTTATTCAAGGTACTAATGCTACATCCTGAGAAGTACTCATACCATCTTTGTGTTTTCTTTTTGTATTCGTTTGTCTGATTAACAGATTATTTTTCCAGTGGATAAAACGGCATGGAGGACTGATGAAGAATTCGCTAGAGAAATGCTGGCTGGAGTAAATCCTGTCATAATCAGCAGACTCCATGTAAGTTGGCTCCATTGCTCATATAACATGATTTGATAAGAAGAGTTTGAAACGTTTAATTTATTAGGTTTCTTTCTACTTTATCTATATTCCGGTGTTCAGAAAATTTTGGCTTATCGTTGTTTCTTTATGTGTAGGAATTCCCTCCAGAAAGCAAGTTGGATCCTGAGGTATATGGCAACCAAAATAGTACAATAACCAAACAGCACATAGAGGATAAGTTGGATGGACTTACAATCGATGATGTAAGTCATCTACCTGTATCTTTCATTATGGTTTATTCAAAAAATTCGAATTACTTTGAATTTCATTCACAAGCTTCTAATTAGTAGTAATAAGGAATTTGCAATGTTGCTTTACAGGCAATCAAGAGTAACAGGCTTTATATACTGAACCATCATGACTTGCTTATGCCGTATTTGAGGAGAATAAACATGACAAACACAAAAATCTATGCCTCAAGAACTCTGTTATTCTTGCAAGACAATGGAACAATGAAACCACTAGCAATTGAACTAAGCTTGCCACATCCAGATGGAGATGAACTCGGTGCTATTAGCAAAGTGTATACCCCAGCTGATCAAGATGTTGAAGGTTCCATCTGGCAATTGGCCAAAGCTTATGTTGCTGTGAATGACTCGGGTGTTCATCAGTTAATCAGTCACTGGTATGGCCCTATTAAAAGGCTTCTCTAAGGATTTATAGGCCAAAGTAGTACTACTAAACTTTTCCAAATCATATTAATCTAAGACCCGTGATCCTCTTCTCAGGTTGAATACACATGCAGTGATTGAGCCATTTGTGATTGCAACAAACAGGCAATTAAGCGGGCTTCACCCGATTCATAAGCTTCTGCATCCTCATTTTCGTGACACGATGAACATAAATGCAGTAGGAAGACAGATCTTAATCAATGCTGGTGGAGTTCTTGAAATGACTGTTTTTCCCTCCAATTATGCCATGGAAATGTCAGCTGTAGTTTACAAAAACTGGGTTTTCCCTGAACAGGCACTTCCTGCTGATCTTGTTAAAAGGTAAATGATATGCATCATACAATTTTTCTAAGCTGTGACTTAATTTCATACTACTGCTATCTTTACAAGAATTTTATGATGTTATATATTTGCTAACATGACCATAATATGACTAAATATCAGAGGAGTGGCAGTAGAGGATCCAAGTACCCCACATGGCATTCGTTTACTAATTCAAGACTACCCGTATGCTGTTGATGGTTTAGAAATATGGTCAGCAATCAAAAGTTGGGTTACAGAATACTGCAACTTTTATTATAATTCGGATGAAACAGTTCTGGAAGACAATGAACTCCAAGCTTGGTGGAGGGAACTTCGGGAAGAGGGACATGGTGACAAGAAAGATGAACCGTGGTGGCCTAAAATGCAGACGCGCCAAGAGCTAATAGATTCATGTACCATAATTATTTGGATAGCATCTGCACTTCATGCAGCAGTCAATTTTGGGCAATATCCTTATGCAGGTTACCTTCTAAATCGTCCTACAGTAAGTCGAAGATTTATGCCAGAGCCAGGAACTCCTGAGTATGAAGAGCTCAAGACAAATCCTGACAAGGTGTACTTGCAAACAATCACTGCTCAGCTGCAGACGCTGCTTGGCATTTCCCTTATAGAGATTTTGTCAAGGCATGCTTCAGATGAGATTTACCTTGGACAGAGGGACTCATCTGAATGGACAAAGGATCAAGAACCACTTGCTGCTTTTGAAAGGTTTGGTAAGAAGTTGAGTGAAATAGAGGATCAGATTATACAGATGAATGGTGATCCGAAATGGAGGAACAGGTCAGGGCCTGGTAAGGTTCCATATACATTACTCTTCCCTACAAGTGAAAAAGGACTCACGGGCAAAGGAATACCCAATAGTACGTCAATTTAGAACTTTCATTTTAATTTACACTGTCAAGTTTGTGTTTTGTAACTGTTGTTTGATATTCTTTTAAATTCTTTAATAAACTTTAGTTTCCCTTTCAAGCAAGTTTTAAAGCTAATTATTTTCTGTCTTTTGACACCTTTACCCACTTCAATAAAAATGTTTCCCACTCATGTAAACATAAACTGAAAATAGATTAATTATCTTATTCATCATGTGGGATAAAAAGCCAAAAATATGATAATACATAGATTGTGCTAGAAATGTGCGAGGAGGTAAAGTGTGACATGAACCTTATGTGTTGGCATGGTGAGTTTGTCAAGAACAGAAGGTTTGCACAAAACCTTATGCGGGATAACTATTTGTATTGTGTCATTTAAAGCACAATCATTCTTGAAAAAATAGTTAAAATATCGCTGCTTAAGTTAAGACCACGAGATTGAAGTTGAATTGAACGTCACACCTTTTGATTTGAAAATGAAAGGTCTTCAACTTAGGCTTTGCTAAATGCCAATTTCATCGTATAAAATTGATGGTAGCTACAATTAATAGTAATGATCAGAATATTGAATTTAGTATAGATAAACAATTTACAAGATCAGTAAAAGGTGGGAAATTAATAAATGTAGAAGCTGGACCTATTCATGGGCTCTTCAGCAAGAAGTACTATATACTCCCTCCGTCCCAAATTAGTTGACGCTTTAGCAAGAGTTATTTGTCCCAAAATAGTTGACGCTTTAGGATTTCAAGACTATTTTTGTCAATTATTTCCAATTATACCCTCAATTATTAATGGTATTCTCAAAAAGTATTTAATAGTCATCATATTACTATAAAAGCATGTATCCTAAAACTTGAAAAGTCAGATTACCATATTACCCTTTTCAAAACATTAATTTACCAAACTAGAAAAAACACAAAATATTCACAAAAACCAAACATGCAGGGATCAGAAAGCTAAAAGACACAGCGCTTAGATACAAATCAAACGGGAATAGATGTAACCTTTGGAGAACAATCAGTACTTATTATTGCCATGAAGAGAAGATCCAGAGTATGGATTTATACCTCCAAAGAGAATCCTTCTTTACATAATTTTTTCTGATTATAGGAGAACAACCTCATTCACACAACTTCAGTTATTTATGTTTTTTGTTCAACTCTGGGACGGCCTCTGCGTCATTGTTCTTTGGATTTCAAACAGGTACATTTTTTATACTCTCTATTTAATTGCTTGCTGGTTTTCAATAATATAGTTTAAGATGGTCTCTTTCATAAGCCAGATGGCCTTCTATCAAGATTACAAATATAGGTTTTCTCTTTTCTTTGATGTAATGATAAATACTCCTGTGTTGGTTAGTCCATGAACGAGTCGAAATGTTGATTTATTCTATATTAATATATCATAAAATAGGTTTACCATACTGGTTAATTATGTCTATATAACTATGATCTTTTTTATTAAGTCTATATAACTATGATCTTGTTTATTGTTTTTCATCTTGGAGTGATATTATTTCGGACGTTTTTATCATTTGTTTAATTGGTAACATCTCTGCCCTTAAAAATATGTTTTTGTTAGTTCTTTTACTCTATGTATGAGTTTCTTACAATGGTAAAAAATAATATGTTATAAGTTAGATTAACTACACAAGTCATGTTATAAGATTGTCTACTTCGCCTTAGAGATCACTTTAGTGTTGTCTTCATAATTTGAGATGTTTATATATTAATCACTAATGTTCCAGACCACTTACTCCATTATATATATCATGTCTTACATTTAATTGCTTTAAATTTTCTGAATTGGTAACAAGATATTAAAGTTTCACTCTTTAATTTTCTACATTCACAAGAACCAATGGAAAAAGTAATTAGTTTTAGAATAAATGCGTAGAAACAAGAACTTGGTAGAATGATGTTTATGAAAATACCTTATATCTTCTACATGGCTGCTTGCTTTTGTATGTTTCGGCGTTGGCTGCTAGGATAGAGCAATTGAATAGATGTGGCTTTCTACTTCCGAGAATTGAATCAGATATGAGTCGCCCAAATTTTGTATCTGAAAATTGGTTTTCTTCATTTTTGTTGATGTGAAGGATTCAAGCAAAACGTCTACTTTCTTCATTTAATTCAGGTCTGGCTCTTCCAGACAACATCCTATAATATTTGAGAAAGATGAAATCCACATACATATACCAACTCTTCTGTGAATTCCCATTCTACTGCTTTTAGTCGGATGCTTTCCTCACATATATACTTTTTACAAATTGTGCAATATACAATGACATCTTCACCATTTCAGGAAGTTAGAGGGACAAACCCACAGTAAAGTCCACCATTTTGATAAAATCAACAATTCACTCTACACTTTTCTCTTTATCTAAGTCCCAGTTTAATTTGTTCACACAAATTTTAAATGCTCTTCGTTGAATTTATGTTGCCTTTATCTTAGTCCCGTTTAGTTAAAGGGGGAGAGAAAGGAGAGTTTTTTCTTTATAAGTCTAATGTGAAGAACTTTGCAGGATCACCACACAAAGATATCAAGCTATAATATTTAACTTCTATCCATGTATTCATAAAACTTACTTATATGTAGTTGTAGGTGATGAAGCTGAAACTTGAAGTTTTGTACATGCATGTCATGTACAATAGATTAGAAAAAGCGAGGCTTGAATATTTTAGAAAGGCGCAATCAACTTTGAGAAGACAATTATTCCAAAGGAAAATTGAAGTGATGGCCGAAGGATATAGAGACGATAAAGTTGATCAAATAATTCTGCTTGCTCCATCGTGTGTTGAGCAATCAATTCTCAAAAGGAAGATATACTAAAGTTTAATAGATATGATTATCGCTACAAGAACAGTGAGAGAGTTGGTAAAGGAGTATGTTATTTGACTTTATTCATATTTGTCTTTAATGTTGTGCGAGCTTGTGGTATCTTTGAAATTCTAATTTATGATTAAATCAAATGATTTAGATGATTATGCACGGACAAATGATGATTTTTCATTGTTCTCTAATGTTAGTTTGATCAATGAAATCCTTATTTGAATAAATTGCTTCGAATTTGGTTTACAACAAACTTTCTTTTCCATAGATGGTCAGTGAAACTATCTTTACCGAACATCTAGGTTGTAATTATCATTGTATTTCTTAGTAGTCACGGGCTTTGTGACATTGTCGTTCACTTTGAATAGTATGAAAGACTATTAGTAAAGATATATTGACATCACCTGTCTATATCCGTTTTGTAGACGATCTACATTGATCATTCTTACAAAGTTGTATTTTATTTTTTCATAGTGGACTATTTACTTAAAACATACACTCGGCATACACGTGCAACGCACGTGCCGAGAAACTAGTATATTAAATAAGGGTAACATATTAAATGTATACCCTATTTATTGATTTTCTTAATGGGCGTGCAATAGTTGAAAGTGTCAACTAATTTGGGACGGAGAGAGTATATAGGTGAACTACTGTTGCTCGACTTAGTCCCTTGTTTATTGTTCTTACATATTGAACTGGGTAATGTGCAATAACATTGATATATATATAGATATAGCAGTTACATATAGTAAGAGTTATGCTTTCTGTTTTAATAATTGTAACTCACTTTGACATGACTAATCTACAAATTAAATAGCACTCATACCTAACAATTTAATTGATTAGTTAAGGCATTTATTCCATTAATCAACAAAAGTAGGTCTGATCATCGTTGCCATATCTATGTACAGTTTCCTTTTTTTATTCGTTTCTTCTCTTTTTTTCCTCCAACGCGATAATGACAGTCGACTCGTGAATCTCGTGGTGTTATTACTCATTGTGTGGTCATATCACTTAAGTTTTTAGTGTCTCAACTCTCATACATATTTGAAAAAGAGTATGTAAGGGAATATAAAGATTCAGTGTTGAGCTCTAGTACGTGTTCATTGCTGTAGTTAAATGTTTTTTGCTCTACACGTCTAACTCATCTGTTTTTGCACAAAAAATATGGAAGACAAAACACAATAAAATAAAATTAAGATGTACATGTCCCTTAACCATCTCTTGCACAAGTTAGTACTATGATATAAGAAGAAAAAGAATACACTCTATAAGCTAATTCTCGTAAACATGTATATTTGTCGCGTTCTCAAAGAAAAGCAAGCAAGCCGTAACCTAATCAGCTATTGATCACAGTATATAGCTCCGTGATAGAAATCTCAAACTGCGATGACTGCTGAGCCAATGCAATAGTCTAAATGTAATTATCGAACTAATTAACAAAGTTGTTGTAACTTGTACTACCATAGAAGAAAGGAATTGAGAGAAATCTCGAATCCTTGGAGTTGGGACACAACTCTTCCGTTCTAATTAGTTTGATTCGCAATTAAGGATATATACATACCCTAATGTTTTAAGACAATTTCGTCAAGATTGTTCTACTTAGAAGGAGCTATAAAGCTTCTAGCTAGTCCAACTACATAAATTATAGTAGCTCATATTTTCCTGATGGCCATTTGGTGCTTAAGCTTTAGCCCAGCGGAAGAACTTGTACAAAAATTGAATTTTATGATGATCCCAATAGGATTTGCCAAGACCTTTCTGAGCTAAAGTCCGGCAAAACCTAAAAGTGAAAGTATAAGGTTTGTTGGGGGGGGGGGGGGGGGAGGGGGGGTTGTAAATTATAATTTTTTTGTCTTTTGACAGTTTCAGTCGACTAATGAGCCGACTAGTTTTAGAACAGTTTATAGGAATAAATAAATTGCAGATAAGCAAAGGACACAATTAGAATTTTTATACTGATTCGGAACTACTGTGTTCCTAATCCATTCCCCTTGGATCGCAAGGGATGTATCTTTTCGACTCTCATTTTCTTCAATATACAACTTGTGTGGTTTTTCCTTCACTCACCACTAACGATATCCACATGTGGTTTTTGACAGTCGCTTACCAGTAACGACTTCTAGTTGATTTTACAAACTTTTGACAACTCACTGACACTAACCTTACTTTCTCTCTTGACTCTCTTTTCTTTTCTTTTAGTACAATAGTATATTCTTAAGAATACAATATTTTCAAGGTTGCGTGAATGACTGTGAGGTAAAACTAAGTATAAATAGCTAGCTTTAGATGTTCAGTGTGAAGGTATTTGCGTAGCTATCTTGTTTGAGCCTTGATTTATGCAATCAGAATATTCTTGAATGAAGAGATAGTGACCCAAGAGTGTTGATCCTCAAAAATATATGATTTTTTTTTTTTAAAAAATAAGATAAGAGCCTTTAATGCTTCCTGATATTTCTTCATAATATTTGATATGTCTTTAATGTTCAGAGTCTCCACATCTTCTTTCCTTTGATGGCACCTTCTTTCCTTGATTTCTCAATTCCATTCGCCTAGGATATTTTGTGATATCTTCTCTTCTTTCCTAATCTTATGTAGCTTCATGTCCTACAAAATATTGCAAGATTTATTTAGTTATCAATCACATAGATTTAAGTTAGTTCACTTTAGATGAACTCATTTGACTTTGCATAGAGTTTAATAAAGAATGGAAGACTTTTGAAACTTGTGGTCTAAAATAAGTTATAGATATTTGTGTGGCTACAAATCATCTAGGGATGTGTAAAAGTAAAAATTTCTTTCCAAATTTAAAAAGATGTCATTCTTTTTTAAACAAACAAAAAAGAAAATAAGTTCATCCATTTTGAAATGGAGGGATCGAGTACTTTAGTAGGATAGGTGAGGTGACAGTGACACTCTTGATTTTTGTCTGGATAGAATACTCATCAGTAATGTGATTTAATCTTGCACACGAGCTTAGCATATGATGAGGGTCTTCAGTCTTGGGCTCTTGGCTTCCATCAGTATTAATGAAATATATACAACCGCCCTTTCTCATTAAATAATTAAGTTGATAGCTAGCTCGAAATTTGTTGACTATATATGTATATATCAAATCATTAATAAAGTAGATTATGTGCCTTACACAGTCCTTAGTTCAGTCATTCGTATCCATTCCAACCTCTCACTAATCCAACCATAACACCAAAAAATGATTTTTCTTGTATCACAGATCCGCCTGTGTTATTCTACCTAATACTCTTGGTTTTTATTTACTATTGAACTGGATGATGCGTAATGGCATATTGACTTTATACCATCTATTGTGATTTACTAATACTTTATACTCATGTTGTGATTTAATATTATCATATATGTCTTGTTAATAGCTGTAATTACAGATTTGACATAAAAACTTTTATACTACCTTCGCTCCTCAATAAGTATCCAATTTTCTTCTTTGCGTACGTTAAAATATTGTGTATATTTTATTTAATTGTCATTATTTATTGGTTTCGAAAATGAAACTTAAGTAAAATTAATTATTTTTAGCTTTTTAATTGTACGGGTAAGATTGAAAAAAGATAATTAATTTTACATGAATTTTTAAAACGACGCTTATTTTGAGACATATAAAAAAAGAACGGAAACTTATTTAAGGGACTGAGGCACTAGGACATTGTAGTTAGAACTCGAGCAAAATGAGCTATTACCCATTAATTGTCATCAATCATCTTGATATGTGTGGCAAGAATTTGTCGCTTGTGATTTTGACTGTCGGAATGCATTAATTTCGTGGTGAACTGGTGATACTTTGACAATATTGTTTGATCACTTCAGAAATTAATGATTGCATAAATAATTGAGATCCATATGCAGTCAGTGTATATTGGTTTTTGCATGTACATTATTAGGACTGAAATAAGATTCTTCTTCAAAAGGGACTCCTCTGGCATGTTTCTCACCGTATGGGTCTGCCGAAAACATTAGGCATCGAAGGATAAATAACGCCTCCCTTTTTTCTTGTTAATATATATTCTGTACGGTTACCTTAGCTTACCGTAGTTGGATGATTTTAGCTGTGGGCGTTACTAAAAATAAAATAGAAAAACAAAAGTGTATGCCCTTTAAATCGGAATTTAGAATACAATTATATTTGTAATTGGGTTACAAGCAATTTGTTGTATCAAAGTTGTAGTAATCAAACACTAGGTAAAAACAATAACGATGATAATAACAAAAATTGTAAAAAATTATATTGATACGATGAGATTACAATTTGACAGTGTTTGAACATATATTTGTGAATGCCTTTAACAATGAGGTACAAGTTTTATTTATAGTATCACAAGCTAAACCGATTATGGGCATTAATTAGCCCATTCGCCCAAGTTCTAATTGTGGGTGGCCCACAATCTCCGACAAAATTTCTTCGACAAAATTTCTTTAACTCTGGCTAAGAGTTGTTGCATCCTGGGCTCACGAGCCGTAAAGTCCCCGAGTATTTGGTTAACTACCCGTTGTGAATCACTTTTCCGCTTGATTCTTTCCACTCATAACTCTTTAGCGAGCTCCAAACCTTCCACTACTGCTTCATACTTCGTAACTGGATGAAGCCTAATAGAGCGCCGTACTCTTTCCCCCGTATGAGCCACTAGCACCAATCCAAGCTCGAAGCCTTTAACTTTCGAGGCCCCGTGTGTGTAAAGTTTCCAAACCCAGACACCAGACCCTTTGATAATGTAACACCCCAGCTAATAAATGTCCCACATCGACATAACACATGAGTGATCCTGGGTATTTAAGTAAACATGCCTTATACCCTAGAGACGCGTTTTAAAGCCGTGCGGGCCTAGGCCCAAAGCGGACAGTATCACTAGCGGGCTTGGGCTGTTACAGATGGTATCAGAGCCACTCCGTGTCAGCCTTGTCGATGCGGGACAGAGTCAGTGCTGAGTACCGGGTACGTGGGGCACCTCAGCGAGGACGCTGAGTCCATAAGAGGGGGTGTATGTAACACCCCAGCTAATAAATGTCCCACATCGACATAACACATGAGTGATCCTGGGTATTTAAGTAAACATGCCTTATACCCTAGAGACGCGTTTTAAAGCCGTGCGGGCCTAGGCCCAAAGCGGACAGTATCACTAGCGGGCTTGGGCTGTTACAGATGGTATCAGAGCCACTCCGTGTCAGCCTTGTCGATGTGGGTCAAAGTTCATGGCTGAGTCTAGGCGAATCCCGGTACGCGGGGCAAACCTCCGTGGTGAGTCTAGGCGAATCCCGGTACACGGGGCAAACCTCAGCGAGGATGCTGAGTCTATAAGAGGGGGTGTATGTAACACCTCAGCTAAGGGTTAAGTGTCCCACATCGGCATAACACAGGAGTGATCCTGGGTATATAAGTTAACTGGCCTTAGACCCTAGTGACGCGTTTTAAAGCCGTGCGGGCCTAGGCCCAAAGCGGACAATATCACTAGCGGGCTTGGGCTGTTACAGATAACAATTTCTCTTTCTCTACCTCGGGGAGTATTTGGGCGCTGAAGTCAGCCACAAAGTAGCTAACACTTGGGATTTAATGGTCGTGCGAGGTTGATAAGTGATATCATATTCGCTTAACTTGACAGCCCATTTAGCCAACCTCCCAGACAATTCAGGTCTATGCAAAATATTCTTAACGGGAAGATGGTGACTACAACTACGAGATAACATTGTAAATAGGGTCAGAGCTTATGTGCAACAATGATTAAACCAAGTGCCAAGTTTTCTAAGTGAAGGTACCAGGTCTCAACATCAAGCAGTGATTTGCTGACATAATAGATCGGGTAATGTTTTCCTTCCTCCTCTCGAACCAGTACTGCACTCACGGACACGTCTGATAAAACAAGGTAGATCAATAGAGTTTCCCTACCCTTAAGCTTTGAAAGTAGCAGAGCATTTGACAAGTAATATTTTAGTTACTTCAGCGCTTGCTGGCACTCCAGTATCCATTCAAAATCAGTGTTCTATTTCAACATAGAAAAAAATTATGGCATCACTCTGAAGACCTTGCGATGAAACTGTTCAAAGCTACTATCCGGCTAGTTAAATACTGAACTTCTTTTGTTCCTGTGAGAATTTTGGGTATCTCCTTTATTGCCTTGATTTTCTCAGGATTTGCTTCAAACCCTCTTTCAGACACAATAAAACCTAAGAACTTACATGAACTGACAATCACACTTCTCAAGGTTCAATTTCATATTATATTGTCGAAGGATGGCGAAGACCTCGTTTAGATGTTCAAATGATCTTCCACCCATATCAATTTCACTAGTATATCATCGATGTATACTTCCATCGATTTTCCAATATACTCTTTAAACAAGCGGCACAATAACCTTTGTTACGTTCCACCCGCATTCTTAAGGCCAAATGACATCACTTTGTGACAATACGTCCCCCAGTCAATGATGAAGGATGTTTTCTCTTGATCCTTAGACTACATTAGGATCTAATTATACCCAAAATAAGCCTCCAAAAAGGTTAATAGATTATGTCCAGCCGTGGAGTCTATCAACCTATCAATTTGTGGCAACAGATACGAATCTTTGGGGCAAGCCTTACTCAAATCCGTGTAATCTATACACTTCCTCCATTTCTCATTTTTTTTGGGCACGATCACGACGTTGGTCAACCATTCCAGATACTTAACCTCCCGTATGAAGCTATGTCGAGCAACTTGTTCGTTTCCTCATCAACGACATTCTTTTTTATGCCTTGCGGCCTTTTCTTTTGCTTTACCGGAGTATGGTGGGGATCTACGCAGAGTTTGTGCGTTGTTATCTCCGAGTAAGTCCTAGCCATGTCGGCGTGTGTGGCACCAAGCAAAGCAGTCACTATAAGACTTCAAAAATACAACTATACTTTTCTTTGACTCGGGGTCCAACTCCGAGCAAACAAATATCTTCCTCTCCAAGAATTCTATTAATAATGCAACCAACTCCAACTCTTCAATCGTTGAGTCCTCAGCCTTTTTCTTCATAGGCTCTTGAATGCAGGTCGGGATCATTTCTATTAATTTCCTTTGAAGTTCTGAACCAACTATCGAGACCATTTTCTCTACAGATCTTGGGCGCTTTAATTGTTATTTGGACGGTCCTGATGAGACGAACCTACTCTTTAAAGCAATATCATTCTCTTGCTATCATTTGTTCCCCATGTGCGCTACGAACACCCCAAGGAGTTGGGAACTTGATGACTTGGTGAAGAGTTAAAGGCACTGCCTCCATTGCATGGATCCAAGGACCTCCCAAGGATGAAATTTTAAGTCATGTCCTCAGATGTAACTTGGAACATGGTCTCCTTAATAAATCCTTCCGCATAAGTGGTAAGAGTAATCTCACCCAACATTTTCTCCGTGGACTTGTTGAAGCCTGCCAGTGCGGTTGCTTTTGGGACAACCAGGCCCTAAACCATATCTTCTTTACTACTTCATAGTTGATGATGGGGGGAACATCATCCCCTCATAATCTTCACAGAGATTCTTGCAAATTTATTAACCAAAGTAAAACTACGTCAACTTCAAACCGCTCCCCTTCCCCCCTCCCCCTCCCCCGCGGTGATCACATTCACTACTCTCTTAGGAGATGGAGGCCTTGGCAGCTGTCCTCCACTTCTATTCTTTGGAAATGTTAGTTTCCCTTTGTCTGTCAGAAACTCTTTTAGCATGCCCTTCTTGAGCAGATGGGCCACCTCATGCCGCAAAACTTTGCAGTCTTCGGTGAGGTGCCCTTGATCATCATGAAAATCACAGTAGAGGCTCTTATCCCTCTTACCAGGATCTGACCTCATATCCTTCGGAAGCCTCACCCCCTTATCAGTCATTTCTTTCAAGAAGTTAACTAGCTCTTAATATAAAATGTTAAAATTGTATTCAGAGATTCGGGGCAAGTTCTGCTATTTTGCCACCAATGATGGCCCTAAACTATCCTTTCGAGTATCCTTTCGAGTTGTATTGTTAACAACCTTATTTCCCAACCTTTGACTTACGTGTTGTCTCAGGATGTCATAAGGTTCATAACAAGACCTTGAATTCCTTTTCGGTATCTCGGTGCATCGGGATGACTCGGGACGATTCCTAATCCAGAATTTCGATTCGAGTACCTCCATTCTTCCTCTCCCAACCTGATTTTGCAATTGGTTCAGGTGTGTATGTCGTCTCAAGTGAAATCTTTCCATTCTTGCAGATTCTTTTTCAATTCGGCGACTGCCTCCGAGTTGTTTGCGTTCAAATTTCTCTCGTATGCCATGATGGCCAAATCATTGTCCATTGGAGGTATGTCCATCCGCGCCGCTTGGAAACGTTCTATAAAATCTTTGAGGGGCTCCTTTGGCCACTGCTTAACATGGAAGATATTTTCCTTTCTCTTGTGGACCTTTTGGGCCCGGTGTACGCCCTTGATGAACAGACTAGCTAGCTCATCAAAAGATCCAATTGACTTGTAAGGTAAGTGCATGTACCAGTTTAATGCTCCCTTCTCGAGCGTCTCTCCAAACTTCTTCAAAATCACGCAGTCCAACTCTAATTTAGTCAAGTCGTTCCCTTTCATAATTTCCATTTACTCAGTGACATAGCCTGCGGGATCCAAATATTTTTTCAGTATTTGCAACTTGAAATGTTTTGGAATCGGTGCCAGGGCCGCTTCTGCCTTGAAGGCCTATTGCTTACATTTTGCCATGTCTATCAACTTCTGAGATTTCGGGGCCCAAGGATCCTCATCATCAACTTTTCGTACTGGGCCTCAAAATATTTTTGCCATTTTTAAGTCCGATGAGACGCTTGACTTCACCCCTAGTGTTGTCTCCGCTACCGTGGAAATAGTTCCCAAGTATATGGTACCCAAAGGTGCGGTCCCCGATCCTCCGTGTCCGACTCCATTTAGAAGTCTCCCGATTACTGCTCCATGAGAAACATAATCCGAAGTACCTCCAGCAAGAATCACGGGTGGAGTGTTCGTAGGAGTAGTAGCAAATCTGACATTCGACGAGATGATTTGCAACGAGTAGTGTACCTCTGCGTTAACCTAGCCTGCTATGTAAAACGCTCACGAGTTTGTCTCATATACTCCATGAGTTGCATATTCCAAGTTCCAGACTCGGATTAACTTGGGTCAGCAACATTGGAAGGAGGAATTACAGTAAAATATTCTTTGCAAGTGTGAAAGAAAACTCAGAAAAGTAAGGAAAGAGATGAAAGAAATAAAGATCTTACTATTTGATCAAATCGTGTTTACTAACTGACTTTATTGCATTCATCTAATTAAAAGGCTTCTAGTAACTTCCTTTTACACGCTTTATCTTCTCCAACTTCTTTTTATTTCCATATCTCTTTGATATTCATTGAATTCATGAACTAACTTCTTATTGCAACTACAAGATTTGTTATTCGGCATATACAGAATAATGCTACTTATTAATGATAAAAACAAGCATATATAAACCGACTGGTACCAAAAAATATATATCTTATATCCCAAAAATATGTTCGTATGGGTACCAAAACAATATGCATGTTATATAAATTGGTATTCAAAAAATATGCACGTTATATACAATGGTATACAAAAAATATGCACCTTATATAAACTGGTGTGCAAAAATAAAAAAATATACCTGTTACATTGAAAGATATAATATTAAAATGATATTGAACAAATATTATGAGTATTAGAAACATACGAAAAATGAATTACCTGGAACTTCAAAACTGAAACTTTAATTTTCTGTAATTCCTCAAAGTTGAGGAAGATGATTGTGGCATCTAAGGTGGTAAACGTCTTTTATAAGGTAAAATAAAAATTAGGAGTCCCCTTATTTTGCTTATCTTCTGTTAAAAAAAAAAACCCTTATATTTTGCTTCTTTTAAGGAAAGCAATCAAACTATATTCAGCATATCTCTAATTAAAGAACTAATATATATTTGCGTGCTTAAATTAATTGAGATAGTTTTTAATATGCATGAACCTATTTTTTAGACTTTTTCTATTAGCCTTTGTTGTATATTAAATGTGTTTATTAAACAGTAGCACCATGTTATATATTTAGTTAGTTATAAAAATTTTCCAGAAATAAATCAGACAATTATAATATTAAGCCTATATACAAACTATGCAGCGTCTTTTATAACTAGTCAACTAGATTGATCATTTGGTGATCATTTGGTGGCTTTGCGTGTCTTTCATCGTGTGCTCCAACAAGTAAGAACGTGGAATATGGATTTGGCTACTGTTATTTATTTTATTGTTTTGTATCTCAGGGGTAGTATATTACTTGCTATATATAAATACGAGACTCGTTCCCTTGAAACTTCACAACCAAATTCATCTGATCTTTTCTTATTTCAGTTCCTTCCTTTATTTAGCTCTTATCATCATGTTTCCGATAAAGAATATTGTGGATGTACTGGCTGGGAATAATGACTCAAAGAAAGTCAAAGGAACTGTGGTCATGATGAAGAAGAATGCTTTAGATTTCAATGATATCGCTGGCTCTGTTGCTGATGAACTTTTTGAGGTCCTTGGCCAGAAGGTTTCTTTGCAATTGATCAGTTCCGTTCATGGTGATCCTGGTAAGTTCCTCTCCTGCCCTTTATATGGAAGTGAATCATAATATAATTATAAGTAATTCGAAGTATACTTTTTTCAACAATTTAGCATTTTAGGTATGATGATTATAAACTTCTACATGATATCTTGAGTTTTCAAATCTCACAACCACGCAGAAAGTTAAAAATATTTCCACGTGTCTCAGAAAGATAGATATAGAGTTGACACATGTATTTATGCATACATATACATGCAATGCATTCATTAAGGCATCTGGAAGAGTGAGAATATGTGGGGTGGAGGTGAGACGGTGGGGGTATATATATGAAGATATAACTGCTATCTACCAACAGAAAAGCCCATGCATGCATTCACCTCTTTAGGCTTTCATCTTGTGGAAATGGATAATTAGGAAAAACAAATACTACCTCTTTCCTTCCAAGTGTCTATCTTTCCTTTTTTGTTTATCCTAAAATGAGTATTTTTTTCTATATTTAGTAAGTAACCATTCAAACACTATACATGGCAAGTTTATAACTACAAATTCAATAAACATTTTAGTATATTACCTACATTCTTAATTTAGAACTGCAAGATTGAAAAATCTCTCTATATTTCTTAAATTCTATGTCCAGTTAAATTAAGACACTCATTTTTGAAACGGGGGAGTACCAAGTTGTTTACTCCAAATAATATGAAAACTGAGGAAATTAAGGCATCTGGAAGAGTACTCTGTCGGACATATATCCGGACAAGAACAGATCTTTTCATTGAATGATTACTGATCATGCCCATTAAATTACTAATTTTACTCAGTCATGATTAGGTACATAAACTTTATTAAGTAAGATTATTAATTCGCGGCCGTCACTTTATACGCTATACGTATTTAATTAGTGTAATTGCAGTACGTACTACTAGACAATAAATTAGGAGTATCTAACAACAAAGAAAACAAGATAATGGAAAATGATCTCAACGCTTAAAAAGATAGATTAAAGGGAGAAATAACCAAGTGGGTGGTGTGTCTCTCTCTCATATGTCATATTGGATTGGGACTAAACCAAAGTCCTAACCATAGTTGGAAATTAGAATAACAAATATTTTCATATATTTGCTCCCTAAAAATTTGGCACTCCCCCAATTAGCTGTAAAATTTATTTCTATAGTTTTTTATCTCTTCAGACTTTCTCATTTTTCAAAGTTCTAACCTCAAACTTCTATCATTTTTCTATGGCCTAAATATTTTCAAATGTTAAGGAAATTTTCAAGTATCAATAATCCACGGCATTGATAATGCTCAATTGCGACACTGTTAAAATAGCCTTTAGAACTATAAGAATTCCATGATCTCCACCAAGTTTATTTTAAGTTACTTTCGGATTAGCTCCTTCAAAATGCTCAAGTAACTTGCTTTCTTGTCAAAATCTAGTAAAAATGCAGAAAAAGATGGAACTACCAGTTCAACAATTTAAAATGAATTTTCGGAGGTTCCCCCCCCCCCCCCCCCCCCCCAATTTTTGGAGGATCGATAGTGTTTCCACACTTCCCCTCCAGCGTGACTCGAACCCGGGACCTACCGGTCGTGGGTGGAGGTGCTTTTCGGAGGTTTAGAATTCTGGTATGAAGTTTTTTTTTTTTAAAAAAAATAAATAAATCTGGAAATAGCCTTTAGAACTAAAACGAGATTAAGAAGAATAATGGACTAGAAATATGCAACTATAATTGTGGGAGTGCCAAACTTGTATGGAGCAAATATATGAAAAATATTTGGTTTTCTAAGTATGGTTAGGACTTAGGATATATGGAGAGTATTCTCATCCGTTATTGAGAAAATCAACTTGCTTGTTACGCAGGTATAGGATGAAGTAGCTAATCCAAACACAGACATTTTATCTAAGACAAGATAATAGCGATAGTATCTCATGTAGTATTTTACATAGCCAACGATGGTTTTGAAGTTTAACTATTGTCAGTTTACTTGCAACATACCTGCTGCATATGTATTGTCTACTTAATCACGAATTCACGATACCGGAAAGGTCACATCACCTCAGCACTAGCGCCTTGATTATGTGCAAGGCGCATTGTCACGTATGGCTCTCTAATATGGAGGATGTATTAGATATGCACAGTGCAATTCTAAATGTTCGGATCAAATTGAAAGAGAGTTTAATAAGCTTCTTGAACCAAAATTTGCTGAATTTTTTTTTCTTTTGTCACTACCACTAGCCCTTAGTGTCACTATAGTCGAAGATACTTACAATTGATCCATCTTTGCAGCCAATGGTTTACAAGGGAAACTGAGCAATCCAGCCTACTTGGAGAGCTGGCTCACTACCTTAACCCCACTAACAGCAGGTGAATCAGCCTATAGTGTGTCATTTGATTGGAATGAGGAGATTGGAGTTCCAGGTGCATTCATCATCAAGAACATGCACTTGACTGAGTTCTTCCTTAAGTCACTCACCCTTGAAGATGTTCCTAATCATGGCAAAGTCCATTTTGTTTGCAATTCTTGGGTTTATCCTGCTAGTAGATACAAGACAGACCGCATTTTCTTTGCAAATCAGGTATAATTATTTCAAGCATTTAGGCAGGGGAAAAGGCAATTAATTGCATGGAATCAAAACATTTAGCAATGTTTTAAATGTTGGTGCAGCCATATCTTCCAAGTGAAACACCAGAACCTTTGCGCAAGTACAGAGAAAATGAATTAGTGACCTTACAAGGAGATGGAACTGGAAAGCGTGAGTCGTGGGACAGGGTTTATGACTATGATTTCTATAATGACTTGGGTGATCCAGACAAAGGCCAAGAACATGTCAGGACTATCCTTGGAGGCTCTGCTGAGTACCCCTATCCTCGGAGAGGAAGAACAGGCAGAGAACCAACAAGAACAGGTTAGGAATTTGTAAGTTTATTTCATTTTATGTAATCTAATGAGCATACATAATTATATAGCTTGTTTGGTTCTTGGAAATTACTAAGTCACTGACTTTGCTTTTTTGCTTTGGATAGATCCTAAAAGTGAAAGCAGAATTCCTCTGCTTTTGAGCTTAGACATCTATGTACCAAGAGATGAGCGTTTTGGACACCTGAAGTTATCAGACTTTTTAACCTATGCTTTGAAATCCATGGTTCAATTCATCCTCCCCGAGTTACATGCTCTATTCGATGGCACCCCTAACGAATTTGACAGTTTTGAAGATGTTCTTAAACTTTATGAAGGAGGGATCAAGCTTCCTCAAGGCCCTTTATTCAAAGCTCTCACCGATGCCATTCCTCTAGAGATGATAAAAGAACTCCTTCGAACTGATGGTGAAGGAATATTGAAGTTCCCAACTCCTCTGGTTATTAAAGGTACTCAAGCTAGCTACATCCTAAAAAGTACCCTGACCATTTTTCCTTTTTGTCTTTGTCTAAATGATTTAGATATTGTTAACTTGTGTAGAAGACAAAACTGCATGGAGGACTGATGAAGAATTTGCAAGAGAAATGTTGGCTGGTGTAAATCCTATCGTAATCAGCAAACTCCAAGTAAGTAGGTTGTGTAGCTCATCTTTTAAGGACATGATCTGGAAATAGGATACTCTCTAGACTAGCTTGTATCTAGTTTCTTTTTTCTATTTTCTCCAGTCTTACTGTAGAAAAAAAATTGGTTTTTTGTTTCTTGCAGGAGTTTCCTCCAAAAAGCAAGTTGGATCCAGAAGCATATGGCGACCAGAATAGTACAATAACCAAAGAACAAATAGAGGATAAGTTGGATGGAGTAACAATTGATGAGGTAGTTCTTTTACTCTAAAGTTCTAATCTAATCTGTACAATTAATCACAAGCTCCTACATGAGAAATTTTTCATGTTGTTTGACAGGCAATGGAGAATAATAGGCTTTTCATATTGAACCACCATGACATCTTAATGCCATACCTGAGGAGAATAAACACCACAACAACAAAAACCTATGCCTCAAGAACTTTGCTCTTCTTGCAAGATAGTGGAACTTTGAAGCCGCTAGCTATTGAACTGAGTTTGCCTCATCCAGATGGAGATCAATTTGGTGCTATTAGCAAAGTATATACTCCAGCTGATCAAGGTGTTGAGGGTTCGATATGGCAATTGGCCAAAGCTTATGTTGCAGTGGTTGACTCAGGTGTTCATCAGCTAATTAGTCACTGGTAATGCCCTGTACAGAAGGCCTCTCTAAGGATTTATGACACACAACAATGACTTCAACACATTCTACTAATCTAAGACTTGGTCATCTTTGCAGGTTGAATACACATGCAGTGATTGAACCATTTGTGATTGCAACAAACAGGCAGCTAAGTGTGCTTCACCCCATTCATAAACTTCTACATCCTCACTTCCGGGACACAATGAACATAAATGCTATGGCAAGACAGATCCTAATCAATGCTGGTGGAGTTCTTGAAACTACAGTTTTTCCCGCAAAATTTGCCATGGAAATGTCAGCTGTGGTTTACAAAAACTGGATTTTCCCTGATCAAGCACTTCCGACTGATCTTGTCAAAAGGTAATAAATGATAAGATCCATCAAAATGTTTTAATCGCGTAACTTAGCTTTGCTAGAAAAAATATGTTTGTCATATAGTTATATGGTGTTAAGGCATCGCTTATATGACAATAATATCATTTCATTTCAGAGGAATGGCAGTTGAGGACTCGAGTTCCCCGCATGGTGTTCGTTTACTAATTCAGGACTACCCTTATGCTGTTGATGGCTTGGAAATCTGGTCAGCTATCAAAAGTTGGGTAACCAAATACTGCAATTTCTATTATGAATCGGATGACTCGATTATGAAAGACAGTGAACTCCAAACCTGGTGGAAGGAACTCCGTGAAAAGGGACATGGTGACAAGAAAGATGAACCCTGGTGGCCTAAAATGCAGACACGCCAAGAGCTAATAGATTCTTGCACAATCATTATATGGACAGCTTCTGCACTTCATGCAGCAGTCAATTTCGGGCAATATCCTTATGCAGGTTATCTCCCAAATCGCCCTACAGTAAGTCGAAGATATATGCCAGAGCCAGGAACTCCTGAGTATGAAGAACTCAAAACAAATCCTGATAAGGTGTTCCTGAGAACAATCACTGCACAGTTACAGACACTGCTTGGTGTTTCTCTCATAGAGATATTGTCAAGGCATACTTCAGATGAGATTTACCTCGGACAGAGGGACTCCCCTGAATGGACAAAGGACCAAGAACCCCTTGCTGCTTTTGAGAGGTTTGGAAAGAAGTTGAGTGAAGTTGAAAATCGAATTATACAAATGAATGGTGACCAGAAATGGACTAACAGGTCAGGGCCTGTTAAGGCTCCATATACATTACTTGTCCCAACAAGTGAAGAGGGACTCACAGGCAAAGGAATTCCCAACAGTGTGTCAATATAGAACGTATTACTGTGGCTACCAGAATAAAATGTATTGAGTCATGAGAAGAAGGTTGTCAATGGATAATGAAGAAAGTTGAAGTTTCAATAAAATCTTGTATGAAGTTTCAGTAAGTTTGCTTAATTTCTGTAAGTTTGATCCCCTTGAGTTTATTTTCATTTCAGTCATATCTGATTTCAGTTTGTGGGGAGAATAATGCTGAAATCAATGTCAGCAGGCAATTCCTATGTATATTTTGCAAAAAAAAATGTTAAGATCATTAATGATATAAATCAGACAATCATTTTTTAAAAAAAATTTCTCTACTTTTATTTGCTTTGCTGTGATTATTTTTTCAATTTGTTGTTGTTCATTCGATACTTTTGCAATCATCGCTTCAATTGACGTCGAAATTATGATGGATGAGTAAAATTGAAGAGAGTTAACTAGACCACATGAATAATGGAGTCTTGCTTGAAAATAAGAAATGGAGTTCATTCTCTCCACTGCTAGCTCTTTCATTTCTCAGCTGCCAAATTCACAAAGTTACAGTAAACCTACCCTTTGTGTTTGTGAGTCCAGTGGCTCTTACAGTAAAACTTGTCAATATAGTATAAAAATTACATGATCTCTATATACTAAAAGCAGGGGCGGAGCCAGCATAGTAATAGGGGGTTTGACTGAACCTCGCATTGGTTCAAACCCTGTAATTTGTCTTAAACAATTCATATAATTCGTACAAGTTATTAGTTTAAAAATTAAAATCTTAAACTTCTAAACTTTAAATTCTGATCGCGCCTCGGATTAAAAGGTGTCCTTTCGAAATAGAGTAAAACAGTGACAAACAAGATACGGAGGAGGTAGTATATGACTTTTTCAAACAAATTTAGGTAACTGAAAAGAAAAATTATCTCGATAACAGAAGTCGTGGGAGGCTGTAGTAACGTGAACAGTTTTTTTTTTTAAACAAAGAGAACCATCCGGAAATATATCCAAACAATTGTTTAAGTTTTGTAAAAATAGATGATCCATGCAATTGTTTAAGTTTTGTAAAAATAGATGGCTGCAAGTCCTGGCGAATGCCAGAGAATCAGAAGTTCCAGTGGATGGTCTCGACTATCCACAAATCTCAGCGGATCATTATGATCTTAATACAAATTGTGCAAGTATAAAGTGTTAGTGTTAGTTAGTGCTTGATGGATTATGTATTTGAGAAGAGAGTTTGTCCCTCATTGGCTAATTTATGCATTAAGTAGTGGGTGCCAGTAGTTTCAAAAAAAAAATCATATATATATACTATCTCCGTCCCAAAATAAAAATCTATCTTTATTTTTTAGTTTGTCCCAAAAAAATACCTCTTTCTATATTTGGTACTCCCTCCGGTCCATATTATTTGATTTTTTGGGTGTTTTCACGAATATTAAGAAAATCACCTTTTTAGCATTAATTAGCAATATAATTGACTATATTAGCCCTTATTCAAGCTATTATTACTTATCATTTTGTTTAAAATCATTTATTAGCAAGGGGTGACATTGTAAAATTGTGTCTTGATTTCCGAAAAGATCAAATATTGTGGACCAAAAAAAGTAGGCTAAAAAATCAAATAGAATGGACCGGAGGGAGTAATTCTTTAATTCCAAGAATTTTATTGGACCACAAAATTTAAAGACACTGGCCCACATTATACACAATTGTAATTTTAAACCACATGATATAAAAAAAAAAATTATTTTTTTAATCTCCGCATCAAGTCAAATTCAGACACTCATTTTGGAACGGAGGAAGTATATTGTATAAATACTAGTATTACGTAATGCTTTAAATAACCAAACAGTTGGATGGTGCCACCGGTCGAAGGCTGTTTATAAATTCTCGTGGGAGTGCGTGCCAGTGTTAGATTCTTGTTGAAGGATTGTTTATCCTTCATTTCCTGGTGTATTTACAATTTCTATTAACCAGCTTATTCTTTTTATTTTATATTATTATGTTGTTAAGCCTTCATTTTTTTTTCTTAACATTCATTCTTCTATTAGTTTACATTATCAAGCACCAATTGTTCCGATTATGTCTAAACTATGAGTTAGTGAATTAAGTTAGATTTTTTCATAAATTTTATTTATTTTGATAAATAATGTGCATTTATCTACTTTTAATTTGATTAAACTTCAATGTTATGATATTTTACTAATTTTTTTTGGTATATAGAATAATTGTTTTTGTATTGGTCGATTTTCGTTCTTCAAACGAAGATGGTGTGTTCGGGTTTGGTTATTGCTTTCGAGGGCATTTGCCGGTTGGTTCGCTTCAACAACTTGATAAGATAACCACGAAAGCGCTGGCTTTAGCGGATAAGCTTTAATGAACTTATCCCACTTTTATCGGAACCGACTTAGCGTATTTGAAGGGACGTGGACAGTTGTGGAGAAAGAGACGTGGGAAAGGAAGAATCCTTCTAGGGTTGGAAAAGGCTCATTGTCAGCCTATAAATACTGTTTCATCTTCTATTTTGGGGCACATTGATCTGAGCAAAATATTACTCTACTCCTCAAACCATTACTCTCTTGTTAAGAAAATATTCAACAGTGTCGTTTACCTTTGTTAATTTGCTACGTCAAAGATCATCATTGTATTTAAAGCTTCGATCGTGATTTGGTTCAAACGTGGAGGGAGATCTGTTCTTTCCATTGAAGCAACATCCATCGACCCATCAAATACAATAAGCCTTTACTGCTTTGATTATTTAATTGTTGCTTGCTTCGTTTAGATCTGCATCTGTCTTGATCGTAACATCTTTTAATCTGTGTTTAATTGGGGCAATCTGTTATCGTCACTCATTTGGCGACTATTTGATTTGTTCATCGGATCTGTTGTCGATTACGTTTGTTTATTCGTTATCGTTTCACATTTATTCATTTCACTTAGTTGTCATCGTGTTGCTGTTATTTTCATTGATTCGAGTATCATAATCGTGTTCGGATAATTGCGCATCTTGATAAAACGAAGTCACTTCATCGTATATCACTGTCTATTCATTTAGTTCAAACTTGTTAGACAGCATTTATATCCTTGCCTGACATCGGATTTAATTGACGTCGAATTCACTTGATATCGAATCTACTTGACATCGATTTTAGAATTACTTCTGAATCAAACTCTTGAGGTCGATTAATTCATTCACGTAAACTATCTATCAAACGATCAAATTGAGATATAAAACGGTCGCCTAAGACTCAACTAAATATAAATCTAATTGTAAAACCTGATATATTTTTTGGGAAATACAGTTTGGCGCCCACCGTGGGGTCTAGGCAATCGATTTATTCCGAAATTTGAACCGCTTGATACTACTTACGTTTGCTTTCTTGTCCTGAAATGGCAGATGAACGCAACATTGACGCTTTGAACGGTCAACAGCTACTCAATCCCAATGACGGGGTTCATGCTCCGGCCCGTGTTGAAGCGGTCGATGAATCTACCAACAACGAGCAGGATCCAACTCACGACAACATTCCTGCTGGTTCACAGTTGAACGCACGCCAAGCGCGGCGTTCAGGCGAAGAGCCTGCAGTCGAAACTGATTCTGGAAGCGCAAACGCGGCACTGTTTGCGTATCTGAAGCGGCATGATGCTCAGTTCGAAATGATACAAGAGCAGTTGAAGGCACTATCTAATTCTATCGGAAGTAAGGTACCTACCCCTCCGATCACACCTCCAGCAAGCATTCCGACTTCGGTTCCTCAGGGCGCCGTAACAGGGGGACTTGCAGCAGGGGTCGGATCAGGGGGATCGGGTACAGCCGCCGAAGCCATGGGAGCTCCGGCATCGGTCACAGCAGAAGTAAGAATGATGGCAACGATGCAGACCATGATGAATGATAACATCGATAAGAAGTTCAACGAAATCAAGTCATTTATGGAGAAATTGCCAGGCGTTCCGAAATTGGCTGACAAAGGCATTACAAAATCAATCTCAAAACGTCCTTTTCCAGCAAGTGCAGCCCCACTACCTATACCAAAGACTTTCAAATTACCAGAAAGCTTGAGATACGATGGAACCACAGATCCAAGGGATCACATTGATATGTTTTCGGTTGCGGTTCAGGCAAATGACTTGACCTCGGAGGAGATCAATTCGGTCAGCCTTAAAAAGTTTTGTGAGACATTGAAGGGGGCAGCGCTGAAATGGTATTTACAGCTGCCCGAAAACGAAATACTAAGTTTCGATGACATGTCAGCGAAATTCATTCGTTCACATACGGGAGCAAAAAAGATAGCACCAAGGGTCGAAGACATCTTGAACGTAAGGCAGCGACCCGGGGAAACTATCAAGCAGTTTCTAAAAAGATTTAACGATGAGAAAATTCTTATACCAAATCTCGAAGAAAGGTGGGCATGTTTGACCTTTGCTAACAACTTGCGCACTGATTCAATTGAGGCATGGAAACTGAAAGATCGTCTTAGGGAAATTGATGCATGGACTTTCGATGTATTGTACCTCGAGTGCGAGACAAGGATCAGGGCTGAAGAGGAAGAATTGCAGCTAGCCCGAAATAATTATCATTATGACCGGCCGGCAAGGAGGGTTGATAATGACAGAAGAGACTACAGGGACCAACGATGGGGGCCCTACAGTTTCCATCGAATGGGGAGCAACAACCACGAAGCTGGTAGCTCCAGAAATCAATCAAAGAAAGCCCAGCCAAACACATCCTCGGTTCCAAAAGATCGACCACTGCCTCCAAAAGTAACGGAATACAATTTTTGCATATCGACACCAAATCTGGTGAATCACTTGAAAGGGATGGGTGACAAAGTTGTGAAATTCCCAGGTCGCATAAAGTCAAGTCCAAATACTAGGGACGAAACTCTGTGGTGTGCATTTCACCATGATTTCGGCCATACAACGGAAGAATGTAAGGCGCTGAGGTATGAAGTGGCCAGCTTGCTGGAAAAGGGTCACTTGGTCGAATTTTTGACTGAGAGAGGGCGAAACAATTTCAATAGGAAGAAAGATGATGAACCACCAAAACCTCCTGCTCCCAGGAAAACGGTGAATGTTATTACCGGAGGAGATGGTGTTTGTGGGGTAACCTACACTACGAAGAAATATGCAAAGGTCTCTTTCACACGAGACAAACGAACACGCGATGACATGACCGATGAAATCGTGTTCGGGGATTCCGATTTCGATGGAAGGATTCATCCCCATCATGATGCACTTGTAGTAACAACAAGGATCGATGACGCCGATGTGAAAAGAGTGCTAATCGATGCTGGCAGTTCGGTTAACATCATACATGCAAGGGTGGTTGAACAATTGCAGTTGAGCGATAAGATTGTGCCTCGCTCAACGGTCCTGTCAGGATTCAACAATTCGAGTGAGGTGACCGTTGGGGAGATTACAATCAAAACCTATGCAGAAGGAGTGGAGAGTGAGACGTCGTTTCAGGTGATGAAGGGCGAAATGGCATATAACGTGATTTTGGGTCGACCATGGATCCATGCTATGGGAGCAGTTCCATCGACTTTACATCAAGTTGTGAAGTTCCCTACCCCATGGGGAATTCGCGAAATCAGAGGCGAGCAACAGGCTTCACGAGACTGTTACTCAGTAGCTGTCAAGGAAGGCTTCCGATTGTAGCAATCACAGCTAGTGGATCCTGTGGCCGGAAGCTTCACTTCGGCTCCGTCGTGCGATCAAACGCAGCTACCGGAATCCGAAGTCGAAGGCGACTTCGCACAGGTTTCACCATGTAAGCTAGTGGGACCCGTGAACGAAAGCTTCACTTCGGCTCTGTTGTGCGATCAAACGCAGCTACCGGAATCCGAAGTCGAAGGCGACTTCGCACAGGTTCCACCATGTGTGAAAGAACCGCATAGACAAGAAGCTGGAGACTCTACGATAGAAGAACTTGAGGAAGTAACATTGTTCGATGATAATCCTGATCGGAAAGTTTATGTTGGAGCTGAATTGGACATCGACGTAAAAGCAAAAATCGTATCCTTCCTCAAGGACAACTCTGATTGTTTTGCTTGGTCCCATGCAGATATGGTGGGAATCGATCCAAAAGTCGCCACGCACAAGTTAAATGTCGACCCGAAACATCGACCGGTGAAGCAAAAGAAACGACCAAATGGAGGTTTCCGAAGGAAGGTAATCAATGATGAGGTGGAAAGGCTGTTAGCAAATGGGTTCATTAAAGAAGTAAAATATCCAGAATGGCTTGCGAACACGGTCGTAGTACCTAAGAAAAATGGCAAATGGAGGGTATGCGTCGACTATACCGATCTCAACAAAGCTTGCCCAAAAGATTCGTTCCCACTGCCTCACATCGATAGATTGATCGATTCGACGGCGGGCCACGAGATGCTGAGTTTTTTGGATGCCTATTCAGGCTATAATCAAATATCGATGGACCCATCAGATCAGGAGAAGACATCGTTTATTACAGACATGGGGACTTATTGCTACACGGTCATGCCTTTTGGCCTAAAGAATGCCGGCGCTACTTATCAGCGTCTGGTCACTACTATGTTCAAAAATTTGATCGGGAAAACCATGGAAGTCTATATCGATGACATGTTGGTCAAATCTCTTGAGAAGGGAAATCATCTGAGTCATTTGGAAGAAACTTTTACAATACTAAGACAATTCAACATGAGATTGAATCCAGAGAAATGTGCGTTCGGGGTTGGATCCGGTAAGTTCTTGGGATTCATCGTATCGCAAAGAGGAATCGAAGCAAATCCAGACAAGATCAAGGCGATCGAAAATATCCCTGAGAACCTGACAACAGAGAAAGAAGTTCAACAGCTGACCGGTCGAGTAGCCTATCTCAGCAGGTTCATCTCGAGGTCATCTGAACGGTGTCACAAGTTCTTTTCAGTATTGAGAAAGAGCAAAGGTTTCGAATGGACACCAGAATGCAAAAGAGCTCTTCGGGAACTGAAGCAGTACCTTTCAAATCCACCGCTTCTGTCAAAACCAATTGAAGGAGAAATGCTGCTGGTCTATTTGGCTGTTTCCGATGTCGCTGTAAGTGCTGTCCTCGTTCGCGAAGATGGAGGTAACCAATTTCCTATCTACTATGTTAGTAAAACACTGTTAGATGCCGAAACAAGGTACCCACATCTAGAAAAACTAGCACTTGCACTAGTCACTGCTGCACGCAAATTAAGGCCTTATTTCCAATGTCATTCAATATCTGTGATAACTACGTTCCCATTGCGAAATATTTTACATCGGCCAGATCTCTCTGGTCGATTAATGAAATGGGCGGTCGAGCTGAGTGAGTATGATATCACTTACCAGCCTCGTACCGCCATAAAATCTCAAGTTTTAGCTGATTTTGTAGCGGACTTCAGCGCTAATATTTTACCGGAGGCAAAGAAGGAAGAGTTGATGATGAGAGATCCAGACCCCGGGATCTGGGTAATGTACACCGATGGAGCTTCCAACGTCAAAGGAACTGGCCTCGGAATTCTATTGATTGCGCCTTCGGGTGAAAAGCTCAGGTACGCGATCAAATTACACGCAAAAACTAACAACGAGGCCGAATATGAGGCCCTCGCTGCAGGTTTAAAGATCGCAAAGGATTTGAAAATCGAACGAATAGATATCAAAAGTGATTCCCAACTGGTGGTAAATCAAATCCAAGGCGATTTCTGTGTTCGAGATCCAAGGATGCAACAGCTGCTCGAAAAGGTACAAAATTTTCTAACTTCTTTTCAGGAGTGGAAAATAGCCCAGATACCAAGGGAAGAAAACATCGAAGCAGACGCTTTAGCAAACCTTGCATCGGCAGCAGCCATCGATGAAAAACTCGATGAGACCGTGGTTCACTTGTTCGAATCTCCATTATGTCGGAGCATTAAAGAGGTAAACAATGTTAATCGAACTTGGGATTGGAGAAGCAAATATTTGTCCTACTTGCAGGCAGGTACTGTTCCCGATGACAAGAAGTCTGCCCGATCACTTAAAGCCAAAGCAGCAAGATATTGCCTCCTTGAAAATCAACTCTACAGGAAAATGTTTGGCGGCCCTTTGGCAAAGTGTGTTGGGCCAGATAGAACAAATTATGTGCTGAAAGAAGTTCACGAAGGCGAATGCGGCAATCATTCCGGCAGCAAGTCATTGGTTCGAAAGATCATAAGAGCTGGGTACTATTGGCCAACGATCGCAGATGATGCCAAGGAATTCGTCCGCAAATGTGACAAGTGCCAACGATTTGGAAATCTCATACACCAACAGGCAGAACCACTTCATTCGGTCACGTCACCGTGGCCATTTATGAAGTGGGGAATGGACTTGGTCGGGCCGCTTCCAACAGCGCCCGGTGGGGTAAAGTTTATTTTAATTCTCACAGATTATTTCTCTAAATGGGTGGAAGCTATTGCCTTGGCTAAAATTCGTGAACAGGAAATTATCAAATTCATTCATCAGAATATCATTTGTCGTTTTGGGATCCCGAAAGAGATCACATGCGACAATGGTAAGCAGTTCGTGGGAAGACGAATCACAGCCTTCTTCGAAAAGTGGGGGATCAAGCGAATTGCATCAACACCTTATCACCCCAGCGCAAATGGACAGGCTGAATCTTCCAACAAAACAATACTCGAGTACTTGAAGAAAAGGATGGATGTTTCACAGGGCAACTGGCCGAACGAACTCCCCGGAGCACTGTGGGCTCATCGGACAACGGTAAAACACAGTACCGGGGAGACACCGTTCTCACTTGTCTACGGAACAGAAGCGCTGATACCGGTGGAAGTGGGGGAGCCCAGCCTTCGGTTCGCCCACTCCACCGAAGAAGCTAACAAAGAAACCATGCTGGTAGATCTGAACCTGGTCGAAGCAAAAAGGGATATGGCATTTGTTCGGATACAAGCACAAAAGCAAAGGGCAGAAAACTACGTCAACAAAAAACTCAGGTATCGATCTTTTAATGTAGGTGATTATGTGCTAAAAATCAAAAGACCAAAGAAGGATGAACCCAACGAAGGGAAGCTAGGAGCAAATTGGGAGGGACCTTTCCGCGTCAAGGCAGTAATCGGAAAAGGTTCATACCAACTCGAAACAATGGACTCCAAACCGGTAGACTTCAATTGGAACGTCACACAACTGAAGAAATACTATTTTTGAGGTTCTGCGGTATCAATCTTCACCCTTTATTTCCACTTCGCAATTTTTATTATTCCTCCATCGGAAGATGCTTTTATTATTTGGTACTAACATTTTTAGATGATAGGCATAGTTGGAGTCGAATGATGACAAACATCACCCGCGAACACTCGAGCTCAAAACGCTCCGATCGGGGTCGATAAATCTGACGAACACTCTAACGTGGTCTTCATCTATAACGAGTTTCTTGGTTTTGGTCTCCCAATGATTCTGTTTCAGGTAACGAAGTCGAAGGACCAGTGTTCGCCTACTCATTTTTCGCACCCAAACACTGGGGGGGATGAAGGTAGCATAAGGGTCATCGGCAGACACTGGGGACTCGTTCGAATTCGACAGAAGTTCCAACGTTCACTCAAACTGGGGACTCGTTCAAAATTGCATAAGGGTCATCGGTAGATACTGAGGACTCGTTCGAATTCGACAGAAGTTCCAACGTTCACTCGAACTGGGGACTCGTTCAAAATTGGACAGAAGTTCCAACGTTCACTCGAACTGGGGACTCGTTCAAAATTCGACAGAAGTTCCAACGTTCACTCGAACTGGGGACTCACTCAAACTTTGGCAAAAGCTCCAAGTCATCCGAATTGGCGGCTCGTTTGAAGTCAAGCGTCATCAGTTTCATGTAAACGATCCAAAAGTGATCAATGTCTGTGCCTTACGGCTACATCTTGTAATCGATCGAATCATACGATCCCGAATGTATCAAAGACCCATTAGCGGTCTACTTCAATAATACAACACTGGTTATACGCATTCTTTACATTTGTTCGATTTCAGAGATCGTTCCAAATTTTAATCAGATTTTACATCTAAATTGTTCACCAAGTGTTAAATTCTTCATTCCGAACTCATGAAAATGTTCGAAGAGTGCATTACGTGAAAATGAGACGTCATTCTTTGCTACGCACTAAAACATTGGGCCCCAATCATTTCATTTGACGAACATCGTTATAAACTTCAAAATTTTCGAACAGATACATCAAACTATCTTCGGAAAGCAATACAACGATAAAAACAACGAACTTTCCATTGATAAGAAATATGTACATGACTTCATTACAATATGTCAAAAACAAAAAGTTGAAAACGAGTTCACTCATCTCCATCTGATCCCTCATCGGAAGAATCTGGAGAGAGGCCAAGTGCCTCACGAGTCATTCTCACAACTTGTATCGCCTCTTCAAGCTCCTTAGCCACATCGACTTCACGCTCAGTCATCTCCCTCAGCAAGTCCCGCCTCGACTCCGCTAAAATGAGCTCCCTCCTGTCTTCGAAGTCACTCTCCATCGAATGCCTTTGAGTAATCAACTCTTTCTGAAGAAGCGAGTTTCTCTCCGACCAAGCATTGTTCTGAGCCGTCAGATCGTCGTAAGAACCTCTTAGAGTACGAAGCTCTTCGTTCAAACGAATTATTTCCGACTCTTTGGTCTTCGACTCAGCTTCCAGTTTGGAACACTTGTCACCCATGCTACTCTCAAGCTGACCGAGCTGGTCGTTCAAAGCTCGAACTTGGGATTCCAGCTCTGATTCTCGAAGAGCATGGGCGGTGGCCTTTTTAGCTGATTCAGCTTCAAGCTCAGAATACTTTACTTTCAAAATCTTCAAGTTGTTATGCCACCCATCACCGGCAGAAGCAAGGAGAGCAACTCTCTCGTTCAGATGAGCTATTTCGGCTTCGAGCTGGCGAATCCGATCGGCTGACTCGATGGCCATGATTGTGTTCTGAAAATAAGAAACAAAACGATCCCATAAGGTAAAAAGTAGAAAAGGTTCAAACTAACAGAAACTGGAGGGAAGCGTTACCCGAAAAGCACTAAAAGCGATTTGGGAGGACAAGCTCACATCGCTGTAACAATTCAATCGAGCCTTTTCCATCGGCCCCATCACATCAAAAAAGTAATTGGCAAGATGCTTTGGGCATCTGAGCAGATCAACTTCTCCGGGGATAGTTATAGCCAGTGATCGGGTGTTAGCCTCCCCCGCAGCCTTGGCTCTTTTGTAAGCTGCAAACGCAGCGGCTTCCTCGTATCGAGGAAGGCGAACGATAGGCTCTTCATGATCCGATGCGTAGAAAGACGAGCCAGAGCTTTCCGTGTGCTTCGACCTCGTTGTTGTCGTGGGACGATCAAGGGGGAGCTTACCCTTCCTGGGATCCCTTTCCCTCGGTATATCGCTCGAAGGGGCACCATCGACGCCCCCGGCAGACAACATCCCAAGGGTTGGGGTAGTGATCATCTCTTTTCCCCCCGAACCAGAAGTGACGTCGATCAAGTCCTCCTCCGCTATCGGAGGAAGGATGGGCCGCCCATCACCGCTGAAATCGCCTACATTGACCCGGTCGTACTCCTCGGCCGCCTTGAGCTGCTCAGCCACTTCAAGCATTCTCTCTTTCATTGGCCTTTTCGGCCGTTCCAACGGTTGCTCAGACCCAGATTCCTCATCTTCCCCGGAGGGAATCCGAACGAGAGTTCCCCCTTCGGAGGCTTTTGCCGCTTCAACCGCTGAAACGGCCCCCTTAACAATCTGCTCGATCGGCTTGGGATCAGCCGACGAGCCAGCTCCCTGCGGAGCGCTCTTAACAAGCAGCCTTGCCCTAAGGTCTTGGTAAGAGGTTTTCTTCTTCTTTTTTGGAGGAGTTCCACTTACGTTCTCCTCCCTAACCTCTTCCTCCTCCTCGACAATCACGTCTTCAACCAGCCCAGCACCAGCACCAGTGATACCTGTCGATGGCGATCCGTTAAAATATAACAGAAGGCACGGTATGATCAAAGGCAAAACTAAACTTACCATGATTTTTTGCCTTCACTTGTAAAAGAGCCGCGATCGGCTTCCATGCCCTTTGATCGTTGGTGGTCTCCTTCAGAACCTTCTTCAGCCAGTCAACGATGTCGGGAACCAGTTCAAACAAAACTTTGCTGGCTGCACATACAAGAGAGTAAGAGCGTGGAAGGACATAAAACCAATTGAAATTACAAACTTACGTGTTCGGTTCCACCCAACCGGAAGACGTTCAGCCCCTGGGGCCACAAGCTGCTCCGTGGGGATGTAAACGAAGCGTTGATCCCACGCCCTAAGGTCGTCATCGTTATCGGAAATTAAGGCTCGACTACCTCGCTTTTGCACGGTAATGATGCCCGCCTTGTAAACTCGAGGGGAATACAAGTGAAGGATATGCCTAAGTGTCACCTCCACCCCCACCTTCTTGCCAATCCATCGATACATGGCGACCAAGCGCCATACCATCGGAGAAATCTGCGCCAAACACACCTTGTACATGCGACAGAATTCCTCGATCATTGGGTCGATCGGCAAAGTAAACCCGATCGTAAAAGGGTATGTCAAAACGGCAGAGTGACCCCCGTAAAAGGTGGTCAGAGTCGATCTCCTTGGAGGGCACACTACGTCGATCTCACCCTCTTTCCAACCACAATCTTCCCTAATCCGTGGTATTGACTCCTCGGTAACGGCACAAAAAACTGAGTCTACTGGAATATTTTTCTTCTTGGCCAGTTGAATGTCGTTTTGAGTACTAACCTTGCAGTCATCATCGTAAGTGAACTTCTTCGGGAGAATATCGGTGTAGAGTTTTTCTGGCCCAAAATCTTTGGGCTTCCTCTCCCTTTTCTTCCCTCTTTTGTCTGTAACTGCCATGGCCTGCGGTGGCGCCATGGCGGGTGCCGTGGCGGCAACAGCGGCGGAGGGAACATTTTCAATATCAGTCATGTTGTGAGAAGACATTAATAAGTTAAAGATGAGTGAACAAAATAGAATGGGTAACCAAGATTGATCAACGCAAGTTACTAAAGATGTTTTGAAGGGTTTGAAGAAAGTGAGAGATTGAGAGTTGCAAGAGACGTAAAAATCGTGAAATCAAAATGGAGCTGGTATTTATAGAGGAAAAGTCATCATGATCTTGGGAATTGGCGAAAACCGCCGTCCGCACGATCTCTGACACGCGCAGTGATTTGAAGTGGAAGCGACAGTTGGCGTTTCAAAATGAAGGGACACGAGCGAGCCACGTGTTTTCCCGCTTTAACTTTCAAGCCACTTGCGAAGTGTTACGATCACAGGACTTCGCAAGTGGGGGGACTATCTGTATTGGTCGATTTTCGTTCTTCAAACGAAGATGGTGTGTTCGGGTTTGGTTATTGCTTTCGAGGGCATTTGCCGGTTGGTTCGCTTCAACAACTTGATAAGATAACCACGAAAGCGCTGGCTTTAGCGGATAAGCTTTAATGAACTTATCCCACTTTTATCGGAACCGACTTAGCGTATTTGAAGGGACGTGGACAGTTGTGGAGAAAGAGACGTGGGAAAGGAAGAATCCTTCTAGGGTTGGAAAAGGCTCATTGTCAGCCTATAAATACTGTTTCATCTTCTATTTTGGGGCACATTGATCTGAGCAAAATATTACTCTACTCCTCAAACCATTACTCTCTTGTTAAGAAAATATTCAACAGTGTCGTTTACCTTTGTTAATTTGCTACGTCAAAGATCATCATTGTATTTAAAGCTTCGATCGTGATTTGGTTCAAACGTGGAGGGAGATCTGTTCTTTCCATTGAAGCAACATCCATCGACCCATCAAATACAATAAGCCTTTACTGCTTTGATTATTTAATTGTTGCTTGCTTCGTTTAGATCTGCATCTGTCTTGATCGTAACATCTTTTAATCTGTGTTTAATTGGGGCAATCTGTTATCGTCACTCATTTGGCGACTATTTGATTTGTTCATCGGATCTGTTGTCGATTACGTTTGTTTATTCGTTATCGTTTCACATTTATTCATTTCACTTAGTTGTCATCGTGTTGCTGTTATTTTCATTGATTCGAGTATCATAATCGTGTTCGGATAATTGCGCATCTTGATAAAACGAAGTCACTTCATCGTATATCACTGTCTATTCATTTAGTTCAAACTTGTTAGACAGCATTTATATCCTTGCCTGACATCGGATTTAATTGACGTCGAATTCACTTGATATCGAATCTACTTGACATCGATTTTAGAATTACTTCTGAATCAAACTCTTGAGGTCGATTAATTCATTCACGTAAACTATCTATCAAACGATCAAATTGAGATATAAAACGGTCGCCTAAGACTCAACTAAATATAAATCTAATTGTAAAACCTGATATATTTTTTGGGAAATACAGTTTTAATACTTATATACAGAGAAGGGTGAAATATTAGTATACTAAATTATTTAGTTAAAAAAAAGAATTTTAAAATTGTGATACTCATTTGCCTAGCCTATTTGATTAATCAATGAACTTTTTTTTTGTTTTTGGACATTTTCTCAGTTTTTAGTAATTTTATGCATTAAAATTGAATTCTAAGATAGGTCTAGTCGTCGGAAAAATAGTAACTTAAAGTATATTGTATATATGAAAACAATCATTATATTTTTTCATTCAATTGATTCATCTATATAAATTGAAATGATGAATAATTCGTACGGAAGCTCAGGCTAATCAAATCAACCAAATGTTTATCCTATTTCGACCGTACAAAAAGAGAGAAACGACATATCTATGTTCGAAGAACGTGGCATGTAGTACCTCTACATCCTGGATCTGCCCCTGCTGTCATCCGTAAAACGTCTTATGTGGATTGAATATTTGAGGAAAAGTTTAAAAGGACATTTGACTATAATATTAAATCAGTCATTTATTTTATTATTTTATTTTAACATTTTATACTTATTTTTTATTTAAATGCTTTTAATTTTTAAAATAAAATGACGATTGGAGGACGACTATTGGAAAATGTGTGTTTGGAAAAAAAATTTCCCGACAAACTTCAGAAGGTATTATAAATACCTCGTTTCCTCTTAATAAAAAAACACACACAATTATTGTACAAAATCATATCTCATTCAATCTTTCTATTCTCCACAAGTCATTTTTGTTCTTGTGAAAAATTCGAATTATTGATATACTTCGAATTTTTTGGCTTTGTAAATTTTGAATGAACTCTGTTACACTCCCAGCAGCAGCAATGTGGGAGACTTTAATTTCTTAAAGAATGAGATTATGCTATCAAAGTATCTCTAATCCCTTTAGTAGTATTATGGAACTTATTTTTTCTAACACATTGTTCTCAAATCCTGATGAATTGCAGGACTTGTGTAGAAAACTCATCAATACATTTTAAACTTTCAAATCGAGTCGAATTGATCTAGATGACTTTAAATTTAATATCCAAAACCTTCTTCTACCAATCCCAATAATTCTCAATGATTAAATTCAAGCCCAAATCTTCAAAAATCAATCGACTTACAAAAATTATGGCTCAAAATTCTCCACGTAGGTGGACTTCTTATATATTTATGAAAGAAGAATGGAGTTATAACTCCTACATCTCGCATTGATTACCGCGAGTTAACACCCTTGTATGGTCACCCACGCCTCGTGTATTCCTTATAAATACATTACAGTATACTACCTCCGTTTCAAAAATGATGAATTTTTTTATTTTTTGAAAGTCAATTTAACTAATTTTTGAATCTAAAATAGACTATAGAAAATTAATATTTTTAAATAAAAATTTGCATATTCAAAAACTATATGAAAAGTACTATAACATACAACTCTTCTCATATCAATATGATGAGAAAAATATTTTAAATTGTTGGTTTAAGTTCATCCAGTTTGACTCTCGAAAAGCGGAGGTTCATCCACTCTGAAACGATGGAGTATTATATAAGTGGTGACACTCTTGGTGAGCACTCTCGGATTCCGTCCCTATTAAATGCTAATGACATGTTATACCTTTGCTCGTCTAACAAGTTGATAGCTAGCTCGAAATTTTCGGACTATATGACTATAAACTATACCCCATCTGACCTTCCAGTCACCCAAACCATAAGGCCAGAAAAATAATTTTAGTGTATTAAACGCACACATCAGTCTAGCTATTGTTCAACCTAACATTCTCGTTTTTAAAATTGAACTGGATAATTTGTTGTGGTATACATAGAGATTATACCATCAGTCAATTGTCAACAGCTTTGACATAACAAACTTTTACATTGTAGTTAGAAGTCAAGCTAAATGAGCTATTACCCATTAATTGTCATCGATCATCTTGATATCTGTTGCAAGAAACTGTCGATTGTGATTTTGACTGTCGGGCGCATGAATTAATCTCGTGGTGAATTAGTGATACTTTAATGTAATCACTGTATAGTGATTTTTGCATGCATGTATAGTTGATAAGTTTCTTCTTTAAGAAAGGGACTACTCTGGCATGTTTCTCACCATATCTATAGGTCTACTGAAAACAGTTGGTAACGAAGGATAGACAAGGCCTTCATTGTTGAATAGTACTCCGTATATGATAAACTACGTATTAATTTTTCTAAATTAGAGAAAAAAAAGGAAGTGTCGCTTGAAGCATCTCTAATATTGGATATAGATATGATAAAATAGAGTACATATATACGTTTGTTAAATAAATAACCATTTAAAATAAACTAGCAGCAAGATGCCTAGCTAGATCTTGTATGTTGTGTTTGTTTATCAACGGTATGCAAATACTACTCCTTACATTCCACTTAATTAATTTGTTTGATACATATTTTTTTTATTAATCTGTTAAAAATAATAACACTTAAAATATTTTTACACATAAACTTATACTAGCATATTTTACTCCATGCGTTTCAATTTATGTAGCAAAAATTCCTTAATACCTAATTTAAAAAAGAATGACAGCTTTCTAGATTTCGAAATAATTTAACTTCAAAACTAATTTATTATCATTAATGAAATCATTTACAGCCACACAATTTAACTCCATACGTTCTACCAATATAATACGTAACTTAATCTAGACCACAAGTTTCAAAAGTTTTCCTTCTTACTTAAACTTCATGTCGATTCAAACTATGATACATAAAGTGGAACAAAGTGAGTATAATTAAGACGATAAGTTTTAAATTTTCATATTTATTAAATTTTGTGTCAAGTTAAAACTATGACAAACAAAATAAAATTGAGTATTAATGTTGTACGTCATTTGAATAATCAAATGTGCAAGATGTATTGTTACTACTACTAATTTACAGTATTTGACAAGATGAAATTGCTCTCAATATGTATCAGAATTAGTTGCGACTAAACTCTCCAACTACATAATTACTGTAAGTAGATTTAAATTGAGTTGAGCCTAGCGGGATGTAAGCGCCAGAAACCAAACTAATAAGTAGAAACGCAATGCATGTGCTGCAAATCTTATCCAAATATTAAAATCATGAAATTAGATGGAAACAATAATTATACGGAGTGAAAACGTGACTATGGAGTTGGCTACTGTTATTTATTTTATTATTTTCTTTCTTACGAGTAGTATATTTCTGGCTATAAATACGAGCTCGTTCCATTGAAACTTCACAACCAAACTCATTTCATATTTCACTTCTTTTCCTTATTTAGTTCCGAGAACATATAATCATGTTTCCGATTAAGAATATTGTGGATGTACTGACCGGGAACCATGACTCAAAGAAAGTCAAAGGCACTGTGGTTCTGATGAAGAAGAATGCTTTGGATTTCAATGATATCGCTGGCTCTGTTGCTGATGGACTTTTTGAGGTCCTTGGCCAGAAGGTTTCTTTGCAATTGATCAGTTCTGTTCATGGTGATCCTGGTAAGTTCCTCTCCTGCTCTTTATATGGAAGCTATTGTAATTGTTGAATCATAGTAATATATATAATGAAGTAATAAATAATATATTTTCTTAACGGTTTAATATTTTAAATATGACTCTCAAGAAATTCAACATGGTACTCAATAAGTTTTTTAATCTCACGACCACACATACTTTTCACGTAAAAGTATATACGAAGATATATATAAATGCTGGATAGACAAGATCTTTTTCATTGAATAATTAATGATCATGCCCAATAAATACTGTAATTTACTAAGTCAAGATTGGGTACAGTCTTCTACTAGCTGTTATCGAAATATGTTGAATAGTACGTAAATAGTGTTCATAATTATGACACATAAGCTTAATTAAGTAGTAAGAGTATTAATACGGCAGTCACTGTATTAACTGTACTTAATTAATTGGGTTTTACAACTGATCCATCTTTGCAGCAAATGGCTTAAAAGGGAAACTGAGCAATCCAGCCTACTTGGAGAGCTGGCTCACTACCTTAACCCCACTAACAGCAGGTGAATCAGCCTATAGTGTGTCATTTGATTGGAATGAGGAGATTGGAGTTCCAGGTGCATTCATTATCAAGAATATGCACTTGACTGAGTTTTTCCTTAAGTCACTCACCCTTGAAGATGTTCCTAATCATGGCAAAGTCCATTTTGTTTGCAATTCTTGGGTTTATCCTGCTATTAGATACAAGACAGACCGCATTTTCTTTGCAAATCAGGTATTGTTACTTCAACCATTTAGGCATGGAAAGAAAAACAATTAATTGCATGGGATAAAAAGTTTTAGCAATGTTTAATTGTTGATGCAGCCATATCTTCCAAGTGAAACACCAGAACCTTTGCGCAAATACAGAGAAAAAGAATTAGTGACCTTACGAGGAGATGGAACTGGAAAGCGTGAGGCGTGGGACAGGGTTTATGACTATGATTTGTATAATGACTTGAGTGATCCAGACAATGGCCAAAAACATGTCAGGCCTATCCTTGGAGGATCTGCTGAGTACCCCTATCCTCGGAGAGGAAGAACAGGCAGACAACCAACAAGAACAGGTTAGGAATTTGTAAGTTTATTTCATTTTATGTAACCTAATGGGCATACATAATTCTTTAGCTTGTTTTGTTCTTGGAAAGTTCTAAGTCACTGACTTTGCCTTTTTGCTTTGGATAGATCCTAAAACCGAAAGCAGGATTCCTCTGCTTTTGAGCTTAGACATCTATGTACCAAGAGATGAGCGTTTTGGACACTTGAAGTTATCAGACTTTTTAATCTATGGTTTGAAATCCATAGTTCAATTCATCCTCCCTGAGTTACATGCTCTATTCGATGGCACTCCTAATGAGTTTGACAGTTTTGAGGATGTTCTTAGACTTTATGAAGGAGGGATCAAGCTCCCTCAAGGCCCTTTGTTCAAAGCTCTCACTGATGCCATTCCTCTAGAGATGATAAAAGAACTCCTTCGAACTGATGGTGAAGGAATATTGAAGTTCCCAACTCCTCTGGTTATTAAAGGTACTCCGGCTAGCAACATCCTATGAAATACCCCTAACCATTTTTCTTTTTTCCCTTTATGTCTTTGTCTGGATGATTTAGATATTGTTAATTTGTGCAGAGGATAAAACTGCTTGGAGGACTGATGAAGAATTTGCAAGAGAAATGTTGGCTGGTGTAAATCCTATCATAATTAGCAGACTCCAAGTAAGCTGGTTGCGTTGCTCATCTTTTAAAGACATGATCTGGAAATAGGATTTTACAAAATATTATATTGAGTTTCTTTTTTCTATTTTCTCCCATCCGTAGATGAAAAATATTTGGCTTTTTGGTTCTTACTTGCAGGAATTTCCTCCAAAAAGCAAATTGGCTCCAGAAGCATATGGCGACCAGAATAGTACAATAACCAAAGAACAAATACAGGATAAGTTGGATGGACTATCAATTGATGAGGTTTTTCTTTTATTCTAAAGTCCACAAAAGTTTGTACATTTAATCACGAGCTCCAACTTAAGAATTTTTTCATGTTGTTTGACAGGCAATCGAGACTAATAGGCTTTTCATACTGAACCACCATGACATCATAATGCCATACCTGAGGAGAATTAACACCACAACGACAAAAACCTATGCCTCAAGAACATTGCTCTTCTTGCAAGATAGTGGAGCTTTGAAGCCACTAGCAATTGAGCTGAGTTTGCCACATCCAGATGGAGATAAATTTGGTGCTATCAGCAAAGTATATACTCCAGCTGATCAAGGTGTTGAGGGTTCGATATGGCAATTGGCCAAAGCTTATGTTGCAGTGAATGACACTGGTGTTCATCAGCTAGTTAGTCATTGGTAATACCCAGTACAGAAGGCTTCTCTAAGGATTTATGACACAGACTAATGAGACACAACGATTTCAACACATTCTCAAATAGTAGTAATCTAAGACATTTCTTCGTCTTTGCAGGTTGAATACGCATGCAGTGCTTGAGCCATTTGTGATTGCAACAAATAGGCAACTAAGCGTGCTCCACCCCATTCATAAGCTTCTACACCCTCACTTCCGGGATACAATGAACATAAATGCTATGGCTAGACAGATCCTAATCAATGCTGGTGGAATTCTTGAAACTGTTGTTTTTCCCTCCAAATTTTCCATGGAAATGTCAGCTGCGGTTTACAAAAACTGGATTTTCCCTGATCAAGCACTCCCGACTGATCTTGTTAAAAGGTACTAAATGATAAGCTCCATCAAACTGTTTCATTTGTGTATCTTAATAAGAAAAAATAGGTTGTCCATGTAGCTAGTTTAATGGTGTTAAAGACTCCCTTATATATATGACCATAATATCATTTGATTTCAGAGGAATGGCAGTTGAGGACTCGAGTTCTCCACATGGCGTTCGTCTACTAATTCAGGACTACCCATATGCTGTTGATGGCTTAGAAATTTGGTCAGCAATCAAAAGTTGGGTAACAGAATACTGCAATTTCTATTATAAATCGGATGACTCGATTGTTAAAGACAGTGAACTCCAAGCCTGGTGGAAGGAACTCAGGGAAAAGGGACATGCTGACATAAAAGATGAACCATGGTGGCCTAAAATGCAGACACGCCAAGAACTAATAGATTCTTGCACCATCATTATATGGACGGCTTCTGCACTTCATGCAGCTGTCAATTTCGGACAATTTTCTTATGAAGGTTACCACCCGAATCGCGCTACAGTAAGTCGAAGATTTATGCCAGAGCCAGGAACTCCCGAGTATGAAGAGCTCAAGAAAAATCCTGATAAGGTGTTCCTGAGAACCATGACTGCTCAATTGCAAACACTGCTTGGTGTTTCCCTCATAGAGATACTGTCAAGGCATACTTCAGATGAGATTTACCTTGGACAGAGGGACTCTCCTGAATGGACAAAGGACCAAAAACCTCTTGCTGCTTTTGAGAGGTTTGGTAAAAGGTTGAGTGATATTGAAAATCGGATTATACAAATGAATGGTGACCCGAAATGGGCTAATCGGTCAGGGCCTATAAAGGCTCCATATTCATTACTTGTGCCAACAAGTGAAGAGGGGCTCACAGGCAGAGGAATACCCAACAGTGTGTCAATATAGAAAATACACTGGCAGCCAGAATAAAAAGTATTCAACCATAAGAAGAAGGCTGGCAATGGAGAATGAAGAAAGTTGGAGTTTCAAATTAAGTTTCAATAAATCTTGCAAGAAGTTTCGTTATTGTGTGTTTGCTTAATTTCTGTAAGTTTGATCCCCTTAAGTTTATTTCCGTTTCAGTCATGTCTGGTTCCAGTTTCTGGGGAGAATAATGCTAAGTTCAAATGTTATCCGGCAATTCCTATGTATTCTACGAATAAAGTTAAGATCATTTATGATATAGATCTTACATTCATTTCAAAAAAAAAAAAGGTTCTACTTTTATTTGCTTTGCTATGATTCTCAATCCTTTTTTCAATTTGTCGTTGTTCATACGATGCTTCAGTACTCGCAACTTCTCTGATCGACCTCAATAGTTTGACTATGAGTAAATTAGAGGAGGTAACGAATTATAGAGCCTCGCTTAAAATTAAGTGGAGTAAATGTTACCATAGTCCTCGAACTTATCATTCATTACACAAGTTTCAATAATATTTTTTGGCCAAGTCTATGAGAAGTTAAAAGTGCTTTTTTCGGTGAATACAATGCTTTTGGAGAAATTTTTGGTGTTTGGCTAAAATCCGAAAGTGTTTTTTGAGAAGAAATAAAAGCAATTTTTTTTAAATTTTTAAGACTAAAATATCTTTATCAAATTTTATTATTTACCATACTATTTCTAATTATTTTAACCAATTTATCTCTCAAATATTAATAAAATTTTGTTCTCCTATTCCTATTTTTGGTTTAACTTTGTTCGTATTGATTAAAAACCATAATCTATATCTTTATTTATATTTTATCTTTTAACTAGATAAAAATAAAAAATAAAATTAAGTCTTTCATGAAATGTGTTTAATTTTTTTTTTATATTTAGGTAATATTACTCACAAAATCAATCTCAATTTTATCCTTTTTCGTAATATGATACTTAAAAGTACTTTTTATAAAGCTTATCCAAACACAATTTATTTATACAAATATTTTCAAATGAATTGACCAAACACAAACTGTTTAAAAAAATACTTTTTAAAATAAGTAGTTTTCGACAGCTTGATCAAACAGAGTCTTAGTATAGTACTGGTAAGTAGTAATCATCTAGTCTTGAATTCGTGTTCAATAAAATAGAGTACTACTATATCACTTAAAATGAAACCGTGAATATAATTTATCAAAGGTGAAAAAAAAAAAAAAAAAAAAAAAAAAGGCTGTGGTTTCCACAATTTACCGCGCTGTTTGCAAAAGCCAATAACACATCTCCATTCTCTGCTCCGGGGTGTAGCATATATTAGATAAACCCAGAACCCTTCCATTCAACTTTTTAATGGCGTCTTTAGTTTCTATCAGCTTCTACAAGTCTAAAGCTCCACTTGCCCTAATTCAGGTAACTTCTATTTCCTTTTATCTAAATGTAGTTCTAATTATTTTGAGGTATTTTCGTATTTAAATGTGTTCGGTAACGTATGTAGATATCTATGGCTGTGTAGAGAAGACTTAGTAAATAGGAGTAGGACTATAGAACATTCAAAAGGTAATAACTAGAATCGAGGGCGAAACCAGAAATTAATTGGAGGGAATTCAGAAAATATTACTCACTCTGTCCGAATTTATGTGTCACAACTTCTATTTTGGTCTGTCTCAAAAAGAATGTCACATTTCCTTATTTGTCAACTGTTTAATGCATTATCTCTATTTTAACCTTAGTGGGCCCTAATTACTTTAAAAGGTACCAACAACTTTTTTATTATTCCAACCTTTTCTCTCTTACTTTTTCAATTGTAAATTTGAACATTTTCAAAGTCAACTTCTATTTCTTAAACTTCGTGTCAAGTCAAACACCGCCACATAAATTAAGACGGAGGGAGTAGAATGACACACTTGGGATGTGAACGTGCGACCTAAAGCAATTTTTGAACCCCATTTACCAACATCTTCACTTGTGTCAAGGGGGCTAAATAGTGTGTGTATAATAAAAATACTTGTTTGTTAGCGACCTAAAGCAATTTCTGAACCCCATTTACCACTGCACTGACATTTTCAATTGTGTCAAGGGGGTCAAATGGTGTAAAAAAATAATAAAATAAAAAACTAAAATTGTAGTTTTTTCCCTCTTTGCGAAAGTATAATTTTTCAATGAACCCCCTTGAGTGCACATATTCGCCCCTAACTAAGAGCCTGTTTGGGTGGGCTTATAAGCAGCTTTGACTTATAAGCCCAAAAATTTTTAAGTTACCAAACATATATTAATGAGCTTATAAGTCACTTTTAAGCTCACCCAAACGGGCTCTAAGTTGTTATACTAGGAGATGGCCGAGTATTGAGTGGTTGAGTCATAAGAATAACAACACAATACTGGCTACAATTCTCGTGACTCTAGCAGGTCTTGGCTTGGTTGACGAGTTTGAGCCTGTTTGGGTGGGCTTATAAGCAGCTTATTTTAAGTGGCTTATAAGTAAGTGACTTTTAAGCCACTTAGGGCTTATAAGCCCAAAAATATTTAAGTTACCAAACATATATTAATGTGCTTATTAGCTTATAAGCCACTTTTAAGCTCACCCAAATGGGCTCTTTATCTAACACCTGGGCTTTTGGGATGTAGCACAGCTACCATGTGGATTAGTCCACCTGCATGCAAGCTGGCCTAAATACAACCATCATGAGGGAAACAGAAAAAGAAATCATGATTAATGTGTTGTCTAATCCAATTTTATTTTGCCAATTTAACAGTTGTGGTTATATTTACTTCAAAGCGGGATTGGGATCTCGGAGATTCCACATGAACAGACTCCACAGTTCCTCTATATGAAATCCTTTTGTTTCACAAGATCAGTTTATCAAACTTTAGTTTTGGTCATTATTGTGTCTGATTTCAAACACCCGTGAGGCCGTGATGCGATTTCACTTTGGTCTGATAAAACTTCCATATCAACAATTTATCTAGATTTAATTGACTACGGGTATCTGTTGGTGAAACATTTATGTAGTTGGCCGAGCTAAGCAGCTCATGGACAACTGATTCACCAAAGATAGTCAAGTCTTCCAACAATTTTGCTGGAAATGGTTATTGTTTATTAGTTATGGTTTTGTGGGCTCACTTTCTAAAGTTCCTAGTCAAATTGTTGCTAAAAATGGTGTTGAGATATCGCATGAATTAAAGAAAAAAAATGAGACTTGTAAATTTATGAAGTATAATATAAGAAATGCTTGTAAAAACTTATAAATAGTATTTCAAGGAATTTGAATTGAACTGACAAGAGGAGGGAATAGATAAGTTGGATGTATGTGATAGGTATAGTGTGTGCTATTCTGGCATCTTTATAACAGGATTAGTTGGTAAAAGTTCAGCGTGTGATATGTAGGTTAGACGCACGTCACAATTTCAAGCCCCGCTGCAAACAAAACTCTTGCATTTAATTGAAGAAGGGTAGAGGGATAGGCCCATTATCGTTCGAGTCTCGGACCATGCGTCACTAGACGGGAATTTCTCGGTTATATTAAAAAGAAGGGAAAAAATGATTAATAATAATTAGAAAATACGAATGAATAAGTAAAAAAACTCTTGCATTCAATTGGAGAAGGGTAAGGGACAGCCCATTATCATTCGAGTTTTGGACCATGTGTCACTAGACAGGAATTTCTCGGTTATATTAAAAAGAAGGAAAAAGATGATTAATAATAATTAGAAAATACAAATGAAGAAGTAACACTAGCTGTTAATTTGATGCCAATACTTGAACTATGTCCACTAGCGTCTATCCGCTATTCTTGTACATTCCAGATCATTTGGAGGTAGTTGACTGCTTGTTCCGTGCCTTCGCTTTAAGGCTATATCAGCTATGGTTTGATCCTTATGGTTGTTGACTAATTTTAGCATCCGTGGAAGTTTGGATACAATAAATGTGGTAATTCACTCTTACCATTGTAAATGGGCACTGCCCACTTCTTTGTATGTAATATCTTTGAACGTAGTCCTTTCTTGAGAGTAATTTTGCCCATATTCATGCTTAATTGAGGTCTATTTTAGGTCTAGCTCATGCTTAATTCAAGCCGATTTAGCTTTAGCTCATCACTGTGAGGGTCCAAAGATGCAGCTTAATTAGTAGCTGAGGTGGATTGGAACCCGTTCAGCCTTTGACTCGGTTGAATTGATGTTCGACTGATCAAATTCTGGTGTTAGCAGTATTCTGTATTCCTTGTCCTCTTATGTGAGAAGCGTCTGTAAGCTTCTACTTCGAAATATCAGATCATTCAAAACCCTGATTGATCCATAAACGTAGTTCGGAGTGCATAATATACTTAACTTTCACATGCCTTGGACATTCTCAACAATGGGATGACAAATGACTAAACCTTCAAAATTGGTTTATGTGAAATTTATCGCTGGTTTGGTATGCCTTTGCATTTCATAAATGTCCTTCCAGATATGACTTTGTGCTGTTAGTTCCTCTTTGCAGATAACTTAAATGGGAACTTTTGCTTTTTTTTTTTTTTTTTTGGTTCTCCTTAAATCTCTGTAGAGAATTCTTGCTCTGATTTTATCGCTCATTGACAATCAGTGGCATGAAATGGATCAATTGTCTTGATTGATATGATCTTCTTGGTTTGCTGTAGGGCTTGGACTCAAAGAAATCAAGTTTCTGTAGGGATCTAGTAAAGGATACAACAGGTTCCCTTTCCATCTTGATAATTTTCATTCTGTTGTAATTGAAATAAGATCTCTATAAGGATTAATGATGACCCAAAGAGTCTGATGTATGCTTATTAAATAGGATATAACAAATCCATGGCTGTCGGGCACATTTTTGGGAATTGAAAATGTATCTCAAGGTCATCTTTAGTATTATTGGAGTTCCATATGTTTCTGGCAAATTACAAAAACTTTTCTGAGCTATTTAGCTTTGCCAACAAATGGAGGTTGGTCTCCCCCCCCCCCCCCCCCCAGCAAACCCCTCTTTGAGATTCGTAAAACAGAGCTGCTCCTCATAATGCCAAAACATCTGAAATGTGGTCAATGGAATTCATGGAGTAGTATTTTCTGATGCATTTAGCACCCTAGTCAAAGTTTCTTCACAGGCTAACAGTGTTTGAGCTTCGCTGCAGCAGTCAAGCTTTACTACAACATTGGAGGCAATCTTTCCGTGAATAGGAACTGTCACTCCCGTATCATGTCAACTGCAGTACATATCCACGAACAAATTCTTTCACATTGCTTTGATGTAAGTTCTTGTACTCATATGCTAATTTCTGGCTTTTGGGTGGGACCGGATACTGAAGATGGATGGGGTTTTGTGGAAGCCATTGTATACCGAACGTGCTGAGTCTTAGTTGAACTTACTTCCCTCTCTCTGATTTGCTATATTAAACTTGGTGTTTGCTGTTAAAGTTCACATTAGAATGTGAGCCCCTGATGCTTCTTTGGTAAATGAATTACACTACTAGGTATCAGCTAGGTTAAGGGTGGACAATTTTTATCATCCAGGTGCCGGCTTATTCTAGCTAGTTACCTGATATCATTTCCTTCTTTATCCACAAAAGAAAGAAAATCTACAGTTGCACCGTTCATTAAATAATAATATATGCTAGATATGGATTCAGGAAATGCATTCCTGCCCTGGTTCATTAAAGCCAAAAAGCATCTTTTCCAAGTGAGCCTAAATTCTGTCACTAGATCCTTGTTCACTCACGGCGATATGTTTTTTATGTAATACTAGAGAAATATCCGGTGGGCTTCTGACTAACCCCAGTTGGCGCACGCACAGGTTCAATAACCTGGGCAGTATGTGCCCATCCCTTCTACCATTCTCCCAACTTAATGCTATGTTGTGAGACACATCCATGTATGTCCACCATTGCTAAACTTTAACTGGATTTCACATGTTTTAAACTTTTAAATGAGGTTTGTCCATATGATACATCCAAGTGAGTCCTTGACCGAATTCTTGTAAACCCAGATGACTGATCCGTAACATGTCTTTTACTGCTTAAAGGAATTCTCAATCAGTTAATTAATCCGTTGCCTGTGATTTACACAGCTGAGTTTTGACATCACAACACCACGACTGTTTTTTTTTTTCTTTTTTTCCATCTAATGGATACATTTAAGGTTGGATGTATCAAACAGTCGAGTCAGATGTTACTAGCATCATCCAAATCATTAGTAAGAAGCATATTGGGGAAGGCATTTGCAACGTCTGTCCATTGCCTATTTTAATGAAATGTAAAGAATTTTTTAGGAGTAGAAGGGGAAGCAATGTGTTTGGTATAGTTGAATTGTTTTCTTTCATGAAATCATCTGAGTGTTTGATTACCTTAAATTGTGGAAAATAGTCAAAAGTTTGGGCGAAGGATAATTTCACAGACATCATTTCCTATTCGACTTTGTAACACTAACAGCCCACAAACATATATTATAAGCTTCAAATATGAAGATATATTTTGTAAGCAAAAAAATATCATCGATAAAGTATACCTAGTTTCAGCAATAACAAGCATACTTGACTCAATCAACTTTCATACGTTGGCCATGAATGATGAAAGGAACTAAAATGTTCAAATAAATCAGAGGTAGGTCTCTAGACAACGTTGTATAAAACCGTTAACAGGCATAAACTATAAGTGACAAATAAAATAAGTCTTCTGCTTCTCCTTATACAAATAAAATGGCTTTTACCTAACGTGCTGCAGAATTTTCCATGCATATGTCAGCCATTCCAGGATAAACAAAAAAAAAACAGACGTGTGCATATATTATAGAATACGATACTTAACCAACTATTGGTTATTACATTAATCACAGACTAATAATATATATACATTTAAAAATATCTTATAACTTTTCTTGCTCTATCACGTTTTGTAAGGTCAACCCGAACTTTTGTGTGTGCGAATATATATATAAGAAGCTAGCTAGTTTCATATGTAAACGAGAGAGGAAAGAAAGGAGTATGAAGAAGGTTTTGTTCATTGTTTGCTTATTAATGGCAATGGCCATGTCTTCAACTTGTGGGCTTGATCTAAGCCCAAAAGGAGTAGAAGAGTGGTTTAACAAGCTTCACTATGCAAAAGAAAAGATGACTAAGCTTCACTTTTACTTTCATGACACAGTAAGTGGAAAGACCCCATCGGCAATTCAAATAGCCCAAGCCAACATAACTTCTCAATCACCAACAAATTTTGGGTTAGTGAGGATGATGGACAACCCATTGACTGTTGAACCAGATATCAATTCAAAGGTAATAGGACGAGCCCAAGGACTTTATGGTTCAGCCTCATTTGAAGATATAGGCCTGCTAATGACTCTCAACCTTGTGTTCACTGAGAGCAAGTACAACGGCAGCACACTCAGTATACTTGGACACAATCAAATATTTCACGAGTACCGAGAATTGCCGGTGGTTGGTGGTTCTGGTGTGTTCCGGCTAGCACGTGGTATTGCCACGGCCAAAACCTATTGGCACAATGTCTCAGCACAGGATGCAATAGTTGAATACCATGTTGTCCTTTTCCACTACTGAACTCATCCTTCCTTTCCTCTTTCTTTGTTTTCATTGTTTGTCTATTAAATTGAAGCATAGTTGTTGTGTTGGCAATTGCTTGTTTGCGGGGCATTTGACTGTCTTGTGATGCCAATAGTGTATGTGTGATGTGTATGACAAACAAATAAAGTAATGCTTTGTCCTTATTGTGCTATCTATGCCTAAAAATCCTTTGTTAAGATCTGGTAGGAAGATTATTTGCAAATTGAACTGCTAGATTTTGAACATGCTTGTTATAAATGTCTTAAATTGTTAACAGTGTTCTCCCATTGAAGAGTGATGATTTATGCCCGTGAGTCTTTTTTTCTCTACAGTTATTTCGTGTGTCACTATATATCACTTGTTTCAAATTTCAACCAGCATATATATTATTCTTAATCAAGGTCATAACAAAAGTACAAACATATGTCCTTTCTCCAATTGCATATTCGCATTAGTGACATACTCGAAATATATACTCCCTCCGTTCCAATTTATGTGATAGCATTTCCTTATTCATCTGTTCCAAAAAGAATGGCAGCATTCTAAATTTGGTAACAATTTAACTTCAAAATTACAGTTTTGTCATTACTGAAATAATTTACGACCACACAATCATCTTTGTTTCATTTTACACCACAAGTTTCAAAAGTCTTCCTTTATTTCTGAAACTTTGTGCCGAGTCAAACTATGACACATAAAATGGAACGGAGGGAGTAACCAAATACCTAAAAATTGTCTAGAAAAGATTTTTTCAAGGTATAACATTTACCATAACAAACATTTGCAGTTAAAAGTATTTTACATCATATCAAAAATACCCTAAGCTGCACTTTTCTCAAGCAAATAGTCATATAGATATTGAAAGAGAGAGTACATTGAAACAAAAGGAGGTATATAAACCTAAGAATAAGAACCACCAAGTTTGGATAGGCTTATCTTTGACAAGCCAAGCCTTCGATCATCTTCTTTCCTTTCTCACTTGATTTTTTTCTTTTTGGCTATAACAACTTTAGTGAACATGAAACAGAAAAAACAACAGGGCTAATCACACTGATCAGTAGTCTTCTACAATGAAATAAGAAGCTAAAAAAATCAACTACTAATGGCAATGCATCATTGTCTTATTCATACGCGTACAACTATGTCTCTTAACCGAATATACATGACTCAGCCCTCCGATAATTACCAGAAAGACAGAATCCAGGAGGTGACAATGCGCCAATTTGAGCCATTGGAATCAGTTTTCAGGCGGCGTCTACTCACGGGGATTGGCACTGCTTCTCTGGTTGCATTGGGCGCCAATTTTGCTGGAATCACTAGTTCCTTACTAGGGCTGTCGCCGGATGCTGCTCGGAATCTTAGGCTTGATGTAATTTATCCTATTGGAGGTTACAGCCGATGCATTCAAGAAAATGTAGGATTTGGTTAGTAACTGTATCACTCTACCCCCTTTAAACAAATCCTTCTTCATTTTGTATGATGTGAATAGTGAGTCAATCATATTAAAGTACCAATTGGATAGGTGTGATCAATCTACTTTAGTTTTAAGAAATAGAAATTCTTGCATTCCTCGTATTTGTTAGGAGTACACTATAGGTACGTTTCATGTTCTCTTTTAGTGGAAAACTAACTTACAGGACAAATAAATAATAGAATGGAGGTATTTGTTCTTAAACTCTAGAGAACAAATGTCTTTTCTTTCCTTTCTTCCAGATCATGATGAATTGAGTCCGCCATGCATTTCATAATCACGAAAAGCAAATGCTGTGTGTCTCAAGCTGAGTACAAAGTTTAGGAAAGAATTACTCCTATATACTTTGGACCACACAGATTAAAAATATGAAACATACCAAAAGTACTTTTAATATCTTATAGACTAAGATGCTAAAGTGAATTGTATAGGGTTATGTGATTAAGTATAGAATTGTGTCAGTTTCTTTGTACTCCATGTTCCAAAAAGAGTGAAATGAATTGAAAAGATATACTACCTCCGTCCCAATTTATGTGGCGGTGTTTGACTTGGTACGGAGTTTAAAAAATAGAAATTGACTTTGTAAATGTTCAAATTTACCCTTGAAAAAGTAAGAGAGAGAAGATTGTAGTAATCAAAAAGTTGTTTGTGGCTTTTAAAGTAAGTAGGGCCCAATAGGAATAAAATAGAGAGAGTGCATTAAATAGTTGACAAATAAGGAAATGTGACATTTTTTTTGGGACAGACCAAAAAGGAAAGTGTGACACATAAATTGGGACAGAGGGAGTAAGTATCTATTTATTGTTCCTTTTTTTATCTTTTCAAGTGACAGATTTTCACGTCTATAAACAGAGTTTGTATATCCATCAACTTGGGTGGGTGATCAAACGGTACTGTATCGAGCAGCCGGAAAATTAGAAAGATCACTGGATCCACCATCGTCCAACAATGTTGATCGGAGGCGAAAAAATGTAAATGAACCGGTCATTGCGTTTGGTCCTCCAGGGTCAAATGGAGAGCTCAATGTTAGCGTCATTGTCTCGCCAGTTCCTATTGATTTCTCGTAAGCTCCTTAATCTTAGCTTTTAAAGGCAAATATGTTTATACATTTCTTGAAAACGTTTTTTATAGGTGACCTTTGAGAAACTCCTATTGATGTTGGCAGGATAGAGGCATTTGGAGGACCAAATGAAGTAGGAGAAGCCATAGTGCGGACTATTACAGGATCAGGCAAACGCCCTGATGTAAAGGGGACATTGGTTCAGACAAAGCTAAGAGAAGATTCTTCCTTGAAGAATCTGAAATACTACACACTGGAATTCCAAGTTGAAAGCCCTGCATTTCGGAGACACAATGTCGCTGTTTGTTGTGCCAGGGAAGGAAAGTTGTTCACTTTGAATTCCCAGGCTCCAGAATCAATCTGGCCAAAGGTGAAAACAGATTTCTATAAAATAGCTGATTCTTTTAGCTTAACATCATGATACTTGATGTAGCGACAGTGCAACATTTGATGAATTCAAGCAGAGTGAGGCGAGGGTTGTTCCCGTCAGACACTGATTTTTGGGCTGTGAGTTAGCTGATCCTCGAGGATTTCTTGATTACGATAAAACATCATATGACACTTTGTATAGTACCGATAAGTTCAATAGTTGTCGCTGATTAAAAGAAATTCGTTGACATTTGCAGTATCTAAAATGACTGTCAAATTTTACACTATGTTTCTAGATGTTGCTTTTAATCTGAAGTTTGAATAAAACCAATTGAGCCATAGACCTTGGTTGAAAAAAGTCAAAACCATTGCGAGTTGTACATAACCTTTATTTGTTGTTGTCCTGCTATTTGTGAGGACTGTATGTGTTAGTTTTAGTTAGCTTTTTCGTTAATTATTTTTCATTATCTTGATGCCACCACAACTAAGGTGACAAAAGAGTACTAATTAACTAGAAACTTATTCATTTGAACCAGCTCCATTTAGAAAATGAAGATTATATCTAAACAAACGAAAGTCATTCTTCTCAAAACGTGGAAATTGGGGAAACAAAGGTCCTAAACACATCTCCAATATTTTTGAGTGGACTCTTTTAGAACCTTTCCTTGTCTTCCTCTTCTAACGGTCAATTTTATGGTCCTCAGTTAAGTTCTCTTGGTCACATATTTCCCTTTAACATCCAAAGAACAAGAGACGAAAAGTTTCTCTTTTCAATTACCATTCCTTCCTGAATCTCTTGACGATATACTATTATCTCAAGAGTTTCAACAATGGAATGGCGTCCACTTGATATCACTGTGCTTTCTGCTGATGGCATAAAAAATGTCAATCTATTTTACCCTATGGATGTTTATGTAGAGGTGTCCATTTTTGGCTATGCCAAAAACAAGAAAAAGACATATGTGGATAAAAAAGGTGGCACTAGCCCTAGCTGGAATTACCCCATGAAATTTACAATAGACGAGCCTTCACTCACGAAGCCTGATCTTACACTTTTCTTTCGCGTTAGATCTAGTCGATTTCTTGGTGATAAGGATATTGGCATTGTCACTATTCCAATCCAAGAATTGTTCAATGATTCTGCCTCTAATGATGAAGGCAGTGCTGAAAGGTTTGTTGAATATCAAGTGTTCACAGCTGGTTCAAGGAAACCTAAGGGTACCTTAAAGTTTGCCTACAAGTTTGGTAAAAAATTTGCTCATAACCAACATATCAACGGTTATCCTGCATTACCAAGCACTCAACATGTCAACCACCAGCAAGTCACTGGCTATCCACCGACCCATTTACCACCTGTTTGGTGTGGTACGTCATCCACTGGGATGACGTACCAACAACAATATCCGGGAGGCTATGGTGGATACCCGGCCGCTATGCCACCACCTGGGTATCCACCAGCTGGATATCATCATGATCAATATCCACCTCCACAACAAGGATATGGATATAATCCTCCAATGCTGCAGCAGCAACAACAACAACAACTACAACAACCTAACAATAATAAGGGTAACAAGATTGGAGCAATGGGAGTAGGATTGGGTTTGGGTGCAGGGTTGGTGGGTGGTGCATTGGTCGGACATGCTATTTCAGATGCAATGGACGACTAAACGAAGTCTATTTTGGTTTTTGGGAGATAATTCATAATGGTCTATGTTTTTTCAGGTTACTTGAAATTTTGTTTCATCTTGATCTAATAAAAAAGAGGTATATATAAAGAAAATGATTGTGTATTTCCATTTCTTTTGTATCTTTTTTGGTTTTAAAATGCTTAGTTATTAGAAATCAGCAGCAAATGTCTTTCTTTTCTCTGAAAGAATCTTAAATGTATCACTCTTGTAGTTGTCCTCTTTGTTTCGGTATTGTGATTCAATTTTTCTCCTATGGTAAAAATTTGAGGAAAGCAAAGGATAAAACATACTAATTTCTTCAAAAGAGCGACATGAAACCAAAAAATCGGATCCAAAGGATCACAGCAATTGCAGCCATGATACCACAAGGATAATTAAGGTTTATAATTTTATATACAACTACTTCATCTCCTTACACTCTTTCAAGAATAAACTACAGTTTCTGTATCACCCAAGGGTCTATCTGTTCTACTTCGAAGAAGTCGAGGATCCAATTACAACTCCCTCAAAGTATATTTAATCTACACAGCAAGTTCGAAACAAGTTCATGTACATACTTATGCCTTTTCCCTTTACAAAGTACAAGGCATAATAGGTGATAAAATGGTGAGAAAATTATCTTAGGATACCGTCAAACCAAATAAATAAAATAACTAGTAGTAAAATTACATCAAACAATACTTAAAAACAATTATTATACAAAAATATATTTTCTCTTCATTTCAAATTAATGTGTTTTTTACTCTACTAGAGTACTCCTTCCGGTCCATTTTATTTGATCACTTTCCTTTTTTAAAAGTCAAATAATGTAAACTTTGACCAACATTTTGAGATATATTTCTTCACCATATTAATATGACAAAAATTGCAACTTGTAGTACTTTTCGTGTAGTTTTTTAATATCTAATTTTAAAATATTGACTAAATCTAGTTCAATTTGAATCCGAAAATTGGTCAACATGACTCTCGAAAAGTGAAAAACATCAAATAAAGTGGACCGGAGTGAGTAGTATTTAGTCTATTTTTAAAACATTTTAATTTCAACATAAGCATTTTACACTTGATGTCACTCTCTCCTGTCTAAGATCACCAAGTGGACACCATTAATTTGACAACTCTACACTTCCATTATATATATATATATATATATACTATACTAGTTTCTCGACACGTGCGTTGCACGTGTATGTTGAGTAATGTTTGTATATGGTTTTGTAATCAAATTAATAATGTAAGACTTTGAGTCAATAATCTTTTAAGTTTCATTCTCTTTATGTTTAGTTTCTAAATAGAATTCTGTACATTTGGTGCACAACTTATTTTTAAAAAAAACACAATACCAACCATAAAATCACATTCAACAGCTCTATAATAGCATTATATAGTAATAAAATTATGAATTTAAATAGACTTGTTTAGTTAAGTCTTGGTTAAGCATTTGAGAAAGGCCACGGCTGATAAAATTAGTCTCCAAACATGCCAATATGAAGAAGACCAAAATGATGGCGGGTGCGTGGCAATCGCTAAACGTCTAAAAGGATGTGCAAGCAATCGTATCTGCATCTTCCTATGTATATTCCATAACATGTGCGTAATTAGCTCAATAAGACATTGTCCGGACGCATATCTATTCTTGTAATTTTTAAATGACAAGAAACATGCTCTGCAAATTCGATCTCTATACTTGTGCCATTTGAATGAATATTATAGTACACTTGAGATACTCAAGTATGTTTTTTTTTTCTTTTTAATTCATGAAGGAATACATAATTTCCAAAGAAAAATTGAGTCAAGATGGTACCGTCTTTTTAATTTTTCCGGCTCTTCCAAGATAGAAATCCCCTTGATAAATTTTCAGTTGGAATGCCTTTGTGAGTTTCCTTGATAATGGTGTTGTCAGTAAAAGCACTTTTCATTTCTTTGTGATATGAGGTGTAGTAGGGGTCAACTCGATCTAAGCGGCCATTGATAATATTTATAGTATCTCTTGTTTGATTTGAGGAAGTCCTTCCAGTTTGCCACATGACTATCGAAAAGTGTTGGATGAGTATGAAAAGGGTTAATATAATACATTCTAACGTCCTGCGAACCAATATTGTAATCCCGAGAACACCTTCATTCCTTGGATTTTGGTATGGTGTTACTGATCATTTTCGTAGTGCGAAAACTTTTATGACCCAATCAGATGAAAAATTGGGTAGCTTGCCTATAAGAACACATTGTTTTGATAATTGTACGTCGGTTGCTATATAGACTGAGGCTGAGATGGTTAGATGGACATAACAAAAACAACATATAACAGGTGTAACAAAAGATATATCAATAATATGTAGTTCCAATTATGATTATTATTGTTGTTTAAACAGACAATGGTCTTACTATATTTTTGAAACCTTTACACCTTGCGCTGAAAATAGCTTCTTTAATTTAGTAAGTATGTTGAAATTGTAATTCACATCAGTGAATAGCATTAGTGTTACCAATTGATAGCAATTGATTTACCAAGTAATTCAAATAACCTGTAAAAAGAGCACACGTTAGGCTTAGAAGTGAGGGGTACGGTATGCAGGCATAATTAGCAAAACTAAACATCAGTGTCATCATTTAATGAATACCGATCGATCGTTTGAGTGTCCTCTGTAGATTTTCTCCTAGTGAAATCTAATAGTAATACAAAAGGTTGTAAAATGTTAAAGCTAATAATTACAGCAGGTATCTAGTCCAAAATTAAAGGTTCTTACAGCGTTATAGTGAAGTTGTACAGTAGCAATTAAACCATTCAGCCAAAGTACATCATCAACTGTTCAGAACTGAAAGTTCGAGCAAATTTACGAATGAAAACCAAGTTGAACAAATAGAGAAGGATACCAGATTGATATCCTAGAAATAATAGTATCGCAGAGGCCTCCTGCTATATGAATAAAACACTGTGGTGATTTGAATAAAACAGATATGGTCTGAATGAGGATCTTTTGGGGTATAAATAAGTCCATATTGTGGATTAATTTGGAAGGATCACGTCCTTTTCATACGAATGAGTTGAGAAGGTGTTTGAAGCATTACACTGTTTGAAGTCTACGTCTATTTCCTTCTAAATTTGCACGGATGGTTCCTTTTAGGCTGTAGATTTATATTTTGTTCAACTTTTAAGTGATTTTTTTTTGTTTAGAAGCGCAATTTGGTAATCTTACTTTTCCTTTTTTGAGTACATGCTTTTATAGTAATATGATATATATATATTGTATGTTTATAGAATTTATTCACACTTTAGAAGATCTTAAAAATCAAATCTTCAAATTGTGGAAAAAAAATGTGACTATTTGCAGAAAAATAAAAATTCACTTGCAAAATTCAACTTTTTTTGTTAATTGAAAAGCATAGCTAAACACAATTACAAATTTCAAAAAAAATTATTTTTAAACTCAATTTCAAAAACTCATTCTTTCGAATTTCGGTCAAGTTTTATATTCAAAATTTCAAATGCTAGCTAACTTCTTCAGAATTTTTATGTCATAGTCAAATTATTAAAGACACATAAATGAAACAAAGGAAAGTGGTTCCACAAGCTTAACGAGCTGGCGGATAATTGTTCAGTCCACTGTAGCACCCAATTCCTCCATTAACCTCCTCCCCATGGCTGACATTGACAATTCTCAAACCCTAGAAACCCCAACCCCCACCACTAACCCTACTCCCCCAGCTCTATACCACCTCTCTTTTAACCAAGACCACACCTGTTTCGCCGCCGGCACTTCTCACGGTTTCCGTATTTACAATTCTGACCCTCTACGCGAACTTTTCCGCCGCGATTTTACTACTTCTGGTTCCGGTGATGGTGGAATTGGTGTTGTTCAGATGCTTTTTCGGTGTAATATTTTAGCCCTAGTTGGTGGTGGGCCCCACCCGCAGTACCCTTTAAATAAAGTCATGATTTGGGATGATCATCAGTCCAGGTGTATCGGTGAGCTGTCGTTTCGATCCGAGGTGAAAAATGTGAGGTTAAGGAGGGATAGAATTGTTGTTGTGTTGTTGCAGAAGATTATTGTGTATAATTTTGTGGATTTGAAAGTGTTGCATCAGATTGAGACTGTTGCGAATCCGAAGGGTTTATGTGAGGTTTCACATGTAGCTGGGTCGATGGTATTAGTGTGCCCCGGGCTGCAGAAGGGGCAGGTGAGGATTGAGCATTATGAGTTGAAGAAGACTAAGTTTATAACTGCACATGACTCCAGGATTGTGTGTTTTGCGCTTACAAATGATGGAAGGTTGCTTGCTACTGTGAGTAGTAAAGGGACTCTTGTTAGGGTGTTCAATACTTTAGATGGATCTTTGCTCCAAGAGGTATATACTGTAGTTAGAATTGAAATGCCTGTGTTTTTTGTTTGAGTTGTTCCAATTGCGTTACTAATGTTATGATTCTGAAAATGGAATAAGTATAACAAAAGAAATAAACTTTTGTGCGTCAAGTAATCAAGAGTACAATTTTTAGTTCCGAATGAGCTGTCATCCCGAGTATGTTATAATTGACTATTGCTCAAGTATGATTTTTAATATCGGTTTGATAAACCGTTTATTCTAGTTTTAAAGGGACCAGTTATCTCTAGCAGTGTAAAACTAATGGCTTGTTCTGAAAAAATGGAAAAACCTATTCAAGATTGTAGGGCTCCTCATGATTGGCTTAGACTGCTTACCCATCCTTGTATTTTACTTGATGATTCTAAGTTTAACCTGGGAAGGTCAATTAGAAGAGAGTGATAAATGTATCTTTTTCCAGCCACCATTTGGAAAAGAACATGCATCCAATAACATGCATTGATAAAAAAGTTCTTGACAATTTACCGTTTGACTCCTGCTATTAGAAGATATTTATAGGCATAGTTGTTACGAGCAAAAAATGTAAAGCAGCAGCTCAAGTATAAGTTGAGGAGCTGGGGTTTGAGTTGCAGCTATGTGCTAGATCAGCCCGTAACACTGTATCCTCTAGCTGGGTTTGTCATGGTTGTTCCCAGTTAAAATATTCGCTTAACTTCTAGTTAAAAACAATATGAGTGCACTCTTTGTGCAATACTTGAAGTGATCTGAGACTGCTATTTGGAACCAGAAGGATATCAATGAAATCTAGGAATATAATTTATCCTTTTCTTCTTTACACCAAGTAAAGGTTCTGCCTCGAAAGCAGTAAGTTTAGAACCTATATTCCGGCCGCTGACAGAAGTATAGCATTTATGTGTACACGGGTAGATGTGGCGGGCTTATTCTCTACCATTAATATCCATTATCTCCTTTCTTTACAGGACTGTGTATATGCCAGTAGAGCTGTTAAATGTCCTTATATTCTGTGAAGTATTCTAGACTTTTGATCAGAGGATGCTTCTCTCATATTTAGAGGATGACTTTTGATCATTTCATTACGCTTTTGCTATGTATAACTACCACCACCTTCCAAAAGAAATGAAAGTAAATCTTTTTGACCACAGTGCTCATTTGATTAATACAGGTCAGAAGAGGTGCAGATAGAGCAGAGATTTATAGCCTTGCCTTTTCTTCGACTGCACAATGGCTAGCTGTTTCAAGTGATAAAGGAACTGTGCATGTGTTCAACCTAAAGGTTGATTCAGCATCATTAGGAGTTGATAGGCCAACCGGGACATCTCTTTCAAATGTTACAACTCTGTCAGCTGCATCAAATCTTTCCTTCATTAAAGGTCTATTGGCCAACTGTATTCCAGAACCTTTAGTTCCTCGACTTGAAATAATCATCCTCAAAACAGAATTTGAATGTTATTTATAGCCTTAAACATGGATGATTGAAAGGTTTCTTCACCAGCAATCTTTTCCTAAGCTGTCCAAGAGAGCAGACTTTTCTGTTCATAGTACTGACCTCCCTGTCTGTCAAATGCACCTTCTGTTTTTTTTTTTTCCCTAAAAGACTCTAGAGAAGGGATTTTTACTCTAGGTTTACGGAATTGGTTGCCAATAAAGACCTCACGTCTAAACTCAACAAATGCAGAAGAATTTGTTGGAGGTTTTAGTCAATAATTCAATGTCTCGCTAATTAACAGATACCATTGGTCTCCATGCACAGGTGTACTACCAAAGTACTTCAGCTCGGAGTGGTCAGTGGCTCAGTTCCGCTTGCAAGAAGGAATCCGACACATTGTTGCCTTTGGCCACCAAAAGAACACAGTTTTGATTCTTGGCATGGATGGCAGGTAATGTTCTTTTCCCTGTATCTTTTTTATTTGTTTGGACCAGCATCATACATTCCTTTGTGAAGTATATTGCATCTCTTTCTTGTAAAAAAGTGTAATTGCATCTCTTAGCAAATTCATTCATTTATCAGAAATCGGAAGCCTTGAAGTTCGGCTAATATTTGTTTTAACTGGAAATGCAGTTTCTACAGATGCCAGTTTGATCCAGCAGCAGGTGGGGAAATGTCCCTGTTGGAACATCACAATTTCTTGAAGCCGGAGGAGAACTTCTGACCCGAAAAATTTGTAAGAGCAAGTTGGGTGGCAACCATAAAAGAATTATCTATATATGTGAGATCCCTAAACAAAAAGAAGCAAAGCTCGGCGATAAGTGGAGCCAGAATGACTAAAGCATCCTGAGAACAAACTGAAAGTATATCTGTGACTACAGCATTGGATGCATCATCAAATACTCAAGCATGACCTACAGTACCCTGGGTAGCTATCTGTCTGGCTACTCTTGAGGAACCTGAGAAATATGCATTTTTGCAAACAATAGCAGAAGAAGTCTGAGGTCAAATGGAGTCAGCTCTGAAGTAATACCACAGGGACAGGATCTAGCATATGTCCTGTCTTTCCACATGTAAAACAACCTCTACCACTTTACTCGAACCAAACTTGCACCGACCAGGGTGCCTCTTACCAGAATCACCACAATGAGGATATGAAGTTTGAGAAGATCCGTCACCCCCACGTGACTACAGGGCTCTCTGACTAACTGATGGGGCATTGGTTGTAGCAAGTGCAGCTGGTGATTGCAGGGCCTAGAAAGCCCATGGCCATGAAAACCCTTGCCTCTAAACGAGGCAAAACCAAGTGGTCATAGGCATTCTAGGCCCTTCCAATCAGCTACACTTGCACTTACTACTAACAGTGCTCCACCAGCTATATCGCCAAGCTTTGCTTCTTGCTTGAGTGGGGATCTTGTGTTCATAGATGATGCTTTTATGGTTGTTATTCCAATCAGAATTCTGCAAATTTTCTTTTCTACACTTTCTTGTGCAGATTTGTTTTGTATTGTATTGTATATTCTATTTATAGGGGATTGAGAAATTAATTGTAAATATATCCAGCGAGAATTGGTCAGCATTTGTAACTGTCATTATGGCTGTACTATCTGTGCATTTTGATCAACAATAATGTTATGAGGCAGTTGGTTTCCTCTCTAGTATCTACTTCTGCCCAAGAAATAGAGTAATCTGCAATATATGAAGAAAGACCAGATTTCAATTCAGCATCAATGGCAGGTGAAAAATAATTTTCTTACCTGTTCTTTGAATACATTTTAGTCTGAATGAAATTGCACCAATTTTAAGATCTCAATTGTTACCATTCACCATTCGGTATGCAGGATAAATGGAATTGAAATATTAAGAACAGTGTATAGAACAGATTATAATTTTATCCAGTATGTTGCTATATCCAATTGCACCGATTATATTATATCTCATTACTGTGTCAAACCATTTCACTTAGACTTTTGGACATTGGGCATAATGATGTTCTTTCATTTTATTTCAGTCCTTGCTTTTTTGCATCTCTTGGGTGATAATACATTCCATAGAGATTATTAACTCAGTGGTCACTAATTTTTCCGAAATTTGATTGACAGTATGTGATGTTTTAAACAAAAGGCAACAAAAGTATAGGCATAAAAGCAACTTTATATTATGTTTCAAAGCTACATTACTTCAAACACTATTCAGAAACAAGATAACAACAGAAGAAAAACCCTTCTAAGCCTAATTCTAGATACCAATAACTACATAAGACAGCCTTCCAATTCCATATAATTTCAAATCCTAAGCCTTCTTTGGGGACTTAGGGGACTTAGATGTCTTTTCCTCAGAAGCAGAAGATTTCTTAGGCAACAAAACAGGATTAATATTAGGAAGAACACCACCACTTGCAATAGTAACACCTGCTAACAATTTCCCCAACTCTTCATCATTTCTCACTGCCAACAACAAATGCCTTGGTATAATCCTACTCTTCTTATTATCCCTCGCCGCATTTCCAGCCAACTCTAATACCTAACAAAAACATTAAAAACAAAATTAATACCAACCATATTAATAAATTTAAAAAAAAAAAAATCAGATCTCACAATGTAGTACCTCAGCAGCAAGGTATTCAAGAACAGCAGCAAGATAAATGGGTGCCCCCGTACCGACACGTTGAGCATAACGACCTTTCTTTAAGAACCGAGCAATACGTCCTACTGGGAATTGAAGTCCTGCTTTTACAGATTTAGTCACTGATTTCTTCCTGTCACCGCCTTTTCGGCCTCCTGCACCCTTTGTAGTTTTGGTTGCTGTTTCCATTACTGTAACAAAAAGGAATGTTAACAAATGTGGATTTTAATGAGAGATTTATGGAACTGTTTGTTATTTGATGAGAATGGGAATGGTTGGCAAGTTTATTTATAGTGTACGTGATAGGTTCAGATTGCCACGTTGGCGATCCGTGTGAGGACTTTCTCTTTGATTAGATCCGACGGCTGGATTAAAGTGAGCAGGATGCGATCCCTGTGTCCTGAAAAGAACCAATGATATTGTGACACGTAGTTATGGACTACTGAGCGCGAAAACGCCGCGCGGGAATTTGAAAAGTTTTCAGTTTCTAATCCTTTTGGGTTTTAAAATTTGAAGTGTTCTTTTTTATTATTTCCAATTCCGTACATCAAATTTCCCAAATAAATTTAATTTAGTAAGTACTAGCAGTAATTGATGTATGTTTGAAATCTACAAGATTAAAATAAAAATTACAAACAAAAATAAACTTTAATGATTTAATTCAACCTTCAAAAGAAACCAAAGCATAAACTACTGAAGCAGAAGAATTTCGAATATGCATGTATGAACATATTATTTACGCACAAATGGACAATTCGGAGCTTTAACATTATGGGATAATTGACCAAACAGCCTGTCAACTCTCATCCCATTACTTTTCAATAGCTTTTATTGTTTGTAGTCAATATACACCAAATTAATAAACAATGTGTACAAATGATGTTATAGTGTACAAACGGTCTCCTCGTGTATACATAGTGTTACATTCAATTATATTGTATATACAATCAGTTTTCTCAATTATACACAGTATATACACCTGCTTTTCAGTTATGTTCAATGTATACAAACTTTTTTTACAGTGTATACTCAAGCATACACATTTTGATATAATAAAATTATGTATACATTTCTAATAAAACCATCATCCAATAAAAGAAAACGAAAAAAAATAAAAAAGAGGAGGAAGCAGTGGTCGTCATTGTCACCGATGGCCAAAGGAGAGACAGTCCCTTAGGGGCGCGGCCACACATCTGCAAAATGGAACAGCGGAGCAGCGTCGTCGTCGGCGACAAAACAGAACTGCCACAGATCAAGATAGAGAACAACAGCCACAGATTGATAGCGACACAAATCTACTACAGACGGAGCAGCGGCGACAACATTTACGGCGACTATGTGGGAGGGAATAGTGGTTGGTGACCCAAGGGAAGAGAGAGGAAGAGGGCAGCGTCGGGGTGAGAGAGGAGAAGAAGAAGGGGAAGATTGTAAATCCCTAAAAAGGGAGTGGCTACAAAAAGTGAGGAGGGCTTTTTTGATGTTTAATTTGAATTACTTTTAACAAAAGGGTCTAAAAATACATTTCTAGGGCTTTTTGTTCGCCTCTTTTAATTTTTCCTAATATTATATTTATATGGATGATTTAACCTATAGCGGAAGTACATCCGCTAAAATGGGCTTGACTCACAGGGTCTGTCTAATTCAACCAATAATTTAATGGGCTTTTTACATAAATATATCACCATAATATCAAAATTACAAAAACTACAAACATTACACCACTTTTAAAATATACAAACATTTTTATTACATAGTATATGTAAATACCAACAAATTTAAAATATTAGGAATTTTTTCTCTTTCTTCCTACTGCCCCTCCCACTGCTGACACCTCCAGTCACGGCCGCCATCCAGCCGACGTTGGCCACCCTTCGGTATTTTATTTTATTTTTTTTATTTTTTGGATCTAAAAAATAAAAATACACATATAAACAGTTTTTTTTTTTTTTTTTGAATTACAAAATACATGTACGTATACAAAATAATCAATGAGAGAAAGTAAGTAATCAGATCAAAAATAAATGCTTCAATAATCAACTGCTTTCAGCATACAATTTGACAGAATTTCAGTAAGTATTTGTGAATGATATTACAGTACAAATGAAGTCTTATTTATTGATAATTAGGCTGATGACGATCATGGCCTCAATCCCCACGTCCATATCGTGGTTTGCCCATAATCTTCCTCATTAAATGTTGGAGCAATAGGAGAAAGTAGTGGGGCTGACATTTCGTATGAGTGTCACCGTTCACCGAGGGTTGAGTTGCTCGCCTCGGATAAGTGATCCATTGCCTAACTGAGGCAGCTCTATCCCGAGGTCCGAGTCGAACGTTGACCTCGGGGATTTCACCGAAGATTGGATTTTGCAATAATATAGCTAACCTTCACTAAATCATGCCTTAAGCCTCACGCCCGATATGTCACGTAAGCAGGTGTTATTTTACCCAATAGAGATAGTCCCCACACTCCGCGTGCATCAGTCAGAGCTTTCGAGGAGTGGGATGAAAACGAGCGAGAGAAAGGCGTGGCAACACGCAAGCCTAGCAATTCAAAAATGGGAACCATCACATCGAGTTCTTGCCCATTACACGTGGTGATCGTTGGACGGTCATGTCGTTTCGATTGTTCTTCCCAACATAAAAGTAATGATGATTTTCCTTCCTATAAGTATTCCATTTGATCTCCATCTACCCATTTGATATTTGAGCAACAATAAAAATTCCTCAAAATCTTAAGCAATTCTCAAATTCTTTCATTCAAATTCTTCTTCAAAATCAGAGATTCACAAGTAATATTTGATAAAAAAAAAACATGTCTACTACAAACTTTGTTCAAAGTTCTTCAGGCCCCTCTGAAGAGAGGATCCCAGATGCTGCAAGCATCATCATCAGCGGTGAACTAGTAAATGTTCCACAACCCTTAAACGTCATCCCGCCAACGGATGATGCTACTGATGTCGAGGAGGTGAATGACACAAATGCTAATGCGGGAGAAGTTGGTGGAGCCGAGGCAAAATCCTCAAAGCCCAAGAAGGTCGTGAAGGAGCTCGAGCCGCATCAAATCATACCTTCGAACTTCAACACTCACAAAGATTTTAAATTGCAAAATCAGTTCGAGGCGCAGCAGGAAAAGAATAAGAATGTGCCGGTGCAAATAATGGAAACTCTAATCACTCAGGCCCACGTAGATCTGGTTCTAAGGGAGTGCAATTGGGCCTATGAGGTCTGAATCCATGTACCCGCTCCAAATAACAATGCATCGGAGCACTTAATGGGCCTCTCATTTGTTTACACCTATCCTTTCACCCTTGAATTTTCTCTCCCAGTTCATGGGGCGATCCACACATTCTACCGAACCTACAACCTCTGCCTAGCCCAACTTGGCCCCGATTTTTTAAGGCGATTCAATGCTTGGAGTGGTTGAGTCAAAAGGATAAGCCGTCTTTCGCCTTCCAACACTTAGTAATCTTTTTTTACCTTTCATTTCACAAGGGTTGGGTCGTGGTGCTAAATCCTCGAGGAAAAGACTCATTGCCTACCAAGACTAAGGATACATGAGACCGATGTTGGTTTGATCGCTACATTCTTCTATTGACCGACAAGCTGTCTGCCAAGCCTAGGTTCCTCGAGAGTGGAACCACGAAAGTAAGTGACCTTCTTCAAATCTTGTCTTGTTATTTAAATTTAACTTCGAACACACCCTTTAATCTTATATTTCGATTTATTTAACAAACAAAGTTCCACTTGATCTCCCAGGTGATCTAGTAGACTAGGTTCGAGCCATGACTAAGGCTCGACCTCAGCTTGAAAGGACGTGGATGAGCATCGCCGCCGAGCCAGGCAACAGATGGGCCTGTAAGAGGCACGGTGAGTTACTTGTCACAATTTATTTTCAAACGGTCTTGCCCGAAGTTTCTCTTTTGCTAATTTTTCCTTCTTTTTGGTAGGTTTTCCCAACAAGGCGGCTAGCACCGAGCCGAAGAAGAAGAAGAGCCAAAAAGGAATGGGGATAGTGTGTTTGTGGAGATGGTGGTGGTGATCATTGGTTCTAATAGCGATGGTAATGGGAGTACGACTTTCTCTTATTCTTTTCCAATGTAAGAAATATACACAAAATTAAGTTCTCCACACTGATTTTCATTTTGTAGCAAATAAAGGAAAATGGAACAAATGGACTGAGAACAAAGTGGACCATCTGAATAAGATGAAGAGACCCTTAAATTGGAACCCAATAGGTTATATATAAACTTTTTAGGAAAAAATAATTTTTTGAAGCGAAAAAATCAAAGTTACACGGTAAATTTCATGAAAAGAGAAAATAATTTTGACATAGTGATTAATGATGGGGCTCCAATTTTTGTTATGAAATAGGAATTTTTCAAGTCAGCATAAAAAGAATAAAATTATTTAACCATTTTGACATAGTAATTAATGGGTGATCACTAGTATATTTCTTGGAATGAAAAGAGTTATTTTAAAGTCGCAATATGAAGAGTACTTATGTTAAGAAAAATATCTTAAAAAATTATTAATTAAGTAAGAAATATATTCGCACCGGTTCTAATAATTCAACAAGTACAATTTGTACTTTGAAGTTCTAATTTTCTTATTAGAACTTTCTCACAGCAAAGTGAAAGCGGGTGCACTACATTATATTTTTGTAGGTTGTTCTTCAATTCAAATCTCCATTATGCTATAGCTAAAGAATGAGCATTATTGAGCCTCACTCCATTGATTTGAAAAATAGTAGAGTATTTTTCGTTTGTTCAATTTTTGAAATTTCAAGCCACAAGTATGTTTGAGCAGAAAAATTCAATTCAATCTGATATCAAATCATATTAATTATTTTTGAACCATGTCTTTATCTTTGTATTATTTTCTCATCTTTTATTAATGACCTTGCATTTCAAAAGCTAGAAAAATAAACTTCAAATATATATAATAAAAATATTAAGACCCCTCATTATAGTATGCTTTAGACCACAAAGGTTATTGGGCCGCCCCTGTGTAGTGTCTACCATCTATATCCTTCAAACTTTCTGCAAAGAAACTATTCAAATCTTATAATCACGCCACTTGTCCTCATAGTCATTTACTTATTGGTCCTTTTACTTTTTAGTTCGTTGTTTAGCAGTGATATCTGCTTTATTCACTTTTCCTCAACAAAATTGTAAATTGAAACCGCGCAGAAAAAAGATCAGTATGAAACAATATTGGTTCACACAGAGACAGATAGACAAAGTCCTGCCATTAGACTTTACATAATTCTAGTCATAGTTCACCAAAATATAAGTTTCTAAACTTGTGACTGTCCATTTTGTTTATCCTAGTTTGATTTGGTACAAATATAATATAGAATAATTTTTAAGTTTGTGATCTAAAATAATTTATAAATATTTGTACGACTGTAAATAAGTAAAATAAGAAGGTTAACATTAAATTACTTTTAACTTTAAAATTATAACAATCTTTTTGGAAAATACCAATAAGAAAAATAGACAAACAAATTATTATGAAAAGGAGTAATTTTTGCACATAATTCTTTCCTACTTTTGGTCAAAAATCAATTTTTGTACCCTGTTTTATTTACCACCTACTAGTATTTATCAAGTCGAATTCAGATCACAGCCTGTACCAACTAACCCCAATAATTTGATTCCTTTGGTGACGTACATGGTGAAGACATATTCCTATTCTGAACAAGACAAATCTAAGTTGAAACAAAAACAGCTGTGACAACAAGGCAACAACTATCAGGAAAAAAAGAAATCTTGAAGGGATTTGAACTCATAGATTATAGGCCAATTTTAATAGCAGTATGTTATATGGAGGAAGACCAGAAATTAAAGTTGATGGCAACAATCAATACACCATCGGGCTATCACCAATTCACTTCAGTTCAAAGTTGGATCCAAAAGTTGTATATTGAAATACTAGCTAGTAGATTAGTCCAAAATGTCCAATACACCGAGTGAAATTAATTACATGCACTTTATTTTCTTTGCACAAAACTAATGTTATTATTGACATTTTACTATAAATGTATATAAAAAACATCCGAAAATAGAAAAAATTGAAAAAAAGAAGGAAAGGTTATGACAACAATGACACTCCCTCAGGCCATCACCAATCTTTTTCTCTTTCCTAGATCTTTTCATTTCGTGTACCAAGCTGACCAGCTCCAAAAATTTATACTAGTAGTATAAAACAAACAAGAATAAATCCAATATACCGAGAAAAATACATACAATTTATTTTATTTGGAACAACAGGAACAAATCCAAGATCTAGGATCAGTTGCTCCAGAATGAATATAATTTTTTAACTTTTTTTTTTTTTGCATATGTATACATAATTCGAGCCAAAATCAATAGATCGTTGAACTCACAGAACCTTAACGCCTGCAGCGAGTAATAGCGCTGCAGCCACGAGAGTAGGGATTAGCCTGAGCACCAGGACGGCAGTTGTAGTAAGAAGCTCCACGACGAGAGCAAGGAACACTGTTCCTTTGCAATGCTCCATAACTAATGTATCGACGTGTTGTAGCCAATATACGCCTGTTGGATTCACTGTCAAGCTCAAACTCCTCTTCCTCAACCATGCACTCACCTATACTTCCTTCTTTGCATCCCCCTGATCTCGATGGAACCATCCAGTTTAAATCCTGAATCCGGCTCTGGTAGTCTACGCTAGCAGAAACCATTGAAATGACAAGAGCTACGATAAGAACATATAGAGCTAGACATGAAGAAGCTTTCATATTGGTAATTTGCTTGGAACAATTGTAGGAGAAATTCAAAGAAGTCTTTCTTGTTGGAGGTTCTTTGTTTGTACAAAATGTTGAGTTTGGTTTATTGAAAATTTTGGAACAAAGATAACAGCTAATATTGGCAAAGCCAGTTGTACAATAAGTTGTAATGTTCTCTTGTGTGGTCCCCTTAATGTTGGATTTTATTGCCCAACTGACAGCTAGGAGGAGTAGATAATTGGGAGTCCACTACTTTTATTTTTCAACGCGGAAATTTTTGTTTTATAAGGAGAAACAATTTATTTTAACGAAATTTATACTAAATCATATAGTTGCTGTTAGAAACTATTCAAAAACTAGATGCCATAACATCTGGCTCATGTTAAGTTTCAACTATTAATGTTACTGTATATAATATGAATTCATATGTGTCTGCAGGCCAAATCTACCATATAAATTATGGTTTTATCCGAACTCAATACCAAATCTTATATATATGTTAGAAGATTCATTAAATAAGTTATATAGGAGATATTGTACCTAGTAAATTAAATAAACTGTGATAGTTTGATAGAATCCTGAATTCAAACTCATAATGTTCAAATTCTGAATTCGTCTGAAAGGAGTATCTATAACAGACAATAGTAATAAATTAAGTCGTTGTTTGTTAGTCCATAAACTAACACTTATCAGCCCAGCTGTAGCTTCCAATATATATTGCTACTAAATACAGACCAAAAACCTCCTTTTTGATTCGTCGATAATTAATTGAAAAAACTAATCATTAGTAATTAACATCCTAGTTTAAATTAAAGACAACATTAAAAAGGGCTGAATTAACAAGTGTCTCCACAGTTGTTGACTTTGTGGTTAATTTTGTGTTTCCTCTTTATTCCAAGTGTCTCCACTTTCAGAAAAGAAAGGAAACAAAGAAAATGTGCGATAGATATATTTAGAATTTTCGGTTCTTAACTACTTAATCAACACATAATTGGCTGGTTTTCGGAAAACAAGACGTATTCCAGATGCTACGAGGAGACCAAAATTCCCTCTACCAAACATATAAAAAAAAATCAGGTAGGCTAAACGGTAAAGAATATTTAGTACTAATAAACATCTTAGATTGATAATGAATGACATCCTGTCATGTGAAGTGTGAACTGTATGAGAAAAAGAAAGCCAAATTGATGATTGAAAGAGATTCATACATTAATATATGATTACAAATTAATCTTGTTCTTGTCTAGTTTCTATTGAAATTTGAACAACTCGTCCGTCCTATAATAAGAAAAGGAAAGGGTAATTAATTAACTGAAGTAATCAAGTTTTAGTATTCTCAGACTAGGCATAGCCTCTCGGGTATTATGAGACAGTGTATAAGATCAGATCATTTCAAGCCATGTTTTTTGTATGAAATTAAAGAATTAGTAACATATTATCTGGGCATTGGTTTGATTTCCAGAATATTAGTAGCATGTTGTTACAATACGTGAACTAGTTGGAGTAATTTATTGACATTTTGACCACTTCAGGTTGTCAAGGTGGGAACTGGGGTGGAGCCATTCATTGACTTGAACAAATTTAAGAATTAGTATATAAACATATAATAATACCTGTTAGGGAAGTGATTAATGTAATAGTACTTCATACTCATTAACTTGAGAGTTGAGACTCGCTATTGTATTCTTGAATCTTTGACACATGAATTGCATTATAAGAACTTGAAAAAATAATTATTCCTACATTATAAGAAAATGTCACGAAAATAACTAATGACAAACTTCAGTTATGTTTTCTAGTGCTACAAATCCATGTATTATGAATCTTCTTTCATCTTTTTGCTTATTTAATTTATCTACTCCATGTATAATTAAAAAAAATGAACATTTGTTTTTATTATAGTCTCAAAAAGTGTCTAGCAATCCTTCCAGAAGCACCATTTGGGAAAAAACCACCACGAACATATTCACTGCCACTGTTATACACAATTCTAAGAATTTCTGCTGAAGTCCTCCAATAAGAGAGTGAATTATCATCAGCTGATAAGATATTTGTTGTTGTAATATTCTCTGCTCCCAGTCCCATTGGTACAAATAAGCCTTCATCTTTAATTCCACATTTTCCCAATCGATTTCTTAGATTCGAGATACGTATCGTAAATTCAGCTACCGTGTATTTATACGGGTATACTAATTTTTCAGCTTGCTCGTAGAGGTACATTCTAATTATAGCATCTTGTCCAGATTCAACCCCTAATAGTCCTGCCAAAAGCTGCACAAAAATGGTTTAAATCTAAGCATTAGATCTAAATTTTTGCTTCTAAAATGATGAATGCGTGGAGTGGGAACGTATGCTGAGACATAATATAATTAAGTAATTACTTATGCTTCGGCAAGCTAAGAGTATTTTCATGTGCTTGTTGTGACACAATTTAAAAGAACGTGGGGTGTTTAATTTCACCTACCCTTTTTGTTTCGTAGCCATTGATGTGAGGATTTGTACCAACATAACCAACAAGTCCAACATATGGAATTGCATAGCAGGATAACATGAAACTGAGGCTGTCTCTGTAAGGATCAAATGGAGGTTCCAATGTGTATCCAAATGCTTCATCAAATATCTTTGCAAAGTTTTTAGCACTTAGATCTATCAAAGGTCTTGGAAAACAACCTACGGTTGATTTAAGGGCCCTGCAAAAATGAAAAGACTTATTCACATCTTCAATTTGTTGTAGAAGTTAACTTATATACACTGACAATAAAGAGAATTTTTATCGTATCAGTTCAATTAATTAGTAGCTTAAGGGTTTTTTAAGTTTAGCATATCTGATTTGATATCGAGTTACTATAGGTAAACTTTAACTTGATAGTGTAAAAACAATTTATATTGCACAAACAATACCTCAGATGGCCAACTTCTTGTCTACCAAATTCAGTGATGATGTTCTTTGTAAATAGATCAAGATTTGCCTTTTGGACCCCAATGGGTAGAGGTCCACCCATTACCAGCTCAGGTGCTATTACATCAAGCCCATATCCATGTGAAGCCCATAAAAAGTATTCAGCTTCCAAGAACTCCAAATTCTCATGGAATTGCATCAAGTCAATGTCTTCATTGAACACTGCAATTGCATGTTTTGAAAGCCCAGTTGCACAAAGAGGATATGAAAAAGAGAAGCACATTAGTGTCGTGAAAATATACATGAAAAGAAGAAAGGAGGAGACTGATAATGTTCTCATGATTGCCATTTTTTTTTATTTCCGTTAATTTGGTCAAGTTGGGTAATATGAATGAGACAGCTGAAGTTCACTAGTAGTAATACGTTACTTTATAGCTGCTTTCAGAGGATGGCATTTGAGTTTTAATTACACAAGATTAACAGGTCGATTACCACATTTTGATGTCTCAGCTAATTGCTACCTTCCCCCATCCCAAGAAGCATAAGAATAATAAGAAAAAGAATTATATTTATAGACAGAAGGACAAAGAAAGAGAGAACAAAGAAAATGTTAGCCTAGAGATTGACTAAAGCAAGCATAGAAAGCACGATATTGCAAGAAAGGAGAGTGTCGAATTGTTGAATGGTTTTGTATATTTTATGCACCTGCCAATCTTATTGTTGATTTTATTTCAAGAATATATATTTATTATGTTGAATTATCTCAAAATTCTTTTCAATCTTAAGACAACAGAAAAATTAAGTTTCCATGTAACCTCTGTTTTATTTATCAATACAAGTTAGAGATAAAGGTAACAATGAATTACACTTCAGAGCAACACTTCATATCATGGTCATTTTTTTAAATTTTTCATGGCTTTTCGAGGAATTCTCTAGCAATCTTCCCATTAGCACCATGAGGATAGAATCCACCAGGGATATGCTCATCGCCTGTGCCGTACATAATCCTGAGATTCTCTTGTGGAGATCTTGCATAAGACAGGGAATTATAATCAGCAGATAAAGCATTACTTTCTGTTCGATTTTCAGCTCCAAGTTGTGGAGGAACAACAATGCCTTCATCTTTGATTCCACACATTCCCAATTTGTTAAAGTAACTTGAAATGCGGTTTGTATATTCAGCGACAGTGAATTCATAAGGCCATACTATTTCATCAGCTCTCTCGTAAAGGTAAGTACGAACACCGGCATCTTGCCCTGCATTAACTCCCAGTAGTCCTGACTGAAGCTGTAAAGAAAAGCATGCACGAATCAAGATTCATAATACAGTAATCTATTTTGTTTAATTGGTAACTTAGCTTTGACATCTTTATCGAAGGTTTCGGGTTCAAGCCATAATAATGTAGATTTTAGGGAGCGCTTCCGCTTAAATAGCCCCATATGACTAGTTTCAGATACGAGATGGCGAGACCACACATACAAAAAAAGAAGACTTAGCTTAGCTACCAATTATATGACTTTATAGAGAACATGATCAACAAGAGCTTAACTGCTGCAAATTATTGATGCTTCACTTATAAACTTACACGTTTCGATACATAGCCTTTGAGTTTCGGATTCATAAAAACATAGCCATTCATGTTGAGATACGGAAACATATAGACAGCTGCCATGTAGCTCAAGCAGTCCCTGTAGGGATCAAATGGGGGTTCCAGTTTGTGTCCAAATGCTGCATCAACTACATATGCAAACGTTTCAGGGCTAAGATCTATAAAAGGTCTTGGAATACCTCCCACTGTGTAGTTCATTGACCTAAAAAACACAAGAAAAATAATTAAGATTACTATATTAGCAGCCCCACCTTAAAAATGAAGATACCCCGACCAAAAAAGGACAAAAGTTAAATACCTTAGATTACCAATTTTTTGATAGCCAAATTCCTCGATCAACTTATATAGGAATGGATCAAGATTTGCTTTTCTGGCACCGATGGGAGGGGGTCCTCCATTGGTTAAATATGGTGCTATTACATCAAGACCATGTCCATAGACAGCCCACAAATAGAGTTCAGCTTCCATGTACTCCAAGTTCATTGTAAACTGTATCTGATGTATGTCTTCTTCGTACACTGTGATTTCATCTTCAAGGTACCATGATGATGGACACACTGGATTTGAAAGACTGACAAAAGCAAGCTCTCTAAACACAACGGAGTAAATGATAAAGGCTGAAATTGAAGCCATTCGTTGCTAGCTAAATGAGTTTTGAGAAATTAAAGAAAGTCTTTGTGTTGATGCTTAGATTTTTGATTCCATGAGTATTTATAACACTCTTTTGCCAACAGAAAACGTTGAGACGTCATTCAGTCTCTATTGTTTTGAGATTGAAGGTTGGCTAATATCATGTATCACAACTCCGAATTTGGAAAAATTAACATTAACCAAAGGCCTACTGTTCTTTTTTCGAGAAACTAGTAGTACTTTTCTTAAGTTATAAAACTGACTGAAATCGGATCATCAACTAGAAGAGGGTACATTTTCAGTATATACGTACAGCTGAAAATGTATACTATGTTATGCTTCTCTTTTACATTTCTATTAAAATTTCAGTGGAAATGGACCGACGTGACATTTTTAGTGTACTGGCAATGTCTAACATCAATTAGCTACTGTTTTTAGTGTACTGACATGTGCCATGTCTTTATACTAATTCGAAGTAATCGTCCTTTTATAATGGAGTTTTAACAGCTAATTTTTTAATAAGCAAGGTAATGTCAGTGACCCAACGAACTAAACTCCTTATTTGATTATGAAAAATCAAATACATAAATCATGCAGAATTGAAATTACTACTGGAATTTCCATGTAGAATCAAACATGATTTTTTTATTTTTTTAAAATAAAATTTATATATTTAAAAACCACATAAAACTATTTATAGTTGCACTCTTTATAAGCTAATTAAAATTAGTGAAGTGAGGCATTGTCTGACTTCCCACATATATAATAAGTGTTACATGAAATTAAAAAGAGGAAGTAACAAATTTTGGTTTTCCTAGGATTAGTTTATACATATGTACAAATTGAGGTATCGACAAGTGAATGTTGCTTAGATGGTAAGCACTCTCCACCTGCATTTAAGAGGTTGTTGGTTTGAGTCACATTAAAAGCAAAAAGTGGAAGGACATTTGTTCTGAGAGAGGGGGAAAGAATGGGTTTAAAAAAATAATATCTAGAACTTATGGATTTGGAGGAACAAGAATAGAAATTGTGCAACTGTCAAACGCTTTCAAGTTCTAGACTAAAAGGTAGTAAGGTACTCCATATAGTGGAGTACGTAATATTTTGATGCAAATTCAGTCATCTTGTGAACTAATTTTGACGTATTTTCTATCCATATAAAATTAAAAGGTGATGCTGAGAAAAAAAAGTTTTTGTGATTTTTCAATGGTAGCACTAGCACCACATTAACGTGTTTGTGACAATGAGAACACACTACACCATACATTCACAATTTTAAAATTAATAAGTTAAATTTTGATCTTCAATCTAATAGGATGAGTTCTTGTGAACTATGGATAGCAAGGTGTATTCGCCACTCTTAGTTGGGCTCGACCAAAAGTGACTCCCAAGTGAGTTTTTTCAAAGATATAAATCATTAAGATAATAAGATCATGATTAAAAAAAAATGAAAGCACATTAAGGGTGCAAACTGCAAACCAAACAAAACATCACCTAATACTAATAGAGTTTATCATTTGCTAAAGGATATTTTTAATATAATAATCATTCACTTTTTTTTTTCCATCATATCATCAGATATAGGTTTCCCAACTTGGTCCAAGGCTACAATGATACTGGAGGCTGGAGAAACAGATTCAAGAGCTCGTTGAGGCAACTGTCTTGCCTATGACAAACAAAAAACGGTTCCAGAACTTAGGCATTCGTCCTCCAAAAGGAATCCTTTTGTATGTGCCTCCTGGAACTGGGAAAACTCTCATGACCCGACCTTGTGCTGCCACTAGCAGGGCCGCAGCTTGTGCACGTAAATTTTGTACTTTTATTGTTTGGTTTGTTTGATTGCTTGAATTAATACGAGATATCGTGCATTGCAAGTTACTCTGGTATCTTGTATCCCCTTTTCTATTTCTTTACTAGTACTAGTATTGTTTTTTTAAGTTTAAGGTAATGTATCCCATGTTTTCTTCTTTCCCTACAATTGTGCAGTTGGGACTAATAGTTGCTCCAAGATGCATTTGTTGCATGAAGTTAACTAGCCAGATAGTGCATAGTGGGTTGAAAATCTTATTTGAGTTGCTCGGGGGGCAATACTTGTTTGACATTCTGAAATCTGAAGTTAACTACCCAATTAATACACACATACAAACATATTATGACAACAGAAAAATTAAGTTTCCATTTCAGCTGTGTCTTATTTATCAATACAAGTACTGAAAGGTAAAAGTAATAATGAAGTAAACTTCAGAGCAACACTTATTCATATCAAACTTCAGAGCAACACTTATTCATATCACATTATGTTTAATTTTTCAATGGCTCTTCCAGGAGTTCTCTAGCAATCTTTCCATTAGCACCATGAGGATAAAATCCACCAGGGATATGCTCATTGCCTGTGCCGTACACAATCCTGAGTATCTCTTCAGGAGTTCTTGCGTAGGATAGGGAATTATAATCAGCAGATATGACGTTACTTTTTGTTCGATTTTCAGCTCCAAGTTGTGGAGGAACATAAATGCTTTCATCTTTGATACCACACATTCCCAATTGGTTTCTTAAATTTGACAAGTGGTGTGTAAATTCAGCCACAGTGTATTCATAAGGGCATACTACTTCATGAGCTCTCTCGTAAAGATACATACGAACACCTTCATCTTGTTGTGCTTCAACGCCCAGTAGCCCTGCCACAAGCTGTAAAGAGAAAAAAAAAAACATGGATGAATAGAGATTTATGATAATCTTGGCAACTTAGCTTTAACCCCTTAACTAGAGTTCTCGGTAATCTTGTCATGCCAGGGAGTTTGATCAACTAAAACATTTTAGAGGACATGACCAAACATAGCTTTAGTTGCCTAACTGCTGCAATTGAAATTATTGATGCTTCACTTATGAACTTACACGTTTCGAGACATAGCCTTTGAGTCTCGGAATCGAACCAACATAGCCTGTCATTCCAACATATGGAAGAAGATAGACAGATAGTATGAAGTGCAAGCTGTCCCTGTAGGGATCAAATGGGGGCTCTAGTTTGTGTCCAATTGCTGCATCAAATATATTTGCAAAGTTTTCTTTGCTAAGATTCAGCAAAGGTCTCGGAATACCGCCCACTGTGTAATTAATTGACCTAAAAACAAAGAAACAATAAGATTAATACTGTATATATAGCAGCAGCACCTTAAAAATCAAAGAAAACAAAGGTACTTACCTTAGATGACCAATTTCTTGATAGGCAAATTCCGTCATGAACTGATGTGTAAGTGGATCAAGATTAGCTTTTCTGGCACCAATGGGTGGGGGTCCTCCATTGGTCAAATATGGTGCTATTACATCTAGACCATGTCCAAGCGTAGCCCACGAAAAATATTCTGCTTCCAAGTACTCCAAGTTCATTGCAAATTGCACCATGTGAATGTCTTTTTCGTACACTGGGATTTCATCTCCAGGGTACCATGATGATTGACAAAATGGATTTGAAAGACACACAAAAACAAGTTCACTAAACACCATGGAATAAATGACTAAAGCTGAAATTGATGCCATTCTTCGTTAGCTAAATGAGCTTGGAGAAAGAAAGTCTTTGAGTTGATGCTTAGCATTTTGATTCCATGAGTATTTATAACAGTCTTGTGCCAATAGAAAATGTTGAGGAGTCATTCAGTCTCTATTGTTTTGAGGTTGAAGGTTGGCTAATATCATGTATCACAACTCCGAATTTGGAAAAATTGACATTAACCGAAGGCCCACTGCTCTTTTTCGAGAAATTAGCACTTTACTTAAGTTATCAAACTGACTGAAATCGGATCATCAACTAGAAAAGGGGTACATTTTCACTATATACGTATTGCTGAAAATCTATGTTATGCTTCTTTTGCTTCATCTGTTAAAATTTCCTTGGAAATAGACCAAGTGACGTTTGTGGCAATGTCTAACGTCAATTTGCTAAGTACTATTTTTAGTGTACTGACATGTGGCGTGTCTTTAGACTAATTTGAAGTAACCGAGGTTTTAGGATGTAGTTTTGGCACAAAATATTTTAACAAGCAAGGTAGTGCCAATGACTCAACAAATTATATACATAAATCAAATTGCGTTATGTAAAATGGGTGGCATATATATTCTTTCATTGTTTCTGAAGTTTTACATTGCTGTTATGCAATTTCTATTACATAGAAAAGTATATTAGAATTGTTTTTGATAACCAAAAGTAAATTAGAAATGTTTAGAACTAGCTTCGATAATCAGAAGATATATAAGACATGATATTATCTAAAAATACTCATTTTTACGTTATTTATATAACTATGATTTGCAGAATTGCACGACTCGAATTTCCACATAGAATTGAGCATGAATTTCTAAAAAAATTAAATAAAATTTATATATTCAGAAACCACACAAAATTCTTTATAGTTATACTTGTTATAGTTAATAAATTTTAATGATGTGAGACATTGCCCCTTGTTTTCAAAATATTTTTTCTTTAGTCGAGAGTTGAAACCACCTCTCCATCTTGATGGGGATAAGGTCTCCGTACATCTTACCCTCCCCAAATCCTACTTTATGAGATATCACTGGGTATGTTGTTGCTGTCGAGGCATTGTCCAACTTCATGGATAATATCAATGTTACAAGAAATTAAAAAGAGGAAGCAACAGATTTTGATTTCCTATGATTGTTTGTACATATGTACAAATTGAGGTATACATATGGATTTGGAAATTGTACAAGTGTCAAACGCTTTCTAGCTATAGACTGGAAGGGAGCAGTAAGGTACTCCATGTACATAATATTTTGATGCAAATTCAGTCATCTTGTGAACTAATTTGTGACATACTTTTCTCTCCATTTAAGAATAAAAAGCGATGCTGTGCAAAAAGGTTTTCATGATCTTTCAAAAGGTAGCAGAGCACGACCAAAAGTGACTTCCAAATGAGGTTTTCCGAAGATATAAAACATTAAAATCAAAGTTAGGCCTGGGCATAAAACTGAGTCGGTTCGGAGCTTGGTTCCGCTCAGTTGAATTTTAACTCAACTCGGCTCGTTAAAAAAAAAAAGGCTTGACTCGGCTCGGCCTCATTCAATGTTCAGCTCAGCTCGGCTCGATCAAAAGCTCATTTCCAATGATGCATTTTTCTCTTAAAAGCTTAAAGTATGAAAGTACAAACTCTAACAAACTGAGCTCTGCACAAGATCAACTCGGTCTCGGCACAACTCGATGAGGTATAAAGCTCGACTTAGCTCCATAGTATAGTAAGCTAGGTTAGGTTGGGCTCGGACTCAGCTCGATGCCCAATTCTAATCAAAGCACAAAAAAATAAAAGAATATGATGAAAAATAAAAAAAATGAAACACAGAATTCAAGGGTGCAAACTGCAAACCAATCAAAACATTACCTACTAGAGTTCATCATTCCTAAAATCATACACGAAGTTTCTTTTTCTTTTCATCATATCATCAGATATAGGTTTCCCACTAGGTCCAAGTCAGACTCTACGAGGAGCTTTAAGAATGCAAATTCAAATCATATTTGGAAAACTATAAATTTCTCTGAAAAAGCATATACTGTTAATATTTCTCCATACCAAACATCAAAAAAATACATGCAAAATCTAGAGTTCTCTAAAGATCCAACAAAGAAGTTTTTGCCCAATAGATTACCAATTTTTTGTTAGCCAAATTCCTCGATCAACCTATGTAAGAATGGATCAAGATTTGCCTTTCTGGCACCGATGGGAGGGTGTCCACCATTGGTTAAATATGGTGCTATTACATCAAGACCATGTCCATAGACAGCCCACAAATAGAGTTCAGCTTCCATGTACTCCAAGTTCATTGTAAACTGTATCTGATATATGTCTTCTTCATGCACTGGGATTTCATCTTCAAGGTACCATGATGATGGACACATTGGATTTGAAAGACTGACAAAAACAAGCTCACTAAACACAACAGAGTAAATGACAAAGGCTGAAATTGCAGCCATAGCTAAATGAGTTTGGAGAAAAAAGTCTTTGTGTTGATGCTTAGAGTTTTGATTCCATGAGTATTTATAACGTACTCGCTAACAACAAACGTTGAGATGTCACTCAGTCCCTATTGTTTAGAGGTTGAAAGGTGGCTAATATCATGTACTCCTATCACAAACTCCGAATTTGGAAAAAATGACATTAACCAAAGGCCTACTGCTCTTTTTTCAAGAAACTAGTACTCCCTCCGTCCCAATTTATGTGGCACCATTTGATCGGGTATGGAGTTTAAGAAAATAGAGGATATCAATTTTACCCTTGAAAAAGTAAGAGAGATAAATTTGAGTAATAAAAAAGTTGTTGGTAGGTTTAAAAGTATGTAGGGCCCAACAAGGATAAAATAGAAATTATGCATTAAATAGTTGTCAAATAAGGAAAAGTGCCACTTATTTTGGAACAAAAAAACAAAGAAATAGTGCCTAGTACTTTTCTTAAGTTATAAAACTGACTGGCAATGTCTACATCAATTTGCTACTGTTTTTAGTGTACTGACATGTGCCATGTCTATATACTACGTAATTCGAAGTAATCGTCATTTTATAATGGATCGGAGTTTTAACACCTACTAATTTTTTAATAAGCAAGGTATTGTCAATGACCCAATAAACTATACTCCTTATTTGATTATGAAAAATTAAATACATAAATCATTTGTGTTATTTAAAACGGGTGGCATAAAAGCTACTTCATTGTTTCTGATGTATCTATATTACATTACAGTTTAGCAAGTTTTTTTACATATAAAATTATATTAGAATTATTTGGATAACCAATATTATAGAGTATTAGAAATGTTTAAAATTAGCTTCCATAACCAGAGATATATAAGACATGATGTTCTCCTCAATTTTACGTTACTTATATACCCTATCTTTTGCGGAACTGAAATTACACAAATTTCCATGTAGAATTGAACATGATATTTTTTTTTTTTTAAAGTAAAATTTATTTATTTAGAAACCACATAAAACTATTTATAGTTGCACTATAAGCTAATTAAATTTAGTGAAGTGAGGCATTGTCTGACTTTCCACATAATAGTAGTGTTACACGACATTATAAAGAGGAAGTAACAAATTTTGGTTTTTCTATGAGTAGTTTATACATATGTACAAATTAAGGTATCGAGAACTTATGGATTTGGAGGAACAAGAAAAGAAATAGTGCAAGTGTCAAACGCTTTCTAGTTCCAGACTAAAAGGTAGTAAGGTACTCCATATAGGAGTAATATTTTGATGCAAATTCAGTCATCTTGTGAACTAATTTTGACGTACTTCCATAAGTTAAAAAGTGATGTTGTGGAAAAAAAAAATCTGACCTTTCAAGTTTCAACAGTAGAACCACATTAACGTGTTTGTGACAACGAGAACACACTACACTATACATACACAATTTTTAAAAATTAACACATTAAATTTTGATCTTCAATCTAATATGATGAGTTGTTGTGAACTATGGATAGCAAGGTGTATCTGCCACTTTTAGTAGGGCTCGACCAAATTAAAAATGACTCCCAAATGAGTTTTTTCAAAGATATAAATCATTAAGATAATAAGATCATGATTTTAAAAAATAATAATAATGAAAGCACATTAAGGGTGCAAACTGCAAACCAAACAAAAATCACCTAATAAAATACAGATTCAAGGGCTCGTTGAGGCAATTGTCTTGCCTATGACAAACAAAGAACGGTTCCAGAACTTAGGCATTCGTCCTTCAAAAGGAATCCTTTTGTATGGGCCTCCTCGAACTGGGAAAACTCTCATGGCCCGACCTTGTGCCGCACAGACAAATGCCACTAGCAGGGCCGCAGCTTAGCTTGTGCACGTATATTTTGTACTTTTATTGTTTGATTTGTTTGATTGCTTGAATTAATACGAGATATCGTGCATTGCAAGTTACTCTGATACCTTGTATCCCCTCTTCTATTTTTTTACTAGTATTAACTTTTTAAGTTTAAGGTAATGTATCCCATATTTTCTTCTTTCCCTGCAATTGTGCAGTTTGGACTAATAGTTGCTACAAGATGCATTTGTTGCATTTTACATTTTTTGTTTGGCAGTTGCTCCGGGGGCAATACTTTTTTGATATTCTGAACTATGAAGTTAACTGCCCAATTATTACACACACACAAACATATTATGTCAATTGACAACAGAAAAATTAAGTTTCTATTTCAGCTGTGTCTTATTTATTGAGGTAGTATACACAATCCATGAACACAAAGTTTATCCCAAGATTTATCCGTATTTGTTTCACTCTTCTACAATATTACAATCACATGTATTACACGAACTATATTGATAAATTCACTGTCTATAGTCGTACCTGGTTACAGAAGACTGTTCCAATTTCATAGAAGATGCCTTTGTTCTTCTTGGGAATCTTCCATTGAAGTTCTTCAACACATGAAGGAGAGAGTTTTGTTTTTTCTGTTGTTGTCACGTCCTAAAAAATTAATTCTGAGTGTTATTATTTATTTAAAGGCTCGTGATTGGTGTTAAAAAAAGTACAAAATTATTTAGAGAAACTCGGAGTCGCCACTTGACATAGTTTAAGGTGTGCCAAGTCACTAAAAGATACCTTGGAACACCTCTGACTCGTCTAATGGTCTGCGTTAGAGATTCGAGTAAGGTTCTCAGTTGACTCTCGGGAAGGTATTAGGCATCCTCAAGTCCTGTGCCAAGCACAGTTGCTTTATTGTCGCAATTTTAATTGATTAAATATGGTTGTATTATTTTAGCGTTAATTTAAATTTATACTTTGATTCAGAAAATTTAGAAGCGTCATTCCTATCCGACCTCACGGAGGACTGGTTAAATTTATATTTTTATTCAGAAAATTAAAAGCGTATCATTCTTTTCCAATCTTACAAAGGACTGGACGAATTTACACTTTGATTAATAAATAAATAGAATGCGTTTGCGCATTTCCAACCTTACAAAGGACTGGTCAATTTTTTTAGAAAAAAAGAATTTAATTAACTTCAAAAAATAATTAATTTAGAGTTAGTTTATTTTATTTTATTTTTGCGTAATAAGCGGACCACGAATCACACTTATCGTTATGCCTAAATCGAGTGAAGGTTTTATCGTCCCTATAAATTTTGTCTGATCGTTCTAGTTAAGTGCAAAACGCTAAATTTATTGTGCGACAAATTGGGACTCCCAAATTTGCCTCTATTGATTGGAAAAATATGAATTATGAAATTTATATATATATAGTAATAGGTTGTTTGGTTAAATTGGAAATGTTTTGTGGGCTATCTTTGAAAAGGAAAGCTTACAAGTTGTTCGTTGTTTAAACTGCACATAGGTTGAGCCATTTGGCGAAATATGGCCGTTTTGAGGTCTGTTTTTGCAAAACAAATCACATTTCCTTTGTTTAATAACAATGATTGTATAAATAAATTAAAATGTAGCCAGATTTAAAGAACGTCCTAAATTCAAAGTCTATTCGCCGAAGTTTGCAAACTTTTAATTCACGTTGCACTTGAATAACTTTGCATTTAGAAGTTCAATTTTAGCCAGCAATTTTGAATTTGTCCAACTGTTAAATGAGTTTGAAGATTGGCTCATTTTATCCAAATTATACAAGTATACGTATTTTTCTGAAATTTTGCAAGAGTAGTCAGAATGTGCAAAATTTTTAGAATCAGCCTGGATTAAAAGAATTGATACTGCATGGCCATATTTTCAAAGATAGTCCAGATTTTAAAACATATTAAATTCTGAGAAAATAAAGGTCTGGGAACTTTCCCAACCAATTTTTGTTACTTATTTATACACCTATTACTCAACAACATCAATTATAAACATGTATATGTGTATATGTTTTTCAACCGTATTTCATTATATTTTTAGCACAAAAAATAATGTTCAATGACATTAGCAACACAATAAGCAGAATTTTACTACTTCAAAACATGCTGCTTCATTTTTCGTGGCCAAAAGGCTAAAATAAATGCAAAGGTTAATTTGTGTTTACCTAGATAACGAGACCTTAGAGCACGACTAAGTCGATCCACTAGCTAAACCAAGCAAACTTACACATCAATGACACCAAATCAGCAACTAAAACGGCCCCGAGTGATATCTTTTGAACCTTTAATACAACAAGATTTAAGCCCCAAAGACCTTTGATGTAAAAGCCTTTGGTTCTAAATCTTTCTACCAAACTTACTGCTAATTTTTTTAAGTATTGTTGCTCCATTTTTTTGTAATTTTCAGCTGGTTGTTGTTTGTTAAAATGAGGAGTAAATGCTCTTATTTATGGCTGAAATTCAAGGCCAAAAGGTGGAGTATGAACTTGTACAAAAGTACAAGCCCACACCCCTACACTTGAGTATTTTTTAGTCTTTTTCAAGAATGGTACATCAGCTATTAGCCACTGTTTTGCCCCCTAAAAGCTGAAAATGTACAAGTGGTGTCCTTTAAAAAAACACCCAATACTCATTACACTAACTAGAAGAAACTAGGACCAACTAAGCAAATTAAATCAACCCAAACTAGAATTAAAACTAAACTAAAATACAACCAGGTTCCAAACTATCCTATCTCTAATCAAGCTTGTTTCCAGAATGTAATTGGAAACTTCTTTGAGTTCAAAGAATGGCCAAAGGCCCTTTTGAACTCTAAGAAATTGTGGAAAACACATCTCAGGATTAATCTTAATGCATTTCAAGCAAACTATTACCAAAATGAACAGAACTAAACAAATTCAAGTTACAGATTCCTAACATTAACCTTACTCTAGTGACAGTTTCATGCTCAACCAATTCTTGCATATACGCAGATAAATGCAAGCTAACATACTACTCTTATTCACTAAATAACAAAGACGAGCTTCATACCATCTTGATATTAAAAAACGACTCATAATTTTAACTTCAAGCTTAATTCGAAACAGGATATAAAATGAATTCATTATCAATACTGATTCAAGGTGCCAGACCAAACAATATGTACTCAACTGAACATTATTTAAACTCTAATGACCTAACAAATTATAATTTCTGCTTACATGAGCTAAACTACACATCTAATTAACAAGTAAAGAGGAGAAAGGCAACATGGCTTACTGCCTACAACCAAGCTGCAGCATCACCCAGGCTGTATCCGCAGCTACACCGCTGTCTCGAACCCTACACACATCGACGCTATATCTGCATCGTCATTGATTCGGTATTGCAAATCCATATTCATTGTCCTATCATTGCTTGTTCAGCCACCAATCATTTCAGCTCACAGTACAACTGCTTCTCTACCAAGAAACCAAACCCATCGCCTCGTCAATAAATTGTTACAGCAGCATTCACAGCGTCGGTGCCGCTTCACCATGGATCAGCATTGCCTCGCCAATGGCCGTCTTGCCACCAATAACCGCAGAAATAGCGGCGATGCAGCAGCATCACCATCGCTGCCTCGCCGTATCACCACCACAACTATACACGAACACCCCCCTTAACAGCACCAAAACACCAAACACCCACATCCCACTACCCTAAACAGCCCCCTTCCCCGACGCCATTAACCTCACAGCCTCGCCATCATCCTCAAACATCACCTCCACGCTCACCAAAACAGTGGCAGCATCCAAACGAAACAAATCACAACCCCAAACCAAACTCATTCTCACACCATAACAGAAAAGAGAAGAAGAAAAAAAAAATCAGAAATGGGTGAAGAAAAATGGGAAGAAGGGGATGGAGCATTGGGAGATGGGGGTGAAACGGGTGAGGGGAAAGGGTAAAGGGAGAGAAAGAAACGAAAACTCACCGGAAAAAATGGAGGTGGTCGGATTTGAGTTTCATTCAAAATTTCAAAACCCGATCTATGCCAAACTGTTTGGATTTTGTAAAAAGTAATCACGGAAAGAGAAAGAGGAGGTTGAGAGCATTCGAATGGTATATATTCTGTATTTTTTCGGCCACCGGAGGCGGTGGTCCGATGGCGGAGCAGTGGTGGAGCCGCGGTGGAGGGGGAATTCCGACGACTGAGTTTCGGCCAAGGCTTGGCCAAGTCCATGTGACTTTAGGGGGTGTAAAATGAAAATGAGGTGGAAAAAAAACTTATACACATAGGATTTTGGGCTAGTGGGCTGGGTTGAAACTTGGGCTTATGGGTCATGGGAATTGGGCTATTTATTTTCTACGGATAGCCATAAAATTAGTCTACACCTATTTAAAATGCACACAACTAAACTAACATGATAAATACATAAATTTACAATACTTATCGCAATTAAACATAGAATCATAATTAAGCACATAACAAGTAATTTTAGCAATTTTCATATTTTACATCCTAATTAATGACAATTTTTGTTTAAAACAAAGACTAAATTCCAGAAAAACCTGTCAAAATTTTCTAAGAACCTAACACAGCTATTTTGAGCACTTTTGAATTTCGTATGCTAAAATTAGGCGATTACAGTTGTTGGAAGAAAGAAGCTTTCTTTCAGATTAGAAGGAGGAAGGATTAATGCATTAAGTTTCTTTTAGAAGAAACTTATTTATAATCTTGAAAGGATACAACCTTTCAGTAAAATTCCAATAGTCATGTTCTTTTCCTTATAATATTATAATATATATAACTAATTATATATATTAACATATTTGGACGTGGATCGGAGTTGACCTATATGGGTGCTCCGAATCCAATTTCCAACATCTCACACTCACACCTAGTGGGTCAACTCTCATTTCCAATCTGTAACACATACATAACGACTAGACCGTGTGACCAATGCATACTTCGAGAGCTTAGTTGCTATACATCCGTTAGGAATATATAGCATCTCGATTAACGGAACCTTGGAGTAGATTGTAGTATGCAGTACCCTAGATCATTTATCACCTTCATCTCTCTCATAATCTCTTTGTATTGATTTGAGTTCATCATTATGTTCTTGTCACAAAGACAAACATAAAGAATGCATTAATGAACAAAATTAATGTGATAATACTCTACGATCTTCCTCATCTAAAGAATCTCTTAATCTCAATTTGATTTGCTTTTCTAGAAGTGTTCCGCCAGACCGAATCATCCATGATCTATAGGCAACACCCTAAGATAGCAAACACCAAACTGATCAAAGTCATGAGGGTACAAAGAAAGAAAATTACTTATAATTTTCAGGGCTTCACACGATAAACAAGAAGAGATTAAACTTGTATCGCCCATAGGTCACTTTATGCATACGTGGTATGAATCACGTATCACAATATTGTCTCCTTTCCCGTGGAGTGTATGTCTTTCGCGAATTTAATACTGTGCAGATGATAGTTCAGACAACTTATGTCTAACTTTGAGTTCACAAATCTACCCATACATTTTATCCTTTAGAACTCACATCTGGCATTAAGACAGACTGTCACATTTAATCATAAATAATTAACCAAAAAAAATAAGCGACATTTTCATTATAAACTTCAACTTCAAGCTCTCTATTATTATCACCTCAGATAATAACAAGTTTATAATTGTCTCATCCCTATTAGTCACCTAGACAATAGAGGCGATTGCCTGTGCGAATAGGCCAATCTTTTTGTCTGTCCGACATACTTCAAATTTATGTACTAAACATAAAAAAAATATTTTATGTATATGAATTAACAACATTGACTAATTTAGGCTTTAGGCTGCAACTACATTAACTCCAATAATGCAGTTTTATGTGAACAAGCTTGGGAAAAGTTAAGATATAAATACATCGACATCTACGCAAACCCAATGACCTCACATATCATTCATAAGCACCAAATGCTATGGGTTTCACTATCGGATCTACTTTGTATAATGCGTCGAGATGTATTTCATGTTCACTTTTCTATGTACAACTATAGCTCTAACGAAATTATACTTTATATCAATATGTTTCTTTTTAACGATACTTGGGACCTTTTGTGTAAGCTATTAAGACTTGACAATCACACTTGATTGTCACTAATTCAATAGCAATGTCAAACGCACCCAAATTTATCATAAAGATGTTTAAGCCAAATAACTTCTTGTACTGTTGCTGAAACCGCTACAAATTCAGCTTTCATTGTGTCAAGGCTGATGATTATTTCTTGCTATTCAACAATATGCATGACGACATTGTTTAGCAAGGAGGACATACTCATATTTAGATTTTCTCTCTTCTAAATTTCCTTTCAATCATCATACATATAGCCTTCGAATTGCGGATCCGCTCCTTAACAATACAAGGATAATCGTCTGTGCCTATGAGATACCTCAGTATCCTTTAATTGCTTTTTTAGTATTTCTTTTCATATCATATTCTTGTGGATTCACGAGGACACATCCTCTCACTAGAAACTTCACCTCTAGAAATAGGAGTATTAATGGGTTTGCATTATTGCATATTAAATCGTTCGGCCACCGGAAAAAAATACAAAATACACCAATCGACTCGCCTTGACCCCCTGGTTCCATTTCCACAACTAGATTCTCCAAATTCTTAGCCGTTTCGCGTAGATCGCGGTCAAATCTCGGTCAAAGCACAAATTCCGGCCACCTTGACTTTTTCCGGTGAATTCATACATAAACGGACTCCCCTCTACTCGGTTTTGAAGGTAAACCCCCTAAATAACTCACCCATTTTTCCCACTTTTTCCCGCTGTCCCGTTCTGTTTTTCTCCTCCCCTTTATTGATTTTTTTTTTGTGCTCCCTGATGTCGTGACGATGGTGGAACTGTGATGGTGTCTCGAGGTTGTTTTGGTGGCTGCCATGGTGCAGAAATCAGAGACGACGGGACTGAGCAGTGGTGTTGATATGATGGGGGCTGTGGAGAATTTGAACCGTGACTATGGTGTTTTGTTTGACGTGGTAAGGTCTGATTTATGAGGATGATGGAGTAGGGATTTTGATCCAGCCACCATTAATGGTGACGGGCTGAGCGAGGCAGCCTTGAGATGATGATTGATGTCTTTGAACTGAACCAGCGAGGTGTTTGTTGGTTTGGATGTGATTCAATTGGTGATGCCAGTGGCGACAACGCGAAGCCGAGGTGCTGGTGGATGTGGCGACAGGGCTGCGAGGGCGATATTGAATTTATTGAAGCTGCTAGGTGATAACTGTGATGATGCTATGATGGCGAAGGCGAATGAGCTTTGGCAATAGTGGCGTTGTGAAGCCAACAGTAGCGAGGCTGCCAGCATGGCGGTGGTGCTGCTGATTTGGTAATGAAGTTTCATGGTGCTGCGATGATGAAGTGGTAAGGCAGCAGCTCGGCGATGCGTTGGCATGGCAGCAAAGGCCGTAGTGTTCTTCTCGACGGGTTAGGTAGAGAACTTTAGTTTCCTTCCTTACTTTTCTTAGTTGCACAGCTATGGTGTTTGTTTAGTTGCGAATCGCAGGGATCAGTACTCATAAGAAATCATCATTTGACTCATGTATAGCTGTCCGAATGTATACATACTCTTAAAGTTATCATGTTCAAATCGTGGTTTCATAATATCAAATACCAATATGTTGTTTTGGTTCAAATGTTTACTGATTTTAGTATTGGCATATGAAAGATAGATAGTGTCCTTCTCTTCAATGTTTTTTCCCTGATTAGTTAAAGAAACATGTGTAAGTGTTTAGACTTGGTTAAGATTGTGCCTCAAAGTATTTGTTTGCATGCTCCTGTTGTAAGTTTATTTTGGGTGCCTCTAAGTTTAAGTGTGAGTTTGTTTAGTTAAGAATGGATTTATTTCCTGTCTAGTTTAGATAAAGTCCGTTCAAATGCAAGCATGAAAACTGGTAGAAATTTGATTGTAACAGTGAAGGAGTGCTTAAAAGTAGAGAGTCTAATTGACTAATATTTTGTTGTCTAGTTCTTGCTTTAGGTGTTTGAGAGTTTGAATGAAATGTTAGGATACATACATTGGATCTGGTGGTGGTCTTTTGGAGTTGTATAAAATCTGAAAAGTTAAAATTATGAGTGAAAAGGAAAAGAAAAAAAAAGAGTCACATGTCAATATTGGGACAAGAGTTGGCACAAAAATAGTAAGGTTCAGCTTTTCTTTTTTGGTTGGTGAGAGTTGAGCATGAAAGAGGTAATTCTTGGGCTTTGCAACCAACTGTTGGGACAGCTCTTTTCCCCCCATTTTTCACTTTATTCTCCTTCCTTTTACATCACTTTCACTCCATTTTTCCCATCTTTTTCACCTCTCTTTCCATCTATATAAACTGCACACCCTCTTCACTCTTGGGACACACCAACAGAGAGAGCAAAAACCTCTCTTTGACACAGAACACAGGCAGACTACACACGAAAATGAGCAAAGAAAAACACATAAAACAGAAGAAAAAAAAAAGAGGATCTGAAGGAAAAAAACACTCCTCCAGGACATCTACACAAAAAGAGGGAGAGAACAGATCTGAAGATTGGCTACTCCAAAAAAGAGAGTAGATCTGAGAGAGAAAAGAGTGAAAAATAGAGAGAAAACATAGTGAGGGAAAGAGTGAAAACAAAGCTGTGAAAGAGTTGGAAGTGTGGTTTAAAAAATTAGAAAGTTTACTTTGGTTTTAAGAAGAGGCGTTGGTTCACTGTTGTTGTAACGTTGTTGCTGGTTTTGGTGGACATCTTTGCTACTTTCTAATGGTTTTCAACTCATAGGTATTTATTCCTTAAGCTCTTGTATCTTGAAAGTGATTTTTAGCCTTGTTCAAATCTTGAATGTGCACGAAGTAGCCTAATTTAGGCCCAAAACAGTTTGTTACTAATGTTTGGTATTTATCTTGCAAGCATGTTTGTAGAGTGTAGGAAAGTCTGAGATTTGAGAAATCATTAAAGTAGTTGCTAATGTATGTCAAACATTTTCATGACTTCTTATGCAATGAGTCGTGTTTAAAAAAGTAACTCACATCTGGACAGACCTTGTCACGTCTCTCTTTGTTTAGAAATAAATGAATGTGAGGCAAAGTTTAAGTTTATTTTGCTTTGAACAATAGTGAGCGAACTTGCATAAACTTTGATGAGTTGAAATGGTTTCAAAATTGGAAACATAAGTTAGTTAATAAATGTAAATGGACTGACGTATTGTCACTTTGGCTAGCTAAGAGAGTTATTTCAAATTGAAAAAAAAAAAAGAAAAACATACAACTTAGCAAATTGAAAGTACGACAACCACAAGTAGGCAAGCTTAGACCAAAACAACAATAACTCTTATGTTTCACGTAGGCGAACCATAGGCCGAATCAATTAAGTAATTCATTTGTTCATTTGAAAGTCACTCTAATTAGGAGACTAAATAATTCATTTATTCACATGCGACTTAACTAAATAATCCATTTTGTTCACTTGAAACTCATTCAAATCAAGAGATTTCGAACGGGTGAAGTACCTGCGCGATTTAATTGATTTAGGTCGAAAGATTTCGAACGAGTGAAGTTCTCGCGCGATTATATTCGATTGGAGTTTCGATTGTCAAACGATAAAATTAAATAATAAATCAGAGCGTAACAAAATAAAGGCAAAATAAACAAACAACTTTCAAAGAGTCGAAATGGGTCAATGAAGCAACTGTGCTTGGCACAGGACTCGAGGGTGCCTAACACCTTCCCGAGAGTCAACCGAGATCCTTACCCGGAACTCTGACGCAGACCATTTACGAGTCATAGGTGTTCTAGGTACACCACTTTGGTGACTTGGCACACCTTTAACTTGTCAAGTGACGACTCCGAAAATCTCTTAAATAATTGTGTACCTTAAAACACCTCGTCACAACCTTTTTTTAAAATAAGTTAGTTTTTCTCTTTTAAGTTGAAAAAGGGTAGTGACATCAGGTACCCCACAATCATAGTTGCCATGTTGAAAACTTATCTCCACAACAAGCCAACTTTCTCATGAAATTAACCAAGAATAATATATATATATATAATTATGTAAAAAAGACATCACTGTAAAGTCTGTTAACTTTTATATTGGAGGCATGAACGAAATCAAGGACCTCTATAATTCATCGAATTCAAGGCCATAAGGTGATGCTAATATCTATAGTATCCAAGGGAAATTTTTTATCATTGGTTTATAAGAAGGCTTTCTTCATTAAGGTTCCCAATATGCCTATGCCAATGCCTCTTTCTAACTTATTGATTATTTTTCTATACAGAAAACCTTATAAGTCTCATTACAATTTATTTATTTCATGACCACAGTACATATGTGTAGTAAAACATATAGAAAATAAATTAGAGACTCACTAATATACATAAAATTGTAAACATTGACATTATATATGCATAAGCATGCACATATAAAAGTAGTGAGGAGAAAGTTTCAGAAAACTTCTGTATGATAGTTCAAACCCTTTTCTTCTGCAATGCATGCAAAAGAAACTCCATAGAAGTTGAACATTCATGTGTACCTTTCTCTTTTTTCAAACTAATTCATACATCAGCCATTAACACGACATGCCAAGAATGTCTTACTTAAAAGAGACTTTTTTTTCTAGAGGGAATGACAACAGATTTTTCATCTAAAAAAATGAAACATCACCAGGATACGAGGAAAAGACATCTCTTTTCGAAGTTCAAACGAATCAAACCTCCAAAGGTTGTTTTCCTTTTTTAAAAAAAAAAAATGAGTTTCAACCAGGAGAGAATTACAAATTCAGAACTCATTGTTTGAATTACGAACGCCTCTGCTATTTATTAGTGAACACAGATTATTCACAAAATTCATATATGTAAAGCGGCATCGAGAAGAAAATAACTTTTTCTTTCGGCACTACAGCAGTGCCATTTTCGAATGCTTATTTATATGCCAAATGATCACAAATAATAAAAATTATAGAGAACTTTTCTCGACAGTGTCTACCATGTCTGCATGAATGAATCAATGACTAGGAAGCACATAACCTGGCTCTGATACCAATGAGGGATTATACACAATCCATGAACACAAAGTTCATCCCAAGATTTATCCGTATTTATTTTACTAGTCTACAACACAATCACATATATTACACGAACTGTATTGATAAATTCACAGTCTAAAGTCGTACCTTGTTACAGAAGATTGTTCCAATTTCATAGAAGATGCCTTTGTTCTTCTTGGGAATCTTCCATTGAAGTTCTTCAACACATGAAGGAGAGAGTTTTGTTTTTTCTGTTGTTAGAAGAAAGAAGCTTTTTTTCAGAGGAGAAGGAGGAAGGATTGATGCATTAAGTTTCTTTTAGAAGAAACTTATTTATAATTCTGAAAGGATACAACCTTTCAGTAAAATCCCAATAGTCATGTTCTTTTTCTTATAATATTATAATATATATATATATATAACTAATTATATATATTAACATATTTTGACTTGGATCGGGATATACCCACATGGGTGCTCCGAATCCAATTTCCAATATTTATCAATACAAGCACTTAAAGGTAAAGGTAATAATGAAGTAAACTTCAGAGCAACACTTATTCATATCACATTATGTTCAATTTTTCAATGGCTCTTCCAGGAGTTCTCTAGCAATCTTTCCATTAGCACCATGAGGATAGAATCCACCAGGGATATGCTCATTGCCTGTGCCGTACACAATCCTGAGTATCTCTTCAGGAGTTCTTTCGTAGGATAGGGAATTAGTATCAGCAGATATGACGTTACTTTCTGTTCGATTTTCAGCTCCAAGTTGTGGAGGAACATAAATGCCTTCATCTTTGATTCCACACATTCCCAATTGGTTTCTTAAATTTGACAAGTGGTGTGTAAATTCAGCCACAGTGTATTCATAAGGCCATACTACTTCATGAGCTCTCTCGTAAAGATACATACGAACACCTTCATCTTGTTGTGCTTCAACGCCCAGTAGTCCTGCCACAAGCTGTCGAGAGAAACAAAGAACATGGATGAAACATGCCAGGGAGTTTGACCAACTAAAACATTTTAGAGGACATGACCAAAGATAGCCTTAGTTGCCTAACTGCTGCAATTGAAATTATTGATGCTTCACTTATGAACTTACACGTTTCGAGACATAGCCTTTGAGTCTCGGAATCGTAGCAACATAGCCATTCATTCCAACATATGGGAGAAGATAGACAGATAGTATGAAGTGCAAGCTGTCCCTGTAGGGATCAAATGGGGGCTCTAGTTTGTGTCCAACTGCTGCATCAAATATATTTGCAAAGTTTTCTTTGCTAAGATTCAGCAAAGGTCTCGGAATACCGCCCACTGTGTAATAAATTGACCTAAAAACACACAAAGAAACAATAAGATTAATACTGTATATAGCAGCAGCACCTTAAAAATCAAAGAAAAAAAAGGTACTAATACTTTAGATGACCAATTTCTTGATAGGCAAATTCCGTCATGAACTGATGTGTAAGTGGATCAAGATTTGCTTTTTCAGCACCAATGGGTGGAGGTCCTCCATTGGTCAAACATGGTGCTATTACATCTAGACCATATCCTAGCGTAGCCCACGAAAAATATTCTGCTTCCAAGTACTCCAAGTTCATTGCAAATTGCACCATGTGAATGTCTTTTTCATACACTGGGATTTCATCTTCAGGGTACCATGATGATTGACAAAATGGATTTGAAAGACACATAAAAACAAGCTCACTAAACACCATGGAATAGAGGAGAAAGACAGATATTAAAGCCATTCTTCGTTAGCTAAATGAGCTTGAAGAAAGAAAGTCTTTGAGTTGATGCTTAGATTGATTCCATGTGAATTTATAAGAGTCTTGTGCCAACAGAAAACGTTGAGGCGTCATTCAGTCTCTTTTGTTTTGAGGTTGAAGGTGGGCTAATTTCATGTATCACAACTCCGAATTTGGAAAAATTGACATGAACTGCTCTTTTTCGAGAAATTAGCACTTTACTAAAGTTATCAAACTGACTGAAATCGGATCATCAACTAGAAAAGGGGTACATTTTCACTATATACGTATTGCTAAAAATCTATGTTATGCTTGCTTCATCTGTTAAAATTTCCTTGGAAATAGACCAAGTGACGTTGTGGCAATGTCTAACGTCAATTTGCGAAGTACTATATTTTTAGTGTACTGACATGTGGCATGTCTTTAGACTAATTCGAAGTAATCTCGGTTTTAGGAGGTAGTTTTGGCACGAAATATTTTAACAAGCAAGGTAATGTCAATGACTCAAACAAATCTATCTATATATATATATTAAAAGGAACATAGTAGCCAATGAAAAGTGGCCAATTGGCAACAAGTGAAAAAGTCATATGGCAATTTTAGGACAAAATTTAGTTATTAGTTATTAAATTTGAAATGCTGTTAATTATTATTGTTTGAGTTATAACTACTTTTGAGTGATAAAACCGTAGTTTATTTAGCAGTTATCCCTCTCCATTTAAATTCAAACAAGTAATCAGTTCTTATCCGTTATGTAACTACTCAATTACAATACTACGTGGATACTGATCCATGATAGAGTCCCAAATGTTCTGCTCCTAAAAATTCTCCACGTCGCTGTATATAAAATATGATAGGTTTATTAAGCAGTTATTATTTCTCTCAACTCAAATTATGTGGATTGTTCCATGATGGATCTTTTCTGGTAAAAAAAATTATACTTAATTCAAAGTAAAAAGTAATAAAATGGTAAAAACTGGAAACGACTTCAATTACCTGATGAAGTGGTTTCATCCATGATATGAAGTCCTCCTAAAATTTCTCTTACGTGATTTTAAATAATTCTCAAATTCTTCTTCATTTTTTTACTTATTGTTTCCAATCTTCTCCAATGGCGCTATTATCAGCAATGAAGAGTTGGTAAAAATATTCAGCACGAGGAAGGTATTTTGCTTCAGTTTCTGGCTTTGCTATATGTTTTCAAATTGTATTTACTTAATGGTTTATATATTTTTTTCTTTTAGATGCATAAATTTACCATCGCTTCAAAGTTATGAACAGATGACATGAAAGGAATGCATCTAGGATTCGTACATTTCAAAGAGAATTCATGTTGAACCCAAAGAGGTGAGACTAGGGAGGAGTACTTTCATCTTAAAATACTTATCATATCTTTTATTTAATTTAACCATTAAATGTTGAGTAGTTGACCTCTCAAAAAGAAGTTTTAATCTATATGGCAGCCAATTTTTCAGTAAACAAAAAAGATATAGTACTATTTTAAAATTTAGTTTCATATTTGTTTAACTTTTTCTAGATGAAAGAAATGGGTAATATCGATTGAGGTTTTGCTTCTATAATAGAGTAACTTTTACCTCTGTAAATCTCTATACAATTTATTTGATTAATGAAAACAACAAAAAATATCAAAATTGAACGTCCCTCCTTAACTGATTTATTCAGAAAATTTATCTTAGAATTCAATATCTATAAATATGATAAGTGAATCATATCTTAGCATATCAACTCTTAGGATCAATTCTCAATTGTTTCAAGGGTTTCCATATGATGTGCATGGGAATTTGGAACTACATTTATATTGATTTTCTTCTTGAAGTCTTGAGATAGTGTTTTTTTTTTTAATTGAAATATGTTAGAAACAGTTTAACCCCTTCTCATTTCCCTTCCCTTCCTACATGTAATGAACTTTTGTTGATCTAAATTCCACTTGCCATCGTATATTAAGAATCGCAACTCGCCTAGCCTTCATCTTATGACATATTCTGGTGTTGTACGTAGGTATGCTTATAAATTAAGGTATTACCCTGCCGCCATTTGGAGGATGATCTTCTACATGACCTACATCTTATATAAGATCAACATTATGTAAGATACAGAGTGGTAAGTTGACAATGAGTGGTAAGTTGGCATTGTCATCTTTAAAAGGGAAATTTTGGTAGGAATATCTTGAAGCTTTTACTTAAAGATGACTTTTATGATATTCATGGATATAAATGGGCGAAGAACAAATGAACTAAGAAATGAAATTAGTTTTGATATATTATTATGCATTGAATTGAGTAATATTTCAAATTGTTTATGCTATAAACTATGTAGTGGTGAACTGGTGATTTTAAGTATTATTAAAGAAAAGGTCATTTAATGAATGTATGCTTCGTTTCTTTTATTTTTAAAGGTGTTTTGTTAGTACATAAGTTCATGATGATATTTCATATGTTTTTAAAACTATTATTAATAAATACTCAGATGGGCAAGATCACTATTTGCTATGCGTATTGTTTTCTTTACTATAATAAGTGATTTTGCATAAACTAGATGCATTGAAAGATGTGAGAGTACCGCATTCTACATAATTGAGGTATGCATATCCTCATAATTGATGAATTTTGTTTCTATGCACTTCATTTTATATTTGCTGACAATTGAAAAGTTTGTGCAAGTTTTAGTGTTTAGCTTATTGTTTAATTTTTATGGAGCTGGCTATTAATGTGATCAGATATTAAAAGGAATCCTCATGACATACGTATGTAATGACTACAACATCTGTGATCTCAATGCTGCTGTAGAAATATTTTATCTGCACACATCCCACATATCCTTTTTATTTTCACATAGCTTTAAAACTACTGAAATAGAATGGTCTTTTTTTTTATATAGAGATGCAATATAACACTACCATAGTAGAAGATTCTTATTTTGTTAGTTTTATTGAATTTATCGGGTTTGACCTCATGTAAATAAATAATTTATGTAGTATTGAATCCATAGATATAATATCGATTTTTTGAAACTATGTTTGAGATAGGTAAAGACAATAGACAACATTGTGGAAGGAGATGATAGAAACTTCATTTGCCAGAAAGCACGAAAATTGGAGCCTTAATTCGTGTTTATAGGAATAAGGGGACATAAGCTTAATCCATCTGTAACACGGCACCTATCATCATGAATCTTGGTAAAGGTTAAATAAATTGTTCTTTAGCTTTGGTTCCATAATTCTTTAGTTGGCCATCAAAAAATGGAAAGTCCTTTTATTATCCTACAGAGTTTTTATGCAAAGTTTTTGGCTGGTGATGAAGCTTGGCAGAAAATAGACATTTTTAATTTGAGGAATCATCCAGGAGTGGTATTATTGATAATTGTTATAATCTGAAGAAGTTATGGTTCTTTACACGACTCAATTGTCACTTCTTAGACGGAAGTACCTCTTGAATGATAATCAAGAAAATATTATTGAAATCATATTTGAGGTTTTTAATATACATGTCATGTATCTTGCTAATCAAGTTGTTCATGCTCTTTCATTATTCTACTAAAATACTAAGTATTATGACATTTAATAATTAGCTTTACATGTTGTTATGTATTTGAATTGCTTTTGCATGATGAAATGTTATCATATTGTATGTATACATAAATTTTTTGGCATTAACAGCAACAAAAAATTTTGGTTTTATTGACTTGATGTCCTAATATATCTCTTCCTAAAACTTATGATGTTATTAAGCATATGATATTAATTCCATAGCTTCTAAAGAAAGAATACGAAAAGTCCAACAACCTTTTTTAACTCAACTTAGAAGATGTTGATTTTAAAACTAGATTCATGAGCTCACATATTTGCAATTGATTATGTTAGAATCTTAATCCTTAAGGTTCGTATATTTTCCTGAGATTCTATTTCAGAATTAGAGTCATCACCTCATGTATAGTATATTCTTGATTTTATAGTATTAGCTGGGGAGGATAGCCATAAGTAAGCAACGACTTCATGAAATAATATATTTAAGTAGTGCGTTTAAAGACTCAATTATTAATAATTTATTTATTTAATACTTTAATATAATTAATTTTTTTTAATATTCTCCGCGTATCGCGCGGGTACTATACTAGTTATATACATAAATGAAATTGTGTTACGTAAAACGGGTGGCATATATATTCTTTCATTGTTTCTGAAGTTTTTACATTGCTGTTAAGCAATTTCTATTACATAGAAAATTATATTAGAATTGTTTTTGATAACCAAAAAGTAAATTAGAAATGTTTAGAACTAGCTTCGATAATCAGAAGATATGCAAGACATGATGTTATCTATAAATACTCATTTTTACGTTATTTATATAACTATGATTTGCAGAATTGCACTACTCGAATTTCCACATAGAATTGAGCTTGAATTTCTAAAAAAATTAAATAAAATTTGTATATTCAGAAACTACACAAAATTCTTTATATTTATACTTGTTATAGTTAATAAATTTAATGAAGTGAGACATTGTCCCTTGTTTTCAAAATATTTTTTCTTTAGTCGAGGGTTGAAACAGTCTCTCCATCTTGATGAGGATAAGGTCTCCGTACATCTCACCCTCCCCAGATCCTACTTCGTGAGATATCAGTGAGTATGTTGTTGAGACATTGTCCAACTTCGTAGATAATATCAATGTTACAAGAAATTAAAAAGAGGAAGCAACAGATTTTGATTTCCTATGATTTGTTTGTACATATGTACAAATTGAGGTATCGAGAACATATGGATTTGGAGGAACAAAGAATAGAAATTGTACAATTGTCAAACGCTTTCTAACTATAGACTGGAAGGGAGTAGTAAGGTACTCCATGTAATATTTGGACGCAAATTCAGTCATCTTGTGAACTAATTTGTGACATACTTTTCTCTCCATTTAAGAATAAAAAGCGACGCTGTGCAAAAAGGTTTTCCTGATCTTTCAACGGTAGCGGAGCACGACCAAAAGTGACTTCCAAATGAGGTTTTCCGAAGATATAAAACATTAAAATCAAGCTTAGGCCTGGGTATAGAGCTGAGCCGGTTCGGAGTTCGGTTCCGCTCAATTGCATTTTAGCTCGGCTCGTTACAAAAGAGGCTTGACTCAACTCGGCTCGGTCAAGGCTCATTTCCAGCAATAATGCATTTTTTTCTAGCTTAGAAACTTAAAGTATGAAATTATCATACTCTGACAAAGCTTGGTATAAAGCTCGGCTCAGCTTCATAGTATAGTAAGCTCGGTTAGGCTGGGCTCACGCTCAGCTCGATGCCCAATTCTAAACAAGGCACAAAAAAATAAAAGAATATGATGAAAAATAAAAAAATGAAACGCACAATTCAAGGGTGCAAACTGCAAACCAAACAAAACATCAGAGCTACTAGAGTTCATCATTTCCTAAAATCATTCACGAAGTTTCTTTTTCTTTTCATCATATCATCAGATATAGGTTTCCCACTTGGTCCAAGTCAGAGTCTACGTTGAGTTCTAAGAATGCAAATTCAAATCAAATTTGGAAAACTATAAATTTCTCTGAAATAACATATACTGTTAATATTTCTCCATACCAAACATAAAAAAATACATGCAAAATCAAGAGTTCTCTAAAGATCCAACAAAGAAGTTTTTGCCCAATAGACGCAGTGCTTCCAGTTGCTGCAAATCAATTCCAACATGTGATTATCAAAATTGCAGAAAACTAGCTATAAAAAGACATTGTCAATCTAAGAGAAGCTTGAACTGGGGGGTGCGCCACCAGCTCCACCAAAACCTCCTGAACCACGCCCAAATGCAGGTCTTCCGCTGCCACCACCCTACAAGTACATAATGATAGGGAATAATAAGTTAGCCTGAATTGACAGCTCCTTTCAAAGAGCTTTGAACCAATGGAGACAGCAAAAGCAATCTTGTGTATAGGAACAAAATCAAAATGTTCGTCCTAAGCCTAATAAAGGAAAGACGACCAAACGAAACAAAAAAGCACAAAGGATGAAGCTTCAATCACCACAGCGAAGAGCTTAGTTTGTCATCCACTAAATTTCCCACTAAAACCGATCGTACAGTGCAGAAGCATAATCAGTCAATAATGCAGATTGCAAGGTTCAGGGATTGGGAATACAGATCTCGAAGGACAGTTGTGAAGTGAAGCACATAAGAGCGCTAGAAAGGTTTAACATGTCAAATGAGGAAAAATAGCTAAAACCGTGCAATAAGCATGGGAAGATTTTAGCAGTATCAATTTAAGTCTTAATATGTGAAGGATAAAAACAAAGATTGCTCTAAAAAACAAAAATTGCTCTCAGAATTTATCAACAGAACTATTACGGCACAATAGAAAGTTGTCAGTCTAGAATTAGGGATATCCCCCCACCACCACCCCAAAAAAAAAAACCACTTCTAATAATCATCTTATCCAATAAGAATTGAAGATTGGGCTAGTAAAGTTCTGAATTGTGAAGACCCATCAGCCCAGAGGGAACTTCAAGATTAAGCATAAATAAGACAGCATACAAGAAGTAGGACACAGTGACAAACATCAAGGCTAGACGCAAGAGCAATGCAGACAAGTGTCATTAACCTTAACTTCCAGACATTTTTTCCACAAAAAAAAAAAAAAGGTTTAGCAAGCTTCAACAGGATGATTAAAAACAACTCAATTAAGAAATCATTCACCTGTACTAGACCTCAAGAAAAAAAATACGAAAATTAAGAGCTATACTGAAAGCAATAATTACCCTGAATGCAGGCTGGTAATCAGCGGGAGCTCCACCCTTCTCACCACCAAACTCACCAGGTGGACCTCTTGGACCAGCACGATAACCTTCCCTGTCACCAAATCTTGGTCTATCTCCCTCAAACCTTGGTGGTCCACTGCAATACATCGATAACCCAACATCAACCCAAAATTGCTCACACAATCAATAACAAAAGACAGATTTGAAATAATGTACAGTCACATTTAACTTAAGCACCAAAACCTCTCAAATTACTAGCTCAATGGCAAATATTATACACAACGTCAACTCAATTACTCACATAATCAATAACAAAGCTAGATTTAAATCAATATATGCTGCCACTTCTAACACAAGTTCAATGTAAATAGAGCACCAAAACCACTAGCATTACCAGCAATTTGTTTAGTATGTTATGCCCGAGTCATTTCAATGGCAAACAGTAACATATAAATCATCTAGTTCATTCTTTTGGTATCCGGGCTTGGGTTCCATAGGTACCAGTAACTCTAGTTGATAAATATACAAACAGGCCAAACTTTCTAGGATGATAAATACACTGTCATATGAATCAAAATGCAGTGAAGTAAATTTATTACCGGGGACGGTCACCAGGAGGGCCACCCATGGGACGACCAAGTGGCTTAGTAGACTTCTTAAGAGTAGCAGGGACAATTTCGGAAGGAAGATTCAAGTAAGTCCTCAAAAACTCAATGCCATCATTGGTAAGGTACCAATAATAATGCATCCAAGCAAAGGTTTCGCGAACATATTCCTTTGACTTAAAACTCTGCATCAGCTTAATCACTTGTAGGTTCGGGACATCGATGTTTGGATGTTTTGCCAAGTTGTAATCCTTTTTTGCAAAACATACTCCCTCTATAAAAATAACATATTAGATATAATTAGTCGCATTTGTACATAACATTGGGTTAGGGGGTGAGATGTGCGCAGACCTTACCGCTATATTTGTAGCTAGAAACATAATAATGAGGAAAAATGTGGGGTATACTAACCTTGAAAGAGGTATTTGGAGATCTCTCTTCTGTTCTTCTCTGAGATAATCTGAAAAAATAAAATTAATTATTTAGGAGAATTAAAAACTGAGAAATATAATGAATTAGTTGTTTATGAATAAAGGATTATACCATGGTTGCTGGATGAAAATTGGGAAGAGCTGGGAACAAAGTGAAGCCTCCACCAAAATGCAGCAGCTAAGGGACTGTCTTTGAACCCTAAAAAGTGCACGTCTTATATCTGAGATTTGCGTCTTGTGGGCTTTGATGAAGTCCCTAGCCCGCACTTTACCCTTTAGGCCACAAAATTACACCTGGTGTCCCAGATTTGACTGGTTTTGAGGGTTTGTCCTCGTTTTCTATGGTTTAGGCAAAATGGCCTCCATCTTGACAAATGTTGCCCTTTCAAAACTTTAAGTCAATTTAGTTGGGAGAGAGGTGGAGGAGTCTAGTGCAAGTGTTGCCTATTTGACAAGCTTTCAAGGCAATTTAGTTGAAAGAATGGGGTGACAGTGTTAAGAGGCAATTTAATTAGGAGAAATGGGTGAACGGTCGAATGCGGGTGTTGCTTATTTACCAAGAATTCAACTCGATTTAGAAGAGGTCGAAGGCAAGTGATATTATGTCATGACTTCAAAATTTGCATCTTTACCAAAAATTTCAAGACAATCTAGTTAGGACACGGGTGGAGGGGGTCGACGGCAAGTATTGTGTTGCCGAGAGTTCAATGCAAATTAGCTGAGAGGAAGGAAAGAAGAACATCTGTTACTAATTAAGTATCGAGGGTATTTCGATCTGAATACTAATATATTATCAATGGATGATCATTTTTGCTACACCATGTTAACGGGGTTAAAATGGCAAACCATTGCCACGGTATCGTAGTTCTATAAATAGCCGCATACAATTATCAGGTTTTTGCACTTAGTGGGCCTGACGGGTTGCCATATTTAATTTTGGAAAATTTACACAAAATAACTACCCTAATAGCTAAATTACAAAAAATACCGATACTTTTTCTACATTTACAAAACATAACAATAGTTTTTGATATTTACCCAACATACCATTTTTTCATCTCCACTTTCCCACCCACAAAACCCTAATTTCTTTTTCTCTCTTCCTCTCTCCTACTCTACCCATCCACCACTCCTGCCGCCGTCCCTTCCCTCTCTCCGACGAGCAGATCCGGCCACCCAGTCACGCCCCGCAGTTGCTCCTCACTCCTCTCCGGTGCTGCTGCCGCCGCAGTGCAGCGGCGCTGCTGCTCCGATTTAACTTCTCCGGTGGGTTTTTTGGTGGTGGATTTTCAGATCTGTTCTTTTTCCTTTTTTCCCGTTTGTATGTGTGTAGTTTGTATATTTTTGTATTATTTTGTATAAAATCTGTATATACTTGTATTTTTGTATATAAAATATCTATCTTCCACTTTTTGTATGTGTATGTTGGTGTATATATGTGTATGTATTTGTATATTTGTGTATTTGTATGTTGGTGTATGTGTATGTTGGTGTATATATGTGTGTGTTGTTTGTATATTTTTTTGAATATCTTTGTATGTTTGTGTATTTTTTATATGTTTATGTATGTTTGATTTCAAAACAATAATTTATATGAAGTTTCATATGTATATATGTGTATATTTTGTATGTTTCCTTTTGTAGATCTAAAAAAAAAAAAAAAAAAAATTAAAATCTTTTTGAATGGCTAGTTGAATTTTTTGTATTTTATTGTATATTTTTGTATTTCAATTGTATGTTTGCAAATATTTCTGATTTTGTATTTGTATATTTTTGTATGTACACGTATTTAAGTGTATGTGTATTTCATATGTATGTGAATGAATCTTTTGTATTTCATTTGTATGTTTTGTATATTTTAAAGTTTATGTATGTTTATGTATTTTCATTGGTTAAATATACTCTTTTTTTAAGTATGAATGTGTATTTTTTGTATGTTTTATGCTTATGTTAGCTTGTTTTGCTGATTTATTAAAAAAAAAAAAAAAAAAAACACATTTCCGGCAACCTGCTGCGGCCGCCGGCCGCCGGCGGGAAATCTGAAAGCTGGAGCAGTGGGCTTGGGGAGGAGTAAAAGCTTCATTTCTATGGTTTTGTTGAAACTTGTATATGCTTTGTAAAAAAAGTATTGGTATGTTTTGTAAAATGGTAAAGTATCGGTATTTTTTGTAAATTTGGTGTTAGGGTTGTATATTTTTGTAAATCTCCCTTTAATTTTTAAAGCTAGCTGAAAAATTATTTAATTTTAGCCACATTGCCATGACACTGAGAAATCTTTAGGGATCTATAGGTCTTTGAAAGGGAAGCTTTGAATTGTATTTCTCGAGATAAGTTCGAGCGATCCACCAGTACTTTCATGGTGGTTTAATGATGGGACTATAATTTAAATAGTTTCTTAAAGTAGTTAAAAAAGGGCCAGTTATTTATTTATAAAATATTGTTTTTTTCAGTTGGCAGAATACTTAGATGGCCCTTTTAAATTGTCACGAAATATCACTTAAACACCCCCCAATGGCTAAACTTTATCAAAGATGTGTGTCGTGGACGCCTATTTATTTTCTCTTTTGTTTTAAATTTAATTTTATTAAATTTCTTCAATAGCACCCTACTCCACGATCTTTTGACTTCCACAACTTTTACCATTTTTTCACCACAATTCTGTCAGAACCACTGCCTCATCCATATTTCCTCCATTGCATTGTGTAAAAAATACTATATAGTCATTAACTCATTCTTCCCCCACAAACTCGCTACTGATTATTCAATAACATATTCCCGTTGTCACCGTATTCGCTATACAAGTCTATGATTGCGGCCAAACCTCTGCCACAACGGTATTAGCAGGCTCTTAGACCATATTACCTTCTTTCATTACACCATCAATATCTTTCTCGTACATATAAGAACTATCTACAATCTCCATCATATTTCTCTATCAATTACACACCCACCACTCATTTATATAGTATATCTCAAAATTCTAAGTCTTTGAATATTTCAGAAAAGATGCACGGATTAAAATGAGTTCTACATGAATTCTTAATGTATCATAGTGTAATCTCAAACTTAGAAATGAATATATATATATATTAGAATAACTAAAAGTGAGTATACTAATCCTTATGTTAATAACAACTAATGATGAAATGCGTGTGTCAATATTATTTACTGACAAATCAATTGTGGGAAAGATAGCAAGCGGTGGAGAAGAAGATGAGGGAAAGTGAAGAGTAAGATGAAGTTTTGGGGTGGGGGATGGAATCGGTGTTATTTTATTTTAGTTTTTTTTTTAAAGAAAAATTATATGTCGACTTTATTTTTATTTTATTTTTTAAAATGGCACATATCACCACATGATTTGTTGGTTTTCCATGGTATTTACAATTGCTACTTATGCGTGAGGCTTGTTTGATATGAGTGTATAGTAGACACATTTATGACATCTAGAGGTGTATATCTGGTTATTTAAATATTTGAGGTGTTTATGTGGGACTTGGTTTCAACTTAAAGGGGCCATATATGTATTGCCTTTCAAGTTCTATACAGTCGATACTCTATCAATATGACAAATCTCAATGGTATGCCTTAGAGGTATCCATGAATAATAATTTAATTTGGTTTGAGATTAATATAGCATTTTACAGTAATATATACCAAATTCGAAATTTATCGATAACCCATCCATAACCTCAGTTACAACTTAGGGAAATTTTTGTAATATCTAAAACATAGGGGGAGACATAGGCAACAATACGAAAGCTGAAGGAGTGTTGCTGAAATACTCTTCTTCTGGTATTATAAACCTTTCTGATTGTAGAAGCTACACAGTATATACACAGATCCATTCCCTTCATTCCAATTACAGAGTTGATGGCGACATCAACAGCAACACCGATGGTAGAGGACAATACCAACGTAGAAGATGACCTTTATGCTATGTCTACTGACGATCTTGTTAGGGCTGCCCGTCTTCTCGACAACGAAATCCGTATTTTAAAGGAAGACCTACAGAGGACCAATCTAGAGCTAGATTCATTCAAGGAAAAGATAAAAGAGAATCAAGAGAAAATTAAACTCAATAAGCAACTACCTTACTTGGTCGGCAACATTGTTGAGGTATATATGTTATTACTATTAGGGCTTCATTGTTTAACTTAATAATCCCCTATTAATGAAAGTAATTTAATTGTTATTAGGGTTTGTCTGTGTTACTGTTTATCTGTTGATATTTCTAGGACTGTGTAATTCAGGATTTATGAAATTGGAGCATCCACTTCTGCTTGAACCCGAACCTTAATTTTCCTTTACTGTGGATATCAACTGTCTGTTCATAAGATAAAATAGAAATTTATTGTATGTATCCGAAGAAATAAACAAAAGAACTTTTTCTTTATGAGATTATCAATGTTTAGCGTCACTGAGAAAGCCGATGCAGTGTTTTATGAACGATGAAGCAGGACCTGTCCCCGAGAAAATGGGACTGGACCTTATCTTTTGGAGGGTAATGAGCAGTTTCGTTAGTGTTATTAGAGCAGTAGAGCGGGTGCACAGCCTCTTAGCCTATGACTTCTGATTGGAAAAAGAGAGGTATTGGCAAGTTGTTAGTGACCATTTCTTTCATGTGAAGCAGCTATCTACCATGCAAACATCTGAGACCAAAATAGAGCTAGTGGGGAGATGCAAACTTCAATCACAAAGATTTCGATACACTACTTATTCTCCTGTCGAGCCAATTCATGTGGGAGGGGATAGGGCACCAATTGCAGTAGCCTAAGAAGTTACACACACGGAGGGATGGAGGGAGGTTTCTAAAAACTTAAAGGACCAAATCCACATGATTCCATCTCCAATATAAAACTCGCACTATTGTGGAAATACTAAAATTTTGTGTAATTGGTAATTCATGCTTCTTCTTAGTGACTTGGCTTCCTAGATATCACGTTCTATGGCTAAATAATTGAGAAAGTAACAAGCACTAGGACACACTGTGCACTCTGAATTGAACAGCCATTCCGGCCTGGCTTTAAAATTTGTAAAGGATGATTGAGTCTGGTATTTCTTGCCTTGGAATGTAGGTCTCCTAATAGAGCAATTTTTTTTAGGTAGCGATTTGTACTAGCACTTTTTTGATCCTAGTCTTATTAAAAGCCATCCGAGGCACTCATTTAATCGATTGGTCCTTGTCTTTCAGATTTTGGAAATGAATCCAGAGGAAGAGGACGAGGAGGATGGTGCAAATATTGATCTTGACTCACAAAGGAAGGGCAAATGTGTTGTATTGAAAACATCCACGCGCCAGGTGAGGCGCGGTATATATTCTTTGGACTCATAAATGTAACGATCTTTTTTATGTAACGATCTTTTTTGGAGTGCAGTGACTGTAACTATACATTCTCTCCTTCTAAGCGGCGTTCCTTTAGTTTATTCTTCTATAGCTTCTTTGGCACTTATAACCTTTTTATTGTTGAACCTCATTGACTAGATTCTTTGTTCAAGAAATAACAACTTATCTTATAAAAGAAGTCTAGATTCTTGTGTTCCGTAGGAGAGCCATTTGGCTTTGGCAAAGTTCTTTTACTAACTGAGTCCTTTCTTCGTGCAATTGTAGACGATTTTCCTGCCTGTTGTTGGCCTTGTTGACCCTGACAAGTTAAAGCCTGGTGATCTAGTTGGAGTAAACAAAGACAGTTATTTGATATTAGACACACTGCCATCTGAATATGATTCCCGGGTAAAGGCAATGGAAGTTGATGAAAAACCAACTGAAGACTACAATGATATTGGAGGGCTGGAGAAACAAATTCAAGAACTAGTCGAGGCAATTGTTTTGCCTATGACACACAAAGAACGGTTCCAGAAATTAGGCATTCGTCCTCCTAAAGGAGTCCTTTTGTATGGGCCTCCTGGAACTGGGAAAACTCTCATGGCCCGAGCCTGTGCTGCACAAACAAATGCCACTTTTCTTAAGCTAGCAGGGCCGCAGCTTGTGCAGGTAAAATTTTGTACTTTCAGCGTTTGTTGTGTTTAATTGCTTGAATTAATTAGGAGATACTTTGCTTGTGCAAGTTACTCTGGTACCTTGTATCCCCTTTGCTGATTTTTTTTCAAGTTGATGTATCCCCTGTTTTCTTCTTTCCATGCAATTGTGCAATTGGGACTAGTAGTTGCTTCAGGATGCATTTGTTGCACTTACAATTATTGCTTGGCATTCTGACGTTAACTACCCAAATATAGTGCATAGGTGAAAATCTTTTTTGAGTTGCTCGAGATAAAACTTGTTTTGGATTCTGAAGTTAACTACCCAATTGATTTCCCTGTTCTAAATATAGATGTTCATCGGAGACGGGGCAAAACTTGTTCGTGATGCTTTCCAGCTGGCAAAGGAGAAATCACCTTGCATTATTTTTATTGATGAGATTGATGCTATTGGTACAAAGCGTTTTGATAGGTAACCATTTTACTGACGTTCTTTTCACTTTTAGTTTGGATCTGATTAATACCCACACCAACACACATATATATGCGGGGAGAGAGCAGAGATGTGGTACTGCTGAATCTTCGCTGACTAGATTTTGTTGTATGGTTGCAGTGAAGTTAGTGGGGATCGAGAGGTTCAAAGAACTATGTTGGAGTTACTTAATCAGCTTGATGGTTTCAGCAGTGATGATCGGATAAAGGTTTTTGCTCTTGACTTTAACAGATTTCTACTTTTGCCAATCCTTAAACTAGTTTGGGCATTATGAACATTATTCCCTTCCCAATATTTGTAGCATTTGTTATTGGGGTTGTAAATTTTAGCTTTACATCAGTGCATACAAGCAGACATGGTGATTTTACTTTTCTGGTTCTCTACCTTTTGAGTGAATAGTATTGGTGTCTTTCCTTTTGCTTCAGGTGATAGCAGCAACTAACCGAGCTGATATTTTGGATCCTGCTTTGATGCGAGCTGGTCGATTGGATCGTAAGATTGAGTTCCCCCATCCTACAGAGGAAGCTAGGGCTCGAATCTTGCAGGTAGGTCTTCCTCTTTAAGTTTTTTCATTTCATATATGTTCCCTTTACCTGCTTATAAAATGAAAGAAAGTGGTCTATATGCTGCCTGCTTCCTTTCTCTAATCTAGGAAATAAATCTTCAGTGGTTTCGGTTTAAAATCTTTTGACTCTTTATTGGATTTGCAGATTCACTCTAGAAAGATGAATGTTAACCCCGATGTCAATTTTGAGGAATTGGCTCGATCCACAGATGATTTTAACGGGGCTCAATTGAAGGCTGTATGTGTTGAGGCAGGAATGTTAGCGCTCCGCCGTGATGCCACCGAGGTCTCTCTTTCTCCTTGCTCTCTCTACTATTTGTGGCTGCTTCCTTGTTTATATTATATGTTTGTTCAAGACGTGTGATCTGTTCATTCTATTACATGTGAAAGCTGTGTGAAAACTGAAAAGTCACAAGATGCCTAGGAGTCTTTTTTGGCTAAAAGAGTAATATTGCATTTCCGATTGATTCAAATTCTTCTTCCCACCAAGTTGTATAAGTATGTCTCACATACTTGTTGGGACCTTCAAGTGGTAATTGAACTGCACTTTATACCAGTCCAAATGAGCCAGGCCGCCTTAATGACTTCGGTTTTCACAGTATAAATGATAGTGAGGATTATTTTCTTGTCCTTGTCTAGACGGTTTCAACTACTGCGGTTTGATAGTTGTTGGTCATGTGAACAAAGAATTAAAATATAGTTAATCAACAGTGGGGAAACACATTCCCTGACTTTTTTATGGTCTGAAAACTGTGCGCGTTTATTTAATGTTTACTAATTACTATGTGTATACTGTTTTGCAGGTTACCCATGAAGATTTCAATGAAGGTATCATTCAGGTGCAGGCTAAGAAGAAAGCCAGCTTAAATTACTATGCTTAAACTAGCTAGATGTGCCACATTGAACAGCTTGTAGCCTTTTAAACTGAAAGATTGGCACTGCTATGCCCTCCCCTTCCCTTGGACATCAGCATTTGAAGTGCTAGAGTGTTCGCTATTATTTTGTTGGTATCACAAAGGGTGCATGGCACCATGTTTGATCTTTTCTTAAATTTGTGAGTCTAAAGAGTAATTGCCTCCTCCCCTCTATTGCTATCAATAGGCGTGTTTTATAAACTTGTTAAACATGAAGTCGGAATCAAGTTCATTGCGCAAGCTTACAACCTGCAAAAATGCATACTGGTTATCCTTTTCGAACATGTCCTTACTACGGAGCTCGGGGCTTTGAGAGTCCCTCTGATGGTGGGCCATTTCCCGGTGATACTCTACCAAGATGAGGTCTGGATTGCGCGATATACAATTTGCTCAGCATCATGATTTCTCCTTTCTATCGTTTATTTTAGCCGGAGTTTAGAAATGTGGATGGTTGTAATGCGTATGTGCCAATTTCAGCTGAGCAACGAATTGAACTCTACGGCCACGTGGAATAAGGATTCAAGCTTATTGGGCTGCGCATATGCCAGTCCATTTTAAGCATGCAACCATAGCCAGTGAATGAGGGAGGTCCATGACCATGACTTAGACCGCGTATATGTGTGAAACAATTTACTAAATATGTAAAATGCTAAATTTCGAACCTTCCGAGCCCATAAACAATCATGGCTTTGTATGTAGGTATAATTTCAGGAAATACGAAGGCAACAAGCAATTAAAAGGATTTGATACTTTTTTACTTTTTAAATGTTGAAACTAAGTAACAACAACAACAACATATCAAGTAAATGTTGAAACTACTGCATCAAAAAAAGAGTTTACACAAAACTATTCAACTAATTAAGCAGCCGGAGAAAAATGCTTTTTAAAATAGAACACGCATCAGGCACCCCAAAAATGTAAAATTATCAGCAAAAATTTAAGGATATATAATTCTTCATATGTTTTGACTACGGAACTATTAACTTTAGGACAACTATATAAAGTAGTAGATCAAAGAGACGTAAAACTAAGAAGGAAACATCTCCAACTCAAACTGTCAAACTCAAGCTCTAGCTTCAACTCCTTAACACTTGACCTCCTTCAGCCCATGTGCAAAGTACAAAAATGTTGGATCGGTTGCACCTTCCTTGTAGTATGCAAATACCATTCCTGCGTCATCAGCCATGCTCTCGCCAACAAAGCTGCCAGCACAAAAGTTTTTGATTAAGCTAACCATTCTGTAGCATACAAAGCTTGATCCCTTATGTATTACTTGGTGCATACAAAGGTGGATCCAAGTTTTGAATTTGATGGGTTCAACCTTTAAAGTTTATAGCATTACACTTTTGAAATTTTGAGCTCATGGCACAACATATTTGTTGAAATTTTAGTGGTTGTTCACGTACATTTAAGTTTCTCAAAAATATTGTCTTTCGGTGTAAATCACTATTTATCAAATGCAATATAGTAAAAGAAAAGATAACTTACAATTGAAGGTCACTAAGCTTTGAAAGAAGAAACTTGGTTGCCGATTCGATGTGCTTCTTAAACAATTCTTGCTTCTCAGGTTCCAACTTGGGCGTCAAGTTCTTGATGTATTTCTTTATGAAACCGACAAACTGCTTCTTGTCAAAAGCAGGTTGCTCCTGAAGCCTAAAAGTGTCGACAATATCGACAACCTTGACAGCTTGATCATCAACACCTTCATCTTCATCCCCACCTTCGGCAGAAGGATTCGCCCCAATGTTTACATCAATTGCCCCTTGAACAACCCACTGGAATATAACAAGACCATGTTATAGCCTATTGCTTTGTAGTAGACAGTTTACTACACTTTCAAGATGCTAAGAAATAATTTCAAACAAAAAATATTTGGGCCGAAATTGAAGAGTGGAACATCCTACCTTTCCTTGTACTTCCCAAAGCATTCCATTCTCAAGTTCTTGGTAAGGAAATGAATCTGACAGAAGCTCATCCCCTGTGATTATATTGAAACATTCCCTCATCAAACCACATCTCATTAAGTGGGCATACTATAAATAGACTCAATGACTGAAATTGAAAACTTCAAATAAGGAAAGGGTGGGGGGTGGGGGTTGTTGGAGCCTGCCTTATTTCCAAATTACAAATCCCACTTTCTAAGGGTTCGGCTGTTATCTGCAGTTGTTTTAAGTGACCTGATATGTAAAATTTGCTTACACAGCAAGCGTATAGAGCTTAAACCCTATTTGATTTATAATCTCACGAGAAACAGAACATAGACTGCACTAAAAACCATGTAAGTAAAAATTGGATTGCAATTATATAAATTTTTTCGGAGGACCTCGATTATTAAAACATATCTGTTCAAAATTCACAAGGAGATCGGAGCAATTGCTTTTCAACAAAACCATATGTCCCAATATAGGTGATTCTCATCATATAATATATTAGCCAAATAAGGAGCTACCCTGCACGAAGGGTTCAATTGAATCACCTTCATTGGAAAATTATGTCGTGAATGGTACAAACAATTTTTGTACACATAAACTCGAATCTCTTGACATGAGATACACGATTCAAATAACTTTCTTAAATTTTTTCGAACTGCCTATTTAGAATTCCTGGTTCTACCATGCAAATACCCCTGAAATATGTGTCTTAAGAGTATCGAATGGAGTAATGATTGAGGAGACACACCTTAAATTCAACATAAGTTCATACGCGAATGCCAAAAACATATATAATGAGCTAAAGTGCTTAGACCATGAAAACTTTGTAAAAGAAAGACAACATCTATTAAAGTCCATGCAAATTCTGAGTGCAAAGCAAATAAAATACAAAAAGGTAGGAAGAATTACCGCTGAGAAGATCCTGATAAACCAACATGATGACTTGCTTAACAAAAACGCACAAAGAGAGAAAAGATAGTAAAAGTAAGGAGGTATTCCAAGAGGGCCTAGAAGCTGGAGTTGGGGTGGTGAGTTTATAATGGAGAATTTTCCGGAATTTATGTGATTCAGAAAGGCCAAATATAGTTGGTTAAGGAATTGACCAAAATAGTACTAGTTATTTTGGGATTCCTAAATTGAAACGGAAAATAAAAATATTTTGCAAGGTAACCATGTGTAAAATAAGTGAGGGTTGTTCAAGAATTTTACTAATAGCTTTCAAATCAAAACTAAAAATCAGCCCACGAGTGGAAAAAAAAATGTGAGTGAAAACTTTATAAACATATGCTCAATATTTGTAATGCAAAAAAGAAGAAGTAGAAGTATATTTCATAATTTTATAAGAAGATTATCTACTTGAACTTTAAATAAGTTTTAAATTATAATTTTAAAAAGTAATTACTATTGACGGTTATGTTCAAAAGCTATATGAATAATATGGAATAAAAGACCCTTGAAACTTAAATATATATTTAATGCACAATAGTAAAATACTTATTACAAAAGTAATGACAGAGTAAATTAAAACTTATAATAAGATATAATATCTTAACAATAATTTTATAGATAGATAATTAAAACATGTAGGTAGAATTTGTATTCCTAAGAGGTATGGCGGTCTGAACATTAAAGGGTGCATAAAGTGGAAAATTGCAGCTATGAGCAAACTATTTATAGTTGGGGCAGTCATTTACTATACTTGGAGAGCTCGAAACTGAAAAATTTTTCAAAGGAGAAGTGTACACAGACAATTTATAGTGAACCAAATACATAATTATATTCCTGAAAGAATAGGCATGCCACAGTGTTCCAAGAGAGCAATTAGGAGTAGGAGTTGGATATAAAGATTATGTAATTAGTTTGTTTTTTGTTAGAGGCCTAGCTAATGGTATAGCCATCCAAAGCTTAGATGTAATGTTTGTTAATGATAATTTTCACATTTATTATTCAAAAAAAAAAATGTAGATAAAGAAAAAATATCGTACATAATTTTATAAGATTTTATTGCATAGAGGATGAGTTGAAAATGTGGAGCAAAATAGACATTTGCTTAGAATAAAAGGGGAGAATGTCATCGTTATGGAGAACGAGTTTGAATTTTAAAATAGTGTATGGACCGAAAAAATTGACCCTATACTTGGCTCCCGTTTGGCTATGAATTTGTTCACTTTTTTCAAAAATATTTTAAAAACACTATTTGGTTATAAAAAAGCAATTAGTTTTTCATTAATTTTTAAAGATTAGTTTTTCAAGTTTTAAAAGGTAGTTTAAACTATTTTTTAAAGTATTATAGTCACAAAACTTCAATTTATTTTCGAGTAAATGCATATCCAAATACAAACCTCAACATCTAAAAAAAAAAAATTTATCTCATTTTTAAATATTCGTTTTTCTTCGAGTTTTGACCAAATCTATGTCCAAACGCTAGTTTGAATTGTGCTTTATTACATTACAAATTTTATAAAAATGATGCCTTTATAATGATTCAATGATTTATTTCTTACTAAATATTGATATCTTTTACAAATCATACATATGTCACATTTACTTGTTCTTGCAAACAAACTAAAATCAACTATGCAATATATGAGACCAATACCAAAAGTACCATAAAAAAACGTCAATTTGGTATAAACAACGTATCATATAAAAGTTGGAAAATATTACTCTTAATATGTCTAAACTAATCACAACAACAATATATTCAGTGTTAACCCACAAGTAGAGTCTGGGAAGGGTGATATATACGCAGACCTTGCCTCCATCAAGGTGGCCGAGGTGAAGAGGTTGTTTCGAAACCCTCGACTAAAGAATGACAGTTCTATATAAGTTTGTAAGGAAAAAATAATATGAAAAATATTATTGTAAAGGAAACAAAGACATAAAAATTATAAATAATCTAGGTAAACAACAAACATCTGACACCAATATTGATAAAGGCGAAGAATAAGATATAAATAGTATAAATTCAAATCAACACACATTAATAAGACATAAATCGATTGACTACTATCTAACCATTACCCTAATCCGCGACCTCCACACTTTACTATCTAGGGCCATGTCCCCAGTGATCTGAAGATGAGTTATGTCATGTCTAATCACCTCATCGCAATTCTTCTTCGGTCTATCTTTAACTACATCTACGTAAACCTAGTACTACTAACCCTCTTGCACCTTCCTCACTGACGCACTTGTGTTCCTCCTCTTCACATGTCCAAATCATCGCAACCTCGCTTCTCGCCGATGTCACTTCTACCTTGTCACGAATGACCTCATTTCTAATCTTATCCATTATAGTATGCCCACATATACATCTAAGCATTCTCATCTCCGCTACACCCGTCTTCTGAATGTGCATGTTCTTTACTAACTAACACTCTGTTCCATACAAGTTGGTCTAACGACCACTCTATAGAACTTAACATTAAGTGTAGGTGGTACTTTCTTATCGCATAGGACACCCGAGGCGAGCCTCCACTTCATCCACCCACCATACGATGCGTGACATCGTTGTCAATTTCTCCTTTACCTTGGAGAATTGAACTAAGATACTTGAAGCTTGCTTTTTTTTGTAGATAAGGGTTGAGCATCGAGCGAGCGAGTCGAGCCCGAACCGAACCTAGCCGAGCTTACTATGCTACCGAGTTAAGCCGTGTATGACCCGAGCTGAACCGAGCTTTATGCTTTACCGAGCCTAGTCGAGCACAACTGATGTCTGCACACCTGCCCCTAATAACAACAACAACAACAACAACAACAACTTCATATCCAGTGTAATCCCACAAGTGGGGTTTGAGGAGGATAAGATGTATGCAGACCTTGCCCCATCAAGGTGGATAAGTTGTTAAGAATATGATAGTTAATTTTAACCTATAATGAATATGTTATAAACTTTATTTATTCTAAATTAATTTGATTTAAAATATATATAAGAATAAATTTAATTACTACAATAAAAATAAAATTTTTATATTTAAAACAAAAATAATAGAATCTAAAACTTCGAATTTATCCTAAAGTTAAGCCATTTATTTTATGCTCAAGTTATAAGCATAGAAGTACAAGTTTATCAATTGCTAAGTATTGTATTAACATATTAAATGTCAAGTTGATTTTAATTTACTTCATGAATAAATGCTACTACTATATTTTTTTTAAAAAGTTAGTACATGATAAATCGAGCAACCGACCATAGCCGAGCCAGCTCTGTCGAGCGGAGCTTGATCGATTTTTGACCGAACTAAATAAAATATTGAATGAGACCGAGCCGAACCGAGTCGAAAAACTTTACCAATTGCATAGGGAGAAAGAAAAGAATAAAAGGTAAGAACTTTAAAAGGAAAAAAAGCAAAAGGAAAAGGAAAAAAAATACTATGCTTGCTTCAGCCATACTTCATATTCTACTGTACACACAAGTACAGTGACCAAATAGTATAGTACCCTATAAAAGAAGACCGTATCTAACCGCCTCTGTCAAAACGTAAAACTCAATTAAACAAAGCCGTACAATTTAAGTCATATTAAAATTTACCCCCAAAAAAAAAAAAAAGACAACACGTTGAAACACAGCCCGCAAAGAAAGAGTTTCAGAGTTTCTCCACACACCCACCCCCTCGCTTTACCCACCCCCCTCTTCTCCCCCCTACCCACCTAACCCAACAAACAAAGCTCACCGCTTCTATTATCTCAGCAGTTGTATATACAGACCCCTTTGCTTAGTAATCGGAAACTTTTAATTTATCTGTAACCGTTTCAAACAAAAATATAAAAATTATAAATAAAGAGGAAGTTTAGATTTTATTGTTAATTAGAATTAAGTTAATTATGGGATTAGATGATGTGGATGAAGGTGATGGTAAAGAATCATGTTCGATTTGTTTAGAAGTAGTGAGTGATAATGGGCTTAGATCTTGGGCCAAGCTTCACTGTGGTCATCTATTTCACCTTGGTTAGTTCAATTAGTTTTCTGAAATTTACCTAATTACTGTTTGCATTTTACCCTGTGGAACGCGGGATGTTCTGTGCACCGGGCTGCCCTGCTCGTTTACCTAATTACTGTTTTTGTTTAATTTGTGGATCTGTTTGCTTGCTTTTTGAATGCAATTAGTGTTTTGAATTTTGGCTGATTATGTAAAGGAGCGATGTCGAAGAAAGGTTAAGAATAATGAGATTTGTTTTTGAGTAAGATAGTAAAGATTAAAGCTTTTCGAGCTCAGCTCGAATGCTACTAGGTAATTTGTTTACCTAGCATTGAATTAGGTTGGATGCTCGGCCTAGTTTATTGATAGATAAGGGACTAGTTTGTCCAATTTTTCGTGCAACTTGGAAAGTGGTTGAGGTGGTTATAGGTTAAATTATAGGAAAAAATTCAAGTTTTACATTGTATGAATTCGAGGGACTGTTAGTTTAGACGATAGAATGAAGTGGTGAGAAATTAATCTTATATACGAGCCCAGAAAAGATTTTTATGTTCTTCTGTTTATTTTCAAATTGAGTCTAGGTGTTTATACTGTTCTGGTTTGCACATTGCAAGAACAGATTTTTATGTGCTTTTATTTATCGAGTTAAAGGGCCTTTTGGTATGGTAGTGGCGTTTCATGTTCTCAAAGCAGCTTATTGGCCAGAGCTGAAGCCTGAAAGAATACTATGGTTTAAGCCAGTAAGGCTGATTAGATACCTAGGATAGGCAGATCGCGCGATCAATCTGGTTTTTGTTTTTGCTGTTACTAAATGGTGTTAAGAGTTGAGACATTGGAAGGAAGGTTTAAGGCGTGAAAGCAGATTGAATAATTGTGCTGCCTTTGGATGAGTAGTGATAGTGAGTGAAGATGGTTTCTGCTTGTAGCAACTGTATCCAGTTTATGAGTCTTAAATATCAGGGTGAAATGCTGAAAGAATGCTTCTACTGTTCTGTGAACAGTATGGCCATGTGAATGCTTTTATTCTGGCTCAAATAACTCAATTACAAAAGGTCATAGATGAAAACTGGTTAACATTCATGGTCAATTTTGAAGGTTAATGTCCAATTTAGGCCTTTCATGACTTAGGGTTGTATATTAAGGTGTAAGCCTTTTGCGTTCATATTTTGGTATGATGTTACTGACAACAGTGACAAGAGGCCCATTGGTTCACTATGTGATTTCTGAAGTTTAAAGTAAACGAGACAGCTATATCTAGTTTCCCTGTTACCACTATTTTATTGTTCCATTGTTTTTAAAGTAAACGAAACAGCAAAAAAATTTCTCAGTTTCTAGCTGCTTTGATACCAATTTTGAGTCTTGGCTTGGTCATCAAATCTTCCCTCTCTAGAATTCCATGATATTGCTTTGATTTCAATTTTTACAAGCACATTAGTCCTATAAATAGTAGAGTTCTATCCCCAGAGTTTTGGTCTAGTGGTAAGAGTGTAACACGTGATACATGGGTTAGGTGCAAGTTACATGTTGGAACTTGCCGGGGAAAAAAAGGTATGGTGTTTAAGTGGAGAAAGGTAGAGGGGATGGTTCATCACCGACCTTTGAACTGCGTTCCACAAGGCTTTAGTACATTGGTTCTCTCTCCTGTTGCTTCCAATAGTTGATAAATGAACTCCACCAGCCAGTTTAGCTAGTAAAGTTACTATTTGCTTATGTTAATGGAAAATGGATTTGCACTTGAGGTAGGATAAGGTCTGCGTACACCCCACCCTCTGAGACCCCACTTGTGGGATTGTACTAGGTATGTTGTTATTTTTGTAATGGAAAATGGGTTCGGAAGTATTTTTATGTAATGCTGTTTTTCCTGTTAAACTTCACAGTCTCACGCATTTTATACAGATTTTGCAGTTTTTTGTGATGTGGAACCCGTATCCACTCTTTTGATATACAATTTATTAACTTTTGTGTAATGGTTGCGATTATGTTTTTGCATTACATCGCTTCATGGAGCTTTTGAGAAGTCTAGGAGGGTGACCCTTTTTATTGTATGTAGAGGAAGAAGCTGGACCCAATGGAGTGTAGCAACTACTGTCTTTGATGTTCTTTAATATGTTTCTTGAGGAAGTGCTTTGAGAAATATAAGAGACTGCCTTGTAATTGTTTAAGAGGAAGAAGCTGCAACTTTTGTTTCTGATATTCTCAATTATGTCGAAATGAATAGCTAAGGTGGGTTTATTTCATCCGTGCTGACAAGTTCCCTTAATTATGCAGATTGTATTGGTTCTGCTTTTAATATCAAGGGACAAATGCAGTGTCCTAACTGTCGGAAAATTGAGAAAGGTCAGTGGCTTTTTGCAAGTGGTAGTCGTCCGTCACCCGAGGTTAACATAGAAGATTGGGCTGTTGATGAGGACATATACGATCTCAACTACACCGACATGGTAAAAGATGAAACATTTTACATTTCTGTCAATTTTGCTCAATAATCTAGTTAGCGTGGTTTTAACCCCAAATCATTTGGTTTTGCTTTTGTAGTTTCCAATGGACTTTAAATTATTTGCGTTGCCTAATGTTAATCATTCTAGAAATAAGGTTGTAAGACAGTTTTGCCTTGGCTATTACCTGACATTCTTGTCGGCTCTTTCTTTGAGTCCCTTTTGTTTAAACCTCCTAATACATGCTTTCTCTGGTTGGGTAAGTGGTGGTAGTTTCACCCTGCAGTAGGAACTCCTGACTCGACCACTCAAATCTCCTTTTTCGTTGGTTTAATATCTTTTCACGTTCAAGAAGAAGAAAAAATGTCAAACAAGTGTTGTGTTCTTTGAGTAACTTCCATCTTTTAAATTATATAAGTACGTGGTGATCTTGTATTGGAGGAATTATACCCAATTTAAGGAATATAATTCACTGATATTTTGTTTTCTTGCTTACCTGATGATACAAACAGCCATCTGCTGGTGAAAAAGTTATCCAGAACTTCTGCTCCATATTTGCCCTCGTTCAATAGGTAGTCTTTGTTAAAACATTCTAAGCTAAATATTGTTTTGGGATATTTGCTATCAAACATCTTTAAAATGTGGCATCATAGCAAGTGTATTTGCCTGTACAGTGTACACTAAATAGTTAGGGACCTTATCAGTTCTATGTTTCTGAAACTTCAATAAATTAAATAGGATAAAGCCATAACACGAGTGTCAATCTTCCATACTTCTAGACTCTATGTAGTGAAATTACTGAGATGGTGGAAACTTATGAGATGCATTAGCACGAGCATTTGTTAACTTATGTTCATTTACATTTAAATAGCATCTTCTACTTTTGTCTTGGATATCCGCTTCACAATCTGTTGTCTGGGTTGATAGCATCTGGCACACGTGCACATACATACACATGTATTTATATCAAGTTGGTTTTGTCCTTATCAGACTTCATTCTGCTGATGGAACTTGATGCTTCTTCACATCCACAATGGTTGCTTTCTCCATGTTTTATATTATGTCAGAAGGCTTAGGTACTTAAGAGGATTGTAACATGTGGAGAAAATGTAGGAGAAAACTTTATATGATTGGCCTGCAGTGAGCTTCGTCTTTGGGGAAAGCTTAATGTGTGACATTGCTAAAACTTTTTATCTTTAAATGTCACTAGGTGCATGAATCATATAAGGGTATTCTGAGAAGCATATAAGACAGATTCTTTGTTTTTTCCATCTTTGTCCTGCAGGGGATAGGAGGGGAGAGGAAAAGATAAGGTTGTTCACATAGATGTCATTTGGGTGTGGGAGGAAGATAATCACTATGAATTTTAACAGATAATGTACATAGTTGGGTTTGGATGGGCAGCAGGATGGATCTGTGAAGTGATTCCTGTGTTTTATGGAGAGTAGATCATAGGGAGGCAAGTAGTCCAATAGGGAAGGATAAGAGTAGGGAAAAAAGCAGTAAATACGAGTCTTATAGTGAAGTGAAGTTGGTACCTGTTTGCTGTTTAAGAAGCTCTAACGTTGCACATGCTGTTTGATACCTTCGGAAAAATGGACCTGTTGTTGGACTCACTCTATCTGGCATTTATTTGTCGATGAAAATGAATAGCAAGATAATGCACATGGTGTACATTAGTTCCAATTGTTTTCTGCCAATCGAAAGCAAACAAAACAATACATTGTACATTAGAAAAAAAAGAAAAGGAAAAGAAAAAATAATAACTATTACAGTAAAAGAAATTCCTCCTCTAATATTTTTCTGTGTAAACAATATTAGGTCAATGTAAGCTTTCTCTCCTTTATTGCCTTTTCTTTGATATGAAAGAACTCTGGTATTGGTAATATCTTTCTTCTCAAGCCAAATACATCATCTTTGCCGACCAATTACATCTTGTGGTTGGTTTTGCAGTCATTTGGAATTCAGTGGTGTCCATTTAGTGGATTAACTCGACTGCCTTCGTCTTTTGAGTAAGTGCTGTTTTGCTCTAAGCTAGTTTTTTCACTTTCTTTCGGTTGAAAATTAAAAATTTGTGCATGTTACTATTCTGCTTCGACACTCTTGCAAGAGAATGATGATGTAAGGTTTCCTATTCTTAGGTAGACTAACAGAAAATGATATGTTCTGAGACTTTAGCCTCAAATTCTAGTTGGATAAAAACCTCTATGGTAAAACTATCAAAGTCCTCAAGCATAAAGGGATTTTGAACAATTCTGTTGCTTTTAAATTGTTAGTTCGACATTGATGTTTCCCATTTTGTATGAATATTTTCAGACAACACCTCACCCCTTCCCCAAGTGCCTCAAGAAAGTCCTACTGTCTACAATTTGGGGTTCTGTTGAGGGTTTATGTTTTTGAACTTTTAGAAATCATTACATTTAGAAAATTAAAATTTTCAACAGTCGACTTTAGGCATCATTATGGGATAGGGGATGTATTTGTGCAGAATGTTCTTGTTAAATTGTGAATTCTTCACTAGTAGTGGGTCAACTCCTATTATAGAAAAATCACGGCTTCCTTTCTAATTTGGAAGTGAGTTGAAGTTTTTATTATTTTCATGTTACTCAATCAGTCGATTCTTTGAAGCAAAACTGGAACATAACATACACTGATAATAGTAGTAGTGACCAATATCAAAAATGCAAAATTGCGACTTGTCTCAGGGTCTCTGGTGTAAAATAGGCTCTGAACAACCCAAGACGACCATGGTGGACAAAATTACTTTAGGGCTAATAGCTAACTCCTTCATAAGACGTGCTCTCACAGTATGTCCAATTCACACTTATGCCTTTGGAGTATCTGTTTTGTTTCCCCATAACTTCAACAGCATTTATAAATTAGAGCTTTTTTTTGGGCAAAGATATTTCATTAATTAGAATTTGTACCTTCATATATTATTATCTACATATATTATTTGGATTAATTCTTTTGTACAATTTTTCGCCTTTGAGTTTGATACAAATTCCTGTGTTTTCTGTAATTTTATAGATTAATTTTCTGTTTACACAAAAGGTAGCTTTTGACTCTTTTCAGTTTGGTAGTCCTTCATAAGTTGTTCTATTCCTCTCTATGTATACTGTTTTTGTGCTGATGTTCTTGGATTATGTAGAGAAATTTCCTCTTCGCTGCTTTTGGTTGTGGTAGATATTGATTGTCATGTTAAGTCTTGGATTCTTTATTCTGTGCTTTCACTTCTTTTATTTCCTCTAATCATCTGATACACTATATTTCACATGTGTGCAGTGACGGGGATTTTTCATCTAGTGCATGTAAGGCTTCTTCCTCTGAACTCAAATAGTAAATCTTTTTGCCAAGCTTCAATAATGAGAGGGTTTGTTTCTTCTGCTACTTCATGTAGATCACGAGCTTCTGCGTCAACAAACTATTTTTGCTGAACAGACAGCTCTGTCATCTGCTGCTCAACCATGCCCATATATTGCTTATGTTGGAATCCATCCGTCATCCTCAAATTCCAGCGATGGCAATAATTTCAACAGTCAGTGGAACAGTTCATCTGTACCCAATGAGATGCCACCTTCTTATGCCCTCCAAGGAATGGGTGCCCATTATCATGGCTGGGAGCATCAGTCTTCTTTCCCTACAGCAAGCAGTCGTGTTGGTAATGCAGATCAGTCTTCCATTCCCTCTGCTAATCAGAGAGCTGTCAGAACCAATTCTGATATCCCAAGACCAGTATCCCTTGTCCATCCATTCCTTGTCAGTCACAGGTGAGACACATGAAATTACATTCATTAAATGGTTTCTCATCAATCTATGCATCTATTGCTGTTCTTTTTCTTGGGGATTAAAAAAGAAGAATTTATTGTGTTCAATAAAGGTTAAACTGTATCACTATAAAATGATTTGAGTTCAATTATAGCACAACCAGAAAAGTTGCCACCACCATCACAAAGAACCTTTTGGGGGTTGGATGGGTAGAGGACTAGAGGGCGTAAACAATGAGAAGAGTAGAGGAATAAGGGAACTGAAAGTTTAAAGGGAAATAAAGAGAAGGAAGCAGGACTTTTTTACTTCAGCTTTTCCCTGTTTTATGATTGCCAACTAAGCCAACTGCCTGACAAGTCCTGATGTGCTTTTGGAAAATTCAAGCTGAACAACTTGGATTATATTAGTCTCATTCTTTTATTATTGTGAAGTCCTTTTTTCTTGGGAAGGAGGTTTTTTTAGCCATATCCCGATGTTGATTCTGCGTCATTTTTGCAGTTCTGCTGCTAGAGCTGGAAGTTCAGTTGCCTCATCAGTTATACCTCCTTATCCTGGAAGTGTGGCTCGTGCCCGTGATCGTGTTCAGGCCCTTCAAGCATATTATCAGCAACCTAGTAACTCAGTGGCAGCACACACTCCTGTTATCTCGGGTACTCGGAGGTCCAGTAGTCATAGGGGTTTGGCTCAAGTGGGGCCAGTGGCCTCGTCATCTGAACAGGCTGGTGGATTTTACATCCATCCATCTGGTTCTTCTGGAAGAACCTTTCAAGAAGCAGAAAATTCCGCATCCGGTAGATTTCATGCTTGGGAACAGGAACACATGCATGTGTTTCCCCCAACATCGGTTGACAGAGATTCAATTTGGGGGCCATTTCATCAGGCAGCTGGTAGCAGCTTTCGCCAGAGACGGGGATCTGAGAGGATGCCATCTCATAATTGGTCATAGATTTCTTCTGCTGTATTTTGATGAAAACTGTGATTTACTATGACTGGACCAGTTTATGTATGTTTGAGCAAACAATCTAAATGGTTCGGTGTCTGTCAAGCCTTGCAGCTTTGGAACTGTTGTATGGCCCTGACAAGATCTCTTTCTGATGGCCATGAGTTGTGTGATGAACAGTGGTCACCTCTTGTTTCTGTGCCCGGATTTTAACTTAAGATCCCAATGTTTAATGGAAACTTTCAAGAATTTTGATGGTGACCTTTATTTAATGAAGTGTTGGGTCTGATATCTTCTGCGCGTCTGTGGTAGTAACTAGAGGAGCTTATGTTATGCAAAGCAAGTTAAAATAGATTTGTTACTCTTTGAGTTTACATATAGTTTTAGCTAGCCGTTTCAGTTAAAGACTTGAAGCTGTTGAGGCAAAAGAATCCATCTTTGTTTGACCCATGGCTATGGCCACTGTGGCGGTTGAACATACTGAGTAAACCATCCCTTAGCATCAATCCTAAAGCAAACCGTAACGATAAACCATCCCTTAACATCAAATCCTAAAGCAAACCGTAACGATTTTGCGTGGTCATTTTGTCTTTAATAGGAGAAATCTTTCCTATAGGTGAAATGGCGCCACTGGTTATAGCCCACTATTTTCTCCCTAATGTCTCATCTTTTATCGGAAACAGCCTCTTCACCTTGGTGGAGGTAAGATCTGCGTACATATCACCTTTCCTGGATTCCACTTTGGTGGAATACCACTGGATATGTTATTGTTGTAGGAGAAATCTTCCCTCTTAACTACTGAACACTTTGTTGATGAGGGATTTAATTATTAAGCCTTTTAACTGTAGCCATTTGGTGGTGATGAATTTGCGGTTATGTTTTGAAGTGCCTCTCCTACACCTACAAATGTACATGTGAGGATCTAAGATTGTTGGGGAATGAAACAAATAATTACAAATAAATTGGGTTATTAATTCTTCTATTTGTTCCTTGCATTTCTTTCCCTTCTTTTATCTCTTCTACTTGGGAGTCAAAAAGAAAAACAAGAACTATAAAATCACCGACCACCAAATATAATGTAATGAATATAATTAGAGATAAGTCAAAGTATGGTTGTAGAAATTTTGGCAATGAGAAGCTATCTAAATTTTGATTGGTTATATACGAAAAAATAATCTCTATATAACTAATTCAACGTTTGGTTGGCGGTATTAAATAATATTCACTTCAACTAAGAAACAACGCGAAATCAATATACTATATATTTTAGCATCACATAGATTGAATCACTTAAAACTAAAGCTATTAATGTAAGTTTTTGGCATATTACTTCATATTAATTTTTCATTATTAATTACCGTACAATATTTCTTTCATTATTAAACATAAAAAATAATAATAGAGCTGAATTTCAACCTCAGGGGCCTGGGCTGAAACGATCCATAAGCCTAATAATAACGGGCCTCAATTTCAATCCATTATATAAACCCACACCACAAAACCCTAACCTTTTGCTCTTCACAGTTTCTCCCAATAGCCGCAGCTGATTCCTAACAACTACTCAGGTCAGTTCCCTTCTTCAAACAACTACAGTATAATAATTTTCCAAGTTCTTTTAATAATATTCATACATTGTTGGGTTAATATACAGGAAAGATGAGTAAAGCTGGAGCCACAAAAGGGGGAAAGAAGAAGGGAGCAACCTTCGTAATTGATTGTGCAAAGCCAGTTGATGATAAGATTATGGAAATTGCTTCACTTGAGAAGTTCCTTCAGGAACGTATTAAAGTTGGTGGTAAAGCTGGTGCTCTTGGTGACTCTGTTACTGTTACTCGTGACAAAACCAAAATTACCGTCACTTCTGACAGCACTTTCTCCAAGAGGTAAAAATAAATTCCACCCTCAGTACGAGTAGTAGTAATTTTTTATTAGCGAGGGTCTATCGGAAACAGCCTCTCCACCTTGGTGGGGCGAACATCTTACCCTCCCAGACCCCACCTGTGGGATAATACTGGGTATGTTGCATTAATTTTTTTCATTGTGTCTATTTTATTGAGCTGGAACTGTTTAGAGCCCGTTTGGGTGAGCTTAAAAGTGACTTATAAGCTTATAAGCCAATTAAAATATGTTTGGTAACCTCAAAATTTTTGAACTTAAAAGCCATAAGTTGCTTAAAAGCCACTTTTTGAGAAAAGTAGCTTTTAAGTCACTTTTTGACTTATAAGCCACTTAAAATAAGCAGCTTTTAAGCCCACCCAAACAGGCTCTTAATCTGATCTTAGCGGTAAAATAGGGATAATAGTAAATGGTAAATGTGATCGTTTAATGTGACTGTCTGGATGCGACACTTTATGTTTCAATCGACGCTTATGCTCTATTAGCTGAATGTGTCCTTTTTATTTTTGAGCCATTTCTGGATTTGTTTTTTCCGACTGATTGTAGACCATTTTACTCCTAAGTATCTGCTGTGGTTATATGCTCTAACACTTCCATAAACATGAGTTCACTTGTCCTAGCTGTTGTTATAAAGTAATCTAGGTGTCTAGTCAGTGAATATAACTTTCACTTGTGTCTCCTGTCTCTCGGTTTTAACCTACTAAGCAACTAGAAAGGCATTTCCAGTAGATACTTGCATAAAAAGAAGTGAATTGCGTTCTTTTGTTATGTTCGGATTTACCAGATCGAAACCATGTTCATGTAACTTAATCTTATGATGTTGAACAAAGTCCTTTCTGATTTGCTGTTTGGCACTGTTTTATTTTTGATGACTCGTAACCTACACTCCATGGTTTTGTAATTCTCTACAGTCTTAGTTTGTCGTCTTCTTTTTTTTTTGAATATGAGAGGTGGCTGTTGTTATTCATTGGCTTGGTGATGCTTTTCTCCTTGAGGCGTCCTCAACCATTTAGTTCTCTGTGATGATGTTGTATTGTTTGATCAGGTATTTGAAGTATTTGACAAAGAAATATCTTAAGAAGAATAACGTCCGTGACTGGCTTCGAGTTATTTCCTCAAACAAGGATCGCAATGTGTACGAACTCCGGTACTTCAACATTGCTGAGAATGAGGCTGAGGAGGAAGATTGAGAACTTGAAGCAGTAGGTTGTAGTTCTCTTTTTGTTTGATATTGTTGCTTGCGCCCATATTTAGACTTTCTGTCGGAATCAAATCTTTTGCATTTTTGCCCGGTTTCAAGGGAGAAATGAGATTGTGTTACTGGAGTTGGTTTATTTTTTCTATCTTTACCTCTTTAAGTCTTTTTGTTGCATTTTTCAAATGTCGTTTTGAAGGAGAACTACGGGTAAATGTTACTTCTCATGTCAAAATTTGGGATGAACCAGGCCATACCTATTTATCCTTGACATGAAGACAAAACCCCCCTTATTAATGAGTGTTTTACCAAATCACTTTTTTGTTGAATCATTTCATTTGCCGAGGATTCATATGCTAGCGCATTCCAATTAGCTTGGGATTAGGCTGATGTTGGGATTTGTTCCTGTATTAGTTAGAAGGAAATCTGAGTTTTAGTATATTATTATGTAGGTAAAAAGAATCTAGCTAGTTAATTATCAGATTACAGTACAAAATTCAACATTTTGATGCTTGTGACAAAATATACAAAAACTAAAATATTTATATCTTTGCAAAGTTCTCGGTTAATTTCTGCTGCTTCTTAGTACTTTGCTGTTCTTAATGAATTAATGGTATTTGTGTTTTTAATCAAATCCTTTATATAGCCGAGCGTGGTAGCTTAAATATGTGTTATCTTCTACTACTATATAATGTGTAGTTTTAACATATTCATTTGGTTTAAATACTTAAATTGTGTGCTATATTGACGCATTGGTGGAAGAAGTGTGTTGTCATATCTTTATGGGGATGATCCGCACCTCATAAACTAGTTTTAAATTTCAATTTTTTATCATACAATACGGAGTAAAATAGGCTTTTGTTTTTCCATATTACGTAGACCTGATGCTACTTCAGTACCAGTGGCAGTAACTATACTAGCGATAATAGCATATGGAAGAAAACATGAACCATAACCATTTTCTTAAGCACCTCTATTTTTGCTTTCTTCTCCAACCTTATTGCGAAGTCGATTTTAAAAAAGTTTCTACGACTTCCTCATGATTCATTGGACGTAGAAGTTTTCCTTCATCCCAGCAATTAGTGGCGCACATTCATGCACCGAATGGTATAAACCTTAGTTTTGTTCTTCTTGCTGAGCTCCATTACAAAAGACCCCCTCAAACATAGGAGAATTTGCATATTAAAAGCCAATGAAATCCTTCTTTTTGAAATCTACGGAGGGTGCTAGGTGTATTGCATGTACTAAAATGAAAAGATTAACTGAAATGCTATATAATTGCGCTCTTCTGTTCAAGGTGTATGACGTACACCTAAAACCAAAATATCAGATATTAGAGTACTATAAACTAAAGTTAAATGTAGGACTAGAGAGATGGGAAATCACATTTTGAACCCTTAAATCCTACTCCATCCGTTCCACAAAGAATGTTTTAGTTTGATTTGGATAGAGTTTAAGGTAAAGTGGTAAGTTTCAAGTTTAACTATTTTTAAATTTAGAATTGTGTCATTCTTTTTCGAATATACTAATAAGGAAATAATATCATCATTTTTGAAACAAAGGGATTACTCTTTTGACAAATATAACAATCAATTTACATGTACAAAAAGTTTACAATGCCCTGCTATGGCAATTTTGGACGCAAAAAGGTTTGCCTAAAAACATTTTCCCTATCAGAAATTTAATTAACATAGGCTCTATTTTTAACAGAGAATTAAACGAGACATGATTATAGGAAGGCCTTTGTACGGATATGATTCTTTATAATCATGCACAAGACCTTACAAGCAAAATATTCAAACCTCGACGTGCGTGTATTGCGTGTTCAAACGTTGTCCTTCAAACAGACAGATAGGTTGATAAGCACATAACAACATTGATTCCAATTTTCTTGTCCCTCTGCAGAAATAACTGATCAGTGCGGACCCTCTTGGCTGGCTTGCTACTTATTTATGCCATTGCATTGTAGTAATATCACATCTTCACTTGATTTCAATTTCCAATGAGTAATAGCCCTATAGCAAATTAACAAGGCAAATACCTCTCCACAACTACATCTGAAATCTCCCTTTGTTTCTTTTCTTGACTGCCAAATCAAAGTGGGTAGTAATAGGATTTGGGGGGGGGGGGGGGGGGGGGTTCCTTTCTGCTTACACCATATCCTAAGCATTTATCTCTCTCTATCATCATATATCACTTCCCCTGCTAAGGCTATTATGACCCAAACGTGTGTCTTTCTCCGTATGGGTAAAAATTTACCCGCACTCGATATTTACATCAAACTAATGTATGTATGACATGTGTTCGGAAATAGAGTTCTATCACCCAACCATGATTAACTAATGCATATCTTTACATCATTAAATCACCTAACCATAGTAATTTAACATGATTTGGTGTAAACACCGAGTACGGATAAGTATTTACGCTCATATAGCCAAGAGTCCGTACTCTGCGAGCGTTTTGCACTGTTGAAATGATGCTTCCTTATTATGCCTTGCTGCATGCAAAATGTTTCAGCTTTGGGCTGCCAGACTTCTCTATTTACACTATAACAATCAAATTCTTTGAACAAATTTTTTTCATGTTATGTTATATGTTCTCTATAATAGTATCTTGATATAATAACTAAAATATATTCGAATAAACAATAGAGTACCAATATAGAGAGGTCTGTTATATGCTGCTCCTCAGTTAAATGTAGAGGCATGTTGGAAAACTATCACTTACTAATTGAATTTGAGTGTAATTATACCGTTTAACTTGTTTGTCTTGGTAATTAAGTGATTACTTGATTAAAATGGTATCGGTGTATGAAAGGTAAATCCTTCTTAAAACACACCACTTTTTAGTGTCCCCTCGCAGATACATTTCGTTCACCAAACCAATTAATTAACTAAAGTACAATATGTACTCTTAACACCATGGTTTAAGATTCTTCTATCTACTTATATATCCCTCGCTCACTACTAGAAAAAGAGTAAAAAGCTACAGAATGATTGGAGACGGAATTCCCTCTCCAATCAGTTAGAGAGGAAATTCCGTCTCCAATCAGTGTATTGCGTGCAAAATTAATTAAATGTGAAGAGTTGGAGACGGAATTCCGTCTCCAATCAACTGACAACTTTTTCACTTTTTGATTGGAGACGGAATTCCGTCTCCAATTCTAAACGATTCCCAATCTATACGGCGGGCTCCAAATATTTTCAAACACTCAAAATTTTCAAAACACCCAAAATCATCCACATCCACAGCTCGTCACCCCCTTTTTCTAAAACCTCACATTTCTTTACTCTTTTAACCAAAACCGCTTATCCACTCCACAATATCCATTTTTCAAAACCAATTCACACCAAATTTACACACACTGTTCCCTTTCAATGAACCAAAAAACCCATTTTTGTACCTCTGCAGCTTTCATTCAAGAACCTGCAAATGAGAAACAAATGGGGTTAAATGGTGTTGCACCAAATGAAGAAGTGAGAGTTGAAAAGATAGAATGTGAAAGAGCCATGGAAGCCATTGATGAATTAGAAAGAAAAAAAAGGGATTTTTGGAGAAGGAAAAGAGAAACAGAGTGGGGTTAAGGATTTGAGGTGTATATTTGAGATTTGAAGACAAATTATTGGGTGGAGCTAACAACGTTGCTGACAGAACTGAAGTAAGTTGAACAACCTTAATAGTGTGTGGGAACTGGGAAAGCTCATCCAATGTGCTTAGTTGCTTACTACAGTTGTTTGACCTCTGTACTCTTTGAAATTAACGTTTGACCTCTGGCAACTTTTACTAGTGCGGCAAGATTAACGGTTTTACTAAGACCCCGAAATGGCTTTTGAATTGGTTAAGAAAATGAGGAGTTTTGGTATGCCTGGAGAGGGAATTCCGTCTCTAAAAAATAAAAATAATTTTTAATTATATGCCTGGAGAGGAAATTCCGTCTCTAAACAATAAAAATAATATATATACTTCATGTTAGAGACGGAATTCCCTCTCTTAAATAATTTAATGCTTGGAGAGGGAATTCCGTCTCCAAGCACTCACTGACACAATCAGGAGTGGCAGTCACTTTTTGAATTGGAGACGGAATTCCGTCTCCAAGTTGGCCAACGACGCGCCTTTTGGCGAAGGACGCGCAGAGACGGAATTCCGTCTCCAAACTCCTTTTAGAGAGGGAATTCCGTCTCCAAACTGTGACGCAAAATAGATAATTTCTAGTAGTGGCTTTTCTCGAATGCATTTCCATGAAACTTGCTGATTGTACCTTTGTAATGTTCAAGTACATGACTTAAAATGATGGCATATGACAAATTAGCTGGTAAGTTACCTGTTGTGATATTCTTGAAAAAGAAGTGGCTTGATCAAGAGGAGCGAGGAAACTCATGTTGGAGAAGGAGAACACATGCACAATTCACGCGGAGAACTTGCACGTGCCCTGCTTCTCCAACAAGAGCTACTCACCCATTAATTCCACCATTGCAATATTTAACCAGACCAAGCTGATCAGTTATCAATATATCTTCCACCATGCAGAAGAGATATCTTGGATTTTCTAATTTGTTATGGTGAGGAGAATAAGAATTTCAAATAAATTGGGAGTGACATGAGGAAAAGTTTGGGTAGCTCAAGTATATTTATAATTGGAGAAACAGTGTTATGACGCGGCTAGGTTTATTTTGTTATAATTGGGTTGAATTGGGAGTGATTGAATATATAGAGAGAGTAGACGAAGAAGGGACAAGTAGAGTAAAAGCTTGAAGTGTTGGAGTGAGAATTCTTTAAAGCTCCATGCAGCAAGCAATTAAAGACTTTTGAAAACAAGTTAACACAAATATTATTTGACTCAATTTAAAAATATATGTGAATCATGGGTTCATGTGAACTACCCCGAACCCCCTAAATCCACCACTGATATTATCTATAACAAGTATAGCCATGACTTCTGCTCTCCTAGCAAAATGGAGGCGGGTCCAAAATTTGCATTAATTATATACGTTTTGAATTTAAAATAATGACCTCAATTGCTAATAATTAAATTTTATATTTAATATATTTATGTATTTAATTATATTTTTAGTATATATACGGAATCTAGGCTAAAATGATTATATTCGATCAACCCATCAAAGCTCCTCTTTATACCCTCTACTTATTTCGGAGTAGAAAATATAAGATGGATGGCACGAGCAATTGCAAATTGATAAATAAATCAAAAGGCAGAGAGTTTTAACTTTTTATGATAGTAGTCACGTGTATAAGCTAAATGGCAAAAAGAACAAGTAGTGAACCATTGCCAAACATCAACCTCTTCTGATTTCAGCATTGTTGGGTTAGACGTACGTGTTGCATACGTTTTGTCATGGGCGGCTTCCCAGCCGTGCCCCATAACTCTTCGTGCGCGCCCCGTATTGCTCTGACAAGCCTCAAAGCGCCTAGTTCTACAGACGTGGCCGCACACAAATTTATATGCGCATCTGCGTATATCGCCTCACCGGTTGAGCGTGCCCGTGCGCAGTAAGCCGACAGCGCCCTCAAAGCCTGTCCGCAGTCAGCACTTGAGTGCGCCAATGCCATGCAACCTGTGCATGTGCGCCACAATGCTTCTATCCCGCACTAGAGTGCGCCAATGCAATGCGACCTACGCATGCGCGCCCAACGCAGATTGCCCCGCGCCAGCTCGAGCCAAAACCTCGCGCCCTGTGCGCGCGCCATGAAGACGCAGACCAAGACGCGGCCCCTCAAAGTGTCGCACACCATGTAAATATAGTTAGGTTTATCTTTCTATATTTCTCTAGTACGATTGTCTAGCCCTTGATTGTCTACTGCTATGATATGAGTTTTTTTTAAGAAAATATATAGGGGGTGTAAGGATTCGAACAATTTTTAAGCTGCTTTCATATTTCTATTCTGGTGTCTCGCCCCCTCGACACCACGTTGGCTTTCTAGTTTCTGGTAATCGGTTGGCTTTTGATTAATACGAGCAAGTGCAACGACTTTCATTTCGATTATTCTTTTTATACACATTGCGATTGACATCGATTTTCCCGCACGGCACCGACGCTCTAGTCTAGCATGCGGAGGGGACCACTGGCCAGCATTATGTTGCCCTTCTAAGCAAACTCAAGAAGGCGCTGCGTAACAGTTTACATGTCCAAAAAGTATATTGGCTTGCGTTTCAAACCCATATAAGCATCGACTATTATTAGATTTGACCTCTATTTGACACCTCTCCCGGCCCCCTCCAAGTCCATAACGTCACTGACTCCTTATTCTCCAATATGGATTGCAATTACACATATGATGTGTTTGGTCTCATTTTTTCATGTTTGATTGGCTTATATAATTTGAAAAATATTTTTTAATCCTACTCATTTTTCTTCAAATACAAGAAAAAAAATTTCCTAAAAATTAAAGAAAAAACATTTTCCGCCCACAAAAATACCCTTACCCCACCCCTCTAAATTCCAAAACAACCCCTACCCCAAAATTTCTCGTAACCCATACCTCTCCCCAACCCCACCTTCAACCCCCACATCACCATGTCACCAGAAACTCCTTCCCGACGCCGATGGCAACGTTGAAGAACATGCTAGTGTTGTGTGGCCACGCGTCGCAGCGTCCCTTTGTCGTTTCTCTCGCCTGCGACTCACAGTGTCACCGCCGTCTTATCCCCTCTCCGAAATGAACTTCGGTGACTCGATTACTTCGACAATGTGACTGGACATTTGAGAATATTGAAATTCACAATTAAGGTTTTTCATTCCCCTTCGGATTCGAACTGTGTAGGTGAATTGGTAGGTAGGGCTTTAGGGGTTGGGGGTGAGGTTTTGGGAATAGAGGGGGGTGTGGTCGTTTTTTATGTGGGGTTGGGTAGAGGGTATAGTTTTGGGGGTTTTGGTGATAGGAAGGGAGAAAATTGTGGGGTGGAGATTATGGTTTTTGGGATGAAGGGATTGGGAGGTGATCGGAAGGGGTGGGGTGGTGAGGTTAGGTAGAGATAAAATAATAAAAGAAAAAATCTTCTTTTTACTATTTTGTTACGAAACACTAAAAAATAAGATAGAGATTACTCATTTTTCAAATATTTTTTATGGAAAACATTTTCCACCAAACACACCCACAATTCACCACATTTTTCTTGTCTTTCTTTGTGACAAATAAGGGGTAGGTGTGCGTATTCCTGATCAATTAGTTCTCTAAACATGGTTTGTTTGTTTGTTTTAATAGTGATTCAGGTTAATTAATACACACTTCAACTATTTGTTTTAATTACTTACTATCTTCAAACACCACTCCACCTCTCCGCTCCCCTCCAAGTTCCAACGTCACTATCTTCTTATACATGATGATCCAATAAAGATTTAAATTACACATCAAGAACACATTTTTCTTCCTGATGCGGGGGAAGGGGGTTGGAATTCATGTTAATTCATCTTATAACATCTTTGTTTCTAAGAATTGGTTTGCGCATACCTATGATTTTTTTGAATATTTGTTATTTTCTATCATTACAAGTACAAGAAATTTTACCTATTAAAATAAAGACACATAACTACAAATTCTAATGTGCTCAAAAAAATAATTTCACATAATTAAACTGTCATTCATTTCCACAATTAAGGTACATCGGCACATGCTTGTCTCCAAGTGTGTTGTGTCATAAAATATTTTAAATCTTTAACAAGCACTTAAATAGTACGTAATTAATTCTAAAAATCAATAGTATAGATTACGTCTCCCTCGCCTCTGGGTAAGCTCAACAAAAATAACGTTACAGAGATCAAGAACTTGCCCAACACGATCAATTTATACCATTGTTAACATAACAATGTCAATATGTAGTTAAGTGTTTTTGGGAGCATTGGAGTTTTGGCTCCAGGCCAACCAAAACCTTACTCTTGGCTTTGAGATAAACCATCACTCAATCACTCAAACCTTCCCGAGTCCTCAAAATAACCTTTCTCTAGTACTTTTAAATTATATGCTCGAGGATGGAGCCGGAAATTAACTGAAATAGTAGTTAAAAAATTTTAGAAAGGTCACATTGGAAATATAAAAATATACTCAAAGACGTTATCTATCACAATTTCTTACAATTCAATATATTTAAAATAAAAGTATAAAAAAATGTATTAATAGTAAAAAAGACACACGTGTCAACTTTTCAATTGAGGAGCATGGAATTGTCATAGCCCTCACCAACAGAGTAACATTATTAATAGTAAAATGCACCTCTAAAAACCCTAAGCGCCTCATTTTGATATAAAGTGTGAAGTAGCGCCGAAACCCTCCAACAGCAGCAGCTCCAACAACAGCAATGGTAAGCTTCCCTTTTCTTCCTCAGCCTTTTTTTTTTCTCTTAATGTCCTTTTTCTAACATATCATTTAAAATCTATACCAATTTTTGTATTGAACAGGGTATCGATTTGAAAGCGGGGGGTAAGTGCAAGAAGACAAAGCGTACAGCACCTAAGTCTGATGATGTTTACTTGAAACTCCTCGTCAAGGTTTCATTCATTAATCTCTGCTTTTGCAAGCTTGTACCTTATGCTACTTTTATGTGTTTTTGTAATTTTAGTGCTGCTTCTATGTATAGTATTTATTTGTTCTGGAGGAAAATGTATATTAGTATAATGTACTTATGTACTTTTCTTCTAACCGTAGTGTTCGGTCCAGCTTGCGCCACCTCGACTAACAGATCTCATGGTTCTTAACCCACTTCATTGACCACTAGCGGCCTATTCAGTAACTTGTAAATACCTAACCAGAAAGTAACTAAACTCACTTGCTTATCAACTATTTCATTGACCACTAGCGGCCTATTCAGTAACTTGTAAATACCTAACCAGAAAGTAACTAAACTCACTTGCTTATCAACTATTGACTAACATTCGTTAGTGTGATTGTGATATTTTGCTGAATCATATTCATATGAATTGATGAAGAATAGGATGAGGGTAATTTACGCTGGTTATGTTTTCGGTATTACAGATTTGAGAATTGTCACTTGTTTGTTGGAACAATATAGAGTTAGAGGTGTTATACTTGGAATAAGAATGAATGGCGCCATTTTTTTTTTAAGAAAACAGAAAGAAATGGGTGACACCCTCGCGGTGGAAACCATTTGTCCCTATTGTTTGGAAAATAGTTTCTAGTAACCTAACACTGGATGATAATTTCATCATGGAGTCTATTTACTTGTCAACCAAGCATTATTATCTGTTCTTTCATATGCTTAACAAGCAGTTTCTTTTTTGTTCCAACATTTTTATAGCTTTACCGATTTTTGGTGCGGAGGACGGGAAGCAAGTTCAATGCAGTGATTCTCAAGCGGCTCTTTATGAGCAAAACCAACAAACCTCCCCTATCACTGTCGAGGTTGATATCTTATGCCAAAGGAAAGGTACATCTTTTCTCTCACAGCATTCACATACAATTTTGTGCACATGTTATTGGTACATTTGTTTGTAGTTATTGGATTTAGTTGATTAAGTTGATCTAATTATAGGAGGATAAGACCGCTGTTATTGTTGGCTCTATTACCGACGATGCCAGGGCTTATGAAGTTCCAAAGTTGAAGGTATGTGCTTTGAGGTTCACAAAGACTGCAAGGGCAAGGATTGAGAAAGCTGGTGGTGAGTGCTTGACATTTGATCAGCTGGCTCTTAGGGCTCCACTTGGTCAGAACACGGTATTTAATTGCATCCCTTAACCTCTCTGTTGTTTCATAATCTTTTTTTAGTTTTTAGTAATTGTTTCTGTAATTTATTGCTATTTCACTGAGGTAGTTTCTTTTTGGTTTTTGTGAGGTTTGTTGATTTTGTTTGGGATGGGGGCATTATGCTGCCTTCAGTTTATGAATTACTAGTTTTATATGTCAGTGTTAAGACTGAGAATTCAATATGGTTGTAGTGTTCAATAAAAATTGGTAATGGGATTAAGGGACAAGTTTGTTTCCCTCAACATGCTTTCTAACGTTGTTTGACATCTTTATGATGAAAACTAGTTTTAATTTGTCAGCTATTGTTTGAATGGTCCTTGTCTGACTAGTGATTTGTTTTTTGTGAATGGTCTTTGCCTTGCTGTCTGAGCTTCTACTGCATCTTTTTGCCTATGTAGAATGTAGCTTCCATTACTTGTTCATTGGTTGCACATAGATCTTCTTGGGAGTACTCTTGTGATTCCAAAGATTTTATTTGTGCATATATTAAGCTGTATCCTATCTGCTTGAGCCTTTTCCCAGCTAAATCCATGGAGCTGTGCTCCAATGTTATAGGATTACATTGATTCAATTACTTCTACATTCTAATCCTTCTTTTAAATTTGACTTTTTCTTTTTGGATCACTGATTTATAGGAGGAAGAAATTTCCATAATTTTCAGACCGTGGAAGAAAAGTCAACTATAGAACTATTCCGATAAAGAACAAAGCAGAGATGTTGTTTAAAATAACGTTATCAAAACCCAGGCTAATATATTTGATTCGCGTTCCATATTATCTGATCTAAGGGTTGAAGTCTTGAAGCACATGTATATTGTAAAGCTTGTTTCGTGATATATTGTTTCTGCTAATTGAATATTTTAAAATTACTCTTGTTTTACAAAACAATCTTTTTGTAACTCATGGGTATGGCTGAGTATGGATTTTGGAAGGATAAACATGCTAAATTAAATGACCAAGGCATACTGCTTTCTAAATTAAAACCAGTGTATAACTTTGTGCATATGTTCCGACACCATAACTTGTCATCAGTGTTTTAATGCCTGTGTAACTGCTGATTGGAAGTCGAGATGCCTCCCTTGTTGAATTATCTTGTTACATATTATATGTTGTTCCATGCATAATGATAACTGCTAATATTTGAGGTTCCATGCATAATGATAACTGCTAATGAGTGCAACTGGTTCTGATTTTCTGCCTAACCAAATGAAGACTCCCTATTGTTTGTTTCACGTGTTAATGACGGCATTGTAGCGGGGAACAAAGCTGCCTATATTGCACCTATTTTTGTAAAATGATACTTCATCTGTCAACGTTAACTTAAGTCCAACCCAAAGTCTCTTGTTAATATTTATATGTCAATTTGCAGGTTCTCCTCAGAGGCCCTAAGAATGCTCGTGAAGCTGTGAAGCACTTCGGTCCAGCTCCTGGAGTTCCACACAGCCACACGAAACCGTATGTGCGTTCCAAGGGAAGGAAGTTTGAGAGGGCTAGAGGAAGGAGAAAGAGCAGAGGTTACAAGGTTTAAGTTTTTTCCCATGATCGATCTTAGATTTGTTGCTTTCATTTTTATGGTGGCAATTGCAGTTTTTGGGGACTACTGCTCAATTGTAATAGTTGCTTGTGCTTCTTTTTCTCTTGTTTAGAATATTCTGTGTTGAATGAACTTTTGAAGGCAACTTTTTTTTTTTCATTTCAAATGGATATAGAATGTCAGTTTGTTAATTTATGAACCGCCGGAAAACAAAACCACGTATTTTCTGCATTTGGGTGTATTCTGCTTCATCTTGTCGTGGTGTTGTAATATTAGTGGGCGTTTCAGATTACATCAGCGACTGTGAAGTCCTTACCGAAGAATTAAGTTGCTATGTCAGCTTCTAAAGTGTTGTGGTAGCCATTTGTTTATCTGGACGTGCTAAATAAGAGGCAGTCACAAGAAGAATGCTGATTGTCCCCTTTGCACGCAGCAGTCTGAAAGCTCTTCGATAGGGGGTAATATGGAATAGTTGATTATGAATTATGACTGGCTCATAAAAGGAATTTGAGGGTCGAATTTGGCAATGTGTAGGACAATTATTGCTTTAGACAATTATATCAGAATTGGAGATTATTTTCAACAAAAAAATAATAATTTAATATTAGTGATTAATACCTACGCTTTTCACATTCATTTTAAGATAGCTTTTACTCTACATCGTTTCTTAGCGAAATAACTTGTCAAAACACAAATTTCTATTACCGCCAAAGAAGTTTTACTTGATAAGATAGCCAATTCTCCTCAGAACTTGGCCAGCGTTAAAATCACAGGAATGCAATTTATAAATACTACTACTAATTATGATAATATTTTGATGAACGAGTAGGCAGTAGGCACACTTGGACACTAAACGGATCCTACTTCATAGCCACATTATAGTACTAACTAACAAAGCACCAGCAGAAGGCGCTTAGAACTTTTTGATGAAGTCATGGATGTGGGAGTTAGTTTCCTCAGCTTTTTCTTGGTTGATGAAGTGTCCTACTCCTTCCATCACAGCCACATCCTCCAGCATTGGCACATCCTTCCGGAAACCACCTCCATGCACATACTCCTTCATTCCTGGTGTTGTATACACCATGTCCAGATCCCCCACTACGAATTTCACCGGAACTCTCACTTGCACACCAGTCCATGGCGCAGTCAGCTCCCAATTCCTGAAAGATTGTATTACATTAGGAATATACCATAAGATAAACTACAACAATTGCCACTCAATACTAAATAAGTTGGGTTCGGTAAGTTATGTGAATCATCAAAGTCTATGTGTCTCCAACTTATGTTTACAGGACTAAAAGACAATAAATAAAAAGATAAACGAGGAACTAATTTGGTAACTTTTTGGGACGTACAAATCCAAGGCTCGGTAGTAGTTTAATCCTCCAGTAAAACCCTTTTGGTCATATTTGGTAGAGTAACACTTAAGGTCATCTTCAGAAAACCAAGACGGCAGCTTAAGCTCGGAAGAATCGGGGCATATGCCAAAAGGGTTTTCCTTTGGCAAACATGGTGGGCCTGGTGTTCTATCTGTGAGTATTTTCTTCAGTGTAGCTTCAGAGCCATATTTGGCAATCTCATCTTCAAGCTCGTTTTCCTGTAACATAATGATCACAAGAAAGAAGATGATAGTCAATACGTATTGTACTGCAGCAGCCATAAGTTTTAACTGCCTAGTTAATTAAAGGAATTAATGAAGTGTAATAGCTAACAAGGCTAGAGACCAATTATACAATAATCCTAAAATTGTACTGCAGCAGGCAGGAAAATGATTCTGCATCATAGTATATGTTATCAATGCTGCTTAATTCCTCTCCATCTACTTTCTTCTTTTAGATGGAAAAGGTAATACATGTGATGCATAGTTAGATGACTGTCGCCACAAATATTTCACGGACATCTCAACATATGATAGTGCCAATAATTCATCCTCGTACAGGTTACAAGCTAAGTACCACTGTACCAGATTTTCTCAAACTTTAATTGATGAAAGTAAAACTGATGAAAATTATGTTCTATAGCGTTCTTTTTTACATGGCACGACGATGTATTATGGCGTATCTTTTAACTGCTTGGAATTTGAACTCCAACCTCACCATATACAAGACGGAGCCAGAAATTAATAGAGAGTTCAAAAATAAATATCATACTTGATTTTTGAACTTGTAAAAGGGGTTCAATAGTGTATATGACCAAAAAAATTCATTTTTGCGTAACTTACACTGTAATTTTTCTAAGGGTTCAAACCCCTTTCTCAATACATAACTCCGCCCCTGACCATATACAAGCCAGGTTGTTTATCTCACAGGTTGTAATATTTGGAAACTAATAATATTATTCTATTAAAAAAGAATAAACAAATTTTAAGGATCTTGATGTACTTGCTCAGATCTACAACTATATATGTGATTAATCACTGATATTACGTAAGTGCAACATAAGCTTTGTGAAAAAGTACCTGGAACCTGCACATGTAATAATCATCTCCAAAAAATGCTCTCATGGTAGGAACAGGTTTCATTTTGGGATTCCTTGGCCTGAAAGGCACAGTGAGTGAAACAAAGGCCTTCACCATAGCAGGGCGAAACAAGCACAAATACCAAGCAATCATGGCACCCCAGTCATGTCCTACTAAGTACACTTGATCAACTCCCATGGACTGAATAAGCTCTACTATGTCTCCCACTATGTGAAAACAAGTGTAACTGTTAACCGAACCCGGTGCGTCAGTGTCACCGTATCCCCGAAGGTCTGGTGCCACCGCACGGTAGCCTAAGTCAGCAAAGGCCTGTATCTGGTGACGCCATGTGTACCTATTGAGACATAGTAATTAAAAATATGTTCTATCTGACCATTTAAGTTTTTAGACGAGCTAATCACACAATTCAACAATCATGAGAAAAAAAATGAAAAATATGTTTATGAAATGATCACACAATTCAACAACAGTACCACAACTCGGGGAAACCGTGGAGGAAGAGCACCACAGGGCCTTGACCTTTTTCAGCAACGTGCATGTTGATCCCATTGACGCTCACTGTTCTGTGCTGAATTCCCTCCATCTTAATTTCTCTCTGAATATATATATATTTAGCTATGTATATCTTGTAGAGGTTGTTTTTTTGAGTTGTTTTGTACCCTTTTTCTCTGGGTATTTGTAGGGTTTATGGAGAAACTGGACGGTGACTGTTGGAGTAAATTAATGCTGCTGCTAACATTTATTCATATATATCTGGAAGCTGATGATCATCACTTCATTTGTGCTTTGGGAAAGGAGTTCAAATTGGTCTTTAAAGATGGAAATAAAAGCTTCACAGCACCCAAAGTATGGGCCAACAGTCAATAAGGTGGGTGAAAAGTAACAACGATTATGTAGTACTTTGAATAAGATATCAAGGTTCTATTTTATGGTTAAAATTCTCAAGTACATGCATGTTTAAGTTCATGTCACTTAGGATTAATTAGCGGATGGTGGTACCTTCGGTTTACCAAATTCATGTACCTATGTTTAATTAGGATAGTGAACATTGGAGTAATACATGCTTGAAGAGAGAGCTTTCTTAGTACAACTACAGTTTAATGTGTGATGTGCCCCAACTGGATAACTAGTTTATGTAGTGTAGTACTACTATTTGCTACATAGAATAGTTAATACAACTTTCTCACTCATTCTTGGGTTGTGTTGTAACGAAAGGTACTAATCGTTGAAGAATCGTAGAGTCTAATTAATGAGCAAGACACAAATAGATATTCATGCAAAATTCTGAAGAAGATGAGTCAAACAATTCAAGATAGAGATATCTAATTTTAGCATTTCTTGTCGTACCCAAAGTTTTTTGTCTCTTTTCATCAAAAGGATAATATTTCAACAACTCAAGATAGAGATTCCCGATTTCTTATAATACTAGTACTCCTATTACTGTAGTATTTTACGCCCAAAGTTAGATTTGTTTTCATCACGTTTGATCGCCGTGTCCATGTTACCTTTGTCACCATATGTCCAGCCATCTTTCTCCATCAGCATAATACGTAATAGTAATATGTTTGATTTTGCGATACTACTACTATATTTCAGAGAGTTAAATACTCCATATTTAGACCTCTGTTCTTTATAACAAATTTTAATTAAGTTTCTTTTTTTCTGAATTGTAATTTAGTTACTAAGTATGTAAACTTTTGCTTGAGAGAATTAATCAACAAAGGAATGGATTGAATTACACAAAAAAATAAATTTTGTAGATTAAATTTTGTCATTATTTTTAGACGAATGAAATATATTTTTAGTTCATCGACTACTAAGAAAGAGTAACACCTATTGTCAAAAAAATAATGTAAAGAGAAAGATAATGAATGACTACGTCATCTGTGTGCTTAAAAAGAAGTCTAAGGCCTTTGGGAACCAGGAAGCAGAAAAATATTAAGCAGATGCAGTTAACAAATATATGATGTTTTTTGTGACTCTTACTTCTTTCTTTTTTTTTTTTTTTTTGGATTAAAACACGACTTGTATTAATTAAAAAAGTCACGGGGATTACATAGCGAGTTGTACGGCTATTAAGATGTTCCGTATCCTGAATATTACACATACTAGTATTAGGGATAGACAAAAATTACATAACATTGACAAAAATTACAAAAATTTTGATCCTACGAAAGACTAAAAAATTCTATACAGCTAATCTTCAACTTTCAGCAACCTTTGGATTTAAATCCCAAGTGAGAAGCTGAATCTTGCACCTAAGTTACATTGTTCTCAATCAAGCTAATGAAGTCTAAATAGTGGGGTTAGCATATTACTTTTAATTAAGCTCGTGAAAATAAGAAAAATGGCCATCTCCTATGTTTATGGGCTGACACTGGAGTTGAAGCTGGAGCTGGAGCTGGAGTTGGAGTTAACAGTGTATTTCTAGCAGGAGGAGCTGCTAAAGGAGATGGAGCAGGAGCAGTATCTACTGAGTCAGAAATCAAATCATCACGAGGATGATAAGAAGACTTGTCTTTACTACTTCTGTCTAAATCTTTGCTTTCAATGGCATCTACAGGAGAATATTTAACAGAAGTATCTTCTTTTGGTGATGAAAAGAACAAGCCTGGAGAATAAGGAATGCCTGTTGATGGTATCCATGAATCACCATCTATGAATTTAGAGGCTGTAAATCGTTCAATTCGACTAGTGGGAAGTTCCTTAACGCCCTCCCATTTTACGCGTTGTGTTTTGGATGAAGCAGGGCCTCTATTGTTGAATTCAACATAGAACAAAGTGTTCAATGCAAATGTACCATTCCATGGTAACCATCCTTCGGGCTGAATAAAATCATCGATCGATGATTCCATTATGATTGTTCTAGAATACTCTTTCCAGGGTCGTCCTAGGTATGATTTGATTTTTTCTTTGGATGAATTATAGGAAGCATCAGCCACAAATTTGCAATTTTGAAGAACAAGTCCTGTTGGCTGTCGCGCGTCCTTCCTGCCTTGTGCTGTGACAATGCACTGCTGGTTGTCCAGAGGCTTTCGTACCACGAGGGTGCAATTCTGGAAAACAGCAGCGCTGTCACCAAAAATGAAGTCAATGGTGCCTGAGATCACACAATCACGGTAAAATTGTCTATAGGTGTGCACATAGAGGGTGTCTTGGTAGCCATCCATATGGCAATTGTAGAAGATTGATTTATCAGCTCCAACCCTCAAAGCAACAGCTTGGTGTTTTTGTGGACCAGCAGAGTTCTCGAAACCAATGTCCTTAGCCATGAAATGATCTCCCTTCACAGCTGCAATAGTTAAAGTTGTACTCTTTTAATAGGCACAAATAAAAGGAATACATACATTGAAAAATCAATTGCAAATGGATTGTTAATTGAGCGATACTCCTTCTGTTCCATTTTATATGATATTCTTTTTCTTTTAGTTTGTTCTGAAAGGTATGGCATTTTTATATTTGGAGATTCTTTAGTCAATCTTTCTTACTTTCACTTTACTTCATTCAAACTCTGCTATAACTTACCAACAGTTGCAGTATGATACGTGGGAACACCATCAATGAAATTTTGGTTTCCTGTGATTCTTGTCTTTGTTGGTCCATCCCCGATAACCATAATATGCATCATAGACTGATTAAATTGAATCTTTTCAGCATAAACACCTTCTTTAATATACAGCACAAAAGTCTGATTTCTATTCTTAGGAATATGATTGAGAGCCTCTGTGATAGTCTTATATTTCCCAGTTCCATCCTTGGCCACAATTAGATCAGGTTTAATTTCATTTGGCTTAGAAGAGAGAAGCCTACGCCTTCCAGGATCAATCCAATCAGGTAATAATTCATTTCCATGACCTAAAATATGTGCCTCGTTAAATAGTAAATGGCGACGATTATTAAAGCCTACAAAATTCAGACTGGAGAACAGAGATGAGAGCTTTGTGATCATGGCAAGTGCATTGCTAGTTAGCCTCATGGATGCATTCAATGCCTTTCTCATTTTTTCACCAGCTTCTCCATGGGTATCTTCAAAGCCATCTAAGCAAGTTTCTTGATAAGTAACTGCACCACTTAGCCAAATCTGCATATCAGTAATCCAATGACCGAAATGGTTGATCTCAAAAACACGACCAAACCTGTTGCTACTTCTGTTTAGATCATTCATGGCGCGATCCGCTAGCTCATGACAGTTATCAAGAGCCATTCTTGTTCTTGGATCTTTCTCAAGTGTTTCCCAAACTGATGATTTTTTAGCTGCTTCCTTGATATGCTTAATTGCTACCTGAAATTAGAGAAGGCAAAATAAACTCTGCTTTAGCAATCTGCTTAACCTGCCCAACTTGAAATGGGAAATGATGGAAGGTCTGGTCATGTTGGACAGGTTGGGCTATGACACGTTCCTAGACCATTCTTGACTTGGGGCATGTTTGATCATGAACGGCCCGTTTATTTATTTGACTCATTTTGACATAATATATTCAAACACGCCCATTTGCCACATTTACCTGAAATGCAGCTTGGATGAGGTCTTTGGTATCCGATGATTTTCCTGCAGAAGACGTGAGGCTTTCAATGCACGCGTCTTGATAACTAGTAGTCTGGCATACGGTTGTGATGGCTTTTGTAGAAGATGTCACATCCCGATGACTTACACTCTGGGCTGGATCGTGGTCGCTGCTGATGCTTAGAGCAACTACCATAGCTACCAGGAATAAAGAACTTACGCTGAGAAGCGCAATATTCCTCTTACGGTTGTCCGCCATGATTGATATTTTTATCTTTTTATCATAAAGAATAATGAGGGACTTGTCTGTAATGGAAGAAAAGAGAAAAAAAATGGTGATTAATGTTCAAATCACGAATGCTAGTAAAGAAGTCTCTCGGTGATTGGTTGACCTTGCTCTTCTTAGCATGGCTGTAAAAGAATGAAGCATATTGAAAAAGCAGTTATGAACTTTGGAAGGTTGTCCTATCATAGACAAGAGGCTTAGAGGGAAAGAAGTATGACAAGGGATGATATTGAAAGTTGGTAAGTATGTTCTAGTTATAGTTTCCTAAAATCCAGGAAGCCCCTGCCACCAATTTGTCTCTTGACTAAGTAATTCTAAACCAAACAGTTGCTCGCTAGTGATAATAATTTAATCAAGATACAACACCATGATCTTTTATCCACAATTTTACACACGGATAAATAGTAGTAACTGATACTTAACTGAGGATGCAAGAGGAATACATTGACATTTTATGAAGTGTGCAAATTACAGAAGTGGAAACAAAGATAGTTCAACAGGTCAAAGTAAGCCAAAAGTAAAAGGAACTCTACTTGCAGGCAACCAGAAATCCCCTTGTATGAAACTTGAAACCGTGAAGTTCAACGCATCACTGGCATTGATCGCCTTGTAGCCCGGCCACGTCACCCTTTTAGCGGTCACAGACCCCGGCCCTGTGTTGTTGTATTCGGCATAATACAATGTGCTCAGAGCAAAATCGCCGGTCCATAAACTCCAACCAGCAGGATCAATCAACTCGTCCATAAAAGATTGCATACAAACCACTCTCGAGTACTCTTTCCACGGCCTTCCAAGAAATGTCTTAATGGACGGTCCGTTGCTCAAAGCCAAGTCTTGAGCAGCTCGAATGTTACATTTGTGAATGGAAGTGCCAGTGTTTTGATTGATATCCGTTCTACCTTGTGCAGTAATGACATTGAACTGATAAGACAATGGTAGACGCAAATAAATGTTGCAGTTTTGAAATACAACAGCTGCATTTCCAAATATGAAATCCACTGTGCCATAAATATCACATTCCCTATAAAATTGCCTTAGAGAATGAGTGTACAACGTGTCTTGGTATCCTTCAAAGCTACACCTATAAAATGTGGATAAATCTGCACCATTTCGTACAGCCACGGCTTGGCGTTTGATTGCTCCTGCCGTGTTTCTGAAGGTTATGTTCACAGCAACAAAGCCTGGTCCTGTTACAGCTGGAAAAAAACTTAAACATTTCAAAGATTTTGTAATAAAAATGTCAAGGAGCTTCAATGTTTTGATTAAGTCGATATCAGTAATAGGATTGATTAGGAAAACAATTTATTGTGAACTACGCAACACGATTTACATGGAACATAGTATCTTGAAATACTATCCCTCAGGTCCATATTATTTGCGTCTTTTAAATTATTTTGCACTCTCATCAGAAAGATAATAACAGTCTTTATAAGAGTATTTGTCTAAACTAATCCGTTATGAAATACAGAGTAGACTTGGGAGAAAAAATATAAATGAATTTCTTAATTTTCTAAACCATAATATTTTGAGAACAGCTCAGTTTGTTAAAACGACAAACATTTGGGATTCAAGGAAGTACACCAAGTATCCTTCCTGAACTTTCTGAGAATGGATTTTTTATTGCAAATATTGCAGTTTGAAATTCATCTCAAGCACTGAAACAACCCCATTCAGATAGATATATAATAGTATCATCATCATCATATAGTATAATTTAGGAATTAATTTATTATAATCCGAAGTTGGAAGGGCCGTCCTATGAACAAGACATCTGGCACTCGCTCTGTAATCCAGAAACAGATTGCGTGGATATCATTAGTGTACCACAAACTAAAAACTAATAAACAACCATGCAGATGACATTCATAATGCAATTATGGATTACAACAGGTCTAATTAAGTGGAGCAAGTAGGAACAAGCAACAATGAATAATTTTAAATTTTTATAGTCGGTGATCTTTTACTTTCCAACAAAATATAATTACTACATTAATGTAAATAAACAGCCAACTACTGTAAGAGTTGCATAGCTCAAAGTGAAAACTATGAAGAAAATTAATTCCCTAAAAGACTTCACGATATAGAAACATACATAAATAAACAGACAATAATCTATGAGTTTAAGTTCTATGCACCGTAGGTGTATAAAAATATTTACAGGTAACTTTACCTACTATTACAGGTTACCCATTCTTTTTAATTTTTTTTTTCTAAATAAAATCACTACCCGCATCTCTCTTCTTCATACCTCCGTGACTCCGTCAAACTCGGTTTCTCATTTAATTCTTCCCTATGTTCTCGTTCGAAGGCTATCTTTCTAACATGTTGGCTTTCTGTAACTGAAGAACTCAAATTTTCTTCCATCAAACACTTTATGCACTTTAAAATTTTAATGCAGGTTTTTATAGATGTGGTTTTAAATGCTTCACAATTAAAAGAAAAGAAGAAAAAATATGATGTTCATTTATGGAGTAGTAACAAAAAATTTAAATATGTGCGGTACAAGATCTTCAAATCAGAAAAAATGCCCCTGGTAGAGGCAATGAGGAATTATTTTTACAATTTTTGAGGCATTGAGGGATTAATTACTTAACTGTAATGATGATTTTATTGGAAAAAAATCAACAATTGATAATGTCAGAATTTGATCTTGCTGATCAATGAAAAACAAGACATTGAAAACGTTAGAATGTTTTACAGTTGAAAAAGTAAATAAATCTGATCTACGTGGGAGAAGGAAATACTTAATTTCTGAGCTACATCAGAGAAGGAAATATTTAATTTGGTTAGACTGTAATTAGTACTCAACTTATTTTTAATATCTTTTTCCTAAAATTTAAGATAATTATGTAAGTTACCTTTATTATTCCTTAATTTACCTGATGGTGTAAATATTTTTATACACCTATGGCTCTACTAACAAATAGTACTAACAATACACGGAGATCAACAAGTTAGCACATGTACTTTCTATATTTCAATTGGCTTGACACTACTTTTGGCTTATTGAGGTTCAATTTGATTCTATAATATAATTGTTAGTTATAAAAAAACTAGATTCCATCACTTAGGATATTCAGTTACTACATGGGAAATATTATGTTCTGAAATTTTCTTATATCAATATGTTGAATATTTTACTTTTTAAACATTAGTCAAAACTTATTTAATTTGGATCTTTAAAGAATATTTAAAATTGAAAGTATATTTGATTCTTGAAGTTCTAAAGCTTTGATCCGTGCACAACAGTATTTATTCTGCATGTGACTCCACTAGAATTAACCTAATGTGTCTACAATTTATAATATCAACTTGAAGTACTTCACGAGAGGAATCAATGCTGCGAAGGAAAGAAACAAAGGACTAAAAGATAATCGTGAAAACGGATAAAACAGATAGTAGAATTTTAAACTTACCAAAAGTTGCACAATTATATGTAGTCCAACCATCAACTACACTCCTGTTTCCAGTAATTATAGTCTTGTTAATGCCATCACCAATCATCATAATATTCCTTTTGTTAGTAGGAATTGAAACATACTCTTCATAGACACCTGCCATCACATGAATTACAAAATAACTATTGCTACCACTATTGTTTGGAGCAGCGCCCACAGCATCGTTAATAGTTGTAAAATTCCCACTTCCATCAAGATTCACCACAACAATTTGGGAATATTCACTTGTTTGAAGCAATCTTTTTTCTACTAGTTTTCTTATACCAGAAAATGACGACCTTTCTGATAGCGATCTGCCTTTGATAGCTGAATGGCCCCAACCATGCATGAAAAGTGCTAGAGACACGCTAAAAGACTTGGTTCCATTTGACATTAATGAAGATAGAAGTCGATTTATAAGAGTTGAACCTGCAGTCAAAGGCGAACCCAAATTTAAAATCAGTGTTCTCGGAATGAACATAACTTTAATTATAAGTATATACATTTGTAAATATTTTTGCATGCATCCCGTCTATATCTTTTTATAATGTGACTGTCACAAAATTTAAGAACTAAATGAAGACTTTTTGAGCTTGTAGTTTTAATTTAAATATGCTATGACATTTCTTAGATTATTTATAGAAAGATTTCATTCTTATATGCCTAGAAAATTTTGCCGCATAAAATGGAACATGAAGATTAGTACACATAATTTAAGTTGATTGTCCATAGTTGTGAATTCAATTAAACCCCACAAACCTTTTCTAGATCCTCCTGTTCCTCCAGCCACAGCTTGGAGGCCCTCGGAACAAGTTTCTTGGTTGGTTAATATGGCACTAAGCAAAGTTTGCATGTCTTCAGCTGGTAACCTTTGAAGAGTATCCGTGGAACGGATAGATTGAATGGTGTTTGATATAAATTCCATGTTTAAGTTGAAAAGAACTTGGCAATCTTCGAGAGCGCTAATGTAACTTTTGGGCAATGCATATCGACGATGTGACAAGTAGTGATTGACCAAAGACAGGAGATGGTTACTCATTTTTAACGAATGGTTAAGAGAAAGCCGACCATAGTCATGAATGGTGGCAGAATTGTTGTGTGGAAGCATAAATTTGCAAAAGTAAGGGAAAGGTGTATTGTCACATATGGACACTAAGGAAGTTGAGGCTGGCGAAGATGAGAAAAATGCATTAGCTGAGGAAAAGAAGAAGATAAAAAACATGATAAATGGAGGAAAATGCACCTTTGCCATGATTGTGAGAATGGTTATTAGTATTACTATTATTAGTGGAATGTTTAGTCCCTATATTTATAGATTTGGACCTGAAATAAGGACCATACATTTGAATATAAAAAGTCAAAAATTAATGAGTCAATCAGTCAATGAGCTTGGAGAAATGAGTCCTTAGCATCACCCAACCGCCCCCTCCTCTTTTTGTACCATTATTTTAATTTTAGTGCCCGATGACATAAAATAGTACTCTCTCGTCTTAAAATGAGTATCTACCTTTCCTTTTTTGTCTGTCCCAAAATGAGTACCTCTTTCTATATTTGGTAAGTTGAAAATTCAAAAATCATACATGACAAGTTTACAACTACAAATTAAAGGATATTTTAGTACATTACACTCATATTTAATTTAAAACCACAAGATTGAAAAGTCTCCTTATATTTCTTAAACTCCGTGATAAGTCAAATTAAGACCCTCAAATTGGGACGGAGGGAGTACTAGTAAATTATTAGTGAGGAATTACATAACTGATTCTAACTTGGTTGGTTAGGACTATTGATTTCAAATTTGATATACTTTTTGGTCAAGTTCAAAACCCAACCAATTTCAATAGTTAGATTCAGTTCAAATAATCAAAAATCAATATACTCATTTTGTCAAGCTTAATCCGAAAAATGTGTTTTACAAAACTTAATATATTTACTTGGTCAAGTACAACCCACAGATGATGGAATACAATTTTTTTCAATCAAATCAATTTAACTACAAGTAAACAATGAGTTATGCTATTTGAAGAATGATCAGTAGGAAATCATGAAGACGCAAGATAAGTTAATAATGATGAGAAGGAAGATAACGAGAATGAGTGTTTTTAAACCTGCCAATTGATTCTAGGTGGGGGCTTTTAACACACGATAATTGATCAAAGATGTTCAATTAACACTCAATAATTGATCTTTTAGTTAATTTAGAGTCTTTTAACAAAGAAAAATGAGGAAATAACTAATTTGACCAAGAGTAGCTAGCTTTAACCCGAGGTTTTATATATGATAAGGAAATCTTAAAATTTGTAAGAGAAAAGTTATGCACAATTACTCGTAAAGAATTAGTAGTAAATACCATAATAAATAAGCAGAATAAGACAATTTGCTCCCTCAGACGATCATATCATAAATGTCTTCAGAAACAATGTCGGAATTAGCATGGTAATTGTTCAATCATCAGTGAGAGCACTTCTAATTATGCTCTTGTCCAAAAAGAATTAAAACAATAATAAACTCTTAAAAAAATCATATACTCCTATTAAAAATGAATTTGAAAAGAATAACAAAAATGTGAAAAATCAGAGAAAAAGGCGAAGCTCAGATAAATTTGTTGGAAAAATTGTATATTCTTGGACCTTCATTGAAGGTCTCATAATGAGCTGGAATAATAGTTATCATCACTGCAATCGCACCCTTTCCCAATTTTGAAGAAGAAAAAAAATTGAGCTGGGATACTGCCCTCTACATTTCGGTTAGACCCGGTTCATTGGGCTTGATAGAGGCCCTCTTGTCTCGCAGTCGCTGGCAGCGGGTAAATTTCAAGAATAGGACAATCGGTGGAGATATTTTGATCAGTAGCTATTTTTGGACGCGTTAATTAGGGACTATCCAGCGTTTCAAAATTCATTGAAGAATAGTCAAAAATTCACGCGCTCCATTAGCGTTGGAAAAACACCCCAGACTAGTCCCACAACAAAAAACTGGGGCTTTGAACAAAACTTGTTCAAAGCCCAAGTATTTTGTTATGGGACTTTATATATAAAGCTTCAGTCCCATAACAAAATGTTGGGGCTTTGAACAAATTTTGTTCACAGCCCCAGTATTTTGTTATGGGACTGAAGCTTTATACAAAGTCCCATAATAAAATGCTGGGGTCTTGAACAAAACTTGTTCAAAGCCACAATATTTTATACTGGGGTTAGTTTACTGAAGCTTCCCAGTATAAATACTGAAGCTTTGAACAAAACTCAGTATTTATACTAGGATTTGTTCGGAGGTGGCTATTTCTCAGCGAATTTATTTTTGACAGCTACAAATCAATTAGCGCGCGCCAAACAGGCCCCTACATGAAATTTTTACCAATCAGTGGGGGAATTTACAAAACTATGACAGCTTATGCAAAGGTTTTACAAGAATGGCCTCACTAACTTGACAAGTGTATCGACAGGGGCAGTACTTGACCTTTTATCTCTGTCGACATTCTCCCCAAATAACTTAAAGTGTCACCTTGTAGAAAGCACTTGCAATTTATACGGGAAGTGTTTCCCCCGAGGCAACACTTGTAAATTTATAACGTGAAGTGTTGCCTACCGAAACCATTTTGCTAAATCATTCTTAAGCGGGGGCAAAAAATCATAACCAAGGATAAGAGGGTACATATAGTGAAATTCTTTGCAATCGGTGCAACTAGTTTGCCTATTTGTCCTCTATTACTGTTGTTTAGAAAAGCTGACTTTCATTAGTTTAATGAATAAATTCATACAAAAATATCCTTATGATCTTATAAAATGATGTGTGATTTCTCCTCCCTCCCTTTTTTCCCTTCCATCTGAATCTGCCTTTCTCCTCTTCCCCAAATCTCTCAGTTAATCGCCTAAAAGTTTAGTTAGCCAGGACTTGTCCTCCACCACTTCCATATTCTCCCACCTAATTGCCATGAATCCTTGACTAGCCACCACTTACAAAAAGGAATGAATAAAAGAGGAACAAACCTAGAGGAGACAAAATCAAACTAACCCTAATAATGAAGGAACGAACAAAGGGTATGATAGAGGGGAAAAGATCTGTTGCTAGGTTACTCAAGAGCAAAGCTGCCTTTTTATAAATTAAACAATAATTTGAATATCATTTTACTAAAATCATGAAACGTGGGGACAAACACTCACAACCAATCAAAATGAGGTACACGGGATGAAATTTCTTGGTTGGTAGCTAAAAGCGGGAAGTTCACAGAAGTAGGATACTTCACCGCCGGTGTTTAAAAAAAGGTTGCTTTTACTCTCCATCAACATTACTTAGGAGCACTTTTTGGAGAATGAGCAAAAATTTCTAGCGGATTGCCGAGGAATATTTTCCAAAAATTCCTGATGAGTCATGCTGGATCATCACGAAGCTCTAAAAGTTAAACAGTTCTTCTATTAGGGTGAAAACTACATAAATAGCAATCGTCGATTTATAGTTACTCTAAAAAGTGTAAATTTTTTAGAGATATCATAGTGAATCGAAAGGCACTTGGTGGGATCAATACAATCTCGCTGCTCGTAGCCAAAAGTCTTATATTCGAGTGTTGAGAATAAAAAAATCTTGTTATGAATGCATTATTATAAAACAAGTATTGTGCAGCGTGAATTTAAATTAATCAAGAATCTCTATACAAATTACTAACTACGGATTTTAAAATCACAAAGATAAAGATACATATGTGCATTAGTAATAAATTCTTATAGTTTGGGAAAGTGAGTGATTATGTACATAGTTCGCAGGTTGTGAAATAAAACAGTCAAGGATAAATTACGCTGTGTGTCAAATTAGGGATCTTTTTTTAAAAGCATAGCAATATTTTGTCACTTTACCAAACGTAGCAACATTTTTAAAAATGCTACCAAACATGTCACAATTAAAAAAAACAAACCCTAATTTTCTTTCCCACTTCTCTCCTTTCCCTCTTTCTTCTCTCTCCTCGTTACCACTTCAGCGCCGCCGTCACTAGACTTCTGGTGACTCCGGTCGTCGTCGTTCTTCCCCCAAACCCTTCCCCCATCGTTGCTCTACAGTTTTCCAATTGAGATCTGATCCATCGTTGCCGTGGTCTGCAGCGTCGCAGCTGTGCATCGATTCGTGGTTCTGCACCAGTCGCAGCCTGCACTGTCGTGTTTCAGCTCTGCTCCACTGCTCCCATTCATCGAAGATCTACTCCGGAGTTGTTGTTAATTTTTGCTCCACTGCTCGCGTTTCTGATCTGCTCCCATCGGAGTTGTTAATTTCTTCTTTATTTTTTCATTTTTTACTTTTTCCGGTGACTACATGGTATATGGTGGCTGTTTTATGTGTATATGGGTTGTATGACAGTTGCTTTCTAGTGAGGACCAGGCGGGGCTGCTGCCTTGCTCTTTTTTTTATTTTTTGAGTTTTCCGGTGGGACCACGGCGGAACAGCGTCGGTTTTGGGGGTATTTTGGTGTTTGTGGACTATATGGAATGTATGTCAAGCGTATTTCCATTGTATGTGCGGTGTATGCACTGTATATACATTGAATATACACCGGACATACAATGTATATACATTTGTCATACAACACATATACATGTATGTTTGTTTGTTTGTTTGTTGGTTTCTCCGGCGGTGCACGGTGGTTGTTGGTGGTGGTGGAGGCAAAAGAAACTGTGTTTTCTAGTGTATGGTTTATGTATGTAGATTCACACACTTTACATACACTGTGAATACAAAAAATATACTTGTGACATACACTGAAAATACATAACACAATACAACAGCAGTGCTTGGGGGTGGTGGTTGGGGTTGGTAGGAGTAAGATCTAAGGTTTTTAGCATCATTTTGTGTATTTTGCTATGTTTTGAAAATGGGAAAATGTTGACATTTTAGTGTAAGAAAGAGTGTTAGTTTGTATAGTTTTGTGAATTGCCCAATAGTCAACATGTTTGTAACTTGTTATAGCCCAATCATCTACCTTATTTTCTAAGTATTCAGATAATGTTGTCATCAACAATTACTTGAGGTTTTGATTGATTAATGCTGTTAGTATTGATTAATACTAAAAAGAAAACTTCATAATATGTGCGATCTCAAAACATCAAATAAAATGTAGTGAGGAAGTAGTGTCCTTGTCTTTTTGGAACTTGTTTACTACTCCTATCATTCAATCCCTCAGACAAAAGTACAAGACCTCCGCATCGCAACAGAACCACGCGCTTCGTCAAAACCGCAGCTACTAACCCTATTCTTTTGTTGTCCTTTTCTGTCCCAACGACTACCATATGCTGAATGCTCCATATTTCCACCAAAAAGTCCGTGATTTATCACCATCCGTCCGACTTGGCGCGTGAAATAAAATCCTACTCTATCTGTTTAAAAGAATAAAAGTGAGTGACGGACAAATTTTTGGTATTAGTTAGTCCACGCAAAAAATGACAGTAATTTAGATTTGAAATAAAACCTTATATTTTTAAATTTTTTTATCATTAATAAGAAACTTTTAACTATACAAATATTATACCATATTTGAAATTTCTCCTTCCGTTTCACTTTGTTTGTCATAGTTTAACTTGACACAAAGTTTAATAAAAGAAATAAGACTTTTAAACTTGTAATCTACCATTGATATTTGCTTGAATGTAAATGACTAAAATGAGAAGATTTGAGTTAAATTATTTTCAAATTTAGAAATATAATGGACTAGCAACGAAAGTATGATAAATAAAGTGAGACGGAAGGAGTACAAAATTTTAAAATATCTTAAGCATACAAATATTATGGTATATTTCATAAGTCTTTAGCTTTTTTTATTAGATCAAGTCAAATCATGTCATATAATACTATCCCATTTTAATTGTCCATTTAGCAAAAGTGTGTGTCTCGAATTAGTTGTCTTTTTAGGATTTCAAGATTAAATTTATTAATTCTTTCCAACTGTATCCTTAATAATTAAAAGAATTCTCAAAAATTTAACAATCAAATATTAAATAGGAGTAATATAGTAAAATGTACACTTTATTATTAATTTTCTTATTGAGAGTGAAGAAGCTAAAGGAGCAACTAAAATGAGACGAATGGAGTATTAGACAAATAAGCTGTTTGGGCGGGCTTATAAGCAGCTTATTTTTAGTACTCTCTCCGTTTCAAATTGAGTGTCTTACTTTTCTTTTTGGTCTGTCCCAAAATGAGCGCCTCTTTCCATATTTAGTAAGTTAACAAATCAAACATCCTACATGACAGATTTAAAACCACAAATTCAAAGGACGTTTTAGTACATTACACACATCTTTCATTTAAAGCCACAAAATTAAAAAGTTTTCCTATATTTCTTAAATTATATACTCAGTCAAACTAGGACACTCAATTTGGGACCGAGGAAGTAGCTTATAAGTCAATAGTGACTTATAAGTAATTTTTTGAGAAGTTAGGAAATTCTAACTCTCACTTTTGAGAAGTTAGGATTTCAAGACATTTTTTGCCAATTCTTTCCAACTATACCCTTAATAATTTAAAAAAAATTCAAAAAAAGTTAATAGTCAAACATTAAATAGGGATAACATAGTAAAATATACACCATATTTAATAATTTTCTTAATGAGTGTGAAAAAGCTAAATGTGTCAACTAATTTGGAATGGAGGAAGTATTTACTACTCCCTCCGGTCCATATTATTTGATTTTTTGGTTGTTCACGCATATTAAGAAATCCACCTTTTAGCATTAATTAAAAAGGTCATTTATTAAATTAACCTTTGTCTCTTTCAAATTTACTTATAGAAATTTGTGAGGACTTTAAAAAAATATATTTAAATCATTTATTGATAAGGGTATATTTGGAAAGAGCTATTTAAAAGTTTCTTGAACTTTGAGAAAATCAATTATTTTTTAACAAAGGATAAAAGTCTAAAAAATCAAATAAAATGGACCAAAAAAAGTAATAAATTTATAATTCACTTTTAAGCTCACCCAGGCTCACATGCAATAGTAGTATTAAAAAGGCAAAATACATGTACAGTCCCCTAAAGTTGGCGCCAGTTGTCAGTTTGACACTCCAACTTATCAAGTGACTTTTCAGACACATCATGTATACCTTTAGTGAACTTTTTAAACACCACAGTCCAGCATGACACAATGCGTGAGATACACGCCCTATGCAGCATGTTGAAGCCAAAATTAATGACTTTATAACCGTAAAAAACAAGGGAAAGTACCTTTATACCCTTAAAGTCTTCTTCTTCCTCTATTAAAATGCCATCTCCCTTCTATTTCCTTATACCTCCATTAAAACACATTCACAACTCAAAAAAGCTTGAAAATTTAAATTTTTTTTGCCTATCTCATCTTTATCCTTCTCCCACAGTTACATTGACCTCGTAAAACTTAAAAAAAAATGGAGAGTCGCATTGTTTGTTACTGTGGATAACAACTAGAGGAATGAAAATTTGAATAATAAAATTTTTATGATGCAAATTTGACTAATTCAATACAAACTAGAAGAATGAATCCAAGAAAAGATAAATTAATTGGCCAAGAAATTAAACATTTGTGAGATAACGGAAGATAAACGGTTTGGGTTCGAATTGATGATTGAGAAAATTTGGGCGGGAGGCAGTGCTTGGGTGAGATTTATGGAAAGAAATTCAATGAAAAGGATGAGGCAATATGGTGGTGGAGGAGTAACAATAAAGAAGAAAGAATGGGGGGGGGGGGGTGTTGCAATGAAGAAGAGACGGGGGAGCTTGGTGGATTTTTTATTTTTTTGATCTTTTTTCCTTTTTTTTCTTTCATATCAAAATGGATCTCTTTTCTTTTTCTTTACTTTTATTTTTAAATTCCACATGTCATTTTTTAATTAGTAATTTTGCCACCTCATCCGCAATTGCAACCCACTCACAAGGTTTGTAAAACGGAGATGCTTAAAAATTTTACTTAAATGCTACATGAGGTGTCTGAAAAGCTACTTGAGAAATTGGAGTGTCAAACTGACAACCGACGCCAACTTTATGGGGCTGTACATGTATTTTGCCTATTAAAAAGACGAAATAAATAGGTGGCTTCTATAAAGAAAGAAAAGAATGACCTCAATCTGGGACCACATCTGACAATGAAACTCATCTCCACACTCTGGCTCTCTGTCCTTGGAAAACTCAAAATCTCATCAGTTGAGCAGGTGACAAACTCATTTGCTTCTCATCAAATTCCCATCAATTTATCGTGAGAAGGAGGTATTCAAACGTTATCGGTTACGTGGCCTGTCCCACTGTCAAGAGAAATGATTCGCTGCACTTAGCCTTACATCGGGCACTATGATCATTGACTATTGACTTCAGAGAGTTTCATAATTTTTATCCTTTGTCCAAAATTGTTTTTCCGCATTTTCACGTCTATTAAAGAAATTATTAAGTAAAGTAAGTATCTCTATTTTATATTTGACAATTAATTTTTTAATTATTAATGATATTGTTGAAATAATTAATAAAATATTAAAATTCTAAATGAACAATTAATTTGGGACATATTATTTTTACTAAAAGAACAATAAATATGGGATAGGGGAGTAATTGTTTTTCGAGGAACATTCTATTTAGCGGTGAGAGGCATAGTAGAGAACAAATTTCAGTAGAAGGATGAATATAAAGGGAAAAGAAAAGAAAGAAGAGGAAATAGTATTAGGCACTCAAACCTTGAAAGAGTGGTAGTTTACATGCAAAAGCCAACTAGAAGAATCTAAAGGGATGTCATCCTTATTTATTCCTGGTAGCTCAGGGGTCAACATTTGTCATATCAACACCTATTTATTGCACTCACTATGACTTTAAAATACTTATTTTTCCTCTGTAAATTGCAACATGCTGCCACCTAATTGTAATATGTTAGCTTGATGAGATCTATTATCTTTTAAATAAAATAGTCATACACTATCATAACATGCAAATGTCCAATTCAAGTCTCAAAGTCACTCATTCTATCATGCTCATATGTAAAAGGACGCGTTGAAGAGAATAATTAAGTAAATAAAAATATGTACGTATTTTAATTTTTAGATGAGATGGTCATACGCGTGCACAACAATTAATAATCATTTATGAATAGTTTTGTTTGACAGTGAAATGTATAAGTTAATAATCTAAGAATTGTCATGTAAGGATTATAAATGTATAAACTGTAAGGTAACAATTGGTAACACATGATTTGTAATGTAGGAATTAAATTAGAAATGCGAGGTTTATAAAGTAGTGTGTAGGGATCAATTATTTATTATATTACTAGATATTGCATATGTTTTATGAAAAATAATATATGGTACTTAAAATTTTTTGTTCAACTAATTTTTTTAAATCAGCTTCAGCACTGAAAAATATTTTTTAGCACGTGATGTTTATCATCTATTTTAAATCAGCTAAGCCAAACAGGCTCTATATACGGTATAAATATCCTTATTAGTTTGTACTACTAAAACTTATTATAATTTTGGCCAAATACATAAACGGCCCCTTAAACTTAACGCAAAATTTTATTTTAACACTTCAACTATGAATTGTACCTCTTAGGCACTCCGACTTAACTCAAAGTGTGTTTACATTAATTTATGTATGTGTGTTCAAAAGAAGAAAGAGAAAAACACGAGCCAAGCATTAATGCAATGTTTTATGTGAAAAAGGGAAAAAGCAACTAAGCGACAGCTTAATTTCATAGTGCATGCATATGTATAAAAAATATTCTTTGTTTTCAACAATTTTAGTACACCTTAAGTATATATTTGAATTAAAATAAATTACACATAATATACGATAGACTTGCAGCTTGCTTTGATATTTAAGGTATATAATAGGAGTACTGAGGAGACAAATTTTATAATAAGATAATATTTCTAATCTTCTTCCTCCTGAACTTCGTATAGTATATTTGTTCGAAGTTTATCAATAATAATTCAGATTCTCAACAAGAATAGTTCAATTTTCAGACCACATGCCTGAAATTTTATATACCAAGTATCAAAATTTAGATAAAAGGTCTGAGGTATACAGGCAAATTCTAAACTTTTTAAACAGAGATTTGAAATTCGATTGTTAAAATTCAAACTTGCTCCCAACTATCTGTGGAGTAGTGTGGACGCTGCCCCATACAATTCTTCAGGTTCGTACAAACCTCCATTAAATTTGATTACTAACAAGTGACATATTATCTTTGTCAGTGCTATTTCTTTGTTTTATATATTATCTTTGTTTTATCAAAATCCTAATATAGTGAAGTAAATGAATTACAGTTGATCACAAGAAAGTAAATCTGGAACAAGAAAGCAAGAATCCTTTATATGGAGTGACCAGAGATTTTGATAAGGAGTTTTGAAATAAAGCAGTAAAACAAGTGAATGAGTAAAAACAAATAAGGAGTGTAAAAATGAGGAAAAAATGAAAGAGGGTTATATAGTAGTAGCTCCTAGGTCTAATAGTTGTTCTATTAACGAGGACTAGGGAACTTGCCCGCGCATTGCGCGGTCGTAAAAGATCTTTTTTATTTTATACGACATGATCTTTTCCTATTTTTCAGATATTATGAATACAATTTAAAGTAGGTTTATATAAACATTAATATTGAGAATTACACTAAATATTATCCTATACTTATTCTATACTAAAATATTCCCTCCAAATTTGCTCAGTTTCCTTATTCACTAACCTACACTATTTCAATATACTTCAATAAATTTACATAGCAGACAGAAAAGAATAAAACACTTCACAATGGGCAACCTCCTCACAATTCACAAATAAAGTGTCGGATGGGATCCCGAGGGCTTCTAATCTTTGGTTCGTTGTTGAGTTCCTTGGACAAATAAGATCCAATTCTTTCTTTGTTAGATAATATTGGGACAATTCTAAATGGCCATAATTCTACGTCAACTCCACAGGTAGTATTTTTAATTCTTTTTCATTATCCTAAAGGTTTGTCTTATCGTAATTTTTGGTCGAGTTTGAATATACTGTATAAAAATCAAATTTGTTTTTCATCCTAAAAATTACTTAGGAAGTGATGCACATCTTCAAAGAGCTTTATATTGACTAATCAAATTTTTGAAAAGAGAAGATTACCTGATACAGTTAAGCTCTTTTTATCGTCACCAATCAAGTTTTTGTAAAGAGAAGATTACCTGACACAGTTAAGCTCTTCTTGTCGTCACCAACCATGTGATATCCCATGATTAAGAGTAAGCTATAACAATCTAGAGCTAACTAATGTACCATGCAAAACTTTCTTGTTCTGTGACATTCAACTCTTTTGCTCTCTTGCCTAGCTTTTATTCCTTTTTTTCTAATTGAAGATTGCAATAATTAAGTTATGGACAACTGTTACATAAAACTGTTACGTTTTAATGATAGTTAAGGCAAGTATAAAGACGGTTGTTTCTTGATTGAGTACTTTTATAGCTCTTTAACATAACTTTAATGAAATAATGAAGAGTAAAAAGCGTACAGAAAAAGAGAATAAAGCTAAATAACGAACTCTATGCCTAAGTGAATTGAAAAGTGATGAAAATAAGTCAAAATGAGGAATCCTAGTCCGTTTGAGGCAATGCCGCATCACCTAATTTGATTCTCCTTTTCTTGTAATCTTGTTTCCTTTCTTATTTCTCTATCCATTCATTTTCCCTTTTTAGAAAGAAAGAAAAGTCAAATAGTAAAACCAACTTATTACAATAATAGAAATTAGCAATATCATGCATGATGAATAATATTGTGTTTTAAAATTCATTGAGGTTGATTGCTCCATTCCTCGGAGAAGCAGTAGAATTGAATGGGCTCGGCTCTACAATATCACCGTATATGTCTTGATCCTCACTCCATTATCCGCTTACTTTATCATTGAGCATAAAAAAAATTCCATTAAACTTATATTTTTTTAAATCAGTAATAAAAATAATATTAACGAAAACAACATTGGTGATGCGGTGATACTATTTTTTCGGCAGTACGGTAATACTTAAACCCCAAAAATATAAAAGTGTTGTCTCCAGCTAAATCAGCTCTCGTGTTTATTCTTACACAAATACAGCAAAAGTATACGGTATATCATATCTGTCGTCATTCTTCACTTCATATACTTACATATTCTTCCCTCATAAAGATCCTATTACAATTCGGGACAAATATTCATATGATCTGGGGTCAAAATAGATGTAAACAAATATGAAATAATCTAAAATATGAAAATCACAGGCAAAACAAATTCCATAGACCCACTATTTCACAAAGTAAAAGAAAAGAAAAAAAAATATGAACCATATATGCTCTTTGCAAGTTGCTTCTACTATGTGCATATTTCTTCATTCATTTAATCCAAAAGCTGCATACAAATAAGAAAAAAAATATCAATTAAATAATTATGATAATTTAGATAATGGAGATGTAACCTTGCAGACAGAACGGGGACATACCCATATTGCTTTGCTATCCACACATGTAGATTAGATATCAAAGATATATATAAAGCAATTGTGAGACGAAAAAAATGGGTGAAGATGGGAGTGAGTGTGGATTTTATAACACGGTAATTTCATGAGATTAGTAACGTAAATTTTATGTAATAATTGGCATTAAGTAAATTGATGATAATGAACAAAATTAAAGAGGTGAAATGAATGCTCTAATTGACTAATTCGATAGCATTTCAGTTACTCAAAGTTTTTTAATTGCATAACGTTGCTGCCCCTCTCCCCTCCAACCCCCACTCTCACTTATACCAAAGTAAATGTGCTGTAAATTTGGGTTGGAGTGAAAAGAGAACCTATTGGAATGAATTCTATTGAAATCAAGAAAGTGAGAAATGGCCAAAAAAGAAGGATTCTTGGCCAAAGAGCTATGCCACATCACCTTCTTATGTTTCTCAATTAGTAGATATATAGATATGTTATAAATTTGCAAACTGATTGTTGCGAAATCGACCAACTCCGACTGTTATATTCAGAAATCGAGATATAGTCATCGAGCAAATCCAATAGCAAATATATAGTGGTCAGATTCAGTACATTATCGGAACCTTCCTTCCTCACCCGACTTTATTCGTCTACACGTGTATCACATTCGTTGGTTGTTGAGTTTTCTTTAATTTATTATACTTCATTCGTTCCATTTTAGTTGTCACTTTTAGCAAAAAATAAAAAATTTTAATTTAGTTGTCACTTTAGAATTTCAAGACTATAATTGGTAGTCATTTCCAACTATATCCTTAATAATTAAAAGAATTTTCAATAAAATTTAATAGTCACACATATAGAAATAACATAATAAAATACATACTTTATTTAATGGGCGTGAAAAAACTGAAGGTAATATCTAATTTGGGACGAAGTGAGTATACTGGTAGCCAAATTTTAAGAATCTTCCTTTATTTTTGGTTGAAAAAGTATTTGTTTATGCTATTTGAGCAAAATTTCTCCCAAAAACTCAAAAGTAGTCTTGAGCTGTTTTTGAACAAAAAACTGTACAAACTAGCTTTGCATAAGAACTCAAAGACTATGGCAATGCCAAAAAATTTGTTCCCAAAAAGTTTATCCAAACGCTTTTTTATTTTCATATCAAATTTCATCCGAAAAGTGTTTTCCAAAAATTATTTTGGAATCTATGTCCAAACGCTAACTTAGCCCCCGTTTGTTTGAGGATATTTTTTGAGAGAAAAACTGTTTGTTTTGCTATTTCATCAAAACTTCTTCCAAAAAGTCTCAAACTCAAAAAGTGCTCAAAGACTGTTTTTGGGAAATTTGAAAAACTACTCACAAAACTTCAACTATTTTTTCAAGTAAATTCTATGTCCAAACAAAACTTCAAGTTTTAAAAATTATTTTTCTAACTCAACTCCAAAAACTCAAATCCCTAAGTTTCAACCAAATCTATGTCCAAACGCCAGCTTAGTTTTTAGGATTTCGTAATATTTAAATTTTATTAAATCAAAACATAAAGAGTAAAAGTTATACAGTGAAAAGGCAGTAAAAAGACATATTAGCCACGTTTAAGTGGGGTCAACATCAAGCGGACCTACCTTATCTTTGGAGAGAGCGTGTGCACGCGATGTTCTTAGCTTTCTTTTTCTTAAAACAAACTCCTTTTTCTCTGACATCATTTTCGTCAGACAAATTAAATTCCCACCCACAAAAAAAAAAAGAAACAGAAAATGCCAATACTATGGAACTTATCAAACCTAAAATCAATATCTCACGATATATCAAATGCCCGCCGAAAGCGATAGTACTACTACACCCTTCAAATCAACACACGCACTTTAACCCGTAACTCAAACTCCAATATTCAACTCTATTGAATTCCAGCTTTCATATCCGCAAATTCAAGTACTTTTTGATAACCACAGGCCCTTATCAGTAATAGGCAAAGTGTCATATCATTGATAAGTCACCAGATTTTTCTTTTTTGGAAATTTATAGCTTCGCTTTGTTTTTGACAACAGTAGTGTCTGGGCAGCTTGCGCACGCCTCACTCCTCAAATCAACAATGCACTTGAACCATAACTCAAACTCGAATATTTAACTCCTTCGAATTTCATTTTCATATCCTCAAATACGCGTTCAGATAAGCAGATCATCTTGTCAGCTATAAGCACAGCGACTTATCATTGATAAGTCAGTGGAAAAAGATAGAGTACTGCAAAACGCATCGAAGATAGCGAGACCAAGTCATCCCCACCCCACTTTCCCCTTTTTATTATAAATACATAACACCTTTTATTTTCTCTTTCTTCTTAGCTTCATTTCTTTTCTTTTCTTACAATCTTATAATTTTCAAAACCCTAGAAATTCACGAAGGTCGGTGGTTGTTAAGGTTGTTAGGGTTTCGATCTATAGAGTTGTTATTAGTTAAACAAATTGTTTCGATTGGTGTTTTAAGGTGGAAGAAATGTCTTCTCTTAGCAGAGAATTGGTGTTCCTTATACTCCAGTTCTTAGAAGAGGAGAAATTTAAGGACTCTGTTCATAGGTCTGTTTAATTTATATATCTACTAATCTTTTTTATTTACGTAAAAATCCTGTGTTTATTCTGTTTCATTTCTAGTATGTTCTGTTAATTAGAGTTTGATTTTTAGATTGTTTTAGAAATTTATAGCTAGTTGTACTGTTAAGTTTGTACGGATTAATTTTGTTCTGCTATGTTTTATTTTGGGGAACTTTACTGAAATAGTCGTCATAGTCCAGATACATAGATTATACATTTATTATACTCGTTTAATAAATTAATACTTTTCGCGATGAATTTTATTCCCGATTTTGTTACCTTGAATTGTGAAACATGTTTTTTTTTTTTTTTTTTGTTTTCAAGAAAAAGACTTTCTTAAATTATGGAGAAGCCCAATTCTGTTCTTATTATCAGTTATTTCAGTCTAATCTTACATTATCAACCTTTAGTAATTTAAAAGACATCGTCGTTATACCTTAGCACTTTTAGGTAGTTACTATATATAAGTAACTTACTAACTGTAGCATTGGAAAATGTTTTCTCAAGGCAAAACAGTTCTGACGAGAACTATTTTACCTGAAAAACATCTTTCTCCGGAAGGCAGTATCTTTTTGTGCTCATTCCGAAATAAGAATTTGGGGTTTGCTTCTCATTTTCCTTCTTGTCATTAATTTATGAGTGTAAAATAAGAACTTAGAAGTTTTTCATGATTGACACCCAGTAGCCTTCTGGCGCGTCACCCTCACACTTTTGTCGCGCTCAACAAGCGTTTAACTTTTAGCCCCCATCGGTAGAAGTCACCAAACACTCCTGGCGAATCGCCAGGACCCCATAGGAACTTTTTGTAATGAGTTCCTAGCCCGCTGGCGATTGCCAGGTGTGTTGGGCGTCTTCGGATGATTGGGGATAAAAATTAAATGGTTGTTTAACGGGGGCCAGAAATGTGAGCGTGGCACTGATGCATCCTATTTTTATGTAAATCTCCCATATGTACAAGACAAATCTTCATTTCTGTGTGCAATAGCTCATATTTCCAGCTGTACTGTTTGTGCATTTCAGTGCTTAAGAATGATGAATTTTTCTTTTGCAGGCTTGAGCAAGAATCAGGGTTTTTCTTCAATATGAAATACTTTGAGGAGAAAGTACATGCAGGTGAATGGGATGAAGTCGAAAAGTACTTGTCTGGATTTACGAAAGTTGATGACAACCGATACTCCATGAAAATATTTTTTGAAATAAGAAAACAGAAGTATCTTGAAGCTCTTGACCGGTATGTTTCTGTATATTGCTCCGTTGGGTACTTTGTGCTGAGAATGCGCCTGATCTGAACATTTTCCTTTCAGGCAAGACAAGGCAAAGGCAGTTGAGATACTTGTGACTGATTTGAAAGTGTTCTCTACTTTTAATGAGGACCTTTATAAGGAGATCACTCAGCTCTTGACGCTTAGCAATTTCAGGTAGCTTGTTCTTGTGTTTTACATGAAGGGATATCCATGCCTAGGCATGTGGGAAAGAAGAAGCCATTTTTGCATCATTAAGAGGCATTTAATTGGATTCTTACTTTGGACCATTCTAGGATTCTGTGAATCTTCGGACTGATTACTGTTTTTATCTAGGCAACAATGCGAAAATCTGGAAGGTAGTTTTACATTAGTTGAATCGAGTTAAATAAATTATAGCAGTAGTAGTAAAAGAAGTAGGAAATTCTGGTTTGATGGAGGCAACTGTAGAAATTTAAAGATCCCCACTTGGGGGAGGCTAAGAACGCAGCCAGCTTTAATTAGTTGAATCTTTCTTCTTTAGAGCGTTACTGTTATTGGTCAACGTCTATTAAATGTTTTGCTGGGAAACTGCATTCAATCTATCCCCATGCTCACCTAATCACAGAATACAGCTACTTGTTTCTTGTTCCGTGCACTTTACCTTTTACTAAATGTTAGCATAGAATAAGAAGTTACACTAGACGCTTTTCTTGCCACCTTTACCTTCTACATCTAAGCTACAACATAAAAGGAAATTTTAGCCTATGCATCTTTCTACAGGCATATTGGAGATACCTATTTGATCCATGACAGAAAGAGGAGCAGCACATAAATGCCATTATTCTGCATGCTTAGCTTTAGATTCTGATTATCTACTATTACATTTATCTTTCCCTTGACAAATTTGGAAAACATGCCTCTGAATCTTAGAATGAGGATTTTAGGATAAATGCTTATCACAAAGGGTCAATTTCTATTAGTGTTGAGGTTAGGCGGTGTACATCACACCCCTCGGGGTGCAGCCTTTCCCCGAACTTTGCATGAAGGCGGGATACTTTGTGCACCAGGCTGCCCTTTTCTTTGTTTATGTTGGACATTATCTCTTTCATGAAACAAGGTTTTGGAAGTTTAGAATATAAATTACTTTGAGAACTCTCCTTGGCAACTAATCTGGTCTACTTGGTTCAGAGAGAATGAGCAGCTTTCCAAATATGGTGACACCAAGACAGCTCGTAGCATAATGTTGATAGAGCTGAAAAAATTGATTGAAGCAAATCCTCTCTTCCGCGAAAAACTTGTTTTCCCTACTTTGAGATCTTCAAGATTGCGGACCTTGATTAATCAGAGGTAAAGTTTTCTCCCCGCTTTTTGATCAATAAGAATACAATCACCGTCGAGGTTTTATTTCTCCTATTGGTCCAGCTTTACTTGGCAGAGATTTTCAAATTTGGTGCCCCTGACTGCACCTTGAAATTATTGGCCATTGTAAACTGGGTTAAGCCTTATATGAGGGTCAGTGTTCTATTACTTCGTCGGAACATCATGCTTGGCTGATCCTTGGCTGGTGACATATATTATGTCTGCATGCACCTTGCTTCAGCATCTTATTATTATTTTGGCAAAATTCCTAGATAGCCCCTTAAACTAGGCACCATTTGTAAGTTAGACACTTAAACTTTACTAGTGATCAAATAGACACTTGCACTTGGCCAAATTGAGTCGTGTGAACACCCAAGTCCACAAGACCAAGTGTGTGATATACACTTGCTACTGACGTGGCAAGTGAACCAATTATTTAGTGACACATGGAATATGAAAGACAAAAAATAACAAATGTAACCAAAAAAAAAATGTTTATGAAAAAATAGAGAAAGAAAGAAAGAAAGACAGACAAATTCCCCTTCTTCTTCTTCAAACTCAATTCCACGATATCCTTCTGTTTCCCCTTTCTATCTCCTCTTCTTTTTTGTCATTTTTTCCCATATAATCAGCTCACCACCATATGCCTCCTTTTGTTTATTTCATGGGGATTAAACAGAATTTGGACCGTCCATTAAACTAGTTGTTTTATGGGGGATGTCTGAGCAGCATCTGAAGTGGTTTATTAAGCTTGAAATTGATGTTGTTGTGCTGGATTTTGTCTGTGTATTGGATGAAATTGAGGAATCCAGGTGAAGCCATCAAGAATAGTGATGGCGCCATTGCAGGCGGCGGAGAAGAACAGGAAATTGGTGGAGGTGATGGCTTAATGACTGTCATAGGAGAAGGCACAACCGGAGGAGTTCTACGCTATTGCCATTTCTTTCTCTAATAGTTTTGGCCGGAGTGGCCATTTTTTGGGGACAACCATAGATGATGAAGATGACCAAGATTTTAGTTGGCAAAAGGAGCCATTTTAACATGTCAGCTAATTTTAGAAGAGTCTCACGCGCTAATAAGTGATTTCAAACACGCTGTTTGCCACATCACTCACTTGTGTTCACAAAACTCAGATTTGTCAAGTATACGTGTCTATTTGATCACTAGTAAAGTTTAAGTGTCTAACTTACAAATGGTGCCTAGTTTAAGTGGCTATCTAAGAATTTTGCCTATTATTTTTTATTAAAAAAATGAGAACATCTAATTACATCCCTCCGCACGTAACTTCGTCATAGTTTTAGCTCTATGAGTTGCTTTAGTTCTGTAGTACGATATGGGGATGATAGGTCCCTTTGTCTCTTTATAAAATGATATATTCTAAATAATTTTCTGCTTTTTGCTCTAAGATAAGATGGATCTCCTATATACTCCAACAGCATACTCTTCTACTTTAACATGTTGGTTCAATGAACCAGTAGTGCTTATCAGTCTGTGTCTTGATATCTGAGGTATACGTTGGCATTTTCTGCAGTCTTAACTGGCAGCACCAGCTTTGTAAGAACCCCAGACCTAACCCAGACATTAAGACCTTGTTCACGGATCATACTTGCAATCCTCCGAATGGAGCTTCTGCTCCCACACCTGTTAATCTACCTGTTGCTGCTGTTGCGAAACCTACAGCTTATACATCGCTTGGGGCACATGGGGTATGATTCTTTTTTGTTTAGAATCTATTCTCAATTGATGACCTTGTCTTATGCTACTTCGTTTATTTCAATGATTGCAGCCCTTTCCACCCGCGGCAGCAGCTGCAAATGCTAATGCTTTAGCAGGCTGGATGGCAAATGCTGCTGCTTCTTCATCTGTTCAAGCAGCTGTTGTGACAGCATCATCCCTGCCTGTTCCACCGAATCAAGGTAAGTATTACCTAGGGTCAATATTGGGAGTGAAGTAGTTTCACTTTCTTGCCTTACTTTTAGTGGAAAGAAACGAAGGGAAAAAGAAAATATGTTAACCTGATATTCCCGAAGTGTACGTTAATAGTGTTTCATTCAATTAATGTTAATATACATTGGGTAGGAGAATGATGAGTATGCTCTAAGTATAGAGGATGAAGAAATAGTGGGTGGGTCGATCGGGAGGTAGGGAGAATTAAGTGAAGAGAGGGAAGTAGAGCGGACGAACAGAAGGGTGTTATGAACCATATAGAAAAAGCTATGAATCTTGAATATTCCTTTAATTGCCCAAAATGATTTGTTTTGTTTATTTGATTCCCCCCTCTTATAAAGAAGGATATAAAGGTCTTTGCATGTGGAATAAGTCTAGCAGAAAATACATACTTCTTGAATTTTTCATAAGCAAGAGATGATATTCTCCATCTCTATTGACACAAGTTACCTTTCTTCAACAGTTTCAATCTTGAAACGCCCAATCACACCTCCAGCTACGTTGGGCATGGTTGATTATCAGAATACTGATCATGAGCAATTAATGAAACGCTTGCGGCCTGCACCGTCTGTCGAGGAAGTAATGATGAAGAGCTAATCTGCAGACTTTATATCTCTTGGCTTCCTATTGAGTTAGATAATTATCCTACTTATGGAATACCTTTATCTTCTTTCCTTCAGGTAACATATCCTACAGTTCGTCAGCAAGCAAGCTGGTCCCTTGACGACTTGCCAAGGACAGTAGCTTTTACCCTGCATCAAGGGTCCTCAGTCACTAGCATGGATTTTCATCCTTCCCATCAAACTTTGCTGCTTGGTACAGTAATATTTACTGAATTGCTATCCTTCTATTGGATTATAGTTTTGTCTCCAGTGTCCGTACCATATGGACCAGCAGTAGTGAAGAAGACTCATTGTTGTTAGCTAATGTCATCTAACTTATGGTATGCACTAAACAGTTGGCTCCAGTAGTGGTGAAATAACACTTTGGGAAGTTGGGTCCAGAGAGAAGTTGGTTTCAAAGGCATTCAAAATATGGGATATTCAAGCGTGTACATTGACATTTCAGGTTGATGAATATTATCATTGTAACTTCAAAATTATTCTTTGCTATCTCTATGATTCTAATATTTTAGCGATACCCGTGGTTGGGTCTTAAAAGAGATCTTGAAAGGTTATTCAGTTGTGTATATTCTCATGCAAGTTTCCACAGGCATCTGCTGCGAAGGATGCACCATTTTGTGTAAACCGTGTTGCGTTTAGTCCTGATGGAACTTTTGTTGGTATGTGTGCTTCTGTGTTTGGTATTATGTGGATGTTGTGGACGTTCTTAACTGTTCTTTGTATTGCAGGAGTTGCATTTTCTAAGCACTTGATCCATCTGTATGCCACCATCGGAAGAAGTGATTTACGGCAACATTTGGAGGTAGCCTGTCTCCCGTTCTTGTTATTTTGGAAAACTTGAGGCAGTATGCTGTGACATACTTAAATTGTTGGAAGTAACTGCAATTGACCTAGACTCTTGTGTTTGAAGATGGATGCCCATGCTGGGAGTGTGAATGACTTAGCATTTGCTTATCCAAACAAGCAGTTATGTATTGTAACGTGTGGAGATGATAAATTGATAAAGGTAACATCTGGTGTTTCCATACACTGCCGGTATCCATCTCATCTCACCGTGAAAACTTTCTGGAAAATGCTGAATGTAATTTTTGGAACAGGTGTGGGATATAACAGGAAGAAAGCTGTTTAATTTTGAAGGACATGAGGCTCCGGTGTACTCAATATGCCCTCATCAGAAAGAGAATATTCAGGTATATCCAATAAAGGAAAAGTTACAGTTTCTTTTTTTTTTTTAAATCCGAAAAAGGAAGAGATTTTGTTTAAAGTTGAAACATGTGTTTTGCTGTTTGTCATTGCTTTAGGAGAAAACAGTCCTGCTACGATATTTTTAGGAGAATTTGCAAGATGCAGTTTAGGAGTTCTCTTAAAATAGGATGATGAAAGAACTGTTTGCCTCTATTTATGCTAGAAATATGTTCTTTGCAATTCTTAATGTATATGTAGTCACTTTAATTGGTAATATCATGTTGAAGATCCAGTTATATATAATTCTTGTATATGGGTCCCTTCATGCATAATATCTGATTCATGTAACCAGCAAGCAACCTTTTTAGATTTTATTGCAGATCCACTGTTCTAAGAAACAGCAGAATATAAATTTTATTAAAAAGAGCAATTAGGTAATTGAAATTCGAGAAGAATGTTGTTATATGTCAGAATATATTCTTTCAATTTATGTAGGTTTTTGTTATGGAATATTCTAAATGATTGTGTCATAATTAGGACTTCTGGTGGTTAGGAATGTTGCCTCGGTCTAACTTTTACTTAATTATGTAATTTAACTTATCTTATTTCTCGTAGCGTAAACTCCTAAAATTATGAGCTTTCTTGTTAATTGTTTACAATCGACCCAATCTATTACATATGATTTCTCTCTCAATTTCACAAGGTGAAAGATACATCAGGTATGTACTGTGAATGGAAACTGAAGACTTTGTATTTTTGGTGTATCACTTCTTAATATTGGCTTTCAATGCCTCATGCTGGTTGGTATGCAGAAATGGTTTACATTTATAGTGTGTAATTTTCTTTCATGCTGATGGTCCAGTGAAACCTCTTAAAACTATTAACTCACATTGTGCCATATCTGCAAGAGGCATGGGGCACATTGTGCATTATCACTTTTTGCTTATAATGTTCGATGTGCATTAGACCTCTTGTTAAGTTCTATTTTCGTGTTAGACTGAATTAATTTATGCTGCTACCTCCAGGCAAGTGTATTTAAGGTTGTCCTTCTAATGATATTGTGGACAATGCACTCTTACAAAATTTCTTGTTTCTGAATTTCTATATGCAGTTCATATTTTCAACTGCTATAGATGGGAAAATAAAAGCTTGGTTGTATGACAATATGGGATCTAGAGTTGACTATGATGCACCTGGTCATTGGTGTACCACTATGCTTTACAGTGCTGATGGAAGTAGGTAAGGTTGCGTGAGGAATAAAAACTCCTAGAGAATTGTTTTGCTTTATCATTTTTTTGGTTCTCAATACAAAAGGTGGATGTTTTTCTCATCATTGGTGAATCTCATGCTTATAGATTGTTCTCTTGCGGAACTGGCAAAGATGGAGATTCTTATCTTGTGGAATGGAATGAAAGTGAAGGAGCGATAAAGAGGACCTACACTGGGTTTAGGAAGAAATCAACCGGTGTTGTGCAGTTTGACACTACTCAGAATCACTTTTTGGCTGTGGGTGAAGACAGTCAGATAAAATTTTGGGACATGGACAACAATAACATTCTTACAACTACAGATGCTGATGGCGGTCTCCCGGTCAGTGCTTGTGCTTGTGCTAGAGTGTCATCTAGGCACTTATGCCCCCCCCCCCCCCCCCCCCCCCCCCCCCCAAACAAAGGAGTAACCTGGAAATCCACAAAATAATGTTGAAGCCTTCTGTAGTAGAAGAAGGTACTGTATTTTATAATATGGTAGGAAGTATAATGTTTGTTTTTGCAGAGTCTTCCGCGCTTGAGATTCAGTAAGGAGGGCAATCTTCTTGCTGTTACTACTGCTGATAATGGGATTAAGATACTTGCAAATGCTGCTGGTATGAGATCCTTGAGGACAGTTGAAGCTCCCCCTTTTGAAGCACTAAGATCTCCCATTGAAGCCGCTGCAATTAAGGTACGAACATGCACACTTGGTTCTTCAGCCTGTTCCAAGAATTGATTTTGTGTGAGAGCTAAAGAAATCTTCTTGTTCTTGTCAGCAGGCTTCTGGCTCTTCTATTCAAAATGTTGGGCCAGTCAGTTGTAAGGTGGAACGGAGCTCTCCTGTCAGGCCTTCTCCCATCCTTGTATGTGATCTATCTAATTTTTGTTCTTTGTTAATTTTATGATACTTGTTTGAAGTATTAACTGCATAAAAAATATTAGTTCTATTACCTCAGGGTAAGAGATGCCCAAGTTTCCTCATTGGCGGCAATTTTCCAATTATTTTGTCAAATGTTTGTAATGATATTCACAGAAGGCTTAAAGCAGTTGAATATGTTGTACTGTATTTTTTGACTTGCCATTTCATGTTCTTCTCCCATGTGTTCATTTCTATCAATGTTTGCCTTGAAGAATGGAGTTGATTCTGTGCCAAGAAGCATGGAGAAACCAAGTGCATTGGATGATCCTTCTGATAAGACCAAGCCCTGGCAGTTGACTGAGATTCTAGATCAAGTTCAATGCAGGACGGTTACCATGCCAGAAAGCTCAGATTCGGCTAACAAGGTGCGCCAGCTAATTTACCTGTACCTTCTCTGTTGTGATTCATTTTTTATTGATAAATTAAATGATTTTATTAATGAAGAGCCACAAAACCCCGTATACAAGTGGTATACACAAAAAGTGGAAAACCTACAAAAAGATATGGTTTTCTACGAGTTACACCCAATCTTCTATACAAACAGGAATTTGATGGGTGCACCAAAAAGAAATAAGAGATGGTACTCCTCAAAGCAACGAAATTCATCTTTACTCCTTCAAAAGCTCTCCTATTCCTTTCTCTCCAAACTATCTACATAAGTGCTAATGGTGCCACACTCCAAGCCATGTGTCTCTTCCTGTCTACCTTGATTCCAACTAAACATTACCTCTTTCACAGTACCAGGCATCTTCTCTAATGTGATTCATCTAATCACTCTATGCTTCAATTGATAATTTTGTTTAGGTCGCTAGGCTTCTTTATACAAATTCTGGCGTTGGTGTTCTGGCACTTGGGTCAAATGGAATTCAAAAGCTATGGAAGTGGCCCCGCAATGAACAAAACCCAACTGGAAAGGTAACAAAGCTTAATTGACAACTCTGTCCTAGCTTTATATTTTTTTTGAATATATTTTAGGAATAAATTTCTGAAATGTGTGGGGTTTGTTGTAAGGCCACTGCTAATGTTGTTCCTCAACATTGGCAACCGAACAGTGGTCTTCTTATGACTAATGATGTCTCAGGTGTTAATCTTGAAGAGGCAGTTCCTTGTATAGCTCTTTCAAAGAATGACTCTTATGTTATGTCAGCTGCTGGTGGAAAAGTGTCATTGTTCAACATGATGACCTTTAAGGTAGGTCTATAGAGGTTTCCCTTCTGTAACATGTCATTTGAGTGGCTTGGCATGTGATTTTGATAATCTTTGAGTAGGTAATGACGACATTCATGCCACCTCCGCCAGCCTCAACTTTCTTGGCATTTCATCCTCAAGACAACAACATTATTGCCATTGGTATGGAAGATTCAACAATCCATATATATAATGTTAGAGTTGACGAGGTAATTTTTAAACACCATTTTGATATCTGGTGACAACAGTGTTTAATCAAATGATTGATCTTTGATGTTACTGGATCTGTTCAATAGGTAAAATCTAAACTGAAGGGCCACCAGAAGCGTATAAGTGGTCTTGCATTCTCTACCAACCTCAACATATTGGTTTCATCAGGTGCGGATGCTCAGGTAAGTGAGACACGGTCCTTATAACTATAATAACTCTAATGCCGCAGATTCTCTTTTTTCACCCATGAAATGATAGAGAACAAGAACATCAGCGTCCTTTCATTCAGTCGGGGATGAATTAGCAATGTCTTAAAGATCTAGCCAGGGTCCTTTCTTTTTTCCTTTTTTTTGGAGGGGGTGGGGGGGAGGGAAGAGGGATAAGTACTGTTGATTTTATTTCCAGTACGTCTCTAAAAATCTGAAAGGACTCAGGGAGTTAATGTGAGAATAGAAATGCAGTCTACCAGCTCTGAAGCTTGATAAATGAACTGATGTGATCTGTAACCTTGATATACCACTTCCTGAATTTTCCGTCTGTTTGCTGCACCACGTGAAAACCTAGTCATGGTTACACTTGAAAGAGAGCTGGTTTCCTAGTACTAATTTGGGAACCGTCCTATGCAGCTGTGTCTATGGAGCATTGACTCATGGGAGAAGAGAAAATCAGTTCCCATTCAGCTGCCTGCAGGTAAAGCACCTAGTGGTGATACCAGAGTGCAATTCCACTCAGACCAAGTCCGCTTGTTAGTATCCCATGAAACACAGCTAGCTATTTATGATGCCTCCAAGATGGAAAGAATACGCCAGGTAAAACTATAATGCCGAAATATCATAGGAGGTCAACACCTCAAGGTTTCTATTTCTAATTGGTCCTGTTTGTTGCAGTGGGTTCCACAAGACACTCTTCCTGCACCAATATCGTACGCAGCATATTCGTGCAATAGTCAACTAATTTTTGCTTCCTTTTGCGATGGTAACCTTGGCGTTTTTGATGCTGATAGCCTAAGAGTTCGATGTCGTATTGCTCCCTCTGCATATTTGTCTCAGGCCGTATCGAATGGGTAAGAACCATCTATGCAGCCAAAACTTTTTGTGATCTGGACATGAGCATTTACAATTTAAGTTTTTATACAATTTGTCGTCTGTTGGTCCAACAATCTGAATTTTGATGGCAATTCTTGGGAAGATGATACTTTGATGCATTTTAGTGAATAAGGAGAGGCAAGGGAATGTAAAGCCAGTTAAGGACTAATAAGACTAATAAGGGGAAAACTGGATATGCCTATGTCCATATTTCCATGTTATTTTTGTGTTGTGTTTAAGTCTGTTCTATAATTAGGATTTATCAGGTGGACAGCAGTAGTCACTTTTGTGATCTTTTGGCGAGAACCTTCATAAGTTCTGAGTTCATGTCTTTTGCTTGTTCTTGTGCCAGTTTTGCACATTAATTGTGCTAAAATGTGTTAAAATTACCTAGCGGTGTGCAAAGTGTCTACACATGCAATGGTTCCATCTTTTTCCTTGTCTTGTTAGTCGTCATGCCCTTAGTTAAAGAGAGTCGTGGCTAGCATATCGTTCTATTTTCAGAAGCCGAGCAGTGAACCAGCTAGTAGTTCTGAGTTTTTAGAGCTCTATCTATTGCTTGCTCTTGTTCCCATTTTACCAAGTAAATTATCTTAAAATGTGTTAAAAAATAGCTTGTTGCAGTGTGCAAAATGTCGATTACATGTAATGGTCCAGTCCCTTTCCTGTCTTATTAATGCTGATGTATTTATTGTTGAAAACTCTTTGTTCTATGTTTCAGAGTTTATCCACGAGTAATTGCAGCACACCCGCAGGAGCCTAATCAATTTGCGGTCGGGTTGACGGATGGGACTGTGAAAGTTATTGAACCCTTAGAATCGGAAGGGAAGTGGGGAGTGTCTCCACCAGTTGATAATGGGGTGTTGAATGGTAGAACAGCCTCCTCTTCAACCACTAGCAACCATGGAGCCGACCAAGTCCAAAGATGAGACACTTGTATTTTGTTATTGACATTCTCTCTGTATCTTATCCATATAGGTTCTAGCTTTTGTTTTTTCTCTCTGTTGTATGCAAAGGTTAGTTTGGACATTTTTTTAGATTTAAGCTTATGTGTTGATTAACATAAATATTATTTATTTATCTGAGAAATGATAATCTTTGGAATTTTCTTCTTTTGGCCATCGATTACGGTTGCAGTAAATAATTTACTTCAATGGGATAGAGTAGAACTTTCACATCTTCTCCTTTCTTGTTTGGTGCCATTTCATTAACGAGCCATTTATGTTTATTAAGACTAAACCATCTGAATTTGAATATGTATCTGATTATTAAGATGTTACATCAATATCGAGATATTAATCAATTGAGACAGTTTATTTTTTTAACATGTGAATGAGCATAATTTTAAAGTAGAAAATAGATTCAATTTATTTTCCCAATCCCCACATTCCATTCCGCTTCAACCCACCATTTTCGGCGCTGTAATTTATCAAAAACCTACTACTGAGGTGGTAGCGAGTGGTAGAAAAGAGAATCTATCACCGTTGCATATTCGGAATGAGTTCTAGATCTTCAAGATCTTGTTCACCGTTGTTTTCCATGGAATGATCCCTGTTATTTGTTATTGGAGTGATTCTTTAGAAAGAACTAATTGCCAGCATAGCAATAAGGAAGGCATGGTTGCCATATTCAATTGTCAGATATGAAGATTGTTTCTTGCTCTGACATTTACTTGTCTTATCAAATTCGTATGATTTAAAAATATATGACGTAATGCTGATCTAACAAAACTATGAGGTATGTACACAGTGGAAAAATAATGATATGAGGATGAAATGTTAATATTTTCAGAAATGGAGCTTTGACTTTCCGATGACTTGTATTTTCTAACACATAGTTGAGTTTTTTCAAAAGCTAAGCAAAAATCTTGTCTGAACAAAAAAGCAACTAAACAAAGCGACACATGATTTAGTTACTTTGTTGTTATAAAAAATAATTTTGTGATTTAAGCATTACATAGAGTGAAGACCTTATTATTATACTCGAAAGTAAAGTCTTACGACTATACGTGAAATTAATTATTTTTTCTAACTATACTGTTTTTATGTGGAGTCGCTTGGTCATCTTTTGGACATTTGGAATTCTTTTGTGCCTTAAGGGGTCGTTTGGTTGGGCTATGCACAAACTTAATACCCTCACTAAAAGGCACATTAATTTATACCATGTTTGATTCAACTTTCATCCCCACATAAAACTTAGTATTATTTAGTACAACGTTTGGTTTCATTTCTTCTTTTCCGCATAACTAATACCCGCATAAGTTATGCGGGAATCTATGTATTATTTTATGCGGGGTAGAAGGTAGTATTAATAATGCGGGTATTAATAATGCAGGTATTAAAATTAAAAATGACAAAAATACCCCTCATAATAATAAGGATATTTTAAAATTATATTTAAGGAGTAACTAAATATTTTAAATTATAACATTGTATATTAATTTGTAATATATTAGTGTCAAGAAATAATCCCTACGTTATAATATATGCATAGCTAATACCTACATTACTAATACCCGCATTACTAATACCGGCATTATTAATACACACAATATTAATACATACATTGCTAATACCCGCATTACTAATACGTACATTGTTAATACCCGCATAAACTCTATCTCAACCAAACGACCCGATATAGTTATACACACATTACTAATACCCACATTATTAATACCACATTACTAATACCCGCATTATTAATACCCGTATTACTAATACGTACATTGTTAATACCCGCGTAAACTCTATCTCAACCAAACGACCCTTAAAAGAGTAATACTGCTTTTGGGAAAATAAATTCAGGTTAAAAAAGTCAAAATGTTCTTTGTATGGCTTTAGTGTTGTGGTATTAGGCTATCTTAAAAGAGTAAGACAAATCCGATCCGCTGTAGCACTGGCAATTCCAACATCTCTTTCGGAATCCGGGTTCAAATCCCGGCAGCGGAAACAATTTTTTATATATGTTACTTGCATCTCCTTTTAGTCCATAAAAGTTAAGTACTACTATTACTTAAGACAAAGCACAGTTTATATCGTAGTATTAGGATTCACCCATCTGCCAAGATACAAAATACAAGTCATGTAAGGCTAAATCAGATTCATGTACATGTAAAAATTTATACAACATATAAAAAATTGTTCAATAAACAAAACTATAAATACCAAACAAAGAAGTATAATATAAGTTCTTCACTCTTGTTTATTCAGCCAAACCCTTCGGATTTTTGATCAGCCCATTCTTGATTTATTAACATCTCTCATATCGTCCTTGAATAATTAACATCTTTCATACCGTCCTTAAATTATTATTAACATGGTTCATTATTGTCTTGAATTATTTTGTCACCACAAACGTCATGACTTGGGTCACTATGTCCAAATTAACTGTTCCTCTAAACCCTCGCACACATATACAATGAAACACTTGACCAGACAATGCTATAAATTTCAGCGCACCTACCGCTGTCCTCACGATTAACCAAACAATATTGACAAACTTGAACAATATTTTGATAGTCCTGACGCACAATTTTTCAAATCACTGAAGCATATATATACTACTGTATTGTTTTTGTCTACTCTTGACATTATACTCTTGGTTTTGGAAATACTTCCGCACAATATATATATCTATATATATATATATATATATATATATATATATATACTCACTCCGTTCCAAAATGGTTGTCATAGTTCGGATTTCGAGAGTCAAGCGAGTTCATTTTGACTGTGAATTTAAACATATAATTTTTAAGATTTTTGTAACGATATTTATATATTTAGAAACTACATTGTACTATAAGTCACAATAATTAATAATTCAAAATATTTAAAAGACATATAAAAATATTACGGTCAAAGTTAAACTCGTTTGGCTCTCGAAATTCGAACTATGACAATCATTTTGAAACAGAGGGAGTATATACTTTCCGTCTCTCTCTAAATCACTTAATTATTGTGACTTATAGTTTTTGTCTTCTCTCACATTCTTGCCGTAAAATTTATGTGCACTATACTCCGTCTTTTGCTTATATATTCACATGTTGAGCATAATAATACAATAGACTCACATGCATGCATGCATGCTACCTAGCTAAAATAAATAAACATTTTCAAATATAATATGCATATTTAATTTGTTTGTCATATTTCTTGGCAACTTCCTGTTGGGCATCTACTTAATAAACTCTTCACGGTCCATAAAATTTATTGCATTGAATACAATGCCTTTTTGTCACAACAAAACGTCGTTTATCAGCTATCATAAGTCACCATATTCTCCCAAAAATTTCTCATAATATACTCTAAAACCTCAAACACAAGAATGCAACCTACCCCTCACTCATATACACCAAACAATGGAAAAATTAACGAATGATCAATGCCATGTTCTTCTTGTGTCATTCCCACAACAAAGTCAAATTAATCCATGCCTTCAACTTGCCAAGAGATTAGTCAACTTAGGAGTAAAAGTCACTTATTGAACTAGCCTATCAGCTTTCAATCCCATTTCCAATCTCCCAACTATAGATGGACTTAGTTATGCTTCCTTTTCTGATGGTTATGATAGCAACTATAAAGGATCATTTGATGAGTTCAAGTTGTTCTATTCCTCCGTGATGACACACGGGTCCGAGTATGTTGCTAACATGATATCAGAACATGCAGAAAAGAATTATCCCTTCACGCGTATTATTTACACTACCCTTATGGCTTGGGTTGGTTCCGTGGCCAAGAGCGCTAACACGCCATCAACACTTTTCTGGATCCAACCAGCCACAGTTTGGGATATTTATTAGTATTATTACTTCACTTATTATGTTGGCTGTTTCAAAAACTGTTCTAAGCATCAAACATTAGTGCTTCCAGGGTTGCCTCCTCTTAGTCCTTCTGATTTTCCTTCTTTTGTGTTCACTAGAATGCAATACAAAGATTGGACTGTTCAATCACTCAAATTGCATGTTGAGTTACTGAATAGTGAAGAAAATCCAAGAGTACTAGTGAATACTTTTGATGCTTTGGAACCTGATGCTTTGAGGGCTTTAAAAAATGTTATTATGGTTGGAGTTGGCCCTCTTATTTCTTCTGACAATTCTTTTAGAGCTGATTTACTACCAATTTCGAAAAGTTACATAGAATGGTTAGATTCAATGCCTAATGAGTCAGTTATTTATATAGCATTTGGTAGCTATGCTCAGATATCAGATCAATTAATGGAGGAAATTGCTCAAGGGTTATTGAAAAGTGGAAGACCATTCTTGTGGGTGATTAGGGAAAGTGCGAACTGGGAAAAGCCTGAGGAAAAGTTGGGGTGCAAATTAGAGGACTTGGAAAAGCAGGGGAAAATAGTGGAATGGTGCTCACAAGTGGAAGTGTTGCAGCATCCTTCTTTGGGTTGTTTCTTGACTCATTGTGGATGGAATTCGACTTTAGAGAGTTTAACTTGTGGTGTGCCTGTTGTGGCATGTCCTATTTATAGTTATCAACGTTGTAATGCTAAGCTTATTCAAGATGTTTGGAAGACCGGGGTCAGAGTGAATGCTGATGAAGAAGGTACCGTCGAAAAGGATGAGTTCAAGAGATGCATAGATATTGTGATGGAAGGGAATGAATTAAGAAAGAACGCCAAGAAATGGAGGAACTTGGGCAATGAAGCTATGGAGGAAAACGGTTCATCAGATGTGAATCTCAAGGCTTACATTAAGGAGGTTTTACTTGGTCATACTGAAAATTCTTTGAAAATAAGTGACAATTGAGGAAAAATATTAATGTCACTCTTAATTAGCAAGTCTCCCGAATCTTATGAATGAACATTTCTAGCAGGGAGTGCTTTCTTTCTTAATAAGCCCTATGCAACATGAATCCTAATAAGTCGGGATAGTGAAAGGGAAACGAAAAAAGTCAAGTGCCGTTATAGCTAGTGTCCTCTTTTGTCTGCTTAGTTAGCTAATTTGGCATAATATTCAGATTCCTTCGCGATCATGTGACATATTCTTGTGTGTTTAGTTAAGAAAGTGGACTAACATTCAAATAAAATAGGATCAGAACACGAATATTTGTTATCTTTTTGTTCTTTAACCAATAACACAGTTTATGGAATACTTTAATGTTTCTTTAACTATACATCAACAAGATATAGCACCAGACTGGCAATGGATTTTAACAGCAACTAGTATCCAATATCCATTAACTAGTACTATCTATAAAACCAAAAAGTTTCTCCTTCTACATTTTTACATTTCAGGATACTGAGATATCAAAATTTCAATTTGACCATTGCAGGACATGCCGGCAGCTAAAAATTTATTGCACCTCCTCCCCCTCAACACACACAACACACACACACACTGAAGTTTTTGGAATTTTTAAGTTTGCAGTATCACTCTTTCAGCTTTGTCTCAAGTATTTGTTCTAAATCTTGGAAAAAAGTTCTAGTTTTAGGACTTAGTTTTTGACAGATATGAAAAACTGAGTTTGGAATTCTTTCCAGGTTTAGCTCAAATAAACACTTTTCACAAAAATTCAAAACTGAGTATGCAAACTCAAAATTTCATACATAACTAGAATGAACAGGGAAAAAATGAAGAGGGAAAATGTGGTCAAAAGAATATCACTGACTGATTAAGCCCCAAACTCAGCTAAGTTGGAAAATTACACTAGCCACTTGCTATCTTCTTCTTGCCATCAACAGCAGCTGCTTTTGCTGTCCTCACTGAAGGTGAACTTGTCCATGAGAATATCTCCCAGTAGGTCTTGCAGGAACCACACTCCTATTGACATACATAGTACATTTTAGTTGTAAATATAAACACTACCTTTTGATCTTGTTTTGGCTGATTCTTTCTTGTACACAAGTACACAAAGAATTTCATTTGCTAGCAAATTCTACTGACGGCGATTAAGAGCAGCTCATATCTGCAGTATTCACAAAGTAATGAATCATGATACCTTATTTCTGGGCTTTTTGCTTGCTTAGGACTAGGAATTTTGAGTTTAATGCTGGTCCATCAGGAATCAGATGAACCAGCTTCCTGGTCATCAAGAGTCATTCGTAGCAGCTGCTTCATATCGGATTCTACGTGCCTCATAGTCTTGGCTGTTCTTTTTATTAGCTAAAACTTAGTTTAAAGCCTGTTCAGGATACACTTTTGACCGTCAGGAGATCATTTCTGATAAAAAATCTCTGGCGAATCCTAGTTTCTTAATCACGCATCTTGCTAGCTCACTCTAATATTGGCACCCCATCACCAAATACTGATTCTTTTTTGTCTTCACTTAATCCAGGACTACTGATTGGTGCCGAGGGAGGTGATTTCGTCGGAAGGTCTTAGAGACCAAGCTTCACCTTCTTGTCTTTAATGAAGGTTTCCTTTTAACCTGCACAAATAACTTGAAATTATCAAGAATTTATGGTAATCCATTGTGAGCATCCTTCCACTTCACATAATTAACTGTACATATTTCAGTTAAAGAGTATCCTTGTTCCTAATACAATCTGAATAAGAAGAGTTACAGTATGAAAAAATGGTCACCCTGATTGGTCCAGCAAGATGAAGAGGCCATTTCTATTTTTCTGATAACCGAGATACCTCGGAGAGCCAGCTGACGCACTGCTAGAAACTTGGTGGATAATGGGCCCGAACTCTACCCCTCTCCACTTAAATACCATGCTCTTGTTTCGCCTAACCTACACATCACGTGTTGTATTCTTACTATTGATTCAAAGCGTTGTGGGCAAGTCTCGGAGACTTCATTCAGACTAGGAGAGAAACAGACAAATATCTTGAGGAAGAGGGTCAGGAATAATGGAGCTGGCTGACAAATTACTCAATCCATTCTTAACAACAGCTTAACTACAACTGAAAAAAGCAAAAATGGATATTCTGAATTTAAGTGTGCAAGCATCTGAGCGCTCTTGATTCTGGATATGCATCCTCTCTAGTTTCTTCCATAAAAATTACCATGTCTTAACTCATAAAGTATCATGCTAGAAGCCAAATCAGAGAAAAAAAGAACAAAATAAAATAATAGAAGATATTGAAACTGAACCTCTATGTTACTATTAACATCTTTCGCTCGTTGTTTATAATCACTTGGAAGGTCTAGAAGACTCTGGCAACTAGAAGAACGAGAAGATCCCATGCTGCTCCTTTCTGGAGTACTTGATCTTGAATGCGAAATATGTCCTTGTTCTCCTTCCTTCCTAGCTAAGGCTGTCTTAAGACTGACAATCTGCCACACAAAATAGCTATCATTCTTTAGAATCAAAGAAGCAGAAATAGAAAAAGAGAAAGAAGGAATAATTTAGAATCCAAATGCAGCATTACTTACGACTGCCTTCATATGGAAATAAGTGTCATCTTATCATTTACCATTTCAGACCAAAACTCATAGTACCAACAACCTACTAGTTACCAAGCATATGATGAGTGTCAAACCTGTTCTTTTAGTTCCTTGACATCAGAATTCTCCTTGTTGGCCCGTGCAGAGCCAAGCTCAACAGTAGAAACCCGTTCTGCGAATTTCAGAGTGCTAATTGTTTCTCCAATAGCATCAGGCTCAGGACTTATATGAACAAACATCAAAGTTTTTGCTTGCCCTCCTGTAGGTGTCGAGGCCATAACTTAATGAGAGGAAAGAAAAGGAAACAGAAAGTTCAATGGCTTGCATAACACAAGATCTTACCTAGAGAATCTTGAAGCAACTGCGTCAGCTTACTATTCCTGTAGGGAACATGTGAGTTCTTTTGGGCAAGGGCAGATATAACGTCTCCCAAAGCAGAAAGAGATTTGTTGATATGTGTAGCCTCCTTCATTGCATCACCAACTACCTTTGACTTGTCCACTCTTTCACTTCCTGCCAGGTCAACCAGGTGCATGGAACCACGAAGAATTGTACCAGACGCCATGTTTTTTCCTTGAACATGAACAGTAAGGCAGCTGCAAATGTGCAAACATCAATTTTGCAGATACAGCGCAAATAAACATAGTTCATGATATCCTGCATTGACCACAGGAAAAGAAGAGGAAAAGAATATGCATAAGGGACCTGTGAGAACGACTACTGCGATCATTCATGGCTGTAGCAGCCACTGTACGATTCTTGTGACCAAGGGTCATCAGATGCATGACATCAGAAGTTGATTTTACTGGAATGAGATTTGCATCAGGCACATTTAAACCCTTCTGAGAACTGTTACGAATTTCTACTGTGTTTTGAAGTTAAGTACAGATATGAAGAGTTAGACGACAGAAGAACACGATAGTAATGCAGAAAGGAGAAAGAAAAAGCAAAAGCAAGGCAATTTTAAGGATATTTTTTGTTAACACCATCTGCTGCAAGAAGATCTCTGACTTGCTCATTGTATATTTCCATCATCTGAACTGAAATGTCATAAGCGATGACATCTTTTCTCTGTTCTGAAATTTGGAATAGATCACTCAATGCCCTGAAATTCACACCAATGGTCTCCTTGGTAAGATCTGATGGACCGGTCTGCGAATAAAAAGATGAGGCACCATAGACGTAAGGTTTTCCGTCTTCATTTTCTTAATGGTGGAGATTAGCATTTTGGTACACCATTTTTGTAATTAAGGTAACTGTCTCACCATTGTATATGTTTTTCCTGATCCTGTTTGGCCATAAGCAAAGATACAAACATTGTAGCCATCAAGAACAGAGCGGATTAGAGGCTGGGTATCTGCAAATACTTCTCCTGCAGGGTGAACGTTAAAAATAGTGATTAGAGTGACAATGCAGAATGTGCATAAAACATGAAAAATGAGAGGGGGGCCTTAGTAACCTTGGGTTGAAGAAGAACCAAAGACCTTGTTAAAAGTGAAAGATTTTTTAGCCTCTTTTCCATTCTTTGAAGGAGTAATTATGGTAATGTTCCCATCGTCTGCGTGATCAACTGTGCTTATACCGTTCGGTTTTCCAGGCATGAATGGTCTCACCCTGCAATACACCCTAATATTCCCTGTCCAAGTATATTAATGTACACATATACACTGTTAGTATTTTCACAATCTTATAGCAATGTGTGTTCAAACTAGAATCTATTCCATGACTGATGTTACCTTTAAGGTCTTGCACTTGATTATAAAGCTTCCGATTCTCCTCTAGAACCTTTTGATAACCAGAAGCAGCATGAGCTAAACCATAAAGGTGTGTACCTAATAAAGAAAGGTTTCAGTCTCCATATCCCAGTTAGACAACATTTAACAGTTTCCGTTTTTTTTACCTAGATTGCTGACTTCCTCTTGATATTTCATTTGAAGAAATTGCAATTCTGCTTTAGCAGCATGGAGAGTACATTTCAATTCCTACAAGTTTAATGAAATGAATATATCTTTAGATCAACCGAAACCAGAGGTATCCCATGCCATATTCAGGAGCATACCTCTATATGTTTATGTTGTTGCTCGAGTAGCATCAGCTTCCTTACATCCTGTGGTCTTGATTCACCATCATGAATCTCCATGCTGTCACATATTACTTCAGAGGTTGCTTCCTCTTCTGTCTGTATTAACACAACCCCTGTGTCAACCCCTGTGTCCTCAGGTGTAAGCTCCAACGTGGATTCATCGGGAATTGAAACTGCTGTATCTTTATGAGAGGTTTGCAACTGTCATATCACCAATATAGATAAGACTCAACTATCAGCTTGAAAGAACATTGGGGTTGATTTCAGTGCTTTTTATTGTATGACAGAATAGTAAAACTTATCAACATTTCAGGTGTATTGAAGTAGTGAAGAAGATTGAAAAGTTATTGATTTATACATCAAAAACAACTTCAATAAAAGGTGTTCCTACCTGTTCATTTAGGCTAGCTATCCGATGCTCAAATTCTTCCATAACTTTGCTTAACATACCTTCCACAATCTGTCCAAAAGAAGAAACTTGTTTATTCCAGAACAGCAATTCTAGATGCTAAGATTGGCAAGGAAGACCAACTGCCGACTCCGCATGCTGGGTTCCCCCGATGCATGCCAGCCTGTTTGTTACAACCACCTCGAGGTGCTCTCAGCATCTCTAACCCCCTTGTATATGTCTTTACAAAAAGACCAGGTTTTGAACCCCCAATTCATCTAACTCAAGAAGAACAAGATGTGTTTGGCTCGCTATGCCTCCTTCTTGCCTTAAAAAACTACTATTGAGCTTTTGAATAATTTCTTAGCTCTGCTCTTCTCTCTTATACCTTTATCACACACAACCAGGAAAAGAGCATGACCAAGCATAAGATAACTTACAAATGGTATATCTTCTTGCCTCCTGTCAGAAAGAAGATCGTGGACAAGCATATGCAAGGTGCCTGAATTCACCTACAAATGAAAGATCAAGTACCACCTCATCAATATTTTTTTTGAGACCATATATAACATGGTTAGGTTCCAAACAATTTCATACAGTAGTCAGACCTTACATCACTGCTATCAAGATTCTGGTCACTTACTGATGATTTCCTTGAAAGTAAATCCGTGAATGGATCAGAAGTTTTTCGGGCAAGTTGTTTCACATCAGATGATGGTTCTGAATTCCCATTAACTGCTTGATTCTCTTCGTTATATGATTTCAATGCTAGCACACAATTGACGATTCTAGAAGAGTTGCCTCCCTAATTCAGGAAAGAACAAGATCTCTTGAGTTGTGCTTTATGTCTTTTGAAATTCTGAATTAGGAAAAGGCAATTGTCCCCTAGATCATCTACTTACCTTTTCAAGATCAGAAGCTTCAAAAACTGGAAGCCCCATCTCTTCCATGGCTACAAGGAAGTTACGGACATTTTCAAAAGGTGCTTCAACTACCTACACAAAGCCATGCGGAACTCGATCACTGCCTAGTTGAAACAAACAAAGTTCAAACAGTCATATAAATAAAACTAAAAAGCTTCATAAACCCCACTTTTTGGACAGCACCAGGGCGAACTTTATTAAGAACACTGCAAAGAATGATTCCACTCCTCAAGCCACGTCTGAAATGTTCTTCTGAAGGCTCAGCTGGCAAATCTTTAGCCTTAACCACCCCTACCATCTTTCTTAGCCATGTTGTTGCTTCATATCTCCTCAATGCTGCATCATAAATTTCCGATTATACATTTTCCCCCACAAAACCAATGCTAAAATGCTATTATAAGATAGTTTCCTATACAATATCAATCCACAGGATCACACAGGAAAAAGTATTTGGTATGTTGGACATAATGAAATCAGTGTTTTGTTCGGAGAAAATGTTCCGAGAGGAAATTATGTTTCAATAAAAGGAGAAATATTGCTTCCTTCGCCACATTCTTTCAAAAATCATCATTCTTTCTTCATATTACTTGTTTCAAACAATATGCATCATTTTTTTATTACATTTGGGGAATAAGGAAAGGGGAATGGGGACGGGGACATGGGGATTCAAATCACCACCAACAGGGTGGAAGTTTGGGATGCGCACTACTGGAGCAACCTTAAATCCCAAAACAATATGCAACATTGTTTTTTTGTCTTAAATACTTTAAAAATATCATCAAAATACTATCCTCATACCCTATCGTCCACTTTGTAAGGAATCACTTATCATATATCACGGAGAATATGTTTCCTACATGCCAAATGTACATAACCTTTCCCTCCATTTTAGCTGAATCCGAAAGGCAGAAAATTTCATAACATGCATTCATCAGATAAAAGATCGTAATCACCTTTGGTATGTCATGCATTACTAACTTTGAGCGAAGCTCTGCCAAATGAAAAAACTTAAAAAGACCTTTAACTGAAAAACAAGAACGATAAATTAAAAGAAATAATGGGTCATACAAGTTTCTTTTGCCTTCCTTAAAGCCAAATCATCACTTAATAACTTTCCATGCTGTTGAAGAACACCCTCCACCACAGATGCCGCTGTAGATAACTCAACAATTCCCTCTGTCGCAGCCATTGCCAAATTTTACAAAAAAACACACAAATAAAAAGATTACTTGTATGATCAATTCATATTAAAATTCATGTTGGTCTCATATTTTCTCAACATAATAAAAAATGTATCTCCGTATTGTATAGTCTCTATCAATTCATACACGGAGAAGAGAGTTGATCAAGAAACTTGTTATTTTTTTTTTGGTCTTATTTTTTTTTTATTTTTTTATTTTGGTTTAGACTCTCTCCTCCACCATTAGCATTGCATGGACACTTAACACTTTTCCCTCCTTTGTGTATGTGTCAAGTGTGAGGGATACAAACAAGAAACTACTTCTGAACACCTCTTGCTGAGCCAAATTATTCGGGTTTCTTATGGTTACTCTACTTTCTTATTTTCACCACATATAAAAGGAAAAAATAAAACAAATTTAAAATGTTCTAATTTTCTAAATGGACGTATATTTCATTACATCTTTCTATATTTAGTTTTCATGTCTCTTTTCAAATTTCTAATTTGAGTAGAACAGTATTTACAGACGTTTTCCAAGAACTGTAAAAACAGTTCGTAGAGCTCTAGTTTCCAAAAATTAAAAGAAAAAAGTTCAAATTCAGGCTCCATCTTATACAAGATTTTACGTGCTTAGTATTATTTAGAAGAAAGGGGCATTATATATCTAGTGGCAATGGGTTGATGCATCTTCACTGACTTATATTATTACAGACATCCAACATTCTTTTCTTTAGCTAAATCGGTTAATTATCAGACAGTCCATGGACGTTTATGCCTTGATAGTTTCAAGTGGGAATTTGCAGGATTTTGTCCTTGCTCTTACATTCTCTATGTTTTTTTTTTTTTTTTTTTTTTTTTTTTTTGAGTAACCAGGTCATAGTAACTGCTGAAGTTTTTAGCTTTATATTGGGTCTAGATTCTAGAGCATTGGTTTCATGTATTGGCATACTGTCAAGCAATATAATTCAAATTGCAGCACAGTACTGCTTGTACATTTATTAGTATATTCTTTGAGACAGCATGAACTGGAATGACAAGGTGATACATTAGTCAGCTGTCTCCAACTACATTCTACAAGCCAACATAAATTACATGGATTTTCCTCTTATGACAACCCACTAAACACGCGGTGTTTTATCAGTAAACTCATGGCCCTAGGAAGAAGCAGCAGCAGTGATGACCTTTCATAAATTATCATCCAGAATAGTGGAAAATAAGAGTCCTTGAGCAAACTCACTCCTCTTTGCCTTCTCCTCTTGATCCTTGATTGATAATGGAGGTTGACGAACATTTCTGCAAAATAAGATGTAGAATAGCATAAGATGGTGCGAAGAACCAATATCCAAGTTAAAATTTCAACACCATTGGCACAATCTGGACTTCAATAGTACATTCGAGCAGCAAATATTGCATCAGTGATTTTGCACAAGCTACTTTACCAGAACATAAATGACTGTAATCCGTACCTTTCTAAGGCACTTCCTGTTGTGCTTTTCTTGGCAGAGATTGTTTGAACAGAAGACCGTGTGTTAGCACTCCCGCAATCATCGGCCATTGGCAAAATAAATGATGACAACAATGGATCTGGCGCAGCACTAGTCGAGGAAACTATACAAGATGACCCTCCTAATAGAGACTGTAAATTTCCCTCTCGCAACTCCCTCCTTAACAAAGAAAGTGTTGAATGAGAACCAGCTTTGCGTGCCTTCCTCTTGCGCTGCATGTAAGCTCAAGTCAAGGAACTCAAGGCAGGTAATCTGAATAAGACATGGACACTCCAACATAGCATATATATATGTTAAAATAGGGCAGGAGGGACGGGGACTAATATAGGAAATGTCAACCAATGTAATTCAAACTCTCCATAGACCAAAATGTATAGCTTAGCTCTTTACAAATCTACTCACAAATTTCGATCAATCAGGCTGACTTTTCCCAGCTTGGATAGTTTCTTGATTTTGATTATGTACATATTGTTTTGTATAATCGTATAAATGGAAAATTTCTATTCTACTAGTAAGCACAAACCTACTCTGATGCAAACTTTACTTCCTTCTTTGTGATATTAATATTAGCATTTTCCTAATAAAAACCAAACCCCTTCCATATATTAGTTCACATATCCTTGTTTTCATGTTTTGGGATCACACCACCTTTTCAATTGAGAGTGAATTTTCAAATTTAGTATGCATATGAAAGAGGAATTTCAATATGCCTTATGGCCTAAACCCCCCACCCCAAAAGAGAAACTCCTGACTATGTCACTGATGACAATATCCATTTAAATGAACCTATGGTTGCCAAACAAGAGTATCGGCTTTTAAAGATATATGTCTCTTGAATGCTCCCAGTTCTACCTGGTTCCATCACCATAATGAGTCTCATAGTCTGTAGTCTATATGGGAGCTCTCAATGAGTAATATGGAATATAAACCTAAGTTGTTCACCAAAAGAGAAGGAGAGGAAAGCTGTCCATGAAAGCATTAGGGCAAAGGAGGACTAGACTAGATGACTTTCAAACAGCTTTAAAGGTTGCAAACCATATGAAGTGCCACACAATAGAACGGATTTGTCTATCTTCCCTAGTGAACGTCAAACAATTAAGCCTCACTCCAAAGCAGTCCACAGAACCTAAGATAGGGAAAGCTACAATAAAACTACCAGTAAATACTGAATCATACAATCTTCCTGAGGACAACTCCAGAGCTCACTAAACAGGCAATCACCTATGTTCTGGAGTTTTGGTGAAATTTTTGCAAAAGATTAAATTTCTTGAACAGGTGATCATTCAAGAAGTAGCAGGAGGGATAGACAAAATAGGAGAGACTACATTATTCAACAGTGGAGGAATTTCCCTTTATGATGTGTAAACCTAGAATATACTTCTACTACTTAACTACGGAATGAATTGCGAGAGAACATCCAGAGGAACTTACAAGCTACAAAGTCATTCACATCAACCCAGGTTATTCAAATCTAGGTAGAAGAAGAATAGACAAACACCTCATCACCTACCCCTCCTATTTAAACTGAAAAACTCACACAAAATATTACTATGTCAAACTACTTAAACAAATAGAGAAGCATCCAAATGAAAAAAAGAAAGAAAACCACTGCAGAATGCACGAGAGAAAAGAGAGATGGAAGATTGTCCCGGCTTGCATCTGGTGGTCAGTCTGGAAAGAGAGAAATCAAAGATGCTTTGGAGACAAGTACAGCACTATCCACAACTTGAAGATGCAGTGTTTAGCCCTTTTTTATTTTTGGTGTAAACAAGAGTATATGGATGATCTTGAATCTTTTGTTGATGTCTTAGGATCCTTATAAGAGACTAAGGATTAGGAATCTCCTATACTTTTCCTTGTAATTATGATCAACTGTATTGTAACAGTTAATATATATATATATATACATATATATATATATATATATATATATATATATATATACACAAAAAATGTTACCTTCTCAAAAAAAAAAAATAATAATAATAATGCACGAGAGAAAAACAATATCGAGATAGTGAATAAAGGATATCTTGAAGATACTGCCATGCTGTAAGGTTATATGTGTAACCATGTCAATCCCCACCCTCGTTGAACAAACCGGACATACCTACACAAACAAACACCAAACAAGATTAGTTTCCTTTTTTTGTTTTAAAAAAGAAAAAGCACCCTTATGCCTAAGCATTTCTGGCGTCACGTTCAGCACGCATTATTTCCTGTTCTCTGTTTTCCTATATTACTATGTAAAAGAGCACTGATGATCAACTATACAGAACAGAGAAGAGAGTAATACCCCATTCTTGGCCTCGACATGATGCTCTTCATCAATATGGATACATAATCCAACAATATCAAAATAATCCGAACAAAATGGGCAAGGAAATTCCTCTCGTATGTCTTCATCTACATCAATCTCCTCGAACCCCATCAACAGTTCCGCATCAAAACTATCCAATTTCATTCCTAAAACAAAACAACCATTACAAAGATTGCATAAAAGTACAATTTTTATAAAAACAAAAGCACAGCACCCTCTGTTCCAAAAATGTTACACTTTCCCTACCCCAACTCCAAACTAAGTTTTAAAATGTAATCTTTCACCATATTGATAAGAGAAGAACTGCATCCTGTTATACATTTCTTGAAGCTTCTCAATAAATTTTAATTTTGGAAAAAATGAATTAACTTAGTCCAATTTAAAGTTAGTCAAATTGGCTCTTTATATGTGACAAGTGCCAAAATATTACTTCCTCAGTTCCAATTAATGTGACAATATTTCCTTATTAGTTTATCAAACAAGACCCCACCAGTCGTAAGGTATGGATACACCTCACCCTCCCCAGACCCCACTTGTAAGGCCTCACCAAGTATGTTATTGTTCATCCAACAAGAATGACACATTTCTAAATTTGGAACAATTTCAGTTTAACTTCTCATTTTACTCCTAAAGAGAAATTTTAATTATAGTGGCACAAATGTTTAAAACAACAAGCTCCAAAATTCTTATTTTTTTAAAACTCTATGTCGAGTCAAACTATGTTACATAAATTAGAAGGAAAACACTGATCAAAATTAGTGGAAAAATTTACCAGATCGAGATGAAAGAGCGGATTGATAACGCTTAGAAGCAGAAGATAAACGAGCGTTCCAAGAATCAGAATCCATACTGCTCCTGCTTTACTTTCAATTCTCAACAAATAAAATTACTCTCCAAAACCAACGGTTCCGATTGAATCAGTGTATCAATTTTGACCGTCCGATGGATCAGGTGATGATGAGATAGGGAGGCCTTAGCAGGTGAAAATGAAAAATCCACCGAAAGGAAGACCAGTGTTGTCTTCCACACACTATTTATATTTGTTTCTTAATTTAATTATGGACATATTTTTTTTTTTGTTGGCCCCAATAATTATAGAGCTGTCTTCTATAATTGACTTTAATTTGATTAGTAGAGTCCAATTAATATATTTTCTACAACATATAATGCTTCTCCTGTCTTGTAATGATGACAGTTTTGGTAGCAACGAGTCCGTTGAGTCCTCTTTATGTATTGATCTTTGATGACGATATTTTAGATAATTAAAAAAATATTTAGGACACCTCGATACATAAGGTATTTCGTATTTATATAATATCTGGAAAAGAGTTACACTCAAAAGGGTGTAATGTACGCAGTTTAATCTTATTAAAATATAAATGGTTGTTTTCAAATCTTGAGCCATGACCTATAATCACAAAGCTATAGTAAAAAATTTAATCACCTTATTTGATTATGCACTTCCTCCTTAAACATTTTGTGAAGCAAGTACAGAGTTTCAAAATCATTAATAATACATAAAATGATAAGTATATAAGTCACAATAATCACTAAATCAAATAATTAAAAGAAAAGTTATTAAAAATATGATAGTCGTCGAAAGAACTTTTGACTATCTTTATGAGTTCAGAGATATACTGAAACGTGTCCTTTTCTCGTTTTAATAAGACTAATTAGAGATTACTCAGTTTTTATATTTTTAATGAAGAACCGTTTGCAAATGAGAATTATGTTATTTAAAAGGCATGTTTGACTCGAATTATTACTAATAAAGTACAAATTTGTTAAATTTCGCATAGTTTAGTAACAAAATTAAACATTTTTGGTGGCAAATTTGAACATTTTTCACTCTTCATTGAACTCGTTACTCGCCGATCTCCGATCAACGGCAATTGTTCGCCACTCCGTACTACTATTAAGCATTTGGATTTAATTTTATCGCAAAGTTAATAATAATGGCGACGAGGAATAGAACGATTTTGTATAGAAAAGTACATAGATGCATTGAAAAATGTCCATGTTCCTTAGGTGATTGAATTGTCCACGTCATCACTCCTCAATCCTAATAATCGATCTTATGCTCCTCTTAGTACAGAATCTCCTGGAACTTCCAGGTCAGCATTATTTTCTATTTCATTTAATTGTTCTACTGTCAGTTAAGCATTACATTTATTTAATTATCTGCATATATGCTTTGATTAGCTGACTTATGTATTATATTAGTGTAGTATAATAAAATGTTAATAGTTATCTTGCAAAGAGACTTGATAAATAGTGGAAGTTCACATTCGAGTTTAAACCTTGGATAGCTAAACATAGTTCTTTTTCTAAAAGTCTTGACATTATTTTTTTTTTATAATTATAGTGTTCGGGCCAGCTTGCATGCATCTCGACTAATTCTAACGGTACCTGCTGCCTCCCACCAGCACAAGTCCAAATAACTATGTCCATTAAGGTTTAGAAGGATTGGAAGAAATCACGTAATGTTTTTGGTTTTTGAAAAATTTGTACACGAGACCTCTTGGTTATTAATTCACTTCATCAAAAGGTGACTTCTACTTTCTCTTCCCTTTACTTTGGTTCTTTATGCAGTTATGATCTTGATCTCATGCTGGGCTGCCTTGTATTGCCGGCTGAAAGAACCCAGAACCCAGAAACAAGGTGGAAAGGTAAAGTGTGCCACGGTGCTAGTTATCATGTGCTCTGGAATGCTGATTCTCCTAATTTAAAGGAAATACTATTGTGATTTGTGAAGTAACTATTAACTAAACTTTGCATAATTCCTTTCCATCTAGCCTAACACGCAAAAGGCATGCCAACACATTGTGCCAATGAAAGTATGCCAATTGGGTATGTTTGTTTACTCTGGAAAAAATCAATATACCTCCACGGATCTGTATAGAGCTTTTACTGTAATATGTCAATGCTGTTACATGAGGACATGATACTGAGAATTTTTGTAGTGTTAGTTTTTTGCCTGAGCATAGATCCAATTTCATATTTGTAGCTCTTCGTTGTTGAAATAAATAGCTCTGCAGATGGTTTGCTTTTTTTCATTTTCGTGTTTGTTTGAGATTCTGAAAGGAGTTCCCTCCATCCCCCTTCCCTAGATGTTTGAAACTCCCGAGTCCAGGGATATGGACTACTCTCACTTAAACACAAAGCTCCTTGGTGGTAACAAGAGTTCAAACTCATGACGCAACTAATGCTAGTATTCTTCTGTTAGAAGTATAAAAAAAAATAGTACACCACGGGAAGAGAGGAGAATTTTAAAAAAGAATAGCCGCAGTAGGTTATACTCAAATACAACATGCTTTAACCACGACTCCCACATGACACTTATATTATGCCAAAGATCCAGTACATCAATATTGCAACACCAAGAAGAGGTGAATTTCTTTAGTCATCATTTGAAGTGCGAAAAAAGGAGTTTCTTGGGAACGTCAAATTCCCACCAACAGATTTAAGAGTGAAATAATAACAAACAACATGAAAAAAGAGGAATAAGAATAGAACTAAAAAACTTCAGAGCAAATTCATGACTCAGGCTAACTGCAACAAGTGAGAAGATTAACCACGATTTCTCACTCGCATTACTTCCCATCCCATCAAGTCAACCTTGCAACTTTTACAACTTTCAAGTTGGAACAAACGGAGCCAGTTTTCCATCACATCAAGCCACAAGTAGACTTTTTAGTTGAACCTGAATCCCTCGGAAGGCACAGGGACCTCGCCACCTCCAAACTGAAAACCTTGTTGGGTTGCATCACCAGGTGGCATCGTCTCATCATCTTCCTCCAACCAGTATGTCTCCAGAATCTTAACTGCCTTTTCATAAATCTCTTGATTGTCATGGCTTTGAAGATTCTCAATTTTTTCTAAACCTTCTGCGTCATCAATCAGCTGAGCATAAAGATTTACATCTGCTGTCTGGCCCAAATGCTTCTCAGCTTCACCAACCTTCAGAATGTTTTCAAGCCCTTCTAAACAAACTGTGACAATCCTTGGGTCAGGACAGATGAGGAGATCACACAGTGGTTTGATACAACCTTGACTAACAAGGAACCTGCATGTAATAACAACATAAACAGCGCAGAATGTCAGCGTATGCCGATAGCTCATGGTGCACGCAAAGCAGAATATCATAATCTTACTTGATCTGCTCATGCGAGCCACCAGATGTGGCATTTGAGATTGCCCAAGCAGCCTCCTTTTTAATATCAAACTCGGCATTTTGCAGCAAGTTAACAAGAGGACCAATAATACCAGCTTCAATTACTGACTGCAGAGCATGGAAACAAAAACATTACCATGAAGCACAAGTGGAAAAAACAAACATCCTAGCATCATCAAGAAAAAATGATCACAAGGAAAGTGAATTCTTCCCCTAGTCCAGTTCTTATTCTTTCTTTACTTTTTCTCGGGAAGAGAGGCAGGTTGGCAGTGAACTAACAAAAACTTCTGCCCAAAACCAGAATTTAAACACATAGCACTACCTGAATTTGATCCCTGTTGCCAGCTGTGATGTTGGAAATTGTCCAGCAAGCTTCCTTCTTAATACTCTTCTTGTGATTGCCATTCAACAAGTTCAAGAGACACCCCAAAGCCTGGTGGTTGATGATAAACTGCAAAGAGATTTTATTAGTGAAGTCATCTTCACCGACGGACATCAGACAGCAAGTACTAAAAAAAGATTTGATCAATTAAATAAATAAACTTCGATCATTTGACAACAAAGAACAAAATCACAGATAAATGAACCCCAAAATCCGAAAAAGAAAAAGCATACAGGCAACCACCAACCACGACAAGAACAATATGATCCCACTGATAGAAAGCATCAAGTCATAGATAGACCCTAATATTATAGTAGAAATTGGCCAATATAATACTATCCAAGATTCATATCTCAATACCAAGTAATGCAGTAAATAACCAGTTAAAGAAATTGAGAAATTTCAGGGTGACCATCTCCTTCATCTCTATACCTAGTTCGAGGAACAGATTACAGGATATTTTTATAACATTGATTTCATTATAATTTTGTGGAGTAAGCTATCTCAATAGCTGTAGGAAGGAATCAGCAGAGACCAGTGCTACATGGATATGTTCAATAGATGAAGGGAAGTATGAGATCATAAAACTAGCAAGGGTACAAAAGCCAGTGGAATACGAAACAACTTGCAGTCAAAAGAAACCCATAACATCCAAAACGACATGTAATACCAACCTCACCAATTCAGTCACATTTCAACCATTGTAAATGCAACCAGGATTTAGCAACAGATGAAAACAAAACTATATGTAATGTCTTCCACATATTTTCATTAGTCATGCACAAGCCAACTGTTTATGTATGCCAACATGATATAGTGCAACTTATAAGGTATACCAACATGATATAGTGCAACTTATAAGGTGAATATCTTGTTTGCTAAAAGAATGAACTAAGCATTTTAGGATGAGTGATCCTATAATAAAACTCCATCCAAGGTTAGGTTAACAAAGTAAACCTTTGAAAAAAGACATTTCATTTAACTTATCATAGACAACTCATATCATACTTCTGCAGTGCTCAATAAAAGTTTAGATAATAGGAGTACATAATTGACCAAAAGCACCCCAAGGCGATAAAGATTTTATCGGAGCTTTGAAAGAATTGTATGTTGTGAACTTTATCAAAAAAATTATATAATGTGAACCCACAGTAAGAACATGTATGATATAATCAAGACTAGTCAGAACTCAACTAAATTATAGTAATGTACAATGATATAGCTCAAATAATAACGTACTTAAAATCTTTATCAAAAAATAAAAAATAAAAAAAATAATGTACTTAAAACAAGCACTGAGAAACTAAGATGGCTTAAGTATAAACCATAGAACAATATTAAGATAAAGAAAAGTTCAAGTGAAGACACAAAAGAGAATTTTTACAAAATTGGCCATAAATTAATCTTAGCAAAAAAAGAGTAATATATCTTAACATTCTAATCCAATGAGGCTATTATCTTATTCCACCCTCGACTAGGGACTACTTTGTCTCTTATTCTCAGACAAAAGGGATTAACATGACTTGTTCCCTTATAAATTTTTGCATTTCAAAGACAGGAGGGTATGATGCATGCTGACCAGAGTTATTCCACTACGTCACAGAAGTAAAAATGAACTAAATTAAATTAAATCACTAAAAACAAAGTAACATAAAGGACTGCAAGAAGTACTTATAAAGAGGAAAAAGAATCTGAAAGAAGTTCAGTGTATAGCTCCAACTTCCCATAAGCTTTGTCTGATCCTAAAGATATTACCAGTTCCTTCCACCAGTAAAAATGCATTGCTAATTGGATCAATTCAGAGAGAAAGCAGTTGTATCATCAGCAAGTATATAATCTGGGCAGTACATCCATCTAACATTTTACCTGAGTTTGCATATCATCTCCGGTCACAATATTTCCAACAGTCCGGAGAGCTGGAATCAAAACCGATGGAGATGGGTGACTGAAATGTTAAAAAATATCAATCATTCAGAATCAGGACATACAAAAACTAATCCATACAAAGGAATGGAGAAATTCAAGCACTTCATAAGCCGTAAATAAACTGAAAAAATAGCAAACTACTTACAGTAACAACTCAACCAAACGCGGGCATACTCCAGAATCAATAACAGCTTGAATTTTATCATTGGTACCATCCGAGAGATATGAGAGTGCCCAGCAAGCATCAGTCAAAACTTCTTCATCGGTCGAATGAATAAGTTGTTGAAGAGCTGGAAGTGCAGGTTTCGTCTGCACAATTAAATTCAAGTCTAAATATGAATCAAATCCTCAAAATTATCATGTTTGTCCTCTCTATATCTAATATTTCTTTAAAATTAAAAGAATTAAAACTATATGAATTGTGTAAGTACCTATACAAAATGCTAAAGCTACAATATAATAATGAAAGTACCCATAACAATGCATTAGTTGAAAATGATAGTTCTAATAATGTTGTTCAACAATATAAATAAGAAAATCACAGTTAACAAAGAAGTTTGCACTTATAATTTGTTCAGAGTCAATTACTAATCAGCAGCAAAATCATTCAACTTTCAACAAGGAAAAAGAGACACCTATTGGGTTGGCAGGTCAAATGTATCTTGACATCCGTACTGGTTTGCTTAAGATATTCATTAAAGCTACAAAAAATAAAAAGCTTTTGCAAGATTTAGCTGCTAAAGCATGAACTGCCTATCAGCTCTTAAGAAAAAGAAGGAAGAAGCTACCAAAGCAGTATTATTGATGATCAGATAGAACTCTAACTAGTAGTGGATACTGCTCAGTATCAATGATGAAGAATGTGACTGCTAATGAACCCCAAAGACTGCAATCAGTATACCAAATCTTTATAATGAAAGAGCCCTCATCAGTGATAACCACTTTAAATTAGAATACATAATAGATAATAAGCCTTCAAAAGCCACCTGATCAAAAAGAGGCTGTGGTTTGCCTCTGCAGAAATTTGAAAGCGTCCACGTTGCATTTCTCAACATTGATAGCTTGGCATTTGGATTCAGCTGAGCCAGCAAGGAAGCCAAAGCTCCACAGCTGAGGACAAGATCACGGCATTTTGGGGAATCACCAGCAACATTTCCAAGAGCCCACACAGCCTAAACAAGGACAGGGACATATCCAACATACTATCAATATCATAAGCAAACAGTAGTATTAAATAACTGATAATAGTTCAAAGAGACCAAAGATAAATAACTTCTGAAAGTTTTCAATTTACTTCTACTAGTTTATACCTGCTCTCGCACATCGTCACTTGGAGAACCAAGAAGTTTCACAAAAATTGGGACTGCACCAGAATCAATCACCACCTTTGTATGCTCAGATGTCCCAGAAGCAATATTTGTGAGAGCCCATGCAGCCTCAAACTAAAATCATTGAAGCTAAAATGTTAAGTCGTTGTCATACAACTTTTCACTCCCCCAGGAATAAGAAAGCTAGGTGTTACCTGAAGTTGCGGATAGTCGTCCCTCATGAGAAATTGAACAAAACGAGGGACAACACCTGCTTGAATTACTTCCTCAATAGGGGGACTCCTTTCTGTAAATAATATGATCACAAATTATCTGGACGTCCACCAAGTAACCACAGTAGAGGCAAAAGCAAAAACAATAACACCAAACCTATAATAACAATGATTACCTATAGAGAGCAACTTCCGAAACTGAGTAGTAGCCTCAAGTTGTAGGTTGCCATCTTCTGACCAGACACCCGCAACCATTGCTGGTAAATTCTCAAGCTGCAAAAAAAAAAAAAAAAAACAAACTCAATAGCTGCTATCTATCTCCCTATTTAAAGAACGCAAGTCACACAACACTGCAGAGAAAAGAAGCCCCGAAACACTTCCAATGCTTCTCAAAACACATTTTACATGCAGAAGGCTCCATCTGGTATGAAAGAAAAGCCATGTCTACCCATCACTTAACCCATCACTATTGCACAACAAGTCTATGTTACTTCGACTCTCAAAAAGTGCATGTTGAATCCTCCAAAAGTAGTGCATTTTAGGAGTATCCGACACAGGTGCAGCAACAATTTTGGAGAGTCCAAGCAACTTAGCTAACAACAACTACTACTACTTGACCACATAGTAGTGTGGTCGACAATATGTATCCTCGAAGTCGAACTCGCTCCATACCTCTCATTTTATTCCAATATTCAATAGTAAAATCAATACATGCATACACTAAACAAAAAGCAAATTCATAATCAGGACGACTGACGACTAATACTAATCTCACAATCCAGCCACACAATTTTTCTAACTTCAAACCCTAACACTAATCCGAGAAACATAATCCGATCAAATGATATACAGCTAAACTAACAATCACCAATTAAAAATCACTAAAACACAGTAACATAAATTTATTAACTAATCGACCTTCTTTTCGACGCCGGATTGAGCAGGAACAGCAAATTGCTGATTAGGTTGAAGGCCTTCACGGCGTTTCTTCATCAAGTTCTCCTCTCTCTTATTCTTACGAATCTCCACCATATTATCCTCCCTTCTCCGCCGTCCTTCCTCCGCATCCACCGCCACTTTATACCTGTTCCGACGAACCTCCGTTCTCGCGTTTGGCCTCAACGACATCTTCGATTAATCAAAAATTATAACCCTAGGCAGATATAGATACAGAAATCTGTATGTATATGTGTATATAAAAACACACACACACAGAGTAAATGAGTGAGAGGAGTGGGGGGGCTAATGGTATGGCGGAGGAGGGTTTTGATTTTTTTGATTTGAAAGGGAGAGGAAAAATAGGAGGCTTTTTATTTATTTATATATAGAGGTTTTTTATTAAAAGGGGGCGCGTGGAGGTTATGGAAATGGGCATGGATCGGGAGTTATTTACGATTATGGGACTGTAATTTGAATTTTAAGATGAGGGAAACCTGAATCTGAATACTCGCCGCCGGATAAGGAAAATGAGTTAAACGACGTCGTAAGATGTTAAGAATTGCCTAAAACTGTAAAGTTGAAAGTGTGGGGTCCATGAAAGGTTGGAACACACCCACTCATGAGGGTTGTCTATGGGAATCTACATTATTGAAATGAAATTTTATAAATGTTCTTTATTAAGTAGTAAGTAAAAGATTAGTTTCAAGTACATTTTAATTCTAATTAAACTCCTTCACTTCTTGATAAAGGGAAACAATAAATCACTAGATAAATAAATATGCATATATCAATTAATCATAGTTAAAAACTAATATTTATGTAATTTATGATATCTGTTGAGTCAATAATCATGCAGTATATGACATCTATTTTGGAATCAATGCTTTGGTGTATAAATCGGGTCTGAATAAGTATTTTCCTTGTTCATACCAATTTGTATTTTTTTTAGTTATGAAAATTTATTTGTTAGTTAGTCATTTTTGCTTAAAATACCTTTGTTTTTTCAAGATTTTCTCAACATACATACTCAACATGAAGAGATTGCATGTATTATTATACTAAAAATAGAAGTACAACGGTCAAATTAAAAGTGGTTAACTGTGGGTGTATGAGCATAAATCTGAAATACCTTACAACATTTTAAAACCATGTATCATGATGTATTCATCAATTTCTATTGAGTGATTTTGTTTTGTCATTTTGATAGGAAAGTTAGAACTCATTAACCATAAGGGAGACATACAAACTTTATTTTGCCATTTTGCTACTACATATCGATTGACTGTGATGCTTTTTGTCGGTGGAAAATCTTCTTTTTCCCCTATTAAGTTAAAAGGAGCAATTAGTATGTTCTACACCTTAAACATTGAATTACATGATAAATCAGACATTTTGTGTTATATTTTGGTAGGCACGAGTTATTTACTAAATTGACATCTTGTTGTTTAATAACACAAGTAAAAAGTGCAAAACTAGCATTTTGTTGTTAATCTGACACTACTTGATGCAGAAAAAAGAACTGCAATACTAGCTTTGCTTTTCTTCCTGCAAACAATTCTACCTTATTTTGAATGTAATGGACATACTGCAATATACATTGGTCAACAAAATTAGCTGAGACATGAAGGTGAAGTTTGAGCCCTTGAAATCAAACTTCAGAAATGGACATGTGCAATCCTAGTTATATTCTTGCAGCCACATTTCCCTTAACCAATATTCTCCATTTCAGTACTGCACGAATTTTGCACCACCTTGCTTTAGGCTTTCCATACCTTGTGTTATAGAAGCCAAAATTAGGAGATACTGGCTGAATACTTGAACTCACTAACAATTCATTCCCTTGCCAAAGTGGTGTCCCAAAATCATATATTCCTAGTGACTCCACCGAACCACTGGGAGCCCAATCGTACTCGCTAGGAGAGAATTCACAGCAAGAATCACCGATGAAGAAACTGGTTTTCAACTTTGAATCAAAAGCTTGTGTTCCATGAGAACTTCCTGGCATGGACACTGCAAATGGACTATCCTGTTGCACTCTGTAAGCTAGTGGTGGTGAAATCTTGGGATAAGTAGTGTTGCTTAGTAACTCTAACTGACCTGCAGCACATATCATTTTAGTTAATTTGCCTCATTTTTCACTCAATAAAGATGATTAACAGCAAATTATGCTACAAAAAACTATTGCATCTCTAGAACTCAATACCTGGAACTGATAGGACAACAACTTGAAAAGCCAACATTGTAGGTATAACAGGTTTTCTTAAAAACAGCATTAAGTCTTTACCTTGTTCAACTGCGAAGTTCACATCTAATTGGTAATCAGGACTTTTAGAAAGGCCGATTTGCAGATTTGATACTAGGACTGCATGGCCAATCGCAGAGTGTTCCTCAAGTGGAACAAAAGCGTTCAAATTTGTGTAAGCATTGCGCTTGAAGTCTTCCACCATCCCCTGTGAGTTAGCAGGCAAATTTGTCAGTTCCTCGTTAACAGTATGAAAAGCAAAGACAGGTTTCAAGGTGGAATATAAACCTTTTGAAACATGTCGAGCTTCTCCATGGATTGGTAAGTTTGTCCATCAAGAATTGCTCCCACGAGCTCGTAGATGCAGTTAAACACAAGTATAACACTTTCTGCTGCCTTGTATACATACCGTTCATTGTTGTCTAAAACACAAGTTTTAGCATGATCAGTGATTTTCTCCCATGTGTTGCTTGACATCCCACAAGCCAGCACCTACGATTACCAGAAAAGAATAGATGACTGCGTATTCAAATAATATATGTACATAACATGTTGTTTTATAGACAAGATGAAAGAATATACGAGTTATCAAGGATGATGACTTACATTACGTAAAAGGGATGGACTTGTGACATAGAGCCGTAGGAAATGTTTCACAGAGGATACTCCTTTCTGACTCAGCCGTTTGTGTGATGCACCATCTTTTGCTATCTTCTCCAATCGCCATATTTCATCATCCAAAGATGGCGGGTAATGCTTCCGATAAGCTAAACCATAAGCAAAATAGGATGAAATGACATCAGGCTGCAGTACTACATAATAATATTAGCACAAGAATAGAATGAAGATAACTAACATCCTTGAAAGCTTAATCACTTTTAGATAAGCTGACAGCCAAACTTACATTCTCCGCGATGATCCTTCACAATAAATGGCATGCTAACTCCTTCTCTGATCCTTAAATCACCAGAATAACTAATAAGTTTCAGCCCCAACCTAAAGTTTCTACTCTTTATCCAGCTTGAATTGTCAGTGAAGCTAGCATCACCAACGTATCCTACTCCATCCTTTAACTGAATTATCAAATCCCCAGTCAACAATGGTCGTTTCCCTTCTCTCTCACGGACAACCTTTCTGTTGAACTCCTCCTCGGTCCAATGTTCTCTATCATTTGGATTGAAAGCACCATCTAGCACTGCCAAACTGACCCTTATGGAAGATAAGGGTCCGGATGTTATTCTCCTGTTGGAACTAGCTTCACGCAAGAAGACTCTAACAGGCCTACTGTCCTCCGATTCTATCTTATTGCCCGTGAAAAGGGTAGATGGCAATTTATCATCAAAGTGTAAATGGAAGGCCCTTGATTGAGTTGTCTCAATTTGCTTAAGCGATGATCTGCAATAACAAAGGAAAGTCCTTTAAATTGTACAGACGATTTATCAACCAGTTGACACTAACATATCATTACTCAACAAGAATACAGAAAATATTGTGACAGGGAACATTGCAAAATGTTTAAAGCAAGAACTAACCTCAGGTTTGATTGGATTGCTCGTTCCACCTCTTCACGCACCTACCATCATATAGAAACAAAGAATGATAAATACAGCTTCTTCTCCGAGGACAATAACTGAATTTGAGCTCCCAATATTGATATTTATCAAAACCTCTTTTATACTCTTATCTGTCTAGCACAAATTCATATTACTAATTGTCATGGATTTAGTAACAAATCATCCAATCAAGAACGCTTTCCCTGCATAGTACATCAAAGTTTGCTTCTTACCACTTGAGTGAAAAAGAAATTAACCAATTGGAGAAATAAACAGTGGATGGAAAATCTAACTAAAATTTCTAATTATATAAGTGCTCAGGAAGCTTCAAAATCTAAATATAGATTGCCCCTTTGTGTTAGAATGAATTTACTTTCTCTGCAACTACATATAATTATCTTGATTAGAGTGGAGATCATACCCAACTTCGGAAGGAGGGTTCTAGCTTGAGTGCAAGTTCTTGCAGAGAAGGACCACTCCCCAGATCAGTAAGAAACCTGCAAAGAGCACATTATAATAAATTAATCAAACTTCATAAAAATAGCAAGAAAGTAGTAATACATAAAGTTAAGCAACAAAATGTGCGTTAGGTACGACAGAAATCATTTTCCATAGAAAATATTTTCCTGAATAATGCTTTCACAGTGGAAAATTTCCTGGAAAAACAAACTTAAAGATTAATAATTATATTAGCAAATCGGAGGGTGTCTCAATGAAAGCTTAGAATACTAAAGATTAATAATAACATCTACATTAGTCGAAACAAGTAATATGAAGTTAAAAGTTAAGATAATCGTACGAAAACAGGAATCATTTCCGGCTGTCAGAAGGCAATATTTTCCAATAACTAATTAAACACCAAAAAAAATTCGTGAAATATAACTATGTCGCACCAAACAAACCAACTGTCACACTAAGCAACTTACTTCATAAAAGGAAGTTGGCGCTTGGCTTCTCGAGCTGGAAATTCTGAATTGTCATCACCACCATGACTGATTTTCCTTTTCTGTACCATCAGTGCGCAACGAAAAGAAGCTTGTGAAATCAAATAGTATTTGCAAAATCTAGGAGCTAGCTAGGAGGTAACGTTTCAACTACTAACTACCAAAGTATGTATTAATATTAATAAACCATTAGAAGGAAAGTACGTAGGAAGCTTCAATTGAATTACTAATCAACACGCTTATATAACAAGTCAAGAGCATATCCATCTTCTTACATAAATACACACCAAAACATGAAGACCCTTTAACTCTAAGTCTCTAACCCAAGTATTTTATGGTTAATGCAAACACGACGTGGGTGCGGTGACTGTGGTCCAAAAGGTTCAATTGAATTTCATTCGTCATAAAAACTAATAATACTACTACTATTTTATAAAAACAAATGGTTTTTTGCTTATAAATTATTGAATCTTTTGACACAAGGGAAAGTTCTACTAAAGTAACAACAAAGGTGACTCAAATTTTTTTCTCGGCCTCAGGTTTAAATCCCAATTTCTCCGTACTTGTTGGATCCCTGTGAGAATTTCTCACATTGTTACTGATTGGTGAACGTTACAGCTTAGAAGATTGGCTAAACCAATGGGGTCTTAATCCAGGAAGTGAGTTAGTCTGGAATTGGCATAATTCTCAGTCCGCATTTATCTGACGCTATTCACATTTGTAATTTAGGGATACAAAATGATGCTTTTTACTTTTACTATACAAATACAGAAATTATGGTTCATATGAAATGTTATTATGTACTACATATTGAAAGTTTTATTGTATTCACTTTAATTTCATGGTCATGTCATCTGAAAGATTGATAGTTGAAAACTAAAGCTAGTGACATGACCAAAGATTTTTGATACCTTTGGTTTCAGTGTGTGACAAAACCCAAGATTGGAAACTCTCATCATAGTCCATTCAAAGTCGTGGAAAGAGACATGTCCTACTCTTTGGACTGCTTATTGATGAGAAAGTTGAGGCATTCACTTCTGTCTTTTTAAACCACTCTTTCTTGGAAATCTAGCTTTGGGTTTTTCTTGGCAAGTGTCTGACTGACATGTTCTTGACTTCTTGTCGATGTCGAATTGTCGATGACACTTTCACTCGGTCGGGAATGCTATTACTTTTGGGAAGATTTACAAAAAAATATGACACTTTCTGAAGCCGTAACGTCGACTATAAAGGAAAAGTCTTACAAAAATAGTCCATTTTGGAGCATGGCAATTGTCATGTCTTTACTAGTATAAAGATTTGACGATCAGCAGAAAAATTATTTTGTAAATTTTGTATAATGGAGGTCAAAATTGTAACAGCAGCGCCCAAAATGGCAATTTCACTCAAAATTTTTCAAACCACTCTACGTGACTGAACTCCATAAGATTATGTTGAGGAAAAAAATAAGAATAATTGGAAAAAACTCTTCCCTTCTTTTCTTTACTAAACAATAGGTGAAAGTGGAACGTACCAAAAATAGTTTTTTAAAATGTGGGCATACATCATAGATTTGCTATGCTCAATAGTTGTACAATAGACCTTGAAAATAAACTCTTTTCCTGTAAAACTAGTACACATGCCCGTACGTCGCGGTAATTGAAAAAGAAAAAAATTGGAAGGAAGTTGAATAAGATTCACATAAAGAGCAAGCGTCATGAAATATTCAGCTTCCGAATTAAGATGTGTATTTTCAGTTAACAATTCTTGAGTGACAAAGTGACAATAAATGTGGTTTTATTTTATTTATAGATTACCAATAATTATTTTTCTCACTATTTTTGAATTATCGTAACCACAAATAATCAACAATACTTTTGAAGTACAATTAAGATTCATTTCTTTCTTTAGTCAAGCTCACACACAAACCAACAATATTTTCCTTAACCTCCCCTTCACTCGTCTGTATAAATTTGCATAATTGCAACATTTCAAAGGCCCGAATTTTCTCTCCTCCACACCTCTGCTCTCTCTCTCCAAAACGGTCACCGGAGACGGAGAGAGAGAGAGAGGGAGAGGAGAAGAAGAAGAAAGAAAGAATGGAAAACATTACATTGGCTCACCGGAGATATGTGAACAACAGTGGGCAAAAACTAGGGATCGCTGATGGAAAGGCATATGGGGCAAGGGACATGTATGTTGTCCAACATAATCACTTCCCAACTACGGCGAATAAGCCATCTCAGGTTGTTAATTTGTGCGATAATTTTATCTAAAAGTTTAAATTGTTGAGAGAATACACTTTAAAAACTTAATTATATTCTGTCACAATATAGGTTTACCAGATCACCAAAACCAGCTCCCCGTCCTCCAAGAGTTGGTATTCGTCGACGGAGATTAATAGGAAGAAGAGGATCACCAAATACAAGTTATACTCCATGGAAGGCAAAGTCAAGATTTCTATCAAGAAAGGGTATCGCTGGTTCAAGAAAACTTGCTCCAGAATCATTCATGGTTTCTAATTCCAAGGACATGCTTGCAGAAAGACAGTTCTGAATCCTTGTATATTTCATGTCTGCATGGCATGCATGCTTTCGTGATTTTTGCGTTATACTTATTGAAATGTTTGACATTCTCCCAAACTTTCGGCCATAAATTGTGAAACATAACTGATTATATATATTGTTTGTCATATTTCATTTCTGAATATGCATTATTCTGTGGAAGGATTTTTTAAGGAAAATTCATGTTATTTGTCAAAAGAAGCTAGTAATCATTAAAAAAAACTGAAGCTAATATAAAAAACTACATATTACAACCAGTACTTCCAATCCATTCTCCTCTGCCCACAAACTCCCACACAAAAATGTGCACCAGAGGAGTACCCAGAGAGAACATGCTTGAACCTTCAGTAATCCTCTGGGATGGCAAGTACAGATGCCACAAGCTTGCACCAGAATAAAGAACTTCAGGCAAATGTAGCCAAGATGTTCTTCTTGAGGGTGAACTCGTCTGCCTTAGTTGGGCTAATTGTCTGCATTATAAAACCACGAATCATTAAGTATATGAAAGAGACGTCAACCTTACTACACAGCACCAGAACAGGAAAATGGCACAAGCTATCTCCTTCAAGATGTAAAGTTTATATGTTTTTTGACAATTCACTTCCATTTTACCTAACAGAGGTGGGTACGGCAGATAGAAATAGTGGAGAGACAGCAACCAACTCATCTCAAGAATCAATATTGTGTGTCACAGGAAGGAGAGAGGGGTCAGGTAAAGGGAGGGGGTAAAATTTGATGGATCGATTTTAAGAGGTAGGTCTTTATGATAGAACATGCTGCTCAACATATTTATGATGGTTGAGAAGAATGATCAGAATGCTAAAGTTTATACCTTGGCAAGCATGCGTTCTAGCCGCTGAATTTCATTCTTTGCATAATCAGCTCCTTTATCCATAGAACTCTTGGCTGCTTTCAGGTAAATTTTTCCATATCTGAAAAGATGATTTAGAAAAGATCAAATTGAAAATGAAAAAAGCAAGGGATCATTGCAAGGTATAATAAATAGCAGATGTAGATACCACGTTGCTCTCTTTCATATAATAAAACTATATTAAAAATGGAGTCATGCTGCACTTCTCCAAAATCTCAGGTGAACTTTACGATACATATATACACACACCATTATACGGTTGAAAATACCTTGCAGCAGAACCCTTCAGCTTCCCAGCTTCGTCTTCTATCCGGGTATACACAACCTTTTTCTCCTCGTTTGTGGCACTTACAAACTCCTTCACCAATTTATCAAGGGTTTCAACAATACCAGCCTATAACCACAAGATACAGGAAATGTTAAAGGCGAAGAAAACAAAAATTACGATATACTACTGTGACAGTTAGTTATCAGCTGCAACTAACATTAGAAGTAAGTTGTCCTTCTGCATCACGGCTAGTGCCACATTTCTCATTGATGAATCTGACAAAGTCATGCAAGTCTCTCCCACCGTCATAATCTTCACCAGCTTTGTTGCCCTTAGGGAAGAATTTCAATGTGGGGAAGCCACTTACTCCATACCTGGTTAGCATAATTTTGCCTCAACTTTAATTTGCATGCACAAATAATATGCGTAAGGGAGAGAGATTATGATGGATGAGAGACTCAGTCTGAACATTTGGATAAAACAACAGTACCAGCAGAAAATCAAATCTGAAAGGTGAAGCATAATTTCCTGGTACTAAAGGAACACAAGATTATGGAATTACCCTCTTTGCTAGCAAAATTTATCATCCACAGCAGCAGAAGACAAATCAGGCTAGACTAACCTATCAAGGGTAATAACAATGCAATATCTGCTTCTCATTTCGATTCCTCTATCTAACCAGATTTCCATTAGACTATAAGATGTATTATAGCTTCCGATGCACTTAAATTTGCAGTCAAAAATTCATCTACTTTGTCTAGCTAAATGTTGTCAGAGAAAATATAAACTAATTTAGCTAAATGCTGTCAGTGAAAATATAAACTCATTTACCATTTAATGCAATCATTTCCAATATAATCCTTCTCACAGATAGAGTGGTTGACCATTATACTTAAATATTTTTTCTTGCATTATCCTTGTAATGAAATTACAATTATGGGACCAAGAAGTAGAAATGTCCTGCATAAGTCATAAGGGACAGCAACTTCATGAAATTCCTCCCTCAAAATCACGCGCATACCAAAAAGGGGGTGGGGTGAAGAAGAAAGAGAGAGTGAGGGGAGGGAGCAGGGGGTGTTGATGGAGGACAATGACAAGAGGATGATGCAAGAACAAGCAAATGAAGTATCTACACAGGGAGGTGTTTGAAGGCTCTTGAACAGAAGCTGGAGTGGATAGCATTCTAAGCAAGGTAAATAGCCCTTTAGTAACATTAACAACTAGAACTTACTTCTCTGCGAGATCAGTACTCTGGTCAGCATCCAGATTAGCAATAACCACATCTTCGTCTTGCTTAAACACTGTCGCAAGCTTTTCATAGGTCTACATTAATTAAAAAAGAAAAAGAAATCAGGTCCTGGTTACATTCGATTGTTAACAGGTTCATCAGGCCAGCAATGCACTTACAGGAGCAAGCTGTTTGCAGTGACCACACCTGCATAAGGAAAAACACGAATCAGAGATGGAGATCACCTTCTGTACAAGAAATAAAACTTCTAGAACCTGAATAATTTTTAAAGCTAAGTATCTGACTCCGAGTCGGAGTCAGATAATTATGCATTCCTTACCATGGTGCATAAAATTCAACCAAGACATCCTTAGTCTCATCAAGCACAATTTCATCAAAGTTATCTGGAGATAGTACTACAACACTTGAAGGGATTGAGGCAATCTTCATGTTAGTACCTAGAAAGATGAAACATGAGTGTCAGAATTGCTTGCTACGTATCAGCCAACAGAAGGTCTGGAATTCATATTCATTTCCTCATATCTGGTATTATCCCTCTCCACCTTCATGAAACTCCTCCCTTCCCCTTAACAAAATCCAGTAAACAACACTCTACAGGTAATATGTACATAAAAAGCATACAAAGTCCTTACTTTGAAGTCTAAATCCCATGTATAAGGTGAACAAACCCAGATATATATTAGAAAGATTGAAAAGACACCAGAAATAGGTATCGAACCCTCTAAGTCACTAGAATTGTTTAAACTCCAGTTCTAAAGCAAGATGGATACCTCCTTCTTTGTTGGCAAACTCAGCAAGGGCCTCAGCAGTTCGTTCACCATCATATCTGATGTATTGGAGAAGTGTAAGTAAGATAACAAAATTCAAAAAAAGAGTAAAATTATTCATGACTGATCGTGTATTTGGGTGGTAAGAGAATTATCAGACGTAATATTCATACTCTTTTGGCTCTAATGACCCCTTTGGAAACCATTTGAGAGTAGGGTAACCTTGAACCCCATATTTGGTGCAAACGCTCTTATGTTCATCACAATCAACCTACAGTAAAGTATTTAGGCACATTATCAATGTTCCAGTACTAACCTCATTGTACTTACTTATCCACGCAAAAAATAGCAAGAAACGAGACTACTAAAATATTTCTTGTTTATTATCTGTACGTAGAAATTATTTATATAAAGAAACCAGCAAGCAGCTGAGAAGTTACATCCAAAAAGGATTAATGAAAATGCTATTACTAAGATGCTCCTTTTAATAAGTAAAATAAAAATGCTATGGTCATAGCAATTAATGGGTCATGTTACGATGTTACCTCAAAGCAATGTATGAAGCTCTCAAACAGGTAGAAGATGTTTGCAGAGGACAACCAAAAGTTACTAACTACTTGATGCAAAGAATCAGGGGCGCAGCTAGAAATTCTTGGAAGGGGATTCAAAAAGAATCTCACAGTGTCACACTTGGTATTTGAACTTGTGACCTAAAGTAATTTTTGAACCCCATTTACCAATCCACTAACATTTTCACTTGTGTCAATGAGGATCAATAGCGTGTACATTAACCCTACATGTGTTGTAACATTTTCAACTAATGGGCTTTAATCGACCCCCCTTGATTGTACATAGATCCCGCCCTTGCTAGGAATAACATAAAGTTACATACAGATAGTAATTTGACATGCCAGAACACTTGACACTACTTCTAAGTTCTAACCAACAATATATCGTAAGCTATAAAGCCATTGATTGATGGATGATTTAAACAATTGTTTGTCCATTTTCCTTTGCTCACCTAAACACGTCTTTCATTTCTTATTGTGAAATGAAGATATTCAAATAGGATCAGGCACAAATCATGAAAAAACGTATTATGGTTAACTAGACAAATATATACCACACGAGATACAGGGACAGTATACATTGATAATAATTTTAGGCTCGAAACAAGATACAGGAACGCGAAGATAGCTATATATATACATTGGAGATAATAATTTCATGATCAAAAGTAGAAAGTAACCTTTCCAATCAAAACAGATTTTGCCTTCTTGAAAGTTGCTGCAAGCTTTTCATACTCAGGAGCAAGCTTTTGACAGTGACCACACCTGCACATAGGCCAAAATTAATCACAGATCTAACTTTAAACCGATTAAATTAAAAAAACCAACAAGTAAGTTATTCCTCCTCAATAGTACGTTACATCAACTAAATTACTTCCTTCATCCCAATTTGTTCGTCATACTTTACTTAGTAATACGTTCCAAAAATAATTGTCATATTTCTAAACTTGAAAATATATTAACTCCAACCTTATTTTACTCATTCACAAGTTACAAAAGCGTTGCATACTTTATCAAACTTTTTGTCGACAAATAAAGTGGGACGAAAAAATTAGGTGACATAATAAAAAGCTAATTATAAGTACATACCAAGGAGCATAGAACTCGACAAGAGCACCACGATCTTGGCCAACTTCTTTCTCGAAGTTGTCTTCAGTCAACACAACGACGTTGTCTGCAAGAACTGAAGACAACAAAAACAAAACTAATACTGCTAATGCACTACACATCTGTGATCGCCACATTTTCTTACTTTTTTTTTTTCCTTATTCAATAGATTTGAAATTTTGTTAACTACAGGTAGTGACAAAACTGCAATGAACTGAAAGTGGTAGGTGAACTATCAAAAGTCAAAATGACTGAAAGTGGTAGGTGACTTATGTTACTATAAAGTAGTTAAAAGACAGTTTAATGAGGTAACTTTGATGAGGTACATGTAAGTATTTACAATTTTGATTAGTTAAAACTGTCTTTTACTTTACATGATACTTTGTTACTGTACAATTTAAGGGAATATTATTTGAGTGTATTTAATTATAAAATATTATAATTCATAGTACTTCTAATGTAGTTTTAATTGTGTAAAGTTTTTTTAAAAATATAAGAAATTTATTTTCAAATTGAGACATCAAAATTAAAAGGTGAGATCCTCATTCTCTAAACCTCTTCATTCTATTTGAAATCAAAGGAGTAAGTTTTTCCGGTTACAAAAAAAAAAAAAAAAAAAAAAAGAGTAAGTATTTCATCTCAGTTTAAAATTATTTGATTATAGTTAAATAGAATTGTTTGATATATGCATTTCTTTTCATACTCCTCCGTTCCAATTTATGTGGCAGCATTTCTTTATTCGTCTGTTCCAAAAAGAATGACAATATTTTAAATTTTGTAACAATTTAATTTTAAAACTATAGTTTTGTCATTACTAAAATGATTTACAACTACACAAATATCTTTGACTTATTTTACACCACAAGTTTCAAAAGTCTTTTTTTATTTTTTAAACTATGTGACGAGTCAATATGACACATAAAGTGGAATAGAGGGAGTATAAAATAGTACAAAACTTGGGGTGTTACGAGGTAGTTCACGCGGGAAATCATATTTTATATATTTTTTCCTTACTTTCAATTATTGCGCTTAATATAATAGAATAATAACAACGAATAGAGTACAAAAAAATCTAGACCTCAACCTTTAAAATTCAAAGTCACACATGTCAAGATATAATACTATATTGATATTAACTAGAGCTAAGGTTATTGGAGCAGATTAAATATGGCATGGTATATATCTTTTTATGAAGAGATGACTTTAGTAGGCTGTTATATTTAAAAGACAAATGCAACAGTACTAGTAGCAGAAGAAATTGAGCTGTGAGAGTGTCAATTGCTTGGAATGAAAGAGAATACCAATTGTCAAGTTCATCCAACAACTAGAAGCTAGCGTAGCATTAATTCTTTGAAGTTTCCATGGAACGAAAGTTATTTTGTGTGCAAGTCATCTACTGCAGGGTCCATTTTCCACGTCTGAATTTGTTGAGAGAATTAACAAGATATAATCGTAATATTTTGTTACCACTTACCACACACTAATTATTGGGCTCTTTACATATATATCCGCCCATCTAGAAATAATTACTTTTAGGTGTCCATAACTTTTTGTATTCAAAAATTTAATACATATTAAATATATTTTTTAATATTAATATTAATATTTAATAGTATGATATTTAACTCCCTTAACTAAAGGAAACAATCAATGGTAAAAAAAAATAGATTACCATTAAATTTGGTAATTGCACGATTTTAGGCTTAATGATAGAGTCCTATCAACATATATATATTTTAAATATTAAATATATATTTAAAATATTAAATATATATATTTAAAATATGAAATATCAATAATATTAAATATATATGTAAAATATTAAATATATATCAATAGTATTTAAAATATTAAATACATATTTAAAATATATTTAAAAGGGTAAAATGTACATGGAAAGAAAGAAACAAGAAAAGGTGTACAGAAAAAATAATTATTCTTGGTCAACGTTCATGGGGCTTAAATTTCCCCTAATTATTTGGGTGAATAGACTGGCAACGATTTGCTGACTGGGATGGCTAATTACATAGCCATACTAGATTTAAAATCAATTTCACATATGACCACTTTCAGAAGTGGCCATTTCTCCAAATTAATTTTCTCAATTAATTTAAAGAGTTTCTTTTTCTAATAAATTCTTGTAATATTGAAATGTCTTAAATAATCTAAAGATGATTTAACAAAAGTAGGATTATTGGAAAAATAGATTGATTTGCATAAAATGCTAATATTGAAATTGAGATCTAATTTACTTTTGATTTTTAATACGAACGGAGCACTTTATTCATCTCCAAATAACTATTTTAAAAACTACCTCCACAAATCTCGTTTCTAAAACTTCCATCCAGGTTGATTTTTACAAATTGAGGGAAGGTTTGATCCATATATGAAGATAGTTTCTAAATTAAGTAACACTTGGATTACACGATAAAATGACAATATCAGTTGGAAAGCTATAAAAGCTTCATTTATCTCTAAAATTGGGAACACTTCCAAAATTGCAAGAATAGCTAAAGTTTTTTTTTTAAAAAAAAAACAACCACATAATGACCAGACCTCGACTTGCACTATTCTTATGAGAATGATGTTGTTTTTGCTCTACATTAGTACAACATTTACTGAGATTTAGATAAAAATGAAGCACCAACAAATTAATTTTGAAATCATCGGGCCAAAAGTCAGCTGCTCAATACAACCGGAGGTCAATATTTTGATAAGATAATAATAAATTATTAATTAAAATTTCGGAGAAGGCTCAAAATTGCCCACAACCTATTAGAAATGGGTCACTTTTGTCCTCCGTTAACCTATTGGGTCAAAACTGCCATCCACGTTATCTTTTGGCTCAAAAATGCCATCCACGTTATATTTTGGCTCAAAAATGCCCTCCCTTAGACAGAAAAATGACATGGCATGCGTGGACCACTTTTTTATCCAGGTGGCGCTCTTTTATTGGTCCACTTAGATTATAACTTAAACACCAAATTAAACCTAAATTCAAATTCAAATATCCTATCTATTTTTATAAAAATCAAATTATATTCTTCCATGACATCTATCTTCATAGATCAGCCACTACTCAAATCTTTGTTTAATTAGCAGTGACACTATTAATCACAACAACAGTGTACTACTCCTAGGAAAAGAGGAAGATAATTTTAAGATGGAAAAAATGATGCTGGAGATATAAAAAGCCTCAAAACAATTAAAAGTAAAAGATAAAAAATACGTAAAAAGTAAAGAGGAAGCAAAAGGAAACCAAAGAAGAAGAAGAAAATTTTGAAGAGAAAAAATTTGATTTATCTAGTAGGATGATTTACTGAAAATAAACAGAAAAAAATAGCAAAGACTAATCCCAAATTTATTCAAACCCCTATTTCATCTTCAGGTTGTTCTTTTGGAAATAAACTTTTCAATCACTCTACAAATATAAAGAAAAATAAAACATCATAAAATATGAAGAAAAAATATATAGAGTTGCATGATCATGATGATTCCTTTTTCCTTCCTCTTGGTATTCCTTATTTTTGCTTCAAGAATATTTTTTATATGATGAATTGAATTTGTTTACAAGTGGGTTTCTTTAACAAATGAGCTTCTTGATTGGTAAATGAATAATTAGTAATTTAATGAAGGATGATTTTGAAAAAGGGATTTGAATTGAGTTCGGGTCAGAATCACAATATGTGTTGGGTCAGGTAATTTTGGGGTTGGGTATTCATAATTAGGTGGACCAATATAAGAGCACCACCTGGATTAAAAAGTGGTCCACACATGCCATGTCATTTTTCCGTCTAAGGGAGGGCATTTTTTAGCCAAAAGATAACGTGGATGGCATTTTTGGTCCAATAGGTTAACGGAGGGCAAAAGTGACCCATTTCTAATAGGTTGAGGGCAATTTTGACCCTTTTCCGTTAAAATTCATGTATAACTTTATTTATAATTCACTCTTCTAATATATATATATATATATATATATAAATTAATTCGTTTAATATATTATTAATGGACAAATAGACATGACCGATTCATGATATAAGTAATCAACTAAATTTTTCCGTGGTTTATTAAGTTTTAATTTTTAATTGTACATTGTCTAATATTTTAGAACTTATAATTAATATATTCAAATATATACATATATAGAACACTAAGATTTTTTACAGTTACAACATGTGCCTTATAATGAAATAAATGGTTACATTTTATCAACATGAAAGACATTATAAATATATTATATGTCTGCGTTGAGAATAGGCACATCACCAGGATAATATAAAACGGTTAGAAGTTACCTGGTTGAAACTTTGTTGCTCCAAATTATAGGAAAATGTTTGTGTAGCTTAATGAAATTATTACATGGCATGGTGTCTCTTGTCAGAATTTTTCTTAACTAAGGCACAGTCTCAAAGAGAACTCCTATGGTTGTTTTGTGAAACATCTTTGGCAGCTTGTAAAGGAACTTGCTAATGATTTCGACATCTATCATCGAATAACCACTCTTAAAACTTTGATACTGATTGAATTTAAAAAATCAAAGAAATAATCAACTTCGAGTAGTTCTGTAGAAGGTGGATATGACTCAATCCAAAAACTACACCAGGCTGCAACTGTACTGAAATCACTAAGAACATCCTACAAACTATTTCATGTTAAATAAATATATAAATAAATAAAATAGCAACAAAAAGAGACGTACTAGTATATGTATGTAGACTAATGGCACATATGTAAATACCCTACATGTAGTTAGTGTTAGTTGCAAGGATATACTTGTAAATAGTATATTGGATTTTATTTTGTGTTATTGGACTGCCCATTAGATACTTGGTGGCTAACATAGATTTAGATTTTACACTTGTATAAATAGCTCTTCATTAATGAGAAATTGGAAGAAGTTTTATGTTGAAGCAACAATTAATAAACACATAGGTTACCTCCATCAATCATACAGTCTACAACAAAGTTGTTGAGACGAATATTGTTAACCGTGCCAAAAGGAACTCCGTCTATAGGTTTCCATGCCTATAACCAACTCGATAAAGATTTCTCAACCTTTCCAAAATTTGGCTGAAACATACACCAAAAAAAATATTAAAATAAGCATAAACGTAAATTTCACAAATGAAGAAGTATCTATTAAGTTTACTGGCATTTCTATGACAGTAGTTGAAATAATAAAAATTGAACAAATTTTAAGTGTGTAGTAAATACAAAAATAGCTTGGAGAAAAAGTCTGAAGCTAAGGGGCAAAGATTCTCTACCATGGGACTAGCCCAAGGATATGTGAGGATTTTGAAAAAAATTGAAGTGTCCTTTCACGGCAATGACCCATTTCTGTATATACACTGACCAGAATGATTCTATGGCGATCATCGAAAGACTCACCGATATGGGTGATTGGGTCCAGAGGAAACATAAGTCTATGTAGAGCTTGGATGGGCATGGTTTGTCCAATGGGTTCGAATTTGGATTTATGAATGTACTTAGATAAGATAGCTTGCATATTATACCGCTAAATCTGAACATTTTCACCATTGTTACGTCTCTCTAGACAAAGAAGAAAACTGTTTGTTTCTCTTTCTCCAGAGGAACAAACAAAACAACTGCTCCAACAAAGATAAAGTAAAAGCGGAAAATATAATTGCCAAATGAACCCTCGAAAGTACATCTTTGTTACGAAGGTGTCCACATAAATAATCTAATAAAAATACTTCATACAAGGTGAAAAAATTGGTCTATTTATATTCATAGTTAAACATCTTGTATATTTCTCCAAAATGTTACTCAACTTTAACTTCAACTTCAAAGTGTTAAACAAGTGCACCCATATATTGGAATTTCTATGTCTGAGAAGTTAGCTAATGATTTTTCAAAATTTTAAATCACATTTTATGGAATATTTTCGCTCTAAATACACATACAAGTATATGTGGTCGGTCAAGTAATAAATTGATGAGAAAAATATCATTTCCACGAAGACTAACGATTAATTATAGGTGATTTATTGAAATAGGACATTTTCTGCCACCTTATCACATATTTAACCGCCGTAAGAAAGTTCTTGAAGATCAGCAGATCTTTGTATTAGCAAAATCCGAAGATCTTCAGGTCTGAGTCTCCAGCAATTTTGCCTGAAGAGGGCTTCTTTTGTACGATTATTCTTATAGGGGTCAAAACTGTAACAATGGCTCTAGATCAGTCGATGTAGCACAAAAACTTGATTAATCATTAACTAGACAAACTCGAAATCAAATATTTTTCAAGAGAGTTAAACCAAGTTTCAATTTTATTATGATTAATTAAACAAAGAATTAAAAGAAGTAACAAATAATGCAAGACAAGATCACAATAATTGGATATTAGTGAGAAAGAATATTTCATGTTATGGGACGTTCATCAATCCAGTTGTATTGTTTATCTGGGTTGCTAATTGCATGGTTGGTTTTACTAACGATACTCATTCAATACCCTTCTTGCCTATTCAAGCTAATCTAACGCATATATGTCTATGCAATCAGAATTAACAAGTATGCATGTGTTTTTCATGTATATAGATTAAGCATGACTGCTAAATATATATTTCGAGTAACAACTTTAATGTCTAGTTAAAACCCTAAAATAATGAAATTTAGCTACACATATTCATGGTAACTATCTCACGAAATAATCCAAGAATTATGAACTAATTAAGAGAAGAGAAGAAAATACAAATTTGATACCGAATTGTAATAATTCTCTCATCTACTATGTTCCTTGCTTTCAATAGTATATAAAAACCTAAAAATATAATTACAATTACTTATATATAAAATAGAATAAGTGGCTAATGTCCTAAGCTTTTCCTAACTTGAGTGGACTTGTTCCCAGCGCCTGCCTAAGTTGTTTATGCTGAAGCCTTCTTTTTTTTTTCCCCTTCAAATCTGCTATCTCCCAGGGCATACAACCGAGCATGCCAATCATACGGGACTGTATGCTCTGATGCTTCCTTCCTTTCTTCAATATGAGCTCCAACTTGTATTCATTTTATCCTTAAATATTCAAATACACCAAATTAGTAATATATCACGATTTAAGTATTCTTGGGCAAGTTACAACTATTTAACATAAAATGAATATTAGCTAACAATACAAATTTGATGTGCTTGCAATTACTTTCTTGGCATTTGGATCCTTAATTTTCTTTGGTGGGAGAAGGTCCCAGTCAGTGTACAAGCTACCAGACTGCTTTCTCATATTTTCATGAAGATGCAACATTCCAGTCAGTGTACAAGCTACCGGACTGCTTTTCCACATTTTAATGAAGATGATGTATGTTACATCAGGGCTGAGGATAAAGGTGTAGCATGGATAAGCTTAGAAACCTGTTCTTAAAAAATATTTGCAACAACGATAATAGACATTCATAAAAGAGGATCTAGGTTGATATATACTAGTAATCAGTAGTACGTAACCAAAGCTTATACAAAGCATGTAAACATGGCTCTACAAAAGCAAACCGAACAAGCAATAACTTAACTCAGCTCAAATTCAATTAACACTCGGATAGATAACTTAATTCGATTTAATCCACAATAGTATTCAAATTATAGAAAAAACCAACAGTAGTAACTCCAACAACTAACTATTACAATGATTGATTACTAATAGAATTAACTAAGCCGGTTGAATCAACATAATCGGTGACTTGAGCGAGTGTTCAGCGTACCTGAAAGGAATCCAATAATGATGAGATTAGCTCACTCGGTCCATGATCACAAGGAAAAGGAACAATGTTGTAAGTACAAGGAGTTGAAGAGAAATAGAGAAGGATCTGGAAAAAGGATACGAGGGAATTATAAAGAATAAGTAGAGGGAAGCTCACATGAGCGAGGAGGAAAAATACCAGGCAAAATCTGTATTGTCTCACATCGCTTTGGAATATAATCTCAACCGAATAAATCTCAACCCTTTGCTCATTTTAATCACATTCGTTGATTTTAAATTGTAGTAACTGATAGAGATGTCAAAATGGGCTGGCCCAACCCAGCCCTTGCGAGCTAGATTATTAAATGGGCTAGGATGGGGTGGCCCTTTTTATTGAAGAGCTTCTAAAATATCGACCCAACCCAGCCTTAGGCGGGCCACGGGTAAGGACAGACATCCTTCAATAAAAATTAATAATAAATGATAACATACTAAATGAAAAAAATGAGGTGTCTAATTTCAATCATCTTAATAGAGAAATAAGTAATTTCAAACCATGTAAGTAATTTACAATGCAATAATTTTATTTTATATTCTAACAGACTATGATAAAATTACAAAAAAAATATATATATATATATATATATAATGTACTAATAATAAAACGACGTCGAGAGGATGATACGAAACTCTAACAAAAAAACTGACAATTATTTATAACGTGTAAATGGTTATCAGTTAATATAATTTTTATTTATTTTTTGAACGGCCCTTGAGGTTGAAGGACCAAGTGAGGCTGGGCTCAATGGTCTTTCTTCTAAATGGACTGAAGAAATCTTAGTCCAACCCTACTTAAATAAAGTGTTGGGTTGGGCTGGCCTGAAGGTCCAAGCCCATTTTGACGGCTCTAGTGACTAACCCCAACTAATTTCCTAATTCTGTTAAGTAACCAACTTATCAACTAAACGACAACGTTTACTACTTAACTAAAATAATAGTTCTCCAATTCGAATCTCAGTCATGACAATATGCACCAAGAAACACCAACTCAGAATAGAAAGATAAGATTTCCCTTATCATCATGAAAACTTTAACATGTAGGTCACAAAAGAAGCAAAGTGCAAAAATAACCACAAATAGCAAATCACATGCGGAACGTGTCAGGTCATCCAACAAAAGCACGCCGGATAGATACACGTGGAATTCGAATTAAAGAACGAATGAGTATTAATAGATATTTGATGATGAAGAATATTTTGAGCAGAAAAAAGGTGATAAATTTGAATCTTACTAAACAATCTCACCCTTGATAACAGCCTTGGTCTTCAAAAATTCTGTCTGGATGAGTTTTAAGAAGAATTTCAAGTGAATTGCTAGATAAAAATTCAATACAATCCCCAATCTAAGCGCAGATCCCTCCTGCAAGCTGTTTCGCGTGACGGGGAAACAACTTTACACCTCATACTCTAAGAAAACATCTTGTTGGTACATTTTGAGTAGAGAAAATAGTTCACATCCAGCTTTGCATTATCTGAATTGAGAATTGGCGGATCATCAAGATAATATAAAATGGTTAGATGTTCCTGGATTGAAACTTTGTTGCTCCAAGTTATGGGAAAATATTTGTGCAACTTAATGAAACTATTATACGGCATGTCGTCTTTCGTCAGAATTATTTTTAACTGATGCAAAGTCTCAAAGAGAACTCCTATGGCTGTTTTGTGAAACATCTTTGGCACCTTGTAAAGGAACTTGCAAACAATTTCGACATCTGTCATTGAATAACCACCCTTAAAACTTCGATAGTGACTGAGTTTAAAATATCTAAAGAAATACTTCGAGTATTCTCTAGAATTTGGATCTGACTCAGTCCAAATACTAAACTAGGCTGCAACTCTACTAAAATTACTAAGAACATCCACTATTTTCCGTTAAAAAATAAATAATAAGTAAGTATTAGCAACAAAAAAATACGCACTAGCGTGTGTGTATATACACACACACTAATTGCATATATGTAAATACAATACATGTAGTTAGTGCTAGTTGTAATTAGCATACTAGGTTTTATTTTATGTTTATTGGGCCAAGTCATTATATACCTGGTGGCTAAGTTAGGTGTACATTTTACATATAAATACCCTTCATTATGAGAATTGGGGAGAAATTTTCCTCTCAAATTATGTTGTTTGATTTTTGGTTTTGACATAGACTTATTCTTTTCCGATGGATACTCCATCTTGCCAAGTTTTGGACATTAACAACATCTACATATTGGAACAATATAAATTGATGTCAAAAGATATAAAGGCAATTTAAAATAACAACTCTTCTTAAAAAAACATACCAAAAAAGAAGCAAAAACGTAAACTTTATGTAACTCATGCAAATTATCTTACCCAAGTACATTCAAAAATCAAAATTCGAACCTTTTGTACTGATTGTCCTCATCCAAGCTCCACATAGACTTCTGTTTCCTTTGGGCCCAATCACCCATAGTGGTGAATCTTTCGACGATCACCATAAAGCCATATTGGTTAGTGTTTATACAAAAATGGGTCGTTGCCGAACACTTCAATTTTTTCAGAATCCTCACATATTCTTGGGCTAGTCCCATGATAGGAAATCTTTGGCCTATAACTTCAAACTTTTTCTCCAAGCTATTTTTTTAGTCACTACACAATCTATTCATTTATTATTTCAAATAATGGCTTACAAATGGAAGTAGATTTGATGGTTACTTCTTCATTTGTGGCTGTTAAACTCCTCAATCTTAATATTTTCACCATTGTTACATTTCTCTCTCCATATAGGAAACAAACAAAACACCTGCTCCAGTAGAGAAGAAGCAAAAGCGGAAAATACAATTGCAAGTAATTTTATGTTAGAAGAAATGATTAACAAAGATATAGGTTACCTCCATCTATCGTACATTCCACAACAAAAGCTATTGAGCCGAATATTGTTACTAGTGTCAAAATGAATTCCGTCCCATAGTTCTGCCAGTAACCAGCTCGATGGATGCTTTTCTACCCTTCCAAAATTTGGTTGAAACACGTAAGTACATTTACCCATTAGACTGAACGTCCTCATCCAAGTCTCTTGACGATCGCCATAGGGCCAAACTGGCCAGTGTTTATACAAAAATGGATCATTGTCGTAAAATGACACATCAATTTTTTCAGAATATTCACATATTCTTGGGCACCCACATGTTGGAATTTCTGTTGAAACTATAGATGATGAGTAGTTTTTATTGATTTGCATAAAATGCTAAAATTGAAATTGAAATCTGATTTGCTTTTTGTTTTTTAATACCAACTGAGCATTTTATTTATCTCCAAATAACTATTACAAATGAGTGGAATGTTGAAGCTGAAATAATTCAAATCCCTGATATTATTGGAGGATAAACAAATATCCTTACCATGAATCTGAGATGATTTAAATGCAGTTGTGTGAATAAATTTAACAGTTAGTGCTTGTAAGTGAAACTATTCTTCCTAATACAAAAAGGATGAGTCATATAACTAAGCCTACAGGTGATAGATGAATTCAGCTGCTCAAGGGGTTGAAATGTGATAACTGTTCTTGATCGTGTCGAAGTGTACATTGTTGGAATTCCCAACCCATCAACATCCATGATCCCTTTGACCGTCCTTGGAAGATCAGAGTAGTTATAGAAAAGTTTTGTATGTGAGAAAGTAAAGCTCAACGCTACTAATTTGTCTACGGCTTGGTTATGAAGCAGTTCGTAAGTCCTGTAATTTCTCCACCTCTTTACCCATTCTCCAGGGAGTTTGGTTCATATCTTTCACACTGTCCACAAGGAGCTTTGAGCCACTTCAGCTACTATGCAGTTGTTGTCGAGGAACAATTCAATCACCTTTAAGGAGCTTTGATAATGCTTCAATTCAATCAATTATGTGGGCACAAGATGTAACTTGGAGTGTGATTTGACAAATTATTTTTTGGCTTTGCTTCTTTAGTGTGTTGTATTTTTCCTCTGTATATATATATATATATAGATAGAGAAAACACCTTTCTTCTTTGTCAAGAAAAGAGTAAGAGAACAAAAAAAAACCTAACAACGGCGAAATTGTTTAGATTTAGGGGTAAAACAACAGATAAAAAGGAAGATGTTTCCATCAAATACTGGCGTTTGTAAGCCACTGATTGAAATTATGAAGATAGAAAATAATTTTGACTATATAGTGAAAAAAATAGTTTGAAAGAAAAATTTGAACCTACGGGTCAAGTATTTTCTAGTATGACAGTAGCACATGAATATGTGAGAATTGTAAAAAACTTAAGGTGTCCTTTACGGCAAAAGCTTATTTTTGTATATACACCCATGTGTATGGCCCTATGGCCATCGTCAAAAGACTCACTAGTATCGATAATTGGGCCCAAACAAAAAACAAGTCCATGTGGAGCTTGGATAAAGATGATCGGTCAAAGAGGTTTGGATTGCTATTCATAAGTATAGTGAGGTAAGATATTTTGCATGAAAGATACATAAAATTTAAGTTTTTTTTTGTTTCTAATTTTTTTCTTCTTGTATTTTTCAGCCAGATTTTGAAAGGCTTGAAAAGCCTCCATCGAGCCGGTCACAGGCATGGAAACTTATGGGGTGGAGTGCACTTTGGCGCGGATAACAATATTCGACTCGATACTTTTGACGTGGGTTGTATGATTAATGGTGGCAATCGATTGATATCTTTGTTAATTTTCTAATATGACGGTAGCACATGAATATGTGAGAATTCTAAAAAACTTAAGGTGTCCTTGTACGGCAAAAGCTTATTTTTGTATATACACCAATGTGTATGGCCCTATGGCCATCGTCAAAAGACTCACTAGTATCGATGATTGGGCCCAAACAAAAAACAAGTTCATGTGGAGCTTGGATAAAGATGATCGGTCAAAGGGGTTTGGATTGCTATTCATAAGAATACTGAGGTAAGATATTTTGCATGAAAAAATACATAAAATTTGAGTTTTTTTTGTTTCTAATTTTTTTCTTCTTGTATTTTTCAGCCAGATTTTGAAAGGCTTGAAAAGCCTCCATCGAGCCGGTCACAGGCATGGAAACATATGGGGTGGAGTGCACTTTGGCGCTGAGAACAATATTCGACTTGATAATTTTGACGTGGGTTGTATGATTAATGGTGGTAATCGATTAATATCTTTGTTAATTTTCTAGTATGACAGTAGCACATGAATATGTGAGAATTCTTAAAAACTTAAGGTGTCCTTGTACGGCAAAAGCTTATTTTTGTATATACACCAATGTGTATGGCCCTATGGCCATCGTCAAAAGACTCACTAGTATCGATAATTGGGCCCAAACAAAAAACAAGTCCATGTGGAGCTTGGATAAAGATGATCGGTCAAAGAGGTTTGGATTGCTATTCATAAGTATAGTGAGGTAAGATATTTTGCATGAAAGATACATAAAATTTGAGTTTTTTTTTGTTTCTAATTTTTTTCTTATTGTATTTTTCAGCCAGATTTTGAAAGGCTTGAAAAGCCTCCATCGAGCCGGTCACAGGCATGGAAACTTATGGGGTGGAGTGCACTTTGGCGCTGATAACAATATTCGACTCGATAATTTTGACGTGGGTTGTATGATTAATGGTGGCAATCGATTAATATCTTTGTTAATTTTGACATACTCAAATTAGTCATTAATATATGTTGTTGGTAAGAATATTATCTAAATATTAATTAATGATTAGAGTTACCAAATGTCTCCATGAATGATCAACACAGAGGAAACCTGATGACCCTGGATTGGGTTCATCATTTGGTGGCCCAACTAAAAGTCGGGCTGCCACCTCTCCCTCCGGCCCATCCAACTTCAAGGCCCATAAGGGCTGAGTTGGATCGAGCCGGCCTAAATTGACAGCTCTACCTATAAATAACATATGTTTTACAAAAATACACCTTCAACAGTCTAAATTTAGTTTACACTCTACTATCTTCTATTTCAATCACTATTGCACCAACAGGAAGAAAAAATAATTCTACTTATCATACAACCCAAAATATTACATTAGAATTATTAACATGAGTTTGTGGTTACAGTTTTAACCCCCATAAAAAATCTAACACAATCAAGCGAAATTACTAAAGACACAAGACATGTAGATGGTCATGAACTTTATTATGCGTCAAATTTGTAAGTTTTTCGTTATAAGGGTCAAATATATGATGAGGCTTTAATTCAATCAATTATGTGGGCACAAGATGTAACTTGGAGGGTTGATTTGGCAAATTATTTTCCCGGTTTGCTTTTCAGTATTTTGTCTGTTTTCTCTGTATATATATAGAGAGAAACACATTTTTTCTTCTACACTTTTCTTCTTTGTCAAGAAAAGAGTAAGATAAATAAAAAAAACTAACAATGACGAAATTGTTTGAATTCAGAGGTAAAACAACAGATACAAAAGAAGATGTTTCCATCAAATTTACTAGCGTTTGTAAGCCACTAATTGAAATTATGAAGTTAGAAAAGAATTTTGACTGTGTAGTGAAAAAGAAAAATAGTTTGGAATAAAAATTTGAAACTACGGGTCAGCTACTTTCTAGTATGACAGTAGCACACGAATAGGTGAGAATTCTAAAAAACTTAAGGTGTCCTAATACGACAAATGTTTATTTTTTTTATATACACCAACGAGTATGGCCCTATGGCTATAGTCGAAAGAATCACTAGTATCGACTATTGGGCCCAGACAAAAAACAAATCCATATGGAGCTTGGATAAGGATGATCGATCAAAGGGGTTTAGATAGTGATTCATTAGTATACTGAGGTAAGATATTTTGCATAAAATATACATAAAATTTGAGTTTTTGCTGTTTCTAATTTTTTTTCTTGTGTTTTTCAGTCAGATTTTGAAAGGCTTGAAAAGCCTCTATCGAGCTGGTCACAGGCATGGAAACTTATGGGGTGGAGGGCACTTTGGCGCTGATAACAACATTCGACTCGATAACGTGGGTTGTATGATTAATGGAGGGAATCAATTTATATTTTTTGTTAATTTTTGCATACTCCAATTAGTCATTAACATATTTTGTTGATAAGAATATTATCTAAATCTTAATTAGTGATTAGAGTTACCAAATGTCTCCATGAATGATCAACACAGAGGAAACCTGATGACCCAGCCCGCGGCCCTAGTAGGCCCGGATTGGGCTCATCATTTGATGGCCCAACTAAAAGTCGGGCTGCCCCCTCCCCCTCCAGCACATCCAACTTCAAGGCCCGTGAGGGTTGCTCGGCCCAAATTGACAGATCTACCTATAAATAACAGATATTTACAAAAATATACCTTCAACAGCCAAAATTTAGTTTAAACTTCGCTATCTTTTATTTCAATCACTATTGCACCAACGGGAAGACAATAATTCTACTTATTTATAGCAACTAAAATCAAAAATATTTCATTAGAATTATTAATATGAGTTCGTGGTTTGTTAATTTATTAAGTTTAGTTAAGAAAAATTATTTATTAGTTTGATGCGGCATCAAGTTAATTTATTTATTTATGGTAGAACACATACTCTACCATTAAATATTGGGCTGAAATTTAATTGCAAACCTCGAGAACATGGGAAAGCTATTATACATTTATGAGATCTTCATTTTGTTCGAGAAAAAATAAATTATCTTTTTTTCTCCCTCAAATTAAGACTTTGAACAACTAGTATACACATATAAATAGTTTTTTACACCATTCATGCGATATCTACAAATGATTAATATTGAGATATTCACACAATTTCAACAAATGATTAATACAATTTCAACATCAATTCCTTTATCGTTTTTGATTGGCTTTCATGTCTATATGCCCAACAATGTTTAAGTCGTGATATATTATTAACTTGGTGTATTTGAATATTTTAAGGGTGAAATGAATACAAGTTAGAGCTCCACTCGTAGAAAGAAAGGAAGCAGTAGAGCATACAGTCAGAGGCGGAGCTACAGCTGTATATGGGTGCTCAGTCGAACAACCTTCGCCAGAAAATTATACCGTGTAGATAGGTCAAATTCTGCTAATTTAAATAGATATAGAAAGCTTGAATAACCTGAGAATAATAAGTGTTTCTGCTCCCGCCGTGAAGGTTATTCAGTGAGACCCAGGGGTCTAAGGATCGAATCTGGACTGCTACGGATGAAACTATTTTCTACTTTACCCCGAAATGCACAACTTTCAAGAATATGTATAAAAAAAATTATAAATAGAAAGAACAGTGAAGATACATTTTGCCATTTTACAATTTACCTTTTACAGAATTAAGCGTTTTAGTGATTAGTAATGGTAAGTTAGTCTATTTTGTACTATTTCCCAATTATTTTTATTTGATAAATTTATACAAAAAAATATATATATATAAAAATTAATTACTTTAAAGAAACTTTATATTATGACTCAATAGCAAAGAAAATCCTCATTCAGACATACAAGACTTTGCATGTAAACATTATAAATGAATGTGTACAATTTGGATCCGAAAGCATTAAAGAAGACTTAGAATTAAAAAAAAAAAAAAAAAATTTAACCCCAAAGATAAAATCGATAAATGAATTTTTTCACTTTGAATGTGTGATATTGTGTTTAGTACAAATCTCAGCTCAACGAGTACTCCCTATGTTCTACAAAGAATGACATGTTTCAGATTTTGAGAGTCAAACTCTTTCATTTTGACCGTAAATTTGCACATAAATTTTTTAAGTTTTTTAAAATAATATTTATATATTTAGAAACTATATAAAACATACTATAAGTCACAATGATAAATAATTCAAAATATTTAAAAGACATGAAAATATTACGGTCAAGAAATATTCGTTTGACTCTCGAAACCCGAATGGCCGAGTCAAGACAACATTTGTGGAATTGAGGGAGTATTTTCGTATATATAATTGTAAAATTTTCATATATTTTGTATTTGGTAGAAACGGATTGTTAAATCGTTCCTAGTATAACAGCTTGGTTGAACCAACTAGCATCCTACCGACTCATCGGAAAAAGTTTATTATTTACTTGTTCAAATCTTGAACAACCTTGCTAAATTTTTTGGCTACGCCACTGCATACAGTCCCGCATGTTCAGTTGTATGCTCAGGACGATAAACATGTTCCACTGTATGCACTTGGAACAAGTCCGCGCGCTCCAAGTTAGGAGAAGCTTAGGACATAAAGTCACTTATTCTATTTCATTCATAAGTAATTGTAATGATACATTTAGATTTATTTAGACACTTTTGAATGCAGGGAACATAGTAAAGACAAGAATTACAACTCGATATTGAATCTGTATTTTCTTCCCTTCTTTTTGTTAGCTCATGATTCTTGGATATTTTTGCGAGATAGTTACCATGAATATGTATAACTATATTTCATATTTTAGGATTGTGGGTGCTCATGAAATTTGCAACTCAAAAGTTAATTGTAATGAATTGAGTTTATCATGTTGAGGTTGTTTATTTAATTATGCTCTTAATTATTTGATTTCCTTGCCAGGTATTGAATATCATCTACGAACTTAAAGTTGAACTCGAAAGCGGGAATCATAGGTTGCAATATAATTAATAGAGCGTGTTCATGAACCTAGGCATCAAGGAATAGTTTCATGGTTAGCATAAAAATATATACCTAACAATCATACGTAATCCATATACGTGAAAAATATGTATTGTTGTTAATTCTGATTCCATGTACGTATAGGTGTTAGGTTAGTTTGAATAGGCGAAATGAGTATCGATATGCAATTACGCATAATCCAGCCAAATTAATAGGAATTAGACCTAACACGATTCAAAAAAGAAAAACTTCAATCATTTTTATTTGTTTAAAAAAAAAGGAAGAGTACTGTGAGTAAAATCAACCATACAATTAGCAATCCATATAAACAATATTAATTCAATCAGTGAAATGGTGTGACTGGATTGATGAACGTCTCATAACCTAAAATATTTTTTCTCACTAATATGCAATTATTGTGATCATGTATTACATTCATTTGTTAATTAATTATAGGAAAATTTGAAAATTGGTATCTCTCTCTAGAATAAGTTGAATATATTTGAATTCGAGTTTGTGTAATATGTCTCGGGTTCGAGCCCTGGGTATGGAGAAATCATTGGTAGGGAGCGCTTACCCCCCGAATGGGGTCCTATGCGGCTCGAATCCGGATTAGTCGGGGCTCCAATGAGGGTACCGGACACCGGGTGGGAAACCAAAAAAAATTAAAAAAAAATAATTACTCAAGTTTTTGCAAAAAGCAGACATAATTGGCGTTATTGTTATAGTTTTGACCCCCATAAAAAATCTAACACATTCAAGCGAAATTGATGAAGACACCAGAGTTATAAATGGTCACGAACTTTATTATGAGTCAAATTTGTAAGTTTTTCTTTACGAGGGTCAAATATATGATGAGGTTTCAATTCTATCAATTATATGGGCACAAGATATAACTTGGAGGATTGATTTGGCAAATTATTTTTCCGCTTTCTTTCTTCATTGTTTTGTCTGTTTCCTCTGTATATATATAGAGAGAAACACATTTTTTCTTCTACACTTTTATTCTTTGTCAAGAGAAAAGTAAGAGAACAAAGAAACCTAACCATGGCGAAATTGTTTGGATTCATGGGTAAAACAACAGATACAAAGGAAGATGTTTCCATCAAATTTACTAGTGTCTGTAAGCCACGGATTGAAATTATAAAAGTAGAAAATAATTTTGACTGTGTAGTGAAAAAAAAAATAGTTTGGAAGAAAAATTTGAAGCTACGGGTCAAGTATTTTCTCGTATGACAGTAGCATATGAATATGTGAGAATTCTAGAAAACTTAAGGTGTCCTAATACGACAAATGCCACTAGTATCGATTATTGGGCCCAGACACAAAATAAGTCCAGGTAAAGCTTGGATAAGGATGATCGGTCAAAGGTGTTTGGATTGGGATTCATAACTATACTTAGGTAAGATATTTTGCATTAAATATACACAAAATTTGAGTTTTTGCTGTTTCTAATATTATTTTTTTCTTGTGTTTTTCAGCAAGATTTTGAAAGGCTAAAAAAGCCTCCATTTAGCCAGTCACTGTTGAATAGAAGACAGCAGAGTTTAAACTAAATTTTGAATGTTGAATGTGTATTTTTGTAAAATATATGTTATTTATAAGTAGACTTGTCAATTTGGGCCGACCCGACCCAAACCAACCCTCACGGACCTTGAATTTGGATGGGCTGGAGGGGGAGGGGGCAGCCCGACTTTTAATTGGGCCACCAAATGATGAACCTAATCCAGCCCTACTAGAGCTGCCGGTTGGGTCATCAGATTTCCTCTGTGTTGATAATTCATGGAGACATTTGGTAACTCTAATCACTAATTAAAATTTAAATAATATTCTTACCAACAACATATGTTAATAACTAATTGGAATATGCCAAAATTAACAAAGATATAAATCCATTCCCTCCATTAATCATACAACCCACGTCAAAATTATCGAGTCGAATGTTGTTATCAGCGCCAAAGTGAATTCCACCACATAAGTTTCCTTGCCTGTGACCTGCTCGATGGAGGCTTTTCAAGCCTTTCAAAATCTGGCTGGAAAACAAAAGAAAAAAAAAATTAGAAACAACAAAAACTCAAATTTTATGTATTTTTCATGATAAATATCTTACCTCAGTATACTTATGAATCACATTCCAAACCCCTTTGACCGATCATCATTATCCAAACTCCACATGGACTTGTTTTTCGTCTGGGCCCAATCATCGATACTAGTGAGTCTTTCAACGATAGCCAGAAGGCCATACTCGTTGGTGTATATACAAAAATAAGCATTTGCCGTAAAAGAACACCTTAACTTTTCTAGAATTATCACATATTTATGTGATACTGTCTTACTAGAAAGTACTTGACCCGTAGCTTCAAATTTTTCTTCAAATTTTTCACAGTCAAAATTCTTTTCTACCTTCACAATTTCAATCAGTAGTATACAAACACCAGTATTTGATAGAAACATCTTCCTTTGTATTTGTTGTTTTACCCCTAAATCAAAACAATTTCGCCATTGTAAGTTTTTTTTGTTGTTCTCTTACTCTTTTCTTGACAAAGAAGAAAAATGTGTTTCTCTCTCTATATATACAGAGGAAACAGACTAAACACTGAAGAAGCAAAACGGGAAAATAATTTGCCAAATCAACCCTCCAAGTTATATCTTGTGCCCACATAATTGATTGAATTGAAGCCTCATCATATATTTGATTTTTATAAAGAAAAATTTACAAATTTGACCCATAAGAAAGAGACATTTGGTAACTCTAATCACTAATTAAAATTTAAATAATATTCTTACCAACAACATATGTTAATGAATAATTGGAATATGCCAAAACAAAGATATAAATCCATTCCCTCCATTAATCATACAACTCACGTCAAAATTATCGAGTCGAATGTTGTTATCAGCGCCAAAGTGAACTCCACCCATAAGTTAACATGTCTGTGACCGGCTCGATGGAGGCTTTACAAGCCTTTCAAAATCAGGTTGAAAAACACAAGAAAAAAAAATTAGAAACAGGAAAAACTCAAATTTTATATATCTTTCATGATAAATATCTTACCTCAATATACTTATGAATCCCAATCCAAACACCTTTGACCGATCATCCTTATCCAAGCTCCATATGGACTTGTTTTTCGTCTCGGCCCAAACATCGATACTAGTGAGTCTTTCGACGATAGCCATAGAGTCATACTCGTTGGTGTATATACAAAAATAAGCCTTTGTCGTATAAGGACACCTTAAGTTTTTTAGAATTATCACATATTCATGTGCTACTGTCATACTGGAAAGTACTTGATCCATAACTTCAAATTTTTCTTCCAAACTATTTTTCTTTTTCACTACACATTCAAAATTCTTTTCTACCTTCATAATTTCAATCAGTGGCTTGCAAATGCCAGTATTCGGTGGAAACATCTTCCTTTGTATCTGTTGTTTTACCCCTAAATCCAAACAATTTCACCATTGTTAGATTTTTTTTGTTCTCTTGACAAAGAAGAAAAATGTGTTTCTCTCTATATATATACAGAGGAAAAAGACAAAACACTGAAGAAGCAAAACGGAAAAATAATTTGTCAAATCACCTTCCAAGTTACATCTTGTGCCCACATAATTGATTGAATTAAAGCACCATCATATATTTGACCCTTATAAAGAAAAACTTACAGATTTGACCCATAAGAAAATTCGTGACCATCTACATGTCTCGTGTCTTCCACAATTTCGCTTGATTGTGTTAGATCTTTTACGAGGGTTAAAACTGTAACCACAAAATCATGTTAATAATTCCAATGGACTATTTTTGAGTTCAGTTGCTATATATAAGTAGAATTATTGTCTTCCCGTTGGTGCAATAGTGATTGAAATAGAAGATAGCAGAGTTTAAACTAAATTTTGACCGTTGAATGTGTATTTTTATAAAATATATGTTATTTATAAGTAGATTTGTCAATTTGGGCCGACCCGACCCAAACCAACCCTCCTTGAATTTGGATGGGCTGGAGGAGGAGGGGGCGGCCCGACTTTTAGTGGGGCCACCAAATGATGAACCTAATCCAGCCCTACAAGGGCCGCCGGCTGGGTCATCAGATTTCCTATGTATTGATAATTCATGGAGACATTTGGTAACTCTAATCACTAATTAAAATTTAAATAATATTCTTACCAAAAACACATGTTAATGACTAGTTGGAATATGCCAAAAATTAACAAAGATATAAATCCATTCCCTCCATTAATCATACAACCCACGTCAAAATTATCGAGTCGAATGTTGTTATCAGCGCCAAAGTGAATTCCACCCCATAAGTTTCCATGCCTGTGACCTGCTCGATGGAGGCTTTTCAAGCCTTTCAAAAACTTGCTGGAAAACAAAAGAAAAAAAAATTAGAAACAGCAAAAACTCAAATTTTATGTATCTTTCATGATAAATATCTTACCTCAGTATACTTATGATCACAATCCAAACCCCTTTGACCGATCATCATTATCCAAACTCCACATGGACTTATTTTTCGTCTGGGCCCAATCATCGATACTAGTGAGTCTTTCGACGATAGCCAGAGGGCCATACTCGTTGGGCCATACACTGTAACAAAAATATAAATCGATTCCCTCCATTAATCATACAATCCACGTCAAAAGTATCGAGTCGAATGTTGTTATCAGCGCCAAAGTGCCTTCCACCCCATAAGTTTCCATGCCTGTGACCGGCTCGATGGAGGCTTTTCAAGCCTTTCAAAATTTGACTGAAAAACACGAAAAAAAATTAGAAACAACAAAAACTCAAATTTTATTATATTTCATGCAAAATATCTTACCTCAGTATACTAATGAATCACTATCTAAACCCCTTTGACCGATCATCCTTATCCAAGCTCCACATGGATTTGTTTTTCGTCTGGGCCCAATCATCGATACTAGTGAGTCTTTCGACGATAGCCATAGGGCCATACTCGTTGGTGTATATACAAAAATAAGTCTTTGTCGTATTAGGACACCTTAACTTTTTTAGAATTCTCACATATTCATGTGCTATTGTCATACTAGAAAGTACTTGACCCATAGCTTCAAATTTTTTTTCAAAACTAATTTTTTTCACTACACAGTCAAAATTCTTTTCTACCTTCATAATTTCAATCAGTGGCTTACAAACACCAGTATTTGATGGAAACATCTTCCTTTGTATCTGTTGTTTTACCCCTAAATCCAAACAATTTCGCCATTGTAAGTTTTTTTTTTGTTCTCTTACTCTTTTCTTGACAAAGAAGAAAAATGTGTTTCTCTCTCTTTATTTATATACAGAGGAAACAGACAAAACACTGAAGAAGCAAAGCGGGAAAATAATTTGCCAAATCAACCCTCCAAGTTACATCTTGTGCCCACATAATTGATTGAATTGAAGCCTCATCATATATTTGACCCTCATAAAGAAAAACTTACAAATTTGACCCATAAGAAAGTTCGTGACCATCCACATGTCTAGTGTCTTCAGCAATTTCGCTTGATTGAGTTAGATTTTTTATGGGGGTCAAAACTGTAACCACGAACTCATGTTAATAATTCTAACGAAATATTTTTGAGTTCAGTTGCTATGGATAAGTAGAATTATTGTCTTCCCGTTGGTGCAATAGTGATTGAAATAGAAGATAGCGAAGATTAAACTAAATTTTGACTTTTGAAGGTGTATTTTTGTAAAATATATGTTATTTATAGGTAGAGCTGTCAATTTGGGTCGGGCAACCAACTCTCACGGGCCCTGAAGTTAGATGGGCTAGAGGGGGAGGTGGCGGCCCGACTTTTTGGTTGGTCAACCAAATGATGAGCCCAATCTAGCCCTACTAGGGCCGCGTGCTGGGTCATCAAGTTTCCTTTGTGTTGATCATTCATGGAGACATTTGGTAACTCTAATTACTAATTAAGATTTAGATAATATTCTTACCAACAACATATGTTAATGATTAATTGGAGTATGCCAAAATTAACAAAGATATAAATCGATTCCCTCCATTAATCATACAATCCACGTCAAAATTATCGAGTCGAATGTTGTTATCAGCGCCAAAGTGCCCCCATAAGTTTCCATGCCTGTGACCGGCTCGATGGAGGCTTTTCAAGCCTTTCAAAATCTGGCTGAAAAATCAAGTGATAGTGCGCCCACGAGAATTGCCTAGAAAAGAAGTTGAGACAACTGATTTACATAGCATGCAGAGACAAATCCGCAATTTGCACAAGGTCATTAAAGATGAGTTGCGCTCTAGGAACATTCAGAGTGTATGCTATGAAGACTTATGCATTCACCCAGACATTGAGCTTCCACATGGGTATCAGATACCAAAATTCAACACTTTCGATGGAAAGGGGAATCCCTATGCTCATTTGAAAGATTATTGCGGCAGATTGATTGGAATTGGCAAGAATGAAGCTTTGCGGATGAGATTTTTCATTCAAAGTTTATCAGGGATGGCACTTGCATGGTATACCAAACAAGATTTTTCCAAATGGCACACGTGGGAGGATATGGCTCATGACTTTGTGGAACAATACAAGTTCAACATAGTAGGAGATCCCGATATGTTTGATATGCACAACATTAAGAGGATGTCTCATGAGTCTTTTGCAGAATATGCTATGAGGTGGAGGTTAGAGGCTTCTAAGATGCATCCTCCCTTGTCTGAGAAGAAGTTAATAGCAGCTTTCATTAACATGCAAGAAGGCATATACTATGCCAAAATGGTTGTCAATAATGCAAGCACTTTCTCTGAATTGATCCAATTGGGAAAAATGATAGAAGAAGGCATAGCAACAGAAAAAATCCCTTCTGGTTTATTTGGGCACACCACTCAATCAGAGAAACCCTCAAATTTGCAAGGCTCTCAAAGTCAGTTTCAACAATCATATTCCGATTATCCAGTGTCAAAGAAGAGGAAGCCGAATACATTCACCCCTCTAGAAGAGTCTGTAAGTAGCATATTTGAAAAATTGCGAGCTGAAGGACTTTTGCAACCAAGGAAAGGAACAATTCCCAAGCACTTGCCTCCACATTTTGATCCATTAAAGCATTGTGCTTATCATTCAAATATCCAAGGTCATGATACTGAAGAATGCAGTGGCTTGAGATACAAAATTCAAAGCTTGATTGATAATGGCAAAATAATAGTGCAAGAAGATCCATTAAGTGGTTATTGCAGCATTCCTCCCGGAGGCACAATTTTTGTTAAAGGCGAAGCATCGGTCCCAAGATATTCAAAGAAGAAGCGGTTTGCAAGCCAAGAAGACTGAAAAGACCGCATTTTGCAGCTTGAAATGGCATTTTATTGCCCGACTGTCTTATGTTTTAACTACTCTGTTGCGACTTTATTCATCCTGGTTGTAATGAACTACGTTATGTTTTGCTACCTTTATTGGGCTTAGTCCCAAAAATCAATGAAATTTCGTTTATTCCCAAATAACCCAAGCCAAAGCAGTCATAAAGGGTTTATCTTGTGCAAAGAGAAGAGTTTCAAGAATGTCAGATTTTCGCAACAACAACACATTTGATTGCCATGCAAGAAAATGCAAATTTGAAGCCAAATTAGGTGTTCAAACAAGCCAACTGTTATTTGATAAAAAACTAACAATTGTTCTTTGATTAAACAGGGGCAAATTTTGCATTTACCGCAAAGTTCAGCATCAAGGTGGAAGGAGCAACGCAAAGTGTCGCAACTTCCCAGAAATTTTATAGTACTTACAATTTTTCTTTGAATGCAGAAATCTCAAGCAGCGAAACGAGAAGAACTCGCAACTATTAGTTCCTCGAAGAATATTTGCCTTATCGCATATGCAGAACAACTCTTTCTTAGCTTTTGATCGATTATCGCATCACCAGCATAGGCCAGACGATTTCAGATTTTGCAAGATACAGGGTTTATCCACCCACAAATAGGATATCTTGGGTTCTTCCACCCACAAATAGGATACTTTGGGTCTTTCCACCCACGAATAGGATATCTGGGTCCTTCCACCCACGAATAGGATATCTCGGGTCCTTCCACCCACAAATAGGATACTTCGGGTCCTTCCACCCACGAATAGGATATTTGGGTCTTTCCACCCACAAATAGGATATTTGGGGTCCTTCCGCCCACGAATAGGATATTTGGGTCTTTCCACCCACGAATAGGATATTTGGGTCCTTCCACCCACAAATAGGATATATCGGGTTCTTCCACCCACAAATAGGATATCTCGGGTCCTTCCACCCACAAATAGGATATCTCGGGTCCTTCCACCCACAAATAGGATACTTCGGGTCCTTCCACCCACGAATAGGATATTTGGGTCTTTCCACCCACAAATAGGATATTTGGGGTCCTTCCGCCCACGAATAGGATATTTGGGTCTTTCCACCCACGAATCGGATATTTGGGTCCTTCCACCCACAAATAGGATATATCGGGTTCTTCCACCCACAAATAGGATATCTCGGGTCCTTCCACCCACAAATAGGATATCTCGGGTCCTTCCACCCACAAATAGGATACTTTGGGTCCTTCCACCCACAAATAGGATATTCGGGTCCTTCCACCCACGAATAGGATATTCGGGTTCTTCCACCCACGAATAGGATATTTGGGTCCTTCCACCCACAAATAGGATATATCGGGTTCTTCCACCCACAAATAGGATATCTCGGGTCCTTCCACCCACGAATAGGATATCTCGGGTCCTTCCACCCACGAATAGGATATCTCGGGTCCTTCCACCCACGAATAGGATACTTTGGGTTCTTCCACCCACAAATAGGATATCCCGGGTCCTTCCACCCACAAATAGGATATGCAGGTTTCTTTCAAGTAGATGATAGTCTAAGACAAGTCGGCTGAAGCACCGCTTTCGGAATGCTTCGCGATGTCGGTTGTCATGCAATATTGAATAATGATCAGCGTAGAGGTTCTCCAGGCGGAGCACCTCGTCAGTTGGCCGAAGACAACTTATCAAGGATATCGCAACCCGCACTTGCAAATTTGTATCATCAATATTTGATCATTCTTTACTCTTGATTACCAGGCTTTATTAGCAGTTGCTCGCTTACCGTTTGTTAAGTCTTTACAGAACTTTAGCAGTACCGCAGCAGCATTTGGAGCATAACGTGGAACTTTTTCTTAGCAGTGAACTGGGGCAATCGTTGATATGAGCTAGACTCGTCAACGAGGATCTGAAGAATCGCACTCGAACAAGCAAATTCTTACCTAATCTTTCATTCCAGATTAGGGGTCAGTTTGAATTCTTTCCTATTCGTGCGTCTTTTTCAATCAATCGTGCGAGTCTTTATATCTAAGTGTCGTTGAACTACATATGGCCTGATTCTCTTTCAGCCCGAGATATGTAGGCAGCTCGAAAATCGGAGTCCGGCCACATCCATAAATCTCGCACTTTGATCCTTAGAATCGAAGTTCTTGGCTTTATCGTGACAAAATTGGTTTCCCGTCAACTTCTTTACCCTGAAAACTCTTTCATCCTTTTCGGGTAAAGAGGGGCAGCTGTTGACACCCAATTTCGTCCCGAAATTTTAATTAATTAAATAAAAATCAATTATTAAAATTAAAATTTACTAAAGTAAATTAATAAATTTTTGGAAGAAAAGGGTTAAATCACATTGTTTACTTTAAAAATCAGCTTATAAATGTAATTAGTTTAACTAAAAAAAAAGAGAGGGCTAAATGTGCAAGCTCCATCCGATTAGCCTACTTCCGCAACCCTATATATACAATACACACTATACACAAACTCCTCACCAATTCAGCATACCCAATTACCCAAGCCCTAGAACCCGTTCCCAAATTTCCCTAAACCCGCCCGATCTTCTCTCAATTCTCACCCAAAACGCGTCCAAATCTGATCAAAACGACACCCCAACTTAAAGTTTTGTCTTCTTCTCCGTACGAGCATGAGTTGGACGAATCCTAGACGTTTGTTCATGTGCGAGTTCATCCGAGCCCTTGGCTTGATCCTAACGGGAATTTTCTTGTTTAGATGAGGATTAAAATTGTACTACCTTGAGGGGTGAGACAATTTTAACCCTTGTCTAACAAGGAATTACGATGGAGCCCTGAATTCAAATTTTTGGAGCCTAATTCCGAACCCTAGTACGCAGGTATATATGGTTCATTTTACTCATTTTCTGGGGAAGAGGAACAGAGATAGAAAAAAAACGGCAGAGCATTTACATTTTTATTTTCTCAGTTTAAGTTTTTTTTCTAAAAATACATAGTGTCACTGTTTCCTGTTTTGTTCCTGGCATTCGACTTCTGTTATCGCTTAATTTTTGTGTCGTCGCTGCGCTATTTGAGTCATCGACCTTGCTCGAGTCGCTTAGTCGAGTCGCTTTCTTCGGATTCTCGCTCTTTGTTCACTGCCACTAAAAAGGTAATAACCTCACTTCAACTCCATTTCATGATAAAATGCGACTGTTAATCTAAATATATGTGTTGTTGAGAGTGATCAAGTCAGTATTTTTTTCAGATAGTTATTCTGTTGGAATGTTACCATTAGTACTTGAAAGTTCGAATCTTCTTGTTATTACGTAAGCATGTTTTGTCTAAAAAAAAATAAATTGTGTTCTGGAGGATATTTAGTTAAAAGCTTTAATCTTGAGGATCTCAATTAGTTGTTCATTGTTTAAAATTTGTTTAGTACCTTGTTTGAGGTCTGATTCTACTTTATCTTTCTCTGGCCCCCCTGTTCATTTCTCCTGCTTTTTTTTTTTCTTGTCTGTTAAAGAATTAAAATGGTAGTCTAGTTTTCTGGTTAATAAAAGTTTATAGAAATAATGTTTTAGATCAGTTTCAAGTCATTTTCAGTCAAAGCAAAGTCTTTTTTCTGTCTTTTTTTTTCTTGATATCCATGGGTTCTATTTGTTTGCTGTTGGAATGAAGTAAAGGGTAGTAAGTGAAGCTGCAGGTCTTGTCTTGTGGGTCTGTGAGTTTCAGCTGATGTGAGGGTGTGCCTGGTTGTTTGTTTGGAGGTTCTCAGGTTCTGTGAGGTTAAAGAGGGAGTAGGAGATGTCAATGGTTTGCTGCAGAAGTAGAGGGTGTATGTGGGTGTGTGTAGGAGTTCATAGAGTAGGCTGCAGATGCTTGAAAGGGATAGGAGTTGTTTCTGGAGGATCAGGGGTCTAGTTTTGTTTTTCTGGGCTGTGAAGGTTCCAGGATAGTGAAGAGGTGGTTCAAGGGATTGGTTCTGTGTGGAGAGGAGCTGTCCTTGTCCTGTTGTTGAATAGAGAAGCTTAGGATTTGTTTTGGGGTATGCTCTAGGTGTATTTTGGTGGGAGAAGGTGAAGAGAGGTCTTGTGCTGCAGTTTCAGGGGATGTGAGGTTGAGAGGGTATTTTCCGGGCAGGGTATTAGTCTAAAGAAGTTGTTTCAGGTAGCAGGGGTGCAGGGTATTGTGAGGGAGGTCTGATGAGGCTGTTCTTATGTTCAGGGTTTGGTTTGGTTACCTGTATGTATGCTGTAAACATATCAGGTATTGTAGTTAGTTAGAGGAAGTTTCAGGGAGTTTGTTTTAGTCTGGTTTGAAGGCCTGGTAAGCAACAGAGATGTAGGGCTTTGGTTTCAGTTTGTTTTATAGGAGCTGAGGAGTGTCCAGGTCCTGAGGGAGTTGAGATTTCTATTTGAATGATGTGTGTGCAGCAAGTATGTGGAATGTATAAATTAGACAGCCATGACTGGATGAATGAGAGAGCTGCCTGATGTGAGCTGAGAGAGTCAGAGTAGGGTTGGTCTGGTGTGGGTATGCTGGCTTCAGTTTTGCCTTGGTAGTTTGTTCTTTTGATTCATTTTGCTTCATTTCCAGTTTGTTTGAAAGGTCCAGTTCCAGATGTGATATAGTGATAGAATGGTCTGCCATTCATACTCCAGAATGTTATTTTGTTCATTATCGTGATGTCAAGTCAAAGAGAATTGAATCTGATTTTGAAATACAACTTGATATAAACCAGGAAAAACAAGTGCTTAATGAATATGTACTTGTATGACTTTGTTAAATATTAGTCATGCTTCAGGTGGTATTAGTTATGCTTTAGGTCGAAAGTTTATTTCCTCACAGTGAAAACCTCTTCTTCTTTTTGAAATATTGATGTGAGCAAGCATACTTTGAGAACTGAAATCACCTTTGTTATAAGTCTGAGTAGTTGAAATATTTAGTTTGAATTCCTTTTGTCACTTTATTTAGCCAATCTCTCCTTTATTGATTCGCCCGACAATTATCATTGTAGTTGTTAATTAGTGCTTTCTTTTATACATGAAATGCATTTGAATTATAACCTTTGATTAGTCACAGTATATGCATGCAGTTTTGGTAGTCTAATAGGTTTTTCTTCTGGTATCTGTCTCAAATATTTGTTCTTACTTACTGTATAATGCTTTATGTTACTGTGGTAGTTACTAATCTTTTTCTCCCTTTCTTTTGCATAATACACTCTTGGGAACGAGTTTGAGTCAAAACTCACAAATTGGGATGGTCCGCATTGGGAAGTCATTCGATCCGCTCCACATTTTCGGGACTTGATATCCCCGAAAATGTAAAAAGAAAAAATGAAAATCGCAAAGTCCGAGGCTCAATGATTGAGTTTGCGCTTCCGGGTTCTATTTTCTAAACTCCATCTTTTCCCGCTCCCTTAGAAAATGCATGTTGTATAGGATTTCCCCATAGACCGGATTAGTAGCCCGGTAGGATAGAAATGAGATTTGAATTGTGAATAACTATTGTTAATCGCTTAAATTGTTTCATATGAATGCTTTGTATCATTTCTTTGCGAATCGCCAATTTATTTATGGATGTTTAGAATTATTTGTCAATTAATGAGTGCAAATAAAATTCGACTAAAACCGTACCCTCGTCATAATTCGCATTTAAATTGCTTATTTATTGATTATATTAATATTCAATTATTTATTTATTTAATCTAATTTACTTATTTAGTTAATTAATTAAATTTTAATCCTTTATTTATTTATTTACTTAATCTAATTTATTTAATCTCAATTAATCATTTATTTAATCAATTAAATATTTATTCATTTATTTATTTAATTAATCGATTGTTATTCATTTACCCCTTTATTTAATTAAAATTGGCAAGTATTCATTTATTTAATTAAGTTATTTATTTGTTTATTTATTTATCTATTTATTCAATCAATTAATTAATTAATCCTTTATTATCATCCAATTATTTATCCAATGTGTTTATTTAATCATCTAACGCCATTTAACCTTTATTTATTTTATTAATTAATAAATTGATTATTATTTCATTATTCATTTAATTAATCTTAAATTGGGTCATTTATTTATCTAAGTATCGGCATAATTAAAATCTTGTCTTATTTATATTATTCTTTTATACTTAGTTAAAATTAATTCTATTACCCTTAACAAATTCGTGAAAATCGCCGGATTAACCGCATTTAGCGGATTTTCGAAAGTGCTCCCGCAAGGGACCTTCTTTAGGAAATAAAAGAACCACTTACCTAAGAATCTCTGATTTTAATTTAATTTCATTTAATTAAAGAATAAATTGCACTCTTTAGTTAACTTAGGTTCCTAATAATCCTTAAATTAGGTGGCGACTCCAAAGAAAACCCTTTGGAGTCCCATTTTTGTTGAGCATATACCCGAAACCTATCCTTTCTTAAGAAAGGGTAATTTTTGGGGTTCAACAGCGTGGCGACTCCGCTGGGGATACGCAAATGGTTCTAACCAAAAGGCTTTCACGAATTTGTTTGTTTGTATTGTTTGAGTTGTATGCCGATACTAGTATGCGTAGCTTATTTAATTATTGCGTTCGTATGTTGAAATTGGCATGATTATATCTACTGTTTATTTGCGAGCATGCTTAGTTAATTTAATTGATTGTTGTGTGTCACGAAAGCATGTCACTACACCCGCTTTGTGCACATATAAACTGACATTCCGTTCATACTTCCCCCACTCCTGGGAACCTCTTGCATTCTCACTCAAATATCCGCGAGGTGTGTGCATACGCACCCGCAATTTCTTCCACTAAAGAACCCTTTGACGAGTTGGTGTACCGGCGGATTGTCGTGGGAGTTATTCGACCACGAAGCCGCCTGCCACTCACCTATCAGCCTCAACCGTTAGCCCACTCTTAGATGGAGCTTTTAGGAGCATGCATGCATTTACACCTTAGTCTGGACCCGGTCCTTGGTACCGCCTCCATAGTTAGGAAACCGCCCTTTTGTCAACGGGTTCTTGAACCCAACGACAATGCATATTATGTGCTGTGTGATAACGAATCCTCAGTCCTAACCATGTTTTGAGCAAAATCAGATTTAGAATTTTGTCTCCTATGTTGTCTTTTAGGTCAGAAAATGGAAGAATTTAGCAGAATTGAGATCATAATGCAGATTTTTGTGAACAAGGTAGAATTGTAATCGGGGGGAAAGTTAGGCGGATTTGGTTGGATTGTGTTTTGGAGATGGCCTGGTGTAGTGAGATCTAAGAGGCGAAGCCCCTGGTGTCTTTAAAAGGATCAGTGGGGTCCCTCTCGTGAATGGCTTTGCGTGTGTGCAGGCCTATGTTGATTATCCAGCTGCAACTTTATAAAAATTGAAATATGCTTGTCGCATACTAGGAGAGCGAAGCCCCTGTGTCTTTGAATGACCAGTGGGGTCCCTCCTTGAAGACCAGTGCGGTCTTGGCTACCTAGGAAACTGAGAGGTTTGTTCAAAGCCGAGGACCAGTGAGGAGCCCTATGAACAAGGTCTGTGAGCCTTGCAAAACCTAGGAAGCTGAGAGGCTTGACTAAAGCCGAGGACCAGTGAGGTTTTATTTTTTTGAAAGGCCAATTGGCGTCTTTCATGATTTGCAGTCTGGTATTGTGAAGGCAATTGGAAATCTCATCCCTGGATGTTGTGAAATAATTGGAAGTTGTGCTTGGTGGAGCGTTGATGTTTGCGAAAGGTATAGAGGTTTGTTTCAGGTTTTAGGCATTTGGGTTCAGAAATTTGGTGCAGATGTTGTGGAGAGCATGAGTAGTGTTAGAATTTCGAGTTGACACTAGCTTTTGGAAGTTAGTTGGGATAATGGAATTGCAATGTTGAGGCGGAGAGCCGATTGTTATCAATTATTGTTACTATTTATCACTTACTCTAAATCTGAATTGCTCAAAACTGGCATGAACTATTTTTCGTTACCACTTGTTTGCGCGTCTTAGGCCCACCTCTGGCACAAAGAGGCACCTTACGGGTTAGGAAGCGTTCGCATTTTTTATTTACGCCCAATTACTTGTGGTTGCCACATGTCAATTATCTGTCCAATATGCGATTACTTGCTAAATATGTGCTGCTTGCTTGAAATTTGTTGGCACTGATTGCGCTGTGATTGAATTTGTTCGGTGGTATGGTAAGATTAACGTTATGTTATTTCAACCTATCTTTTGTAAAATTTAACCGCTTTATGAACACATTTATCTATCATCAGAATTCATGCATACCATTATTTTAAAACGCCTTTTAAATGTTATTTTAACCCCAGCCTTCTCATTTTGCAAAAGTATTTATCGTCATATTTTAAAGTATTTGCAAGTGTGTCTTCCTTTTGAAAATAACTTCAGAGTTAAACAAGCATTTTCGCATCTGGTTTGCTTCAACAAAATGAGAGTCTTGCCTAAAATTTTGGGTCTCTTCAGTACGGTCTCGATTTTTTCCATTTTGGAATAAGTTGATCCGTCAGTTTCAGCTTTAACAAATTTTATTAAATTCGGTATGCGTTGCTAAAGGGTTAATTATTTTGAACATCAAGATCAGGACCTATGGCTCGCCAAACTGTTGTGATTGATTTGACCGAAAGTGATGAACGCCACCAAGACAAGGTTAACAAGCTTGAAGCAACCGTAGCAAGTTTGGAGAAGAGACTTGATAGTCTTACTGAATTGGTTATTGCGCTCATGGATGCTCGCAATCCGGTGCGTAACGTGCCAAGCCCAGGACCAAGTGCTCCTGTTGCTCCTATTTATACTGTTGCACCTCCTACAATGCAAGTAGCTCCAGCGTTTGAGTGTGATGCTCAACAGTTCCCTAATTTGCATGCATTCCTGTTGGAAAAGGAATTTGGTGGCTCCTCAAAGATGAGAAATGAGAAAAGCAACAGGAAAGGGCTTCCCAATGCTAAGGATAGCAATGGCACAATGATAGATGAGAATGCTCTACTATCACAAGTAAGCTTAGGTGAGGCAGAAGCTGAACATGTGGATGTTTTTGACTCAGCTGATCCACCAATGTATGACGGAAAAGGAAATCCTCGCGATCACTTGAAAGCCTACCTTGGCTGGGTCGTAAGGTATGGACCAAGCAATGAAACCAAGTTGATGATGTTTGCTAGGACACTTAAGGAACCAGCTTTGACATGGTTTGCAATACGAGGTCCTTGGAAACTGGACAATTGGGATAAACTAGCCCGGGACTTTGTCACGCATTATGAATTCTCGAACCCGATTCTGGCAAAGGGCAGTCCATTGAAAAGAAAATCTGCAGAGCTTCAAGTGGAGCCGGTTGCAATAACTGACAAGAGAATGTGTGGCTTAGTTGAGGCGCAATCTAAAGACAAAGGAAAAGTTGTTATGCCAAGCCCTTTGCCACCCATAGCAGAAAAACCTTATAACATCGAGAAAGTGGTTGTTAATCCAGGTTTTCAGTCAAGCAGCCACAAAGCATCTGCTGTTGCATTCACACCAATACCAGGATCTTATGCAAACCTGTTTGAAAGGCTTCTGAAGGTCGGTTTGGTATATCTTGCAAAACCAAAGCCGTGTTGGTCACGTAAGCCTGAAAATTTGAGAAAATTTTGTACTTACCATTCAGGGATGGAGGGGCACAATATTGAAGAATGCACTTTATTTAAGAAGAAAGTTGAAAGCTTGATCAAATCTGGCCATGTCAAAATTCTACCTACAAACGGCATTGGCGAACCTTTTGTCTTAATCTTACCATATGCAAAGGAAAATCCCTCGAAGAAGGGCATTTAGGCGTTTATCAAGTTCCAGAAAAGCAGTAGAGTTGCAGAAGTAGAAGTTAGTTTATTCGCATTATTAGGAAGTAATTATTGTAATTTCCTTTTGTTAGCTTGTTGAAAGAAAAGAAAAGAAAGAATATCAAATTATGAATGTTAACTCTATTTCTATGTAAGCAAACTACGGTAACCGGTTTCCCAAGGCGGGAAGCGTAGGCAACTCATATCGAGTTTCGGTTACACCAGCATTTGAAAATCTCTTCTATGTAAGCAGAACTACGCACGGTCTGATTCCCAAGGAGGGATACGTAGGCTCCTCCATCGGGCTCGACCCTTTAGTATTTAAATTTTAATTTTCCCAAAGATAGAACTGGGGCAAATTTTGCAAAGCAAGTAGAAGACGTGGGAGATTGCAACCGGGGCAGCTTTTGATAAGTAGTTTGAAGTTTTGAAAGTAATAACTGGGGCAATTTTTGCAATGTTGAAATCATAACTGGGGCAAAATTGTGCGAAGGAAAATCGAAGACATTGATGTTGATTTCATAGTTATCAGAAGCGGTTTTTTTCTATGAATTGGTACAGATTGTTATGCGACAAACAAGAATCGATAGTCGAGCAAAGCATTGATGTCCAAAATAAGCCGACCATTTTAGCAATTTGTGTCAAAATGGTCTAGCACGCATACTAATTTAGTAAAACTTTCTTGTTTTCCTCAATTCGCGTCTTGAAAAATCAAATTTTGTTGATCATTGAGTTTCAAACTCTTAAATATTTTACTCATGTGTTGAGTCGGGATTTTGGTCCCATCCATTCGGCCTAACGGCCTATTTTACATTTGAAATTTTATGCATGCATTATCATTTTACGTATTAACTTGCTTTTGTTCAATGTGTAGAATTCATTTGTTAAAGGTTGGCTAGCATTGAACACTGAAATGGCTGAGAATCTGCATCAAGGACAAAGCAACATGGCAAAGCAGCTTCGGCCAGCCAGTTCTGGTATGGGTATCTTGCAAGCGCAGAATGATGATGTTGAAGAACATGTGGTCCAAAGGAATAGGATTGTCAACTTTGTCAATACTAGCAAACCTTTGCCCAATACAAGTTTTACCTTTAATCCACCTCACTCAACAATGCCTCATTACCCAATGCCTATATATACCGTATATCCACAAAACTCACAAGAATATCTTACCAATCCAAATGCTTGGTCAGCTGCAACTTTATGCCAACCACCTTTTAGCACTATGCCTGCTGTCGGGAGTCAATCAAATCAAGTGATAGTGCGCCCACGAGAATTGCCTAGAAAAGAAGTTGAGACAACTGATTTACATAGCATGCAGAGACAAATCCGCAATTTGCACAAGGTCATTAAAGATGAGTTGCGCTCTAGGAACATTCAGAGTGTATGCTATGAAGACTTATGCATTCACCCAGACATTGAGCTTCCACATGGGTATCAGATACCAAAATTCAACACTTTCGATGGAAAGGGGAATCCCTATGCTCATTTGAAAGATTATTGCGGCAGATTGATTGGAATTGGCAAGAATGAAGCTTTGCGGATGAGATTTTTCATTCAAAGTTTATCAGGGATGGCACTTGCATGGTATACCAAACAAGATTTTTCCAAATGGCACACGTGGGAGGATATGGCTCATGACTTTGTGGAACAATACAAGTTCAACATAGTAGGAGATCCCGATATGTTTGATATGCACAACATTAAGAGGATGTCTCATGAGTCTTTTGCAGAATATGCTATGAGGTGGAGGTTAGAGGCTTCTAAGATGCATCCTCCCTTGTCTGAGAAGAAGTTAATAGCAGCTTTCATTAACATGCAAGAAGGCATATACTATGCCAAAATGGTTGTCAATAATGCAAGCACTTTCTCTGAATTGATCCAATTGGGAAAAATGATAGAAGAAGGCATAGCAACAGAAAAAATCCCTTCTGGTTTATTTGGGCACACCACTCAATCAGAGAAACCCTCAAATTTGCAAGGCTCTCAAAGTCAGTTTCAACAATCATATTCCGATTATCCAGTGTCAAAGAAGAGGAAGCCGAATACATTCACCCCTCTAGAAGAGTCTGTAAGTAGCATATTTGAAAAATTGCGAGCTGAAGGACTTTTGCAACCAAGGAAAGGAACAATTCCCAAGCACTTGCCTCCACATTTTGATCCATTAAAGCATTGTGCTTATCATTCAAATATCCAAGGTCATGATACTGAAGAATGCAGTGGCTTGAGATACAAAATTCAAAGCTTGATTGATAATGGCAAAATAATAGTGCAAGAAGATCCATTAAGTGGTTATTGCAGCATTCCTCCCGGAGGCACAATTTTTGTTAAAGGCGAAGCATCGGTCCCAAGATATTCAAAGAAGAAGCGGTTTGCAAGCCAAGAAGACTGAAAAGACCGCATTTTGCAGCTTGAAATGGCATTTTATTGCCCGACTGTCTTATGTTTTAACTACTCTGTTGCGACTTTATTCATCCTGGTTGTAATGAACTACGTTATGTTTTGCTACCTTTATTGGGCTTAGTCCCAAAAATCAATGAAATTTCGTTTATTCCCAAATAACCCAAGCCAAAGCAGTCATAAAGGGTTTATCTTGTGCAAAGAGAAGAGTTTCAAGAATGTCAGATTTTCGCAACAACAACACATTTGATTGCCATGCAAGAAAATGCAAATTTGAAGCCAAATTAGGTGTTCAAACAAGCCAACTGTTATTTGATAAAAAACTAACAATTGTTCTTTGATTAAACAGGGGCAAATTTTGCATTTACCGCAAAGTTCAGCATCAAGGTGGAAGGAGCAACGCAAAGTGTCGCAACTTCCCAGAAATTTTATAGTACTTACAATTTTTCTTTGAATGCAGAAATCTCAAGCAGCGAAACGAGAAGAACTCGCAACTATTAGTTCCTCGAAGAATATTTGCCTTATCGCATATGCAGAACAACTCTTTCTTAGCTTTTGATCGATTATCGCATCACCAGCATAGGCCAGACGATTTCAGATTTTGCAAGATACAGGGTTTATCCACCCACAAATAGGATATCTTGGGTTCTTCCACCCACAAATAGGATACTTTGGGTCTTTCCACCCACGAATAGGATATCTGGGTCCTTCCACCCACGAATAGGATATCTCGGGTCCTTCCACCCACAAATAGGATACTTCGGGTCCTTCCACCCACGAATAGGATATTTGGGTCTTTCCACCCACAAATAGGATATTTGGGGTCCTTCCGCCCACGAATAGGATATTTGGGTCTTTCCACCCACGAATAGGATATTTGGGTCCTTCCACCCACAAATAGGATATATCGGGTTCTTCCACCCACAAATAGGATATCTCGGGTCCTTCCACCCACAAATAGGATATCTCGGGTCCTTCCACCCACAAATAGGATACTTCGGGTCCTTCCACCCACGAATAGGATATTTGGGTCTTTCCACCCACAAATAGGATATTTGGGGTCCTTCCGCCCACGAATAGGATATTTGGGTCTTTCCACCCACGAATCGGATATTTGGGTCCTTCCACCCACAAATAGGATATATCGGGTTCTTCCACCCACAAATAGGATATCTCGGGTCCTTCCACCCACAAATAGGATATCTCGGGTCCTTCCACCCACAAATAGGATACTTTGGGTCCTTCCACCCACAAATAGGATATTCGGGTCCTTCCACCCACGAATAGGATATTCGGGTTCTTCCACCCACGAATAGGATATTTGGGTCCTTCCACCCACAAATAGGATATATCGGGTTCTTCCACCCACAAATAGGATATCTCGGGTCCTTCCACCCACGAATAGGATATCTCGGGTCCTTCCACCCACGAATAGGATATCTCGGGTCCTTCCACCCACGAATAGGATACTTTGGGTTCTTCCACCCACAAATAGGATATCCCGGGTCCTTCCACCCACAAATAGGATATGCAGGTTTCTTTCAAGTAGATGATAGTCTAAGACAAGTCGGCTGAAGCACCGCTTTCGGAATGCTTCGCGATGTCGGTTGTCATGCAATATTGAATAATGATCAGCGTAGAGGTTCTCCAGGCGGAGCACCTCGTCAGTTGGCCGAAGACAACTTATCAAGGATATCGCAACCCGCACTTGCAAATTTGTATCATCAATATTTGATCATTCTTTACTCTTGATTACCAGGCTTTATTAGCAGTTGCTCGCTTACCGTTTGTTAAGTCTTTACAGAACTTTAGCAGTACCGCAGCAGCATTTGGAGCATAACGTGGAACTTTTTCTTAGCAGTGAACTGGGGCAATCGTTGATATGAGCTAGACTCGTCAACGAGGATCTGAAGAATCGCACTCGAACAAGCAAATTCTTACCTAATCTTTCATTCCAGATTAGGGGTCAGTTTGAATTCTTTCCTATTCGTGCGTCTTTTTCAATCAATCGTGCGAGTCTTTATATCTAAGTGTCGTTGAACTACATATGGCCTGATTCTCTTTCAGCCCGAGATATGTAGGCAGCTCGAAAATCGGAGTCCGGCCACATCCATAAATCTCGCACTTTGATCCTTAGAATCGAAGTTCTTGGCTTTATCGTGACAAAATTGGTTTCCCGTCAACTTCTTTACCCTGAAAACTCTTTCATCCTTTTCGGGTAAAGAGGGGCAGCTGTTGACACCCAATTTCGTCCCGAAATTTTAATTAATTAAATAAAAATCAATTATTAAAATTAAAATTTACTAAAGTAAATTAATAAATTTTTGGAAGAAAAGGGTTAAATCACATTGTTTACTTTAAAAATCAGCTTATAAATGTAATTAGTTTAACTAAAAAAAAAGAGAGGGCTAAATGTGCAAGCTCCATCCGATTAGCCTACTTCCGCAACCCTATATATACAATACACACTATACACAAACTCCTCACCAATTCAGCATACCCAATTACCCAAGCCCTAGAACCCGTTCCCAAATTTCCCTAAACCCGCCCGATCTTCTCTCAATTCTCACCCAAAACGCGTCCAAATCTGATCAAAACGACACCCCAACTTAAAGTTTTGTCTTCTTCTCCGTACGAGCATGAGTTGGACGAATCCTAGACGTTTGTTCATGTGCGAGTTCATCCGAGCCCTTGGCTTGATCCTAACGGGAATTTTCTTGTTTAGATGAGGATTAAAATTGTACTACCTTGAGGGGTGAGACAATTTTAACCCTTGTCTAACAAGGAATTACGATGGAGGCCTGAATTCAAATTTTTGGAGCCTAATTCCGAACCCTAGTACGCAGGTATATATGGTTCATTTTACTCATTTTCTGGGGAAGAGGAACAGAGATAGAAAAAAAACGGCAGAGCATTTACATTTTTATTTTCTCAGTTTAAGTTTTTTTTCTAAAAATACATAGTGTCACTGTTTCCTGTTTTGTTCCTGGCATTCGACTTCTGTTATCGCTTAATTTTTGTGTCGTCGCTGCGCTATTTGAGTCATCGACCTTGCTCGAGTCGCTTAGTCGAGTCGCTTTCTTCGGATTCTCGCTCTTTGTTCACTGCCACTAAAAAGGTAATAACCTCACTTCAACTCCATTTCATGATAAAATGCGACTGTTAATCTAAATATATGTGTTGTTGAGAGTGATCAAGTCAGTATTTTTTTCAGATAGTTATTCTGTTGGAATGTTACCATTAGTACTTGAAAGTTCGAATCTTCTTGTTATTACGTAAGCATGTTTTGTCTAAAAAAAAATAAATTGTGTTCTGGAGGATATTTAGTTAAAAGCTTTAATCTTGAGGATCTCAATTAGTTGTTCATTGTTTAAAATTTGTTTAGTACCTTGTTTGAGGTCTGATTCTACTTTATCTTTCTCTGGCCCCCCTGTTCATTTCTCCTGCTTTTTTTTTTCTTGTCTGTTAAAGAATTAAAATGGTAGTCTAGTTTTCTGGTTAATAAAAGTTTATAGAAATAATGTTTTAGATCAGTTTCAAGTCATTTTCAGTCAAAGCAAAGTCTTTTTTCTGTCTTTTTTTTTCTTGATATCCATGGGTTCTATTTGTTTGCTGTTGGAATGAAGTAAAGGGTAGTAAGTGAAGCTGCAGGTCTTGTCTTGTGGGTCTGTGAGTTTCAGCTGATGTGAGGGTGTGCCTGGTTGTTTGTTTGGAGGTTCTCAGGTTCTGTGAGGTTAAAGAGGGAGTAGGAGATGTCAATGGTTTGCTGCAGAAGTAGAGGGTGTATGTGGGTGTGTGTAGGAGTTCATAGAGTAGGCTGCAGATGCTTGAAAGGGATAGGAGTTGTTTCTGGAGGATCAGGGGTCTAGTTTTGTTTTTCTGGGCTGTGAAGGTTCCAGGATAGTGAAGAGGTGGTTCAAGGGATTGGTTCTGTGTGGAGAGGAGCTGTCCTTGTCCTGTTGTTGAATAGAGAAGCTTAGGATTTGTTTTGGGGTATGCTCTAGGTGTATTTTGGTGGGAGAAGGTGAAGAGAGGTCTTGTGCTGCAGTTTCAGGGGATGTGAGGTTGAGAGGGTATTTTCCGGGCAGGGTATTAGTCTAAAGAAGTTGTTTCAGGTAGCAGGGGTGCAGGGTATTGTGAGGGAGGTCTGATGAGGCTGTTCTTATGTTCAGGGTTTGGTTTGGTTACCTGTATGTATGCTGTAAACATATCAGGTATTGTAGTTAGTTAGAGGAAGTTTCAGGGAGTTTGTTTTAGTCTGGTTTGAAGGCCTGGTAAGCAACAGAGATGTAGGGCTTTGGTTTCAGTTTGTTTTATAGGAGCTGAGGAGTGTCCAGGTCCTGAGGGAGTTGAGATTTCTATTTGAATGATGTGTGTGCAGCAAGTATGTGGAATGTATAAATTAGACAGCCATGACTGGATGAATGAGAGAGCTGCCTGATGTGAGCTGAGAGAGTCAGAGTAGGGTTGGTCTGGTGTGGGTATGCTGGCTTCAGTTTTGCCTTGGTAGTTTGTTCTTTTGATTCATTTTGCTTCATTTCCAGTTTGTTTGAAAGGTCCAGTTCCAGATGTGATATAGTGATAGAATGGTCTGCCATTCATACTCCAGAATGTTATTTTGTTCATTATCGTGATGTCAAGTCAAAGAGAATTGAATCTGATTTTGAAATACAACTTGATATAAACCAGGAAAAACAAGTGCTTAATGAATATGTACTTGTATGACTTTGTTAAATATTAGTCATGCTTCAGGTGGTATTAGTTATGCTTCAGGTCGAAAGTTTATTTCCTCACAGTGAAAACCTCTTCTTCTTTTTGAAATATTGATGTGAGCAAGCATACTTTGAGAACTGAAATCACCTTTGTTATAAGTCTGAGTAGTTGAAATATTTAGTTTGAATTCCTTTTGTCACTTTGTTTAGCCAATCTCTCCTTTATTGATTCGCCCGACAATTATCATTGTAGTTGTTAATTAGTGCTTTCTTTTATACATGAAATGCATTTGAATTATAACCTTTGATTAGTCACAGTATATGCATGCAGTTTTGGTAGTCTAATAGGTTTTTCTTCTGGTATCTGTCTCAAATATTTGTTCTTACTTACTGTATAATGCTTTATGTTACTGTGGTAGTTACTAATCTTTTTCTCCCTTTCTTTTGCATAATACACTCTTGGGAACGAGTTTGAGTCAAAACTCACAAATTGGGATGGTCCGCATTGGGAAGTCATTCGATCCGCTCCACATTTTCGGGACTTGATATCCCCGAAAATGTAAAAAGAAAAAATGAAAATCGCAAAGTCCGAGGCTCAATGATTGAGTTTGCGCTTCCGGGTTCTATTTTCTAAACTCCATCTTTTCCCGCTCCCTTAGAAAATGCATGTTGTATAGGATTTCCCCATAGACCGGATTAGTAGCCCGGTAGGATAGAAATGAGATTTGAATTGTGAATAACTATTGTTAATCGCTTAAATTGTTTCATATGAATGCTTTGTATCATTTCTTTGCGAATCGCCAATTTATTTATGGATGTTTAGAATTATTTGTCAATTAATGAGTGCAAATAAAATTCGACTAAAACCGTACCCTCGTCATAATTCGCATTTAAATTGCTTATTTATTGATTATATTAATATTCAATTATTTATTTATTTAATCTAATTTACTTATTTAGTTAATTAATTAAATTTTAATCCTTTATTTATTTATTTACTTAATCTAATTTATTTAATCTCAATTAATCATTTATTTAATCAATTAAATATTTATTCATTTATTTATTTAATTAATCGATTGTTATTCATTTACCCCTTTATTTAATTAAAATTGGCAAGTATTCATTTATTTAATTAAGTTATTTATTTGTTTATTTATTTATCTATTTATTCAATCAATTAATTAATTAATCCTTTATTATCATCCAATTATTTATCCAATGTGTTTATTTAATCATCTAACGCCATTTAACCTTTATTTATTTTATTAATTAATAAATTGATTATTATTTCATTATTCATTTAATTAATCTTAAATTGGGTCATTTATTTATCTAAGTATCGGCATAATTAAAATCTTGTCTTATTTATATTATTCTTTTATACTTAGTTAAAATTAATTCTATTACCCTTAACAAATTCGTGAAAATCGCCGGATTAACCGCATTTAGCGGATTTTCGAAAGTGCTCCCGCAAGGGACCTTCTTTAGGAAATAAAAGAACCACTTACCTAAGAATCTCTCATTTTAATTTAATTTCATTTAATTAAAGAATAAATTGCACTCTTTAGTTAACTTAGGTTCCTAATAATCCTTAAATTAGGTGGCGACTCCAAAGAAAACCCTTTGGAGTCCCATTTTTGTTGAGCATATACCCGAAACCTATCCTTTCTTAAGAAGGGGTAATTTTTGGGGTTCAACAGTGAGTCTTTCGACGATAGCCATAGAGTCATACTCGTTGGTGTATACACAAAAATAAGCCTTTGCCGTATAAGGACACCTTAAGTTTTTTAGAATTATCACATATTCATGTGCCACTGTCATACTGGAAAGTACTTGACCCATAGCTTCAAATTTTTCTTCCAAACTATTTTTCTTTTTCACTACATAGTCAAAATTCTTTTCTACCTTCAATCAGTGGCTTGCAAATGCCAGTATTCGATGGAAACATCTTCCTTTGTATCTGTTGTTTTACCCCTAAATCCAAACAATTTCACCATTGTTAGATTTTTTTTTGTTCTCTTACTCTTTTCTTGACAAAGAAAGAAAAATGTGTTTCTCTCTATATATATATACAGAGTACACAGACAAAACACTGAAGAAGCAAAGCGGAAAAATAATTTGTCAAATCACCCTCCAAGTTACATCTTGTGCCCACATAACTGATTGAATTAAAACATCATCATATATTTGACCCTCATAAAGAAAAACTTACAGATTTGACCCATAAGAAAGTTCGTGACCATCTACATGTCCCGTGTCTTCAACAATTTCGCTTGATTGTGTTAGATTTTTTTACGAGGGTCAAAACTGTAACAACAAACTCATGTTAATAATTCTAATGGAATATTTTTGAGTTCAGTTGCTATATATAAGTAGAATTACTGTCTTCCCGTTGGTGCAATAGTAATTGAAATAGAAGATAGCAGAGTTTAAACTAAATTTTAACTATTGAATGTGTATTTTTGTAAAATATAGATTATTTATAGGTAGAACCGTCAATTTGGGGCGACCCGACCCAAACCAACCCTTACGGACCTTGATGTTGGATGTGCTGGAGGGGGAGGGGGCGGCCCGACTTTTAGTTGGGCCACTAAATGATGAGCCCAATCCAGCCTTACTAGGGCCACGGGCCCAATCATCGATACTAGCGAGTCTTTCGACGATGGTATATACAAAAATAAGTTTTTGCCGTGTAAGGACACCTTAAGTTTTTTAGAATTTTCACATATTCATGTGCTACTGTCATACTAGAAAATAATTGACCCGTAGCTTCAAATTTTTCTTCTAAACTATTTTTCTTTTTCACTACACAGTCAAAGTTATTTTCTACCTTCATAATTTCAATCAGTGGCTTACAAACGCCAGTAAATTTGATGAAAATATTTTCCTTTGTATGAGTTGTTTTGCGCATGAATCCAAACAATTTCTCCATTGTTAGGTTTCTTTGTTCTCTCTTACTCTTCTCTTGACAAAGAAGAAAAATGTAGAATAAAAAGTGTGTTTCTCTCTCTCTATATATATATACAAAGAGAAACACATCATGAGCCAAATAATGTACATAAGGCAACAGAAGCTTCTAGAGTGGCCAAGAGTGGTCTAGAGTGTGGAAGACTCTAGAACCTTGAAGGCTCTTGGCTTAGGGCTTCATTGAAATGTGTAGAATTATCTAGATCATGGGAGAATTAGTTGGAGTTGGAAGGAGTCAACAACTTATGGAACACACTAGAAGAGCCAAGAAAGAGCATGCCAACTTCCACCTACCTTATTAGTGTAGTCTAGAACCTTCCCTATAGTAGTATAAATAGGAGTAGGCATTTCATTTGCACTTGTCCAACATCCAACTCTTCTATATAGTGTCTAGCATTGTAACCTATCATTCAACCAAGTTCCTTAGCTTTCCTCTATTTGTACAAAATATTTGATCTTAATACAAGTCCTTTTGTCAACAACTTGCGCTTTAACCGTGTGCAAGCACTTGGTTACTTAGCTTGCTTGACTTAGAGATCATCAAAGGATCTTCGCTTGACACTTTAGGCGTCCTATATAGGTTTAAGGCTGAACTTAGACGCTGCTTTTGGGTAGCAATTGTCTAAGTGCCGACACCGCCTAGAGCGAGTCTAGGATCGTGACATAATGCTAATAAAAGCTAACTAAAGTACCTCAAGAAACGACCTTTTTATTCTATATTTGGATAACTAGGACTAACATAGTTTGTCAAAATAGCCCAGATATCGTGTAAGGTCAAAACAAACTGTACGCAGCCTTCACATTGATTGTATTACAACTGCAAGAAAAGGGTATATGTAATTTGGCAATTACAGTATGATTTAGCAAGATGGTTGATCCCAAGTATTTTTCAACGGACACCAATTAAGTTTCGTGTGCGAACGAAGATATCTCAATCTTTGATGGGCTCTCTAAAAAAAAAAGAAATGATTAGACTGAATAGGATGCAAATGCGTGCCTAAGCGCGCATTCGATAACGACATTTTTTTATAACCTAAAAGTCATCCCGAAAAGTCACTTTGAGAATTCTGGTAGAATCTAAAGATAAAATAACTAACCATATAGAAATACTTTACGAAGAAAATCACAAATCAAATAAGATTCTTAGAAGAGAAATAAGAAATAAACACAGCATCACAAAAAACACACAAGCGACAAGCGTAGAGAATCTCATATTCAAGGTTTCAGTAGCTATTCGTGGTTACTTATACACTTTTACAACACCTACACAGCAACACGTCGCTTTACGAAATCCTCATTATCTTTCATATCCTAAGCCTCTCCTCCCCTCTTCACATCGAAATAAAATTAAAAGCAGTCATACAATTCACGCTAAATGTAACGGATCAAAAGCAGAGGAGCACCTAGCTAGGCGCAGCTCAAGGCATAAGCAACCACCAGGACACCTTGATAATTAGGTGTTACCAAAATTAGCACAACATGACAAGAACCCGCAAGTGTGTGAGGCAAAACGGAATATCCCCAACTAAGTTAGTACCCATCCATTAGTAGAAGAAAAGGGGTGGAGATTCAATCAAAGTAGTACTTTGTCAAGTTATATCAAATGGTCTTTTAGATTCATGTCATGTGGCTAATAAAATAATTAAAGATTGAGATCTACTTAAATTCTTATAATTATAAATAATAAAACAATTAAAATAATATACTAACGTCAAAGTTGTCGGAAAGTTAATGCCACTTTTTTTTTTCTATATTTTAAAACCAAAGTTAATGCCACATTTTGTTTTTATTTTTCTTTCATGTTCAATGCCTTTCAGAATTCGATTATTGGACATGTAAGTATTTTGGCAAAACATAAAGTACTACTACTATTGTCTTCACAAATTTAACCTGTAGTACCTTTTTGCTTGCACAAAGTGAAGTGGAGATTCTTTAATGAAGCAATAACCATTTGATAAAGATTCCGTTTGTTTTATTTTTACACAAAGCTAATTAAGAATGTGCAGGTATGAAGGTTGACGGTGTCGTTAGTATATTGTTTCTATTGTTTGATTATTTAATAATTATATGAGAATTTAAGTGGATCTCAACCCTTAGTTATTCTATAGGCCACATTGATAGGAATTTTATAAAAATATGGGGCAACAAAAATGGTTAAAAATATTATTGAAATTTGTCTCTCTTAATTTCATGCTAATCATAGGGCTTTATATAGCCACACAATTGAAGTAGTAAGACTTCTAATCCACTAGAGTAGTAGAGTCTTTCTACAACTAATAACATGAGATTGTACTAAATCAAATTCTAAACTCATACTAGAACTAAACAACTAAAATATCAAAATACGAATTCTACTTTAATGAAAATATTAATTATTCTAGAAGTAATAGAAGCAATATCCAACATTCCTCCTTGCTTCTGTTGCTCTAATTTAAAAAAGTTGCTCCTCAAATTCTGCTTCTGCTAATAGTGCTTGTGAATTATTTTGAGTACTTTTGAACTTGCACACTTTTGTAACATGACCTTTTTGTTTGCAATTTCCACATAATGCATCAGGTCTCCACTAGCAAAATTTTTCCAAGTGTGTATTCTTTTTGCAGTATTTGCAAAAAGGAAAATTCCCCTTTCCTTTTTGGTGTTTTGCATAAAAAATTCCTTCAGTAACATGATCTTGTTTGAAGGCTCTTCTTTGTTCTTGTGCTTGAAGGGCACTTGTTAATTCAGCAAGAGAGATAGTTGAGAGATCTTTAGATTCTTCTAGAGAGGAGAGTTTGGACTCAAATCTCTCTGGAATAGTCACAAGAATTTTTTCAACTATTCTATTATCTGAGAAATCCTCACCAACCAACCTGATTTTATTGACAATCAAAGAAATTCGGTCAGAGTACTTAGTGATGGTCTCATCATCTTGCATCCTAAGAGATTCAAAATCCATTTTCAAATTCAAAATTTGATTTTGTCTGCCGCTTTCACTTGATACTCCTTTTTGAGTTTTTCCCAAACTTCTTTTGGTGTCTCACATATAATGATTTTAGGAAAAATTGAATCTGCAACTGAATTTTGAATTATAGTTTTGGCTTTATATTTTTTGGTTTTCTCTTCTGACTGTGCTTTGATTTGAGCAAGGGTAGGATTTTCAGGAAGTTGTTATACGGGTTTGTCTTCCATTAAAACTTCCCATAGATCATAGGCTTCAAGATATGACTTCATCTTCACTGACCAAATATGGTAGTTTTCACCAGTGAAGATTTGTGGGGCATTTAAAGAGAGACTGCTGCTTGTCATGGTTTAAAATTAGTATGGTTTAAAATGGTTGAAAATAGCTTTAGAGATGGTTCTTTGAGCAAACTCGCAGATCCGTCAAGATCGAAGGAGGCTAGGCTCGGATACCACTGGTAGGTTCTTTTTTTTTTTAACCATTGCAAGCAGCAGTAAGAAGATCAAGATTATTTGTCAAAAAAATTCAGGCCAATGAGAGAATTGTTAGGGTTTTTGCCCTGAATTTGTTACCTACTAGGGCTCTATTTTTGAAGAGATAGAAAAATAGTTCTAAAAGGAATACATCTCCTTCTATATCTATCCTTTTCTTGGAGGATAAGTTTTAGAACATCTATAAATAGAAGATCTTCTCACAAGAAAAAAACACCAAAAACTCCACAATGTAGTCATTAGGAGACTTTTATTTAGGGGAGACTTTGTGTTAGCTTCCGCATGCACTATGTTATTTTGATCCCAACACACATGGCATAAATCTAAATGGTCATATTACTCGACATACTACTTTTGTGCAAGAACTGAGTCTTTTATTTTCTAGTGTTGGTGTTAGATTACTACTTTTGTGCAAGAACTGAGTCTTTTATTTTCTAGTGTTGGTGTTAGATCTGGAACCTCTCCCATTCTTATTTCTTTTTGTTTTCCTTTGTGATGCTGTTGCTTTTTTCACTAGTTGATGAGTTTTTTGCTTCCTAAGGCTGTAACCATTCTCATCTATCAATACAAATCGGGTTACTGTTGCACTAAACTCTCTAATGTCTCTTTAACGAAACAAGAGCCTAACGACTCTTGTTATATGTTTCGGTTCAAACTTTCTCTCTTCTAACCTCTTCTTTACAAATTCCTCAAGAGCTCGTTCCTCTGCCTCAAGCTTTTTGCTCTCAGCTATTGTGTCTCGTCCTGACTTGGAACAAAAACAGGCTTCACCATAGCTATCCCTCTTGTCACTTCCTCCGATTCAGTCTCATATTCTGACTCTACTTCCTCTGGAAGTGTTTATTGCTGTTGCCTCTGAAGCATCTTTTCCCTGATTCTCCTCCTCCTCCTCTCGTCCAACACATCCTCATCTCCTCCTCAAATTCCATCCTTTCCTGTCTTCTGTTTTCCTCTTCTATGGTTGAAAACCATGGGGCAATTTTCACATGAAAAGTGTATAGAAATATGCAGACATTAGCGAGGAAAGCTACTGAAGAACTTGCTATTCGTTCATTTCTTTATGATGATAAGAGCCTACAGGTCAGTAAGCGATCAATGTTTTCAGCTAAAGACTAAATTGTTAGTAATAGTAGGCATGACCGATGAGCAGGCACAGAGCTCACCTTTTGGTCTTATTCAAAGGTGGTCAACAATCCACATACCATCTGGTGGGAAATAAAACGGTGTCATAGCATTTATAAACGAATTCTAAACCTGGCCTGCTGTCTATGCTTTTGACTAATAGTAGAATAATAGGAACCAGCCAAAAGGAAAAAATAAAAGGGAGCAGAAATTTACACCACAAAAATTTGCACAGTAACTAGACTTTAAAACTATTCATTTTAGTCAAAACCAAACAAGTGTTCTTGCTGGTAGTAATGGGCGAGTCACAATAAAGCTACATGACTTCGAGCACCGTCCATAAAGTCTTTTCCCTATAATGAGAAGGGCTAGAGTTTACTAATTAAAAAGGAAAAAATGTTCCCGCATCAAACTGCGCAAAGAAGCTCATCTTCATAGCACTTCGCCAGCTTAAAAAATTACTTGGTCTTCATAGTTCATCCTGAAAAAAACAGAAGTAAAATCAGCTTGAGAACCACAAAAGATAGATGGCCAAGTCGGGCTTTGAAACTGAAATATTGACTAGTCTTACATGGCTGCCTTCATCCTTATCACTCTCATCTTCCTTGGACTCCAATTCGGTGTCAGCATGAGCTTCATCACCTTCTGTATCATCAGCGTCATCATCATCTTCGGCCTGGAAATGCATATTTCCCATATAAGGGAAAGCCAGAGGGGACAAAATAGCTCAATGAGGGATTGCTGATTTTCATTGATGAGGAGAAGGGAAATGGAATAGGGTGGTGGGAAGAAAATTTTAGAGGCTTACGTCAGAGTCAACAGGATCATCCTTCGATTCCTGAATGCAGAATGAAATTGAATTAGATCAAAAAAAGAATATGAGAAAGTAAGAATATGACATTGTTATTATCTGTAAAAACAATAATGCATTTTCCATATTAGGTGTTGCTAAGAACTGCTTCCTTCGTCCATTAGGAAAACAATGATGAAAAAGGGAACTAGTGTGGAAACGGAAATAATCTAATAGTAATCTAAACTTTACCTCTTCCTCTCTCTTCTTTTCTGCCTCATCAAAAGCAGCCTTTTCAGCCTGAAAAATCAACACAATATTAACTAATAAGAAAAGAAAACTTGATTTTCCATGCTCCCAAGGTGAGATGGAAGGAAACCACTTACATCCTTCTGCTTGCCCCAGGTTTCTTCAGCAACTTTCTTAGCATACTCTGGATCATCGCATATCACGACATTATCAAACAACGTTCCAGATTTCACCTGCATGGTATATAATACTCTGGTTAAGAAAGCAGATTCTGACCATTAAATAGAATTACAGCCAAATCACACAAGAAAAGAAAGAGGTTCTAACCTGCCACAATTCAATGCCCACATACTTCAAATTTGAGTAAACATAGAGATCTGGGTCGTCCTTGAAGTCTGTAAATGAGAACCATAGATGTCAATATTCTTAGTAGTCCAAAGGTGCTAAGGATATGACAAAATGCCTCTAGTCATTAGTGAACCTGGGTTGTCAATCTTTGGTGCCTTCCACTTCCCCTTGTAGTTGGGGTTCTTAATTTGCTGAGATTAGGAAAAACTTTGTTATTACGAATCCAATTGTAGACGAGTCTTTCAACTTAAACATTAAGACTATGCAAACCTTTGGCTTCCATGGGCCATTGTACTCAGGATTGGGAATGGTTGGGGCTGTCCATTCACCGTCTTCTTCGTCATCCCAGTCCTCAGGCTGCAATTGCAAATAGCTCACTCAGTAATGTACATTTGTACGTCTAAATTCTAGGCAATGACTATGTAACCACTAATGGAATATTCAAATCAATTACCTTCTTGGCATCAGGATCAGTTATCTCCTTTGGGATGTCATCATATCCCTGCAGACATTTGAAATTGAGTTGGTAAGAAGTTGTGTTCCTTCAAGTTCAAGTTAAGGAACAGAAAAAATGAGCAACAATTTTACGAAGATACCTCTGGCTTCTTATCTTCAGGATCATCAATGAATTCCTTGTCATCCCAATCTTCAGGCTGCCACAAATGTGTAAGTTGGTCAGTACCACTATTCACATAAAATGAACATTAACTAACAATAAAGACTAGATGCGCTTGTAATTACTTTCTTGGCACTTGGATCCTTAATTTTCTTTGGTGGTAGAAGGTCCCAATCAGTGTACAAGCTACCAGACTGCTTTTCCACATTATCAATAAGAATGCTGTATGTAGCATCAGGGCGGAGGATAAAGGTGTAAACATGGGTAAGCTGATCCGTCTCACATGGGACTTCCTTCTTGATCAAGTGGTTTGTTTCATTGTAATTAAGGATAGCATGGACCTTCTTAGTGCTGTAGCCACAGATGTCTGGTCCAAACATGATACTGCATAAAAAGAAACATCAACATCAGTCACTCGAATGAGGACGGATTAAAACCATAACAAACTTCAGATAGTAAGAATCTGTTTTATGTGACCTGTATGGAGTGTCACCACCGAATTTCTTTTGATCAACGTCCCCACTGAGCAACTTCATGTATCCACCACCACAGTCAAGCTTCTGCTCGTGCTTAACAGAGAACTGGAACACCAAGTTCTTACCCTTGTTGCTAAATTCAGGGAACTGCGCTGAAATGGCATAAAACCTGTAGTCTTCACTAGTCTGAATACCTATATAAAGACGAATTTGATGTCAGTTAGTTAAAAATTGAATAATTCAAAACTCAATAATTTGAATATTCAATAGCTAAAGCGCTGTAGCTTGAAGTGATTTGGAATCATCAGTTAGATTTGCATACCTTTGTCGTTAGCGTCTCCAGTCCATTTGCCAGAGGAGTGGTTCCACTCTCCCACCGTGTTTTCATCTCTCTTCCAATCAGATTTGACCCACCTTTTTTCCCATTCATCTTGAAAATTACAAGAGACAAACATATCAGTAGAACACACACTGATCCAAGCAAAATGAATGTTTCAAGGAGGAGACAAACAGAGTCTGTCAGCATATAACATTGTCTTCACTAAGTAAATAAAGACAAAAGGAAGCTCCAACATATAGATGGACTAAAATGTGGACAGACTTCTCATACGTACTTCACAAAAAAATAACATATGTATTGGAACTTTCTTTTTCATAAGATCTTCAGCAACCATTTTCGTATACTCAACAAATTTCTCAGATTCATTTCCAGCCACAATAAAAAAAAATCCAAATTCGATATTCCATTCTTTATCAGTTATAAGAGGCACTTTCCATTTCAATATGTTTGAAAATGTTCTATAGATAAAATTAATCTACACAACCTTTATTACTTTCAGGAATTCAAATTCATTAAAAAATTAAACTCTAACGTAAACTATCATCTAATAAACTAATTTTTCAAAGATTATAATCCGTGATCAAAGGGCAATCACAGGGTCTGAGGAAGGGCCGCATTCTCCAGGGGTTTATTGTAGACAACCTATCGTGATGAAAATTCAAGTGGTTGATTCGATGGCTTGAACCCATGATCATTATATATAACGTTAATTATCGTCATCAACTCAATTTCCAGTTAAATTCACAGTGATCTATATTATCGGTAATTCACAGATCCATAACAGAACATTATAATTAACATGAAAATTATAACGATCAAATGACGGAAACTAATTAATAATAATTGTGTAAATGAGAAATGTACCATCAAAACGCTCCTCGAAGAACACTTCAGCAGAGACAATAGCGACGAGAAGAGAGAGAATAGCGACAAGATATACGAAGCTAGGGTTTTTATTTTTATGAGTAGCCATGGCTATAGTGATCAGTAACACACAAAATAAGCTGATGACTGACTGAAATTCTGAACCCAAGCTATTTATACATCAGAGATGGAGTGGGGCCTTGTCCTACGTGTACATACGCGACAAAAGAACGAATGATTAAGTGCCAAGTGGTTGTGAAGTGTCACGGGTTTTACGTGGCAGATCACGATTGGGTACTTACACGAATGCGAGTGTCCAGAACTGCATTAGCTAATATAGAATAAATTTTGCAAAATCACTAGTTTAACCTTGCCTTTATCCGTTTCAAAAAGTAGTAAATTTTGGAGAGTTTGCAGGCTTTTCTCATGAGAGCCTTAATTTTTTGTTGTTTTCTTACTTTTCGTATTACAATTTGTTACTCATAAAGAAAGAATGTAGATTATTTATGCGCGATTTTAAAATACATCACCAACGTCTATGATAATCCTTTGATATTAGCAAGCTTGCTAGTATAGCATAAATAATTTAATGAGACACTTTTTAGGGTAAAAATTTATCCACATTGAAAGTATGACAAGACAAATATTCATATTATAATGGACATTTGGGACCGACATGTAGTTATTAAGAGGGATGATTACGAAAATATCCATCAAAATCAAAATATTTATACATCTCTATCCATAAGCTTCATATTTATAAGTCTTACCAATAAACTATTTATATGTCCTACCCATCCAGACTTGTATACCATAATTTATGTGGTATACTATAAAGGTATACGACAATAAGGTGTAACAAATGTATACAGTAATAAATAGATATGTTGGGTAAATAATTTTAATTTTATTAATAATGTAATTTTTAATAGTAGGGTGGGTAAATGATTTGGATTTCAAAGGGTACATCTATTTACTTAAAATGAATATTTTGTATGATAATCTTGTAATATAGCAGTTCCGTATCTGACATAGCAAGGATTTAGTTAATAAATAAGAAGAATCAAAATTACCTACATAGAATTCTAGAAAGTTCACACATTTGATTTAATTATTTATTTCTCAGCCATGTGACTGTTATCTTATATGACATGCTAGTCAATCTCATTTTATAACAATATTCCTTTTTAAATAGAGATGTTTATTTCCTGCAATCTTTCCCTTTCACGGAGAGGATGGGATGATTGGGTCCATATCCAATCATATGTCCAAAAAGTAGAAGTTATGTTCATTATCTTAATCCATTTTTGGCAAAATAATATACGTCCCCACTTTTCTTTTAACATAAAATTTTAATTGTTCTCTTCTATCACTTTCTTTCAAACCTCCCTATTCCCTTCTCTTTTGTCACGTAACTTCATTTTGGAAAACAAGTTACTTTCTTCATATTAAAAATTGTAATATTGCTATAACTATCAGTAAAAACTGGTCACTAGACTCAATTCTTATGTTAACCATTCTATTAACCAATAAAGACGTTAAAAATGGCTAGTGCATTATACTGATAGGGCCTTCCTCGAATACTAGTAATTTTGATTCACAATATACCTGATTATTCAGCATATTTTCTTTAATACACGAAGTTTAAGTTATGCGAGCTTGGTACTATTAATGGAAGTGTTGTCGACAGTGACGGACCCAAAAAGTGGGTTCGATATATGAAGGAGCAGAATTCAACAAAAATATAAGTGGTATGCATTGTTGGAGAGTTAATTTACACCTGGAACCCTTCGAAAAGTTGAACCAACTTTGTCACCAAGCTACACTCTTTCGTTTAAGTAAGTTAAAACTTTAGTTTTATACGGATTTTTCCAAAACATATGACATTAACTATATATACAATATAATTTTTCGAGCAAATAGTTTCAACTAACCTCGTGCTCCCACGTTGATCCGCCCTTGGTTGTCGGAAGGAAGGGTGGCATACTCTTATCCTACTTACTACTTCAGTTTTCCCTCGAAGTCAATACTCAAATGTCCCCTTTTTTATTTGTATATTGATATCTACTGTTTGTTTTTATGGAAAAAGTAGTATACACATAGAGAAGGATAGGGAGGGAAAATTGCTCCTATACTTTTGATTTTCAACTTCTAATATTCTCCACGAAATATTTTAAAAGTTTTGTGTTAGTTGAAATTCTAGCCATTTTCTTCAATGAAATCTCGCATATTAAAATAGTGTGCAGAACAATATGGATAAACATTTTAAATATTGTAATTCGAGTACAATTTTGCTCCCATGTAGTTTCTAATGGAGTACTAGTAAACTTTAGCAAATTGCGACGTCCCTTTGTTGATCTAAATATCTCAAGCCATAGTCTATGACCTCTCTTAAAGAAATTGTCCAGCAAATAATAGAGAAAGCATACTAGGAGGGAATTAAGGCATCATGTATCCTAATATCTTTTGTCATGTGCTTATAAGTGTTTAAGGGGATCGATCACAAGGAATTAAAGTAAGAAAATCAACGTTGAAAATGGACTTCTTTGCAGATCTAAGCTACAATATAGATAGTCTCTGGTACTTCATAATTATGTTAACTACTAGAATGTAGGTAATAAAATTATTCTTTCATCTTTAATTATCCCATCCCCGATTTCAGTTACTTTCCATCAAATAATAAGTTTTAATATGTTCTCAGATTTCACCCTTTTCAGTGTATGTACCAAATCTCCCATTTAATTAGCTCATGACTACCATGTTGATATGCTTTTGTTACAGTGCAAAGAATTAAAACTTCAGCTATAACTAAGACATTGTGATAGATATAAAATTACTTTTTATATATTCAAATCTTTACCATTACAAGCTTTAGACAAAGGATGAAAATAATATTGAACATAAGGAATAAAAATATTATTGAACATAAGGAATCACCTCCAGATCTAGTAATGATAAACTCTGGCCCTATTACATACATACGACCGGTACGATAATATGATTTTTATTCAGACAGTTAGGAAATTATAAATCTGGCGTTCCGGTGCAAATTAATGATCCATCAGTACGGAAAAGTTTACAGCCTTCAGCTGCAGTGCAACAGTTGACACATGGATCCTTAATCTGCTCATCTCCTGAAGAGGGGCAAGTCATGTATGCTACTTCAGGCTCACAAAACTGGAGACACGACTTAGCATTTGCATATTCCACGTTACTTCCCAGCAGAAATATACCTATAAATTAAAGCACCCCAAATCAATACAAAAGTACTAAGGATATAAAATCATATTTTGCGTTGAGAGCTTGCTATTTAAAGAAGTCTTACCAGACAATAGGAGAAGAGTAAAGATACCAGCTTTGGAATAGACCATGTTTCTTTAGTTTGAATGCGCTGTATTGAGGATGTTATCATATCCTCTCAAGTGTTAAGCTATTTATAGAGCTAACAAAAGATACTAAAATACAACTAGCAATGACTTTTCGTCATTTTAGATTTGGATAATAACTTAGTTTGTAAATATGGACCAGCCATGTGTGTAAGGTCAAAGCTATCTCAATGCAGCCTTCACATTGGGTTGTGTATATATATGGCCTAAACGTTGGAGTTTCGTATACGATACCTTACAAGATAGTATAGACAATACTAGCTAATATGTAGCATACGGATAAACGTGTCTTTATATGTTCTTTATATTGATTATATTACTTTATTCTTAAGATGTATGGTCTTGGCCTCCTGGGTATCCCTCTTGCCCAACTAGATCTCTGACTTAACCATGTCAAGCCCCACTTTAGCGACTAGAATATAATTAATCCAAAAACTTCAAATAAGTAAAACGCCATCTAAACGCCCAGCCAACCTTCCAACATCACAAATTATGCACATAGGGCACTTATTAGGTATACAAACACTACAATAAAAGTCACATTTAGCGGCAAATGATATGGCCTTTAGTGGCATTAACAATTGCCGCTAATAGTTTTACCAACAATAATCTATCATCAAACAATGTTCCTGTCACTAAAGATTTTCCTGGCAATTGATTCGAATGCAGGTAAAGACTCATTCTATTTCCACTAAAAGACCCTTAGATATAGCGCATTTGTTTCCCAATCATTTAAATTGCAACTAAATATGGCACAAATAATGGCTTGATTCATCACATGTATTGCCGGTAAAAATATATTTTAGCCAATAAAATAGGACCCGTCATTTTTTGTAGCTTAAAATGATTCTCAAAACATACTATTCTTATTCATTCAAAAAAATAAATATTTCAAATATAACATACTAACATTCATGATGAAATACATAATATTTCATATTCCACCAAACAAAAGCTCATCAATATTTTTTGTTTCAACACCATAAAAGAACATAAACATAACTTTAGTCCAGTAAGCAGTTTCATGTAAAGCTGATAACTAGTGTTCAAAACACCCCTCAAACATATATAACACGTAAAGCAATAACTGAAGCTCTCTAGAACTTTCCTTTGGGACTTTGATTGCTTACTAAAGCAAACTCAAGAACATGTGGAATACATGTTTAGACAAATTCGAAGCCATGGTATCAATTACTTCTGCAGCAGCTTGATTTGGAGCTAGATCATCATCTTCATCTCTGTCGGTAGATTCAACAAGCAATGGACACATAACTTGCAAAATTGGTGTGACTAGCTTGTATTTTTTAAGAAAATTGACTTGTACTTCGCTAGCCACGAGATTATTTGAATAGCCTGAAAAGTGAACCGATAATTTAAAAGGAAAACATTTAAGAACCGATAATAGATGTTATCGCTCGCCTTAAATATATTCAAGCAATTAGAATTTAATTAAACACAGCGTGACACAGCTAATTTGTTGATTGAATATTATCATTATTTTCGAATGCACAAGGGCATTTGGAAATACGTACAATAAGAAAAGTCGTTGAATGTGAGGATAAAGGAAAATCTAGAGCTAGTTTTAGTTGACATATAGTAGTTACCACGCCAAAAAAAAAAACACTCTTTTATCGGCAATAAGATGGACATTTACTATACCTGTCAATCGGGCCAGGACCGGCCCGTTAAGAATAGGCTCACCAGTTTCGATCCGGTCTAAACCGTTACCGGTTCGAACCGGTCTTTTTTTCAAGAATTTTAAGCTCGGCTCGGTCCTAGCCCACTAAGCACCAGTACGGTCCGGTTATTTTTTGTTTTTGTTTTTTTTCATGTAGTTTTAATACTTTCATTGGAGATTAACAAAACTAGCTCTAGAAGTTGCAAACATCTTTGTGTCATCTCTTCTATATGTGGTGTCTCGCTGAAGCATTAAATGCTATGGATATGGTTTTGTTCTGCTTTGGATTGTCATACATTGTGCACGTAGAACTCACCTAAAACGTAATTCCCTGCTTGTTCAAATAGTAGTTCTAAAATCCTTTTCTTCAGTTGGTTTCCATCACTACTAGAAAACAAGGAAAAAGCTATTAGAGAGGGAATTCCGTCTCCAATCAGTATTTGAGTAAAAAAATAATTAATTTTTTTAAAGTTGGAGACGGAAGCAAAAAAGCTGTCAGTGATTGGAGACGGAATTCCCTCTCCAATCACTGACACGCTTTTTGCTTTTTGGTTGGAGACGGAATTCCGTCTCCAACTCATAATTATAACCCCTTCTTCTTCCAGATTCAGTATCCTCTCCCCAAAATTAAAAATCCCCTCCCCAAAGCAGTCACTGCTCCCTCCGGCGAATTTGCTCCCTCCACGGCGAAGTTGCTCCCTCCCCGGCGAAAACATCCCCAATTTATTCAAGTAAGTCTTTTCTTCATCTTCCCCATTATTTTCTTCATAGGTATTCTTTTTTAAGAACAGAAAAAAGGAAAGTATTTTCATAAATTCAAACAGAGAAAGTATTAAATTTGCCTCTAATTTTCTTTTATATATTAGCATCTTACTTTTTTAGCAAGTTATGATTGCATCTTACAGGGTATGTTGTTGTTTTATGATTGCATCTTACTTAAACTTATTTTTGCTGAATTTTCAGTAGAGTTACCTTTTCCTTAAGCTTTTAACTTCTCAATCTGACTTAGTTTTTACTTCACTGGTGATCTGGCTCGCTTTCTTAATCTGTTAGATTGCTCGGATGCTTACTGTTAGACGGGAGCGTGAGCTCGAAGAAGGAATTAACAAAAGGTATTCTAGGAAGCTTGATCGGAAATGGAAGAAAAGCATTGTTCCTAGACCACCTCCTTCTTTAGTGAAATTGAGAGAGGAAGAGGCAGCTGAAGAAGCTAAGGAATCTGCCTGATTTTAAAACCTTTTTATTGGTAACTGTTATTTTTTTTCCTCCTTTGATCTTTCTTTTAGGTTAGAATGTACAACTTTTGTTGCTTCCTTTTTGTTTCTGTATGAGACCATTTATTATGCAGATGATCAATCTTACTATGTATTTTTTTAATCCTTGATATGGTGCCATTTCTCTCATTGTTAAAATCGTGCCAGAATGGTATATTCTATTTTCGTATTTGATGGAGAAACTTATGTTGGAGAGGGAATTCAATTCCCTCTCCAAGCATTAAATTAATTTAATTAATTAATTAATTTAATGCTTGGAGAGGGAATTCCCTCTCCAAAAGCGCTTAAAAGCGAAGGACGCGCAGAGACGGAATTCCGTCTCCAAACACCTTTTAGAGAGGGAATTCCGTCTCCAAACTTAGACGCAAATCAATTAATTTCTAGTAGTGCATCTTTTCTGTAAATATAATCAAACTTTATCAACATCTTGTGGATACTTAGTTTGTCTCCTTTCAGGAGAGAACAACAAAAGTTGAATAAGAGTACCTCATATCAAAGCAAACCAGCCAAATGTATTAAGCACCGAAAGGGGTCCGATCCGATCCACCGGTAGGCCAAAGATCGGTCTTTTACCGGTCTGATCTAACCAGTCTTTTTCTTAATCCCATCTCGGCCCACATCATCCTTCCTCCTTATTCCGGACCGTTTATAATAAATCGGTCTGGTCCGGTTCGCTACCGGGCAAACCCGGCCCTGTTTGACAGGTATAATATTTACCAGTTATATTTAGCAAAAGCCATTAAATACAATATGGATGAAAACAAATTCATGGGCACCTTTACGTTCTCCAGAAGAAACATCGTCTAAAACGTAGTAGAGGCAAGTTTCTATTGTTATTTTGTTGTATTCGCATCAATAGAGTTTTGTGATACCATTAATTATTCCTTCAAGTGCATCAAGAAAAAGTTCGAGTTCTTGTGTCAATTAATTGCCAGATATATAATTATGATCTGTTTGCAATGTATTTTACTTTCTCATATAGCTAAGATAACGTTGACGTTTCCCTGCGTTGAGCCTTGAGAAATACTAGCCCTGACTTCTAACGATAACTACTTCTTACTAGAGAGTTTAATTATTTTCACGGACTGCATGAAGTATTTTCTTACTAATATTTAGTTTGTTATAGCATACTATAACATATCATATCTTAAAGATTATACGAGGATAATCGCATGCGAGTATCCTTGGAATGATGTAATAGTGTAGAAATTTTCTTTACTATATATAAAGCAAAAACTTACTAATAGTTAAAGAAATTAGAGGGACAATTGTACTTATTCGTTAGAGCAACTACCCATAATAAAGAAAATTACTGCTAAAGAAACTACCGATAACTAAGGTAAAGTAACAATAGCGGAAGTAGTAAAAGCACAATAAAAAAAGTGTATAAAAATAATACAAACTATACTAAGATACAACTCTCACAATTCGTCAGCTTTAACTTTCAAAAGGCAACGATTTTAAGATTCAGTATATAAGACATTAGTGATAGATATAAGTACTTTTTATTCAAATCTTTCCAGGTACAAACGGTGGATACAAACGTGTTTTGTATTTATTCAAATCTTTATTATACATAAGAAATCACCAGAGTAATCATAAACTCGAGCCTTATTACACATATGATAACGGATAATACAAATTCTAGTCATTTTATTCTGGGGTTCCGATACAAATTAGCGATCCATCAGTGCGAAAAAGTTTACAGCCTTCTTGTGCTGTGCAACAATTGACACATGGATCCTTAATCTGCTCATCTCCTGAAGAGGGACAAGTCATGTATGAAACTTCAGGTTCACAAAACTGGAGACACGTCTTTTGGGCATTTGCATATTCCACCTCAACCATCAGAAATATACCTATAGAAAGCACCCAAATCAATACAAAACTAAGCAACGATAATTTATAAATCACATTTTTGGTTAAAAGCTTGATATGCTGAAAAATTTAGTGAAGAAGCCTTACCAGAGAATAGGAGGAGAGTGAGGATACCAACTTTGTAAAAGGCCATCTTTCTTACTACTTTAAATATGTGCTGCTTTATTTATTTGAGGATGCATATGTTATCATCCCCTTATGCTATTTATAGAGCTAACAAAAGATACTAATACAGTTGAATTATTCTCATTCTACATTTCGATATAACAAAAAATACAACTAGAAATGACTTTTCTCATTTTACATTTGAATAACGAATACAATTGTTCATATATAGACCAGCTTGTGTTATACATATAAGGTCAAAGCAAACTCAATTCAGCTTTCACATTGAGTTTTATATATTCTGACCTAAAAACTGTTTGAATTTTTGGTATACCTTATTTCAATAACACGTGTTTGACCCAAAGATAATCCCAGTATTTAAAGTTTTAGAAGATTTTATTAGGAAACCTCGCCCCCCCCCCCCCCCCCCCCCTCCCCCCATGGCAAGTAATTGGTAGAAGTCTCAAGGCACACCATCAAGACAGCTCTACATCCCTCAAAAATCTCTAGTTAACCCGTTAATTACTCCTTAAACTTCCTCTTCATCTATCTCGAATATGAAGTTTGAACATTACAACTCAAGTTTTCAGCCTACATATTCTGATTGAGAACATTATGGAGAGCGGGATGAGCTTCTCTTAGAACATTTTCATATATCTGACTAATTATTGTCTTCGCTTGCAATTGGTCTAATTAAGGTCTAGTTCTCTATTTTTCAAATTTTTGTATGTTTATTTTCTTTCATTTGAAAAGCAATGCTCATCTGTTTATTGTTCACTAGTGGAGACTTAATTATACGAGTGGTACAATACATGGCCTTCCAAATTAATACTCTTTTAGTGGTTTAATTATAAGTTTCTCGATTTATGTAATTGTGGTAGGCAGGTGAACAATGATGGCTTAGTTTGTATCTAATACTACATAATTTCTTGTTTTTACAATTCTGTTGCTTTTGCTTATGTTTGTATGCTATTTATTAGATAGAAAGCTTTAGAGATTCAGTTCCCATATATTTATGAGTAAACACTTAGGACAACTATGTAGTGTATTAAGAGACGTGTTTTGTTAAATAATGTTTTTCTACTAGTAGCCTTAGTTAGGGGTGGGCATTCGGTTTTTCGGTTCGGTTTTTAACTATTCGGTTTCGATTTTTCGGTTTTCGGTTTTGAAAAACTTCAATCCAATCCAAACCAAAATAAATTTGGTTTGGTTCGATTTTCCTCTTTTCGGTTCAGTTTTTTTCGGTTTAGTTTTCGGTTTTTTCGGTTTTGTCATATAAGACAAACTTTAAAATGAAATACTTGAAAGAATATAAATACAAGTCAAAATATTAAAATATTAAATCTAAATCATAATTCTAGATAAATAGAGAACATGAATCCTCGGTAAAAGGAGATCTTACCATTCAAGAGGTAAAAACTGATTGAAACTTTTGATGAAAGCTTCACATGTATTATACCATAATACAAAGAGGTTAAAGTATTGAAAGCATAGAGTATTGAAATATTCAAACTCTAAAACCCTTGAACAAGTTTAGGTTAGGAGATAATCATAAAAGTATGAGAGCCTTTCTTTTTGTGTGTGTATATATATATTTCGGTTTTTCGGTTTCTATGATTTGAAATCCGAAACCAAACCAAAACACCAAAGTTTTCATATTCTTAATCCAATCCAAACCAATTATTTAAAAATCCAAACCAAATTAAAAAAATAATTCGGTTCGGTTTGGTTTTTCGGTTTAATCCGAATAGTGCCCACCCCTAGCCTTAGTCATGAATATTCGTATAGTGACAAGGTAAAAAAAAAAAAAAAAAAAAAACAAGAGGTCACTAAGCTCTTGGCTTAGTGATTAATTTTATTAATACTAAGCAAAAATAATTAGGTCTTATAGAAATAATAAAGTACTTACTAAAAGCTAAGTATGTCTAGCCTATGAGGTAAAAAACTTTTACAATATAATATAAATAAGAATATTTATAATTTTATATATAAGTAAACTCAATTACTTTTGAATATTCATGACCTCTGTTTTAAAAGGTAGTTTTGGGACTCGCCCCGGGGTTGAGCACTTGCAAAACGCCCTGAGACTTTCGGGCTGGGCCCAACGGTGAGCCCAAATCAAGCTCAACGCTCAATGCTCGGGACTCGCCTTATAGAACCTATGTAAATGATCTGTCCAATTCCCTAATTAAGATTGTTCATCCACAATTTTCTTTAAAAAGGTTAGATCTTTTGTTTCTATAATCTTTTTTCTTATTTTTAATTTTCTTAAATTTTTTATGTATTTTTGATCTTTTTTGCTCATTATGCTATTTTATTAATTTAAAATTAATTAAAAAAATACGATCCATGGGACTTACGCGCCATGTCTCGGGGCTTATGCCTCGCCCCATTATAAGTAAAACGTCTAGCCTTGCGCCCGCTTTTTAAAATATTGTTCGTGACATGCCTACTCCATCTCATTTTATAACAATTTTCCTTTTCAAATTTGGATCTTATCAGTACAATCTTTCCCTTTCACAGAGAGGATGGTGCTTGGGATGATTGGGTCCATATGAAATCATATGTCCCAAAAATGGAACTTATGTTCATTTTTTAATCCATTTTTGGCAAATAATATACGTTCCCACTTTTCTTTTGACCTAGAATATACTGTATATTATTGTACCAAATCTCTATCAAACTCATCCAGTTCTCTTGCTATGACTTTCTTCCAAGCATTCCTAGCCCCTCCTTTTATTTGTCACTAATTTCATTACGGAAAACAGGTTAATTACTTTCTTTATATTGTTGAAATATTAAAAGAACAGTGTAATATTGCTGAAATAACTTACTGTAATGACTGGTACAACATTCCATTAACCAATAAAAAACGTTTGAAATGGCTACTGCATTATCGTGATAGGGTTTTTTTCGAAAACTAGTAATTTTGAATCTCACTATGCCTCATTATTCAGTAGTTTTTCTTAAATACGCAAAGTTTAGTTATGTGAGCTTGGTATTGTGAGCTTGGTATTATTAATGGAAGTGTTGCCGGACGGAAGGATAGTAGTACACTAGTTTCTCGGCACGTGCATTGCACGTGTATGTCGAGTTGTGTATTACCTGTTAGTTTCTTAAATTATATTAATGCTATTAGTATTCCATATTCTTTTAAATAATCAATGTTGATGCCAGTTCATATCAATGTGGATGCCAAGTTATGTACTCCCTATCTAAAAGAAGAAGAGCTGATTGTCTTTATGGTCACTCAATTTTGGGTAATTGGCCACCATGGTCACTTATTTTTGTTTTGTCTTTCTATGGTCACTCAATTTTGGGTAATTGGCCACGATGGTCACTTATCTTTGCTTTGTCTTTCTATGGTCACTCAACTTTACCCAAGTAGCTCCTATGGTCATACAACACAGAAATCCTAACATCCGTTAAAATTTTGCTGACGTGGCAACTATAAAAATATTTTGGCAAGTTACATAAATAGAAAAAAAGTAAATTATTTAAGACCAGCCCATTTAAAATTAAACCTCACCCAAGAGTTCTTGCTTGAGGTGCCCATTTTTTCAAAAATTACTCATTTTTCTTTAAATCTATCAAGAAAGCCTTCTGATAACACATTTTCAACGTTAATTTCTTCACCTAATGAAAATTTGAGCACCCAAATGAATTAGTGTCTGGTCATATGTGTGTAATATTAAGGGGGTGATAGGTCGCCCGCAAAGTTGGAGTGTGTAACTATATTTTCGGAACAAGTTTAAGTACCAAAGTATGTATTTTGCCTATTAGTATTACTAATCTTTGGGTAGACGTCTTATGCATGTAAGGAAGTGCATTATTACTCATATTAAATAGAAAACAAACATAAATGAAATTATTTTATATTTTTGTCCGAATTACTGGTTTTTCATTTGATTTGGAGTTGAATTTACAACATAAAACAAAAAATTGAAAAAAAGTAAATTAAATATATAATCTATCACGTTTAGCTAGGAAACTTCAATAAAAGGAACGAAAAATGTTTCATGCTGTAAATTATTGACATATTGAGTTTTGTTGGAGTTCAAAATTTAAGTTCAATCAAACTCAATCAAACTCCGAGGTTGTTTGGTACGAGGTATTGTGTAAAATAATATATGCATTAAATTTGGTATTGAGTTGTCCAATATTCGGTTGGTCATTTGAATCATGCCTAACAAATTTTTGTACATAATTACACTAAAAGACAAGCAAAAGACGAAAATTATAAAAAATGGCCCATATTTTCGAATCTTACCCGAGCTGTCATCCTTTTCCCGAGATAGCAGTCGCCGCAAGTTTATACAATTTGTATAAGTGTATATATGCGAGTGAATAAATCTATATATTAAGGATGTGTATATGAATTTTTACTTTTTTTGTGTATATTTTTGTATTTCTCTCATTGCTACGCATTTATCTATGTATATTCATGTATAATTTATTTTTTGGGGGAGATTTGTGTGTATAAACTTGTCCAGAGCAATGATTTAAACGCAATAAACAACATAAATTCAGTAAAATACAAAAAAGTAACGACACCACTGGCGGGAGAGGGTGTCTGCCGGCGACTTAATGGCTGGGGAGGAGGGATTTGATTGCTAGGGTGTTTTTTATGAAGGAGTGCTAAAATTTGTAATTTTAGGGGTAGGTGCTATGCATGAAAAAAAAATATGGCCTCTTGTTTGTAATTTTGGATAGTGGGCTGCCTATTTTTGAAAATTTCCCAATAATTACAATAAAAGACAAGCAAAAGACGAAAATTACCAAAAATGGCCCATATTTTCGAATCTTATCCGAGCTGTCACCCTTTTCCCGAGATAGCAATCGCCGCAAGTTTATACAAATTTATACAATGTATAAAATTGTATAAATTTGTAAAAGTGTGTATATGCGAGTGAATAAATTTGTATATTAAGGATGTTTATATGAATTTTTACTTTTTTTGTGTATATTTTTGTATTTCTCTCATTGCTACGCATTTATCTATGTATATTCATGTATAATTTATTTTTTTTGGGGGAGATTTGTGTATATAAACTTGTCCAAAGCAATGATTTAAACGCAATAAACAACATAAATTCAGTAAAATACAAAAAAGTAACGACACCACTGGCGGGAGAGGGTGTCTACCGGCGACTTAGTGGCTGGGGAGGGGGAGATTTGATTGCTAGAGTGTTTTTTATGAAGGAGTGCTAAAATTTGTAATTTTAGGGGTGGGTGCTACGCATGAAAAAACAAAATATGGACTCTTGTTTGTAATTTTGGGTAGTGGGCTGCCTATTTTTGAAAATTTCCCATTACTACACCATTAATACATTAATTGGCAATATATTATTTTATTGGGACAATTCTAAAAATATACAAACCTAATACCATATTTACAAAACATAACAAGACTATACCACTTTGCCAAAAATAACAATATTTTTTCTTTTTTACATAGCATATACAAAATCCATTAAACCATACAAATTAGGGTTTTACCATCTCCTTCCCAACTGCTTCAATCACGGCAGCGGCGCCGCTGGCCGGCGGCATCAGGTCGCTGGATTTCTATTTTTTTTTTAAGATATACAAACGAAACATATAAAATATACACATATATACATATGAAACTTCATATAAATTATTATTTTGAATTTACATATAGTCAAACTTACACAATATACAAAAATATACACAAACATACAAAGATATACAAAAAAATATACAAATTATTTTATCACTTCATACATACACATACACATACACATACACATACACATACACATACACATACACATACACATACACAAACATACAACAACGTACACATATATACACCAACGTACACATATAAAAAGTGGAGATAGATATTTATATATAAAAAATACAAGGACGTATATATTTTATACAAAAAGTATAAATATATACATACTATACGCATACAATAAGGAAAAAAGGAAAAAAAAATGGCAAAATACTTAGTTACACACCTTAACTTTCCCCAAGAATACAATTATATACTTTAAATTTGCGGGCAACCTAATAAATAAAAGTGAGATTAAATAAAATCCACATAAGACATATATAACTAGTTGTATTATGGAAGGTGAATCACACTCTTTCTATATTTTAGTATTTAATTGTTAATAGATTTTTGATGTTCACTTGCTATTATTTTCGATTTTCCAAATCATCATTTGAGTAGATACTTATATCATGTGATTTATTAAGAGTGATGATAGATGCTCATAAAATTAAGGTATGAAACTGTATTTTTCGGACAAGTTAAAGGTAAAAATTTCGCCCAGCAGCTATTTTTTACACTGGTATTTAGTTTGAGGTCATTATTTTCTTTGGTCTTACACTAGAGGTCATTTTTGGGCCTTTACTAAATAAATATTGACTTAAGTTCTGATAATTGACTGAAGTTCAGTCCATACGGCCCCTGGACTGAAGTTCCATCTCTTAAGGACTGAACTTTCAGTCCATATGGGTAAGGACTGGACTGAACTTCAGTCCATATGGCCCTGGATTGAAGTTCAATACTTCAATCCGGCCTCTGGACTGAAGTTCTATCTCTTTAAGAAAAAGTGGTTACAAACTAAATATTTTGATATTAGTGGCCTGTACCCAAAGATCAGTGACAAAAATGGACTTTCGTGCACTTAGCCCAAGTTAAAGTGTGATGCCAAACTTTAAATAAAGGAAAAAAAAAAAAAAGTGAAAGACCACGCTCATATTTAAGTGAAGAGTGTCAGTAGCCGAAATGCTTCTTTGACACGACACTGTTCCTCAAAAGCTCCTCCCTTCTGTACGTACTACGTACCTTCTCTTTCTTCTACACTTATTTATTTATTTGCTTATTTATTTATATTATTTATAGTATTTGATTTAGAAAATATGAATAAAAGGAAAGAATTTGATCTTATTTATTAGTTCTTGTTTATTTGTAGTTCATATGTTCCATAGTTATTAATCTAGAATTTAATGTTCTTGTTTAGTGGAAAACTTTCAGGCAATTATTCTTATTTATGTTTTGATGTAAAAGAGGGAAAATTTTGAAACCCAATCTTGTAATTTTCCAGCAAAATTTTATCTGTTTGTGTTTGATTTATGCCTGTTGAAGTTTCATAGAAAGTGAAAAAGATGGAACATTTTGAACCCCTTATGTAAAGTTTTATATTTTTGTGTTTGATTTATGCCTTTGTGTGTTTAGAAGCTAAAGAAAGAATCTTTTAAATTTTATTAGAAAGTGAAAAAGAGGGAATATTTTGAACCCTTCATGTAAAGTTTCATCTTTGATTTCTGCTTTTATGAGTTTAGAAGCTAAAGAATTTTGTAAATTTTATTAGTATGTGGAAAAGATCGAGTCTTTTCAATTTAAGCGAAAGATGACACAAAAGAAGAAGAAGAACAATTCCAATCGGCTATTATTACTATTAGAAGCTCCAAAGATACAGAAGAAGAAGAGATCCCTTCCAAATAGAAAAAGGGCGAAACGTTTCTGTCAAATTAGTATTAGCAATGCAGAAGAAAAGTTTAAGCTTTCCAGATGCAAACAGAATCACGTCCAAGTGGAAATAACTTTGGAGATCCTCAGCAGCTTACCGGTGCGGTCTCTTCAACGATTCAGATGTGTTTCAAGATTTTGGGAGGCGTTAATCTCTGATCCTTACTTCAAGAAGAAGCATCTCAACCATGCCAATAATGACCAAAATTCCCACAAACTTCTTATTTGCCAAATGTGCTGGGGTAAGGATGATAGGTATAGCTTCTATCATTCTTCTCTCTCTTTGTCGTCGGATCAAGTGTTTGAGGACGAACAAGAACTTGATTGCCCTTCAAACTGCAAACCAGTGTGCTCCATGATTTTATGTTCTCATGATGGGTTGGTTCTTCTCAGAGTTAGTGATAGAATTGATAAACAACTTTTGCTATGGAACCCCTCCACAAGAGAATCAGTAGTGCTTCCCCATCCAGAATCTACAGTGCCGGATTGTGTATTCGGGTTGGGATATGACACAATTAGTCGTGACTATAAAATCCTTTCGATTAACCTGAATGCAGGTAAATCTCACAATATATCTGTTGAGATTCTCGCTCTAAAAAGTGGTTCCTGGAGAAAAATTGGTCAATATCCTACTGGCGTTCACCGTGTGGTGGGTTTTTGGAATTGTGGTATGGATTATTTGGCATTTGTGCACGGAGGATTTCATTGGCTTGGCCAGTTACGAGATCCTACTAGGTTATCACGACGTTATACTATTCTGTCACGAAATCGTAATAGCTTGTCACAAAATTATACTATCATTTCATTTAATATTTCAAATGAGGTGTACGGAGAGATACCATTGCTAGAGAGAATGTTCATCAATGCAGTGTCCGACGAGCATGGCGTTTCAGTATTAAGAGGAATGCTTTGCCTTTATTCTACATACGAAAAATCGTGCGGGGGCACCTTTCAATTGTGGGCGATGAAAAACTATGGTGTCAAGAAATCTTGGAGTCAATTGCTTACAATACAAGGTACTAATCTTTTTTATTCAGCCAAACCAAAATATATGTTTGTAAATGGTGAAGTGCTGCTACGCTGCAAACATCTCTCAAGTGGTTATTCTGTATATAGGACATCCAGAGGACCATTTGAATTCTGGCCTCCATCTCTTACCGCTAAGCAAGTAATTGTTTATACAGTGAGCTTGATCTCCCCAAGGTCAATTATTTAATACTTATTTGCTTATGTATGGTTGAGCCACTTTTTTTTTTAAAAAAAAATAAAAATTTGAAGATCATGTAGCTATCTTTTATTCTGATACGTTTTATCTATTGCTCTTTATTAGCATTTGCTTATATATGATTGAGACGCTATTTCTTTTTTTCAAAGATAATCTTAGAACCTTAGATTCTGATTAGTTTATCAACTGCTCTCCAATTTTTCAAAGTGTATTCACCCAAGCTGTCAGGTTACTTGTTTCATGTTATCTAAGTAGTGAAAGGAGCCATTTCTTTCTCATTACGTTTTATTGCTTGTAGACAATTGTACGAGTAATGCACTGTTTATTATCTCTTTGTTCCCATTCATCTTGTTATTCTTCCAAACCTTGTTGTTAGCAGGGACACTCATTCGTCTAGGCTAGCTGCTTCATAAAAAATTGGTCTATGAGGCTATGTAAAGATCGAGTCTAAACTCCTTGATCCATTGAACGCTCCAAACGCCCTTGGGTAGCTGCTTATTAGCGCGACTGTTCTGCTCTCCTATTTAGCATTATACCTCTCCTCTGTAAAATGCTTATAAGCGCGACTGTTCTGCTCTCCTATTTGGCATTATACCTCTCCTCTGTAAAATGCTCTTTAGTAGTATATAAATCTATATACACAAATTGTTCAACTTGATGAATGCATGGTATCAGAAAACTTGTTTCTTGGGACGACCAATTTTCTTTTATCATAATTCTGAGACCTTTCTCCAAGAACAGATCACTTCGTTCTATTTTGGATTTCTTTCTACCTTTTATCAAGACATCAGGTAACCCGTAGATTTCCTGCATATATATGCTATAATGCTACCATTAGATTCTTCTATTTGGCTTACCTGAATACCTTAGTCAGGGTAGATTGAAGAGAGACTGAAGGTACAAATAATCTGTATTGTATTGTATTGCTGCTTTGAACTCTGGACATTATATGACCATATATAAGAGTAAAATAAGGTCACTCAACTTTGAGAAATGTGTGACCAAAGTCACTTTGATTTGAATTGTACTAATAAAATCACTCAACTTGGTTTGGCTCCACTAGGAGCTCGGATCCTAATGAACTTAGGCGTTAGAGGAAACACTATAGTAGAGTGCAATGAAGATCAAACTGTGAGGTAATGCCGCGGCGGTACAGTCAAAATAATGTAGTGGTGAAGCTTTAGTAGGTTGGATTTGGTTTAAGAAAATCGTATTTTTGTTATAGATTTTACGAAAAGTGTGTCTTAAGGTTATGTTTCGGATTAAAGGAAATTTAAGTTTTTGGTCATATTTCTTTGTGAATTTGTATAACATTCCAGAACAACTTTTCAAAAACTTTAGGGACATTCATTTTTTTCTGTACACTTGAAAATTTTATTTTAATGTCATCAGTGTAGCTAATCTTTAATAGCGAGTTAATTATTAGTTTGCCACTCGTTTTTACCAATTCTACTTGTCATAGAAGTTTAATAGTAGTAATTATGTTATATTTGATCTAATTGTGAAGAATTTGTGGAACCAAAGATGAAAAAAGAATCTCCATGGCGCACGTGATATTCCGTCAAGTTAATTTTCCTAGTCGTTCTTCTTGCCGTGATTTTTGGCCAAGCGCATGGGATGATTTCTTAAACTGTCACGCTTTCCGGTCGTCTCGACATGAAGATGCTCAAAGCCTTTGAGTGGAAGCGCTTTGCTAGTGAGATTTCCTGCATATATATGCTATAATGCTACCATTAGATTCTTCTATTTGGCTTACCTGAATACCTTAGTCAGGGTAGATTGAAGAGAGACTGAAGGTACAAATAATCTGTATTGTATTGTATTGCTGCTTTGAACTCTGGACATTATATGACCATATATAAGAGTAAAATAAGGTCACTCAACTTTGAGAAATGTGTGACCAAAGTCACTTTGCTTTGAATTGTACTAATAAAATCACTCAACTTAAGATAATTCTCACCAAAAGTCATTGTAATCGGATTTTGCACAGTCATCTCACTGGAAATCTGACATGGCATTTTTGTTTTTAATTATATACATATGTGGCACACTGTATTTTCCATGTAGTATTTTATAATAAGTTGATTAGCCCAACTCTTGATCCATAACCCATTTCTCCTACCAATTTTTTCGGATTCGGCTCTCTTTTCAAAGTGGATGGTCTAGATATAATGACGTAAAACTAAGTGTTAAACCATGGTTAGAAAAATATATCTTCCCATTTTAAATTCAAAGCATCTAACATATCTTATAATTTAGCAACAAATTTCATCCCTCCTAAATTATTTTTCGATCCCCAAAATTTTCAGTCATTTATCTTTTTTTTTTTTAATAAGACTTCGTTTTTGCTAATCCATTCTCAAACATATAGCAGAAAATCAGAAACAGTGTTAAACTATTTGCAAGTGATAACATCGCTAGAAATAGAAATAACCAGACAAGATTTAATAATGTCAATTTACTCAAATAGCAATACGCGAAGAAATCCTTTTCACATAATCACATTAGTTAAATCTAGTTACAAAGATACCTAACAAGAAGCTGAAACTGAAGAATACTGACAAAGGACTACCCAATCCAGCTCCTTATCAGAGACTGATTGGAAAACTACTCTATCTCACAATCACAAGACCTGACATAGCCTATAGTGTCCAAACACTTAGTCAATTTTTGCAACAACCTAAGGTGTCTCACATGGAAGCTACCTTGAGAATAGTCAGATATATAAAGAATCAACTTGGGCAAGGAATTCTATTGTCATCAAACAGTAGAAAGACAGCCAAAGCTTGTTGTGATGCAGACTGGGCTGCATGCCCATTCTCCAGGAAATCTGTGACTGGTTGCCTAGTTAAGCTGGGGGATTCCTTAATATCCTGGAAGTCTAAGAAACAGACCACTGTGTCTAGAAGCTCTGCAGAATCAGAGTATAGAAGCTTGGCAACTCTGTCCGTAGAACTGACCTGGCTGATTTGGTTAATCAAGGAACTTGGAGTGGAGGTTGAATTCCCAGTCAAAGTGTTCACTGACAGCAAAGCAGCAATTCAGATGGCTACCAATCCAGTATACCATGAGAGAACCAAGCATATTGAAGTGGATTGCCACTTTGTTAGGGAAAAGATTCAAACTGGTTTGATCAAAATTGTATACATCCCAACCAAGGAGCAACCAGCCAACATATTGACTAAGGGCCTTAATCGAGTTCAACATACCTATTTGTGTTCCAAACTAGGATCAGTTAACATTTTTACCCCTCCTAGTTTGAGGGGGAGTGTTAAAGAAATAGGCAGTTAAAGAGTTAGTTAGGCCACGAGGGCATAGTAGTCATTTCCTGTATTCCGGATTACAGATTACAGTTAGTTTTTGTAATTCTGTTAATTAGTTGTTAATCTGTTCAGTTAGTTAGGAATTAATCCAAAGCTATAAATAGCTGATCATTGCATTAGTTTGGTTAACAATTCATTCAATGAACTGAGTTCTCTTCCATCTCTCTCTCATCTCTCTCTTCTCTCTCACATAGCTCACAAGAGCTTCTTCTTCCTCAAGTCTTCTTCTTCATCATTAGGGTTCACCAAGAACCCTGAATCTTAGCATATTCTCCACGAATGACTGTAATTTTTGAGATGAGAAGATTATAATAAGTACTCTTTTGCTCAAACAGAGACTTTTGCAATATTTAAGTGATCATGTACCCATACCACAAAGTTTCGTATTGGATGTAATTCTAGCCATTTTCTTCAATGATATCTCACATATTAAGTAATATTGTAATTCGAGTACCATCTTTTTTGGTTCCCATGCATATATGTTTTCTATTTACTGTACAAAACTGGAAATAAGTGACAATTGTGGTTCTTTTAACTACACCACAACTATTGAACAAAAAAATCTAATGGAGTACTAGTAAACTTTAGCAAATTGCGACGTCCCTTTGTTGATCTAAATATCCCAAGCCATAATCTATGGGTACATGTACATCTCATAAGGAAATACTCCAGCAATTAATAGAGAACGCAAACTCTTTAATCATCTGAACGAGGAGGGAAGGCATCATGCATACTAATTTTCTCATGTACTTATATGTCTAATTTCCGGTGTGACTGCAGTGTTTAAGGGGATCACAAGAAAAGTAAGAAAAGAAACGTTGAACATGAACTTCTCTGCAGATCTAGCGAAGTTACAATATATAATATAGATTGTCTCTGGTACTTCATATTTATGTTAACAAGAACGAAGTTATTCTAGAATTATGTTTTCGTCTTTAATTATTCCATCCCTGTCTCAGTTATTTTCCAGCAAATAATAATAACTTTTAATATGTTGGTAGCTAGATTTCACCCTTTTCACTATACTAACTCTCCCAATAAATTAGCTCATTACTGCCGGCCATGCTGATATGCTTATGTTACAATGCAAAGTATTAAAACTTCAGCTATAAGTACGACATTGTGATAAATGTAAAATTACTTTTTATTCAAATCTTTACAAGTTTAGACAAAGGATGAAATATTATTGAATCACCTCGAGAGTAATCATAAACTCTGGCCTTATTACACACATCGATTTTTATTCAGGAATTTATAAATCTGGGGTTCCGGTACAAATTAGTGATCCATCAGTGCGAAAAAGTTTACAGCCTTCAGCTGCAGTGCAACAGTTGACACATGGATCCTTAATCTGCTCATCTCCTGAAGAGGGGCAAGTCATGTATGCCACTTCAGGGTCACAAAACTGGAGACACGACTTAGCATTTGCATATTCCACGTTACTTCCCAGCAGAAATATACCTATAAATTAAAGCACCCCAAATCAATACAAAAGTAAGGATATAAAATCATATTTTGCGTTGAGAGCTTGCTATTTAAAGAAGTCTTACCAGACAATAGGAGAAGAGTAAAGATGCCAGCTTTGGAATTGGCCATGTTTCTTTAGTTTGAATGCGCTGTTTTGAGGATGTTATCATATCCTCTTAAGTGTTAAGCTATTTATAGAGCGAACAAAGATACTAAAATACAACTAGCAATGACTTTTTGTCATTTTAGATTTGGATAATAACATAGTTGTAAATATGGACCAGCCATGTATGTACGGTCAAAGCTAACTCAATGCAGCCTTCACATTGGGTTTTATATATATATATATATATATATATATATATATATATATATATATATATATATATATATATATATGGCCTAACTTTCTAATTTGGAGTTTCGTAAACGCATACCTAATTACAAGATACTTAGTACTTAACAATTAGTCTGTTACTATGAATAGACACTTAAGCTCATGACTTTTCTAGTGCTACTACATCTAGGAGAGTCAAGTTGTGTAATAATCATACAATCAGTTGTTAATATATGTAATATGGCTTGTTCGAGCCAAAAAAAAGAAAAAAAAGAATAGACACTTAAGACCAATATGTAGCATACGGATAGACGTGCCTTCATATGTTCTTAATATTGAAAATACTACATTACTTTAATCTTAAGATAGATGGTTCTGGCCTCCAGGTCATCCCTCTTGCCCAACTAGCTCGCTGACTTAACCATGCCAAGCCTCAGTTTAACGACTAGAATATAATTAATCCAAAAAATTCAAATACGTAAAATGTACATCCAAACGCCAAGCAATTAGAATATAATTTAGTAACACGGCGTTAAGAGTAATTTTCAGATTGAATAATTTCGAATGTACAAGGGCAAAGAAGCCAAACATTAGAAGAGTTGGAAAAATATATAGAATAAGAAAAGATGTTAGATCTGAGGATGAAGGAAAATCTAGAGCTAGTTTTAGTTGACATTATATTTACCACGCTAAAAATCTCTTTTATCGGCAATAAGATGGACATATATTTACCAGTTATAGCAAAAGCCATTAAATACAACATGGATAAAGACAAATTCATGGACACTTTTACGTTCTCCGGAAGAAACTTGGGCTAAAACCTGTATTTGCATATATCAATAGAGTTCGGATACCACTATAAGTTTTCCTTCAAGAAAAAGTTCGAGTTCGTGTGTCAATTAATTGCATCATGTTCTGCTTGCAATGTATGGAACGTAACTTTCTCATATAACTAAGATAATGTTGACATTTTCATGCTTTGAAGGAATACTAGCTAGCCTTGAGTTCTAAAGTGAAAACTACTTCTTATTAGAGTTCAACTCATATTTACAAACAGTATAGAGTATGAGAATTTTTAAACTATTAAGCCTGTTATAGCAGATAACATGTTATATATATATATATATATATATATATTGTCAATAATACAAGTGTATATTTATGAACGGTCACATGTGAATATCATTAAATCAAACTCTTACTAATAATTAAAGAGATTAGAGGGACAATACTTAATAGAGTAGTTCATACGAAGGACAACGCTTCTTCACCAGGATAATCCCCTCCCCTCTTTTTCTTTAGAAAAGAGCGAATCTATTAACAGCTGTATATCCCATTCGCCTCAGTACATTTCATCCGCTTTAAAGAAGACATTGTGATAGATATAAACATTACTTCACTTTTTATTCAAATCTTTACAGGCTTTGGATACAAACGAGTCTTGTATTTATTCAAATTAATCTTTACTATACATAAGAAGTCACCAGAGCAATCATAAACTCAGGCCTTATTACACATATGAAAACGGATAATACAAATTCTAGTCATTTTATTCTGGGGTTCCGGTACAAATTAGTGATCCATCAGTGCGGAAAAGTTTACAGCCTTCAGCTGCTGTGCAACAATTGACACATGGGTCCTTAATCTGCTCATCTCCTGAAGAGGGGCAAGTCATGTATGAAACTTCAGGTTCACAAAACTGGGGACACGTCTTTTGGGCATTTGCATATTCCACCTCAACCATCAGAAATATACCTATACAAAGCACCCAAATCAATACAAACTAAGCAACGATATTTCATAAATCACATTTTTGGTTGAAAGCTTGATATGCTGCAAAATTTAGTGAAGAAGCCTTACCAGAGAATAGGAGGAGAGTGAGGATACCAACTTTGTAAAAGGCCATCTTTCTTACTACTTTAAATATGTGCTGCTTTATTTATTTGAGGATGCATATGTTATCATCCCCTTATGCTATTTATAGAGCTAACAAAAGATACTAATACAGTTGAATTTTTCTCATTCTACATTTGGAGAACAAAAAATACAAGTATACAACTAGAAATGACTTTTCTCATCCTACATTTGAATAACGAATAAAGTTGTTATCATAGACCAGCTTGTGTTATATTAAGTCAAAGCAAACTCAATTCAGCTTTCACATTGGGTTCTATGTATATATAGGAGTATCTAACCTAAAAACTGTTTGAATTTTGGTATACCTAATTTCAAAAACACGTGTTTGACCCAAAGATTATCCCCGCATCTAAAGTTTTAAAAGATTTTATTAGGAATCCCCCTATGGAAAGTAACTGGAAGAAGTCTCAAGGCACACCATCAATAACCCGTTACTCCTTAAACTTCCTCTTCATCTATCTTGAATATGAAGTCTAACGTTACAACTCAAGTTGTCAGCCTAGTACATATTCTGATTGAGAACATCGTGGTTAGCGGGATGAGCTTCAGTTAGAATATTTTTTTCTAGGAGCATATATCTAACTAATTAATGTCTTCGCTTGCAATTGGTCTAAGGTCTACTTCTTTATTTTTCGAAAGTTTGTATGTTTATTTTCTTTCATTTGAAAAACAATGCAGACTTAATTATACGAGTGATATATGGCCTTGTAAATTAATGCTCTTTTAGTGATTAAGTTTCTCGATTTATATAGTTGTGGGTAGGTGAACAATGATGGCTTAGTTTGTGTATCTAATACTTATGTTTTGTTTTCGCAATTATGTTGGTTTTGCTTAAATTAGTAAGCTAAATAATGTTGCTAAATTCCCCGAACAGTTTATTATTTAATTGTTTTTTTTTTTCTTCTAATTTTCTGAGAACTTTTACTGGCATTTACCTTTTTAATTTTTGGTGTATTATGCTAGTATTTATTACTGTAGACAGAAAGCTTTAGCGATCCAGTTCCCGAATAATATGAGTAAACACTTAGGATGACAATACAGTGTATAATTAAGAGATGTTTTTTATTAAAATGTTTTTCTACTAGTAGTCTTATTCATGAATATTCATATAGTAACAAAAGGTAAAGCAGTTTTACATAATAATGTAAATTTTTATAATTTTATATACTATAAGTTAAAACTCAATTACTTTTGAATATTCGTGACAACGCATGAACCTCTTGCTATTAAGTACAACTTACAAGTTAACAAAATGGTGGGCCCAAGCAATTCATGTTTAAACTTGGTCTAAAAATTCAGTTCTTTCCCAATCTAATCAGTACGTACGCAGAATCCATCTTGGTTATGTATATATGGTAAACTGAGTATTGCAAGCATTACCATTCTCTTTGGAAGTTCTTTGCTCATTTTTGTGAGACCATAACAAAATCAATGGAATTTATTGCACTTCATAAGCCGAAGTGTTTGAAGATTTTGATTGATTAACTAGAGGCCATTTTTGGGCCTAACTAAATAAATATTGACTTAAGTTCTGATCATTGACTGAAGTTCAGTCCATACGGCCCCTGGACTGAAGTTCCATCTTTAATGACTGAACTTCAGTCCATCTGGCCCTAGACTGAAGTTCCATCTTTAAGGACTGGACTGAACTTCAGTCAACATGGCCCTGAACTGAATATCTATCTTTAAGGACTGAACTTCAATCCACGGCCCTGGACTGAAATTTTATTTTTTAAGCGAAAGTGGCCACAAACTAAATGTTTTGGTATTAGTGGCATGTGCCCAATGACCAATGGCAAAAGTGGCCTTTCGTGCACTTACCCTGGAAGACTTGATCGGTTTAATTTGACGTATAGCCCCTTTTCTTGAATACATCATTTCAATTGTTTACCAGTCTTGCTTGCATATGGATATGTTTGTGTTTAAATAATTAATGGGTACCTAACTGATGCATAAGAACAGGTGCAGTTTAGAGTTGGCCTAGTGGCTCTCTGGTTCTGGTATAAATAATTGAAAGGTTGCTCATCATCCTGCTCTATTGAGAGTTGGACCTTTATATGGATACCAAATGGAGGGTTGACTTCTGAAAGAAAAAAAATTCAGCCATAGGCTATAGCATGGAAATCGGGGAAGAATGATTACAAAAAACATTTTTGTGTATTGGATACTTTTGAGAGCATAGACACAAATTACTTAGTTTAGACTTTTATGTTCAGTTTAGCATGTGAGACTCTTCAAAGAGGGGTTGCGACTGTCATGACAAGTTGAGCCGCTCAGCTGCTTAAGCTGTTTTTTTTTTTTTTTCTTTCAAACGAGGCTGTTGAATCTTTTCCACCCTAAATTGTTCCTCCTTTCTGTTTCCTTTTAACATTTCGGGACCCCAGAAATCTGAGAACTAAAACATTAGAGATTAACTCTAAAGTCCGAGCAATCCCAGGTGTTGCAGCTGTGTTCTTACTTTGGAGATACAAGTTCAGTACCAAATCCTAGAGGGCATCAGAGTCTGATCACTAATACTACTAGAACAAATCGAAGATAACATAAGAGCCATATGTGCTTTCTTCCACACATAACATGACTCACAGTAAGAAGTGTAGCTGAAAGATGGGTTAAAAGATCTGAAAGCTAAGTTCTGATAAGCAACACCCTGAGCTCTGTTTACCGAGTCTCCCAATCCTTCAATTTCTTTCCTTTGGGCTTTGCAATAGGAGCGTTAACCGCAGCCATTTTTGCATTGTACTTGGACCGAAGAGTATCGTTGTATGTCCACCTGCCAACAGAAAATGTCGACCAATTTATGAGAAGGCTTTATTATTAGAAAGACAGAACTGTATACCGAAAGAGTAACTATTTCAAGAAAGCATAACATGTACAGACTGACAAGCACATATGACTTGAGACGTTTTAAAGTTTTCTCCCTTTGCAATTTTTCCATCATTAATGTGTGATAACAAAATAAACAATACATACAAGCATAGCTAACAACTGAAAGAGGTGACTTGTTAGTTGTTACAGATGAAGAAAAACTCGAAAACCTTCTAAACATGATCCTTAGATAGACAACGGAAAAGTGATACATTTTCATTATAGGGCATATAGAAGGGCAGCAACCCCTGTTCTTTCCACACATCCCAAGAAATAAAGCGAAAAGAGCAGCTATCATAAGTTACAAATAGATCCCAACTTAATGCACTAATGAATCAGTTTTATAAGAAGCCAGCTACCATGATCCCTAGAGTACTATCCACTGTTCTAGTAATTCGTGGCAACTAAGCATCTGATGTATGATTAATGCTAAACATTAAAAAGCACTCCTTTCTCCTTTGATTTTACACACACTAAATTCAAGGCAGTCCAGAGGCAAACTAGTCACATCAAAACGACAATGAATACCAATCCCAACTCCCCTTCCACTCAAAGTAAACGAGAACTAGTGAAAATCATAACCTCTGAAAGTTAATGTAATCAATTGCATAAAATCCAACATCACCAGATATTAAACTCGAAATGGCAATATGCAACAGAAGCATGCGAAACTACTAGTCCAGGAAATCCACATGACAGATTGCTCATAAGAAAAATATGCAGGTAACCTAAACGATGAATAGTACTTACGGGTTGTTCCAATCAGTTGTGTCTTCATTGACAAGATGTGTCCACTTAGTCCTTCCACTACGACCAAAGTGCTTAACCTGCATGACTTTGGGTAGTATGCTCTTATCCAACTTATCCTCTCCAGTTGGTGCAGAGAAATCACGGGTATATATATTATCACCACCAGAAGTTCCAGCACGGTCATCAGGATTTGACTGGAAGAAAGCTCCCTTATGGTAGTACTTCTGCATAAACTTCCACTTCTGCTTGGGTGGTGGGGCAGGCTTCGGGTTTCTCCTCTCCCATTCCCTTCTCTGCTCTTCAGTCATGTTTCTTACTTTCTCTATTTCTTCCTTCTCCTTCAAGATAGCCTCCCTGTCTTCCCTCTCCCTCTTGATCCTGGCAATTTCTCTGGACTTCCAAGCTTCATATTCTTCTGCCTCATTGAGCTCATCGTCAGTATCTACATCAGCAATATTAGCTTCCAACTCCAGATTTTTCTGAATTACTTCTTCCTCTCGTATCTTCTCAACTACTATTTGTTTTGTTTCAAGCTTTCTCTCTTCTAACCTCTTCTTAACAAACTCCTCAAGAGCTCGTTCCTCTGCCTCAAGCTTTTCGCGCTCAGCTATTGTGTCTCGTTCCGACTTTGGAACAAAAACCGGCTTCACCATAGCTATCCCTGTGGTCTCTTCCTCTGATTCAGTCTCATATTCTGACTCTTCTTCCTCCTCCTCTTCCTCTGCCTCCTCCTCTTCTTCCTCTGGAAGTGCTTCTTCCTGTTGCCTCTGAAGCATCTTTTCCCTGATTCTCCTTCTCCTCTCCTCCAAAGCATCTTCATCTTCCTCCTCAAATTCCATCCTTTCCTGTCTTCTGTTTTCCTCTTCTATGGTTGACACAATCTCAGCTTGACGGATCCGTCTATGATCTGCCCTGACTTCCTCACGATCATCAACTCTACTCTCTGCCAAACGACGCAGCCTAGGATCGTCCTTTCTTGCAATATCAGAACCATCCTGGCTAGGGAAAGCTTTCTCCAGGGCAGCCTCCCTGGCCATTTTAATATCATCATTTTTCTCCTCTTCATCTGCCCATTCAGGTGCTTTACCGGGCCAATATCTTTTCACTTTTGTTTGGCCAATCTTACCCCTAAGCTTTTCCCTAACTGCTATGACAGTATCACTTACACCAGCTGTAACAGACATTACAAGAGATACAAGCCTCAGAGCAAATGGTACAAACAAGAAGCAACAGTGTAGGCTTTATCTGCTTCAATGCCACTTCAATACCAAGGTAGAATCTGAACCCTACACAGACCAAAAAAAAAGGAGGGGGAAATGAATTAGATCAGATTATATGCATACTGTGGAACGTCTAGACAAAATTTCTCACAAAAGATGACAGAGAACAACCCAATAGAAATATAAATAAATAAATAAATAAATAAATAAATAAATAAATAAATAAATAAATAATAATAGTAAAGTAATAATAATAACAATAAATTGCCATAGTACCCAACTGCTCAGAGGGAATAATCATTACAGACTGAAAGGGCCAAAGGGGGATTCGTGACTGCTACCATATTTAAAAAAAAGAAGATAAGTTTAAAGAAAGACCAGTTGGTTCAGATATCTTGTTTAGTCGACCTCAATTTGCCCTAAGTGGCGTGAACATTTCTTTATTCATTTTCTTCCATAAGAGCGAATGTTTTTACAGGAGACACAAGGTGCAAATCTTTCAGTTCATAAACAGCTAGTTATTGAAGATATAAAAAGGACCTCTGTTCTTGTAAGTTGTAACAGCTAAAACAACTGATCGGTCCTTCCATACTTATGTAGGATGAGAGACCGGATCTCTAGTCTACAATATGGTTAACAGTAAAGTAACAAGCTCCTGAGCTAATTCTTTGGGGCTTTGTGGCTGAAAGCAGCAGAAGCAGAATAGTGCCTGGGCTGGGAGGGTTGTGAGTTAGCTAAAGGATAGGACATGATTTGAAGCATTAAGAACAATACAAGAAGTGAACACAAGGCTGCTTTGATGCAAATATGATTGCGAAATGAAGAGGAAAAGCATTAGAAAATACAGTAGAAAAGAACCGACGGAACAATATCATTTTTACAAAACAACTCTACCAGATAAAGAAATTTACACGAGTATTAGAGACTCAAGCACTTGTTATAAACTCATTATTCCAACTTAGAAACTGCCCTGATCCGTTATCCTAAGACGGCCCAGATGCATAAACAAACCAGGAAACATAATAAGAAACCTAAATTAGGAGTCAGTAACCAGATTTGGTGCAAATTTACCACATACATCCAAATAAACAAAAATATCCTTGGATCTAACCAAATAAAGTAAACTTAGCACCAAGCCTTTAGCTTATCTCTATATTTTTATAGTGCCAAACCTTAGCTTAGCTGTACTAGTTTTATATGATAACAAGATCAACTCTAAAAGAGCTTCCAAAGAGACTTCCTGTGAAGACCAGAAGAGCTTTGGATTTTCTACGGTCTTCATAATTTTCACTTTGAGACTTCGAACAGTGTTGAAAGGCCTGCAGGACTCTTAAGCCCTGAATGTTGGTGCAATGGAAGCTAGGCGAAATGCCAAGCTTCACCGGTGAAGAAAATGCAGGCACCATGCACAACTCAACACCCACTAGCGCTGTCTTAAGGAAGAGAACATAAAACAACAAATGTAAGAACAAATCCATATACTAATTGTTCAGAAAACGTCATGAATGAAACTGTTGATAATTACTATACAAAAGTAAAAGTTTGTAAAAGAAAATTGATCACTAATCCAAAAGACAAACTTGACTTTTAATCAGAAATTAAGACAATTATGAACTTCTTAATATGGTTTTAACTTCATATATTCCAATTAAAATTTCACTGGTTCTGTCCATATAACCACTGTTTGATTTACGACATTTATTAATCGTTCTATTAATTGTTTTTCTTTGATGAAGTAATAAAATTTATAAATACCAGGGGTTAGAAAAACCCAAATCTGAACCTTTCCCTAAAACTCGTGCAGCAATTGCACTTTGAATTCAAATCCCCAGCAAAACACTTGACGCTTTTATAGGTTGTTCGTCTTTTACACACTATAAAAAAACACTCCCAAGCCTTTTACTACTGTCCATCCAATTACTAATTGCTAATTGCTCAACCTCCTTATACTTCCTTTCATCTAGGAAATAGTTTTATCAATATACCCCTTTCGATACTACTGAAGGCTTTTCTCTAAGCAGTAGGTTACCACAGAGCAATGAATTCAATAGCTGCAAATACAAGTAAATAATGGCTCTTTCAATCCGCAGAAATGGAACACTTTGGCGTGTACCAAAATTGAGAATGTGGGACAGATTACTAAGCTTACGACTACTGAACAAACTTCGTTAACGAACATAGTTTACATGTCACTACTTAGCAGTATTTAGGGTTAATTTGATATATGATACTAGGCAGCAACATAATAATCACACATAATTGAAATATAAGAAGGAACAACAATTAGGGAACCGTAAGAAAACACAAGATATTCACAACCCTAAATTTAATCCTGAACACTAATTTTTTTGCTAATAAAAAGAGTTCGATCATTAGAAAAAATGTAAATGAAAAGTTACTCAATAAAAACCCTAATGAAAAAAGATAAATTGGGACTCACCTTTAATTTAAATAGATGATGTAATCACCGGTCGGAGGCAAGGGTTGTGGCGGTGTCTCGGCGATGCACCAAACCCAGCATTTCACGCCTTTCCCCTATACTTATATATCCAGGGCAAATATGACGTCACTTTGGACATAAATTGGAGTAATATTTTAATATTAGTTGGCAAATAGTTTTTTTTTTTTAAGGAAGAAAATAGTTAAATATTTCATAGACAAGAGCACACACTTATCTTCTAAAGTGGTATCTTATGCAAATTCAAATTAGTCAAGTATTTAAATTTCAATATTTAAACATCAAAGTTGATATTAAAATACAAATTTAAAAGCATATTTGGGATGAGTACTGTTTAGCCTAATTGATTAGGGTGGCACCTCATTTTATTTCTCTTTTGGAACCTAGCTTGTGACTACCCAAAATTTTAAGGCTTAAGATCAGAACCTAATTTGCTATTTAATCTACCAAGCAAACCTTGTATCTCATACTATTTAAACTAAAAAGAGCCAAATTTTCCCTTAAATTAGTCTAAATTTACAAGATTTATTCTCCGTTACAAGTTTAGTTTGGTCATGTCCCAACGTTAATTTAAAGATTCATATTCATACAACGTTGTTTTCGACTATTATATGAGCCTTTAAATTAACGTCGGGGTCATGGTCAATCTGAACCTGTAACTGAGGTTAAATCCTGTGAATTTCAATTAGTTTAAGGATAAATTTGGCTCTTTTCTGTTGAAACAATTAGCATTTACAAAATCGAATATAATAAGACCATGAACATGACCTAAGGTACTAAAATATAAAGTTTAGATATTCAACTCAAGTCTAATTAATTCAAATCTGAAATACACCTACAATCGAGTTCATGGAGCTTAAATCTAGATCTCAAAATAGCTAACTCTAGCCTCTCAAAGGAGAAATGGAGTTCACACAATCTCCATGTTGGGAAACTTAACAGTCTCCATGTCGGGAACTCAATGTTAGTGTTTCTCATGTTTTTTCTTCTTTTATAATGGTGGTATCTAAACCAACTTGCACGTATCTCGATTAATCTATTAAATATAGTATTTGTTAGAAACCTCATACTAGTTTTTATCACACTTCAGTGCCCACTAAACCACAATTTTAATCACATCCAAGAACCTATAACTCTCATTGGTATGTGGACTATTTTAATTCTTAATAAGATCATCTAGTCAGAAGGTATAACTATAAGTCGCACTGTAACTCCGAAACTAGTTCGTTCTATATCTCAAATGTGCCCACTTTTGAAAAGCAATCACATAATGCAAGTAAATTACAGAGCAAAATGTTACTTATTTATATAACTACTAATCTACCCCTTTCATTTAAAAATCATAGTTTGACTTAACACATAAGTTAAGAAAAAAATAATACTTATAAAATTTATGGTCTACGCAGGACGGCCCGACGAATTTTGTGGCCTAAAGCCAAACTCTAATGAGGGACCTACTTTTTTAATGTCATTATTTTCACAATTAACTAACTCAACCAAATTAGTAACTTGCTCATCTAAAGAACATTCTCCGAAATGTTACTTAAGATTTTTCTTAGTTAATAAATTTATCTAGAGCACCTTTTTGGGATTTTATTAAATTACCAATTCTTCTTTTTTTCTTGAGTTTTTCATAACCACATTCATATTTTGTATTTGACATACTTATCTTCTTATAAATAATCTAAAAAAGGCATAATATACATATGAAATAACAATAGCAAAAATATTAAATTTTAGATGATAAAAAAATAAAAAGATAGAAAGATAAAATCTGGTTCAAGGATAGATAACTTGATATCAAATTAAATTTTTCGCTCAAGTATACTTGTGGTAAGAAAGTGCTTCACTATTTTTCAAATCAATACACTGAAACTCCACAAAAATACTTTATCTTTAGCTATTGCAAAATGAAGACTTTAATTGAAGAATAAAGTTTAAAAATACAATGTACTACTACACAAGTTTACTTTGTTGTGATAACATTCTCACGCCAGAAACGCACCTGTAAATCAATCAATAGTAAAAAAAAAAATATTTCTACGGTTTCACAAGTACCTTTTCACTCTAATTTTTTTTTAACCTAATACTACTCCATATTAGAGTAACAAAAATTGGGGGCCCTCCTATAGGTGGGCCTAAAGCAGCTGCTTTAGCTGCCTTAGAGAAGAGCTGGCCCTGGGTCTACGATACAACAACAACAACCAGTGTAATCCTATAAGTGAGATCTAGAGTAAGAAAGAGCTTATATAAGTTGTTATATCGTCCAAAAAAGAAAAGAAAAAAACTTGTGGTATGTGATAAACCACAAATAACAAATTCGAAAATTGCTTCTATTTTGATCATTTCTTAAGAATTGCAGAACTATGACACCATAGGCAATGGTTTGCCTTTTCGACTCCTGTAACAATAGTTTAACAAAAATGACCTCCGCTTAATTGATTGAATAAATTTCTGATAGAAACAACGTATGAATCTAATATGGCGCTTGTATCTTCACCTTCTGTTTCTTGTAAGTACTGCCTAAGAGGCAACACTTGCCTTGACCCTCTCTTGCTTAGGCAACACTTGCCAATGAATCTCTTTCCAAATTCTCTCATATAACTTAGAGTGTTGTCTAGCCAACACTTGTCATTCATCTTCCCACATTTTTTTCAGATAACTTGAACTGTTGTCTAGACAACATTTGTCCTTTGACCTCTTCTTAAGATGCATTATTTATCGATTTAACGTGAAGTATTACCTACAGGCGAAACAAATCTATTTTGCTAAAACCATCTTAGATGGAAACAAACTTTTAGCACCAATTAATTTTGAAGACGCGGTGTGAAATTATTTGATCCTGTAGCTATAAGTCTTCTCAAGGAAAATAATTTCCAAGTTTAAAAATATAACAACATTCTTGAACAACTAAAAAGAAAAGTCAGACTAATAAATTAAAATGGTCGGAGTAAAACCATTTCTTCCTTAAAATATAAAGAGGAAAACTCCATCTCATTTTGACCAGGGAAAATTAAGGGCATAAAGAAAGGAGGCTGCAGTCAGGCAGCATAAGGATTTGATTTTATGCCAAAAGAAAGCATATCAAAATAGACAAATAACATTAAACAGTACTCCATAATGGAGTTGATTGAAGTAATGCAAATTCTCAGATAAAAGAGGCAATGCAGGCAGCATTCCCAGTAAAATATGCATACTATTTGTAATGCTTAAATGCATATATAATTCAATTGTTATTAGAGAAAATAGAATATGTGCCCCAGCCTTGTCCTTATTTTATTTTTTCAGTAACCACTTTACCATTAACGGTCAAGTACTTTTTTTTTGAAAAATAGAATATGTTTCCTTTTTTTCCACTTTACCAAAAGTTGTAATAATTCATACGTAATGTAAATGTCACAAAGAGAATGATATTGGAAAAACCATTCCAAGTCTAGATATAAATTTAGTATTATATCTACCTACAAAAGTTCTGGTATGAATATTTAAAGGGAACACAAGAAAGAATAAACTCTTTAATTTTTGATAAAAAGTTGAGAAAGAAAGGTGTGCAATGTGGATCAAACTTCTCCACATTCAGCAAAAGCCAAAAGGTTAACGCCAGCTCAGAGGCTTTGATCACTTCCTAAAAGGGAAAGCAAGAATCAAAATACTTATAAAATGAAGAAAAGGTCAAAGTTTGACAGGAAGTGCCATGAAAACAACCACATATATTCTTCTCTTCCCTCACCTTGTATTCTTGTTAAATAGGTGAATCGCTCACTTATCATTGGCGAGAATAAAAACAAATTCCATTGATCCCATGCGACAAAAAACTAGTTGTAGCCTACACTACACTCACTAATTGTAGTTTAATAGGTTTTCCACATAGGGATTTTCCTCATAATCAATGGCTGCAATGTGATTTGTTCTATTCGATACGACACTTTTTTACATAAATACTATTATTCCAGCTCCATCGAAGGGGTGTAGTTCGTTGCCTGCTGGCAGGGCCGGCCCTTCCCTAACGCAGCTAAAGCAGTTGCTTTAGGTCCACCTTTGGAAGGGCCCCAATTTTTGTTACTCTAATATGGAGTAGTATTAGGTAAAAAAAAAATTAGAGTGAAAAGGTATTGTACTTGTGAAACCGTAGAAATATTTTTTTTTACTATTGATTGATTTTCGGGCGCGTTTCTCGCGTGAGAAGTTATCACAGCAAAGTAAACTTGTGTAGTAGTACATTGTATTTTTAAACTTTATTCTTCAATTAAAGTCTCCATTTTGCAATAGCTAAAGCTAAGTATTTTTGTGGAGTTTCGGTGTATTGATTTGAAAAATAGTGAAGCACTTTCTTACCACAAGTATACTTGAGCGAAAAATTTAATTTGATATCAAGTTATCTATCCTTGAACCAGGTTTTATCTTTCTATCTTTTATTTTTTTATCATCTAAAATTTAATATTTTTGCTATTTTCATTTCATATGTATATTGTGCCTTTTTAGATTATTTATAAGAAGATAAGTATGTCAAATACAAAATATGAATGCGAAGAAAAAAAGAAGGATTGATAATTTAATAAAATCTCAAAAAGGTGCTCTAGATAAATTTATTAAATAAGAAAAATCTTAAGCCGGAATATTTGGAAGAATGTACTTTAGATGAGCAAGTTACTAATTCGATTGAGTTAGTTAATTGTGAAAATAATGACATTCAAAAAGTAGGCCCCTTATTAGAGTTTAATTTTAGGTCACAAAATTCGTATCGCCGCTGCGGCTGTTGGCTAACTTATTGTCTATTGGCTGATCGTGTTGTAGACCACCGTCGGTTGATGCTTTATGCTCCTTAGTCCAAGAAAAATAGTTATGCTGAGGTGATCCAACAATAAACAGTTATGCTGATTACAATTTTCAGGCTGAATAATCCGCCAGCCTCATTAATCATCTGATGGCTTGGTTGGCTACTTGGCTGGTACTTGTATGATTTGTACGAGACTTTCCATAGTCCATATATAGAAGTTCATACTATATGTTTTTTTTTTAATCGCATATATTCGATATTTATTTATCTGACTAAATTGGACGCACAACAACAAAAAAAGATCTTTCATAGAATATTTCTCCATTTTCACAACTCGAATTTATGAACAAATAGTATTAAAGTAATTTATACGTCCACATGTTTTATTCTATATTCTTTCAGATTTCATGCATAATCAATACGTAGTGCTGTATATAAGGAATAGGATCGGAAGGATATACGAAACTAAAATATTCTTTTGGCAATAGTACCATTTCTTTTTAATAAGTCTTTCTACTTTCTTATTTCTCTCCCAACTTCTTCTCCCTCGCTCAACTCTCAGCATATACAAATCCCGTTATTTCTTCAAAACTCCGATATGACGACGTCATCGCCTACCATTTCAAATTCCACTGCGAATAATAACCTTGCTGGAGAATCAAAGCGCAAAAAGAGAAGAAAATTTGAAGACCATAACCAAACAGAGCCATTAATTATCAACAAATTACCTAAGTGGAGAACTAATACGGAACAACAGATCTACTCATCGAAGCTTCTAGAAGCTCTCCGTGGAAACGACCACAGCTCATGCACCATCAGGGAAACTGCGGACAGAGTCCTAGCTGTCACGGCTAAAGGCAGGACACGTTGGAGCCGAGCAATTCTTACTACTCGGCTTAGCCGAAAGTATAAGAAGCTGAAGTTGAAAAGCAGTAGTACTATAAAGTCGAAGAAGCTGGTGAAGAAGAAAATGAAGTTACCGGCTTTACAAAGGAAAGTGCGAGTTCTTAGCCGGTTAGTTCCCGGTTGCCGGAAACTTCCAGTTCAAAACCTTCTAGAAGAAACAAGTGATTATATTGCAGCTTTAGAAATGCAAGTACGCACCATGACTTTTCTCACCGGAATTCTCACCGGCGGCGGTGCCGGATCATTAGCCACAAATCAGCCTTAGCACTTTTTTTTTTTTTTTCTCTTTTTCCTTTTTGATCTCTTATTCCTTAATTAGTATCTCCTCCACTCAAGCTTATCAATTCTTTGAATTTGTTCAATTTTATATTCATTTCCTTTTTAATGTTTGATTTGATGTAGATTAGTACATATTTATTGGTACAAGTGTCTATTGAGAAAGTTTTACTTTATGTGACCAAAATTTAAATCAATAAATATGCGTCATGTATTTGTATTTATATATTTATCATTTAATCTTGATTAATTTATATATATTTTAATTAACTCAGAAGTCTACCAAATATGAATGTGGCAGCTCTTTTCTTTCTTTCTTACTTTCTTTTTTTCTCTTGGTAACACGTTGGAAAGAGGATAACTGAGCACTAAGAATTGAACTTAAACTTAAATCTGTAAATTAATTTCACCAATATTATGGGGGTAAATTAATTAAGATGATTGAAAAGTATCGTGATTGAGGCCAGAGTTATCCGACAATGTGATTTTCTCACTTTATACCAAGCAAGTCATAGATATTTCATCTATGCATTACTATCATGCAAATGAGTCATTAAGAATTAATAATGCAAATCCAATGAGATCCAATCCTATCCAATACTAGGGTGAGAATCTTTTGTAATTTCGCCTAACTAGTACAATTCTTTTCAAGTTGTATTTGAACATTGAGTTTAGATTGAAAGGTCATAAAGCCATAAAATTTCAAAATGATTCACTAAACATGTTAGCTGTAATCATGGCAAAATGGGAGTCAAACACAACTCGAGTAACTGCCTACAATGTTTCAAGTGTTATAGTACCCATGATTAACATAGATAAAGTCATAATTCGGTCTTTGTCTATCAGCATAACAAACATTATACTATATCTTTGCCTTTTCCAAATTTAGCAACATATTCAGACACTACATTCCCACATGCTTCCATGTGACTTCCATAAAAACACACCATCTCTTTTATTATATGTCTTTTTATTTTCGTTTCAGTTCTTTGAGTTTGATAATTTTTTATCAAAAATTACACCAAAAAATGAGAGAAATTTCGATGCCATGAAATTTGGTTGAACTTTAAATAAAACAAACACTTGCTTTCTTCACACATATTCGTTAAACAAACGCCATATTCATGTTCACCCTTCCTCCTTTTCAAGGGTCAAGCCTAGCTGGGACACTGAATCTAGCTAATAAGTTCGTAAAGTTCTAAATAGTAATGCAACCAAATATCTTTTGAGTTGAGATTATAATGGAATGGCACAAATAGGGAAATTTCCTTGGTAGAAGGGGGATGCTCATGTGATCCAATCTGGCAAGTCATTATCTAGATATGTTGCTTTTCATTTCACACACTAATATTGATTTTGACATGTCGGCTCGACATGGCGCAATGATTAGATTACGGACCACAGTTCCTTCTACTTTCTTCTCACGTTGTAAAATTCATGAATGGAATTTGGATGCCAGCTTTTCTGGTCCTTACAAGTAAAAACATAGTTGCATGACTAGCCAGTACTATAAGTTAAGTTGATTAATCTAGTATATAGTGTTCATATAGATCTCGATTCTACACAAAAATAAATCAATTAGTGGTACATTGTTGATATTTAGCTCAACAGTAAAGGAGGTGATCTTTGGACTACCTTTTGTTCCAGTTGATACTATTGTCTTGATTGTATGATTTTGGAGTACTATTTATAATGTTGCTAAACCATAACGAAAAGCAGAGGATAGAATACTAGTAGTAACTCTTTGATTCTGGTATCTACATGAAATTAAGAAAATGTCATTTTCCACACTACCACATCCACGTGTGCTCTGACCACTGTTAGGTCTCAGTGAGACACCAACAATGTATCAAGTTGGGGATGTTCTCTGGGTCAATCTCTAATTTGTGCCAACTCGAGGGATCACACATTTCTTTACTTCGTGTGCCAATAAATCACCAACGCCTCCATGCTTTAAGATTAAATCGATCCTGCCTCAGTGCCTTGAATAAAGCATTTTCCATCAATTTTGTCCTCCAGCAGTGCTTATGGGACCAACAAACAGGGGCGGATCCATCCATAAATTCACATACTCATGTGCTTTGTTTTAAAAGGCAGATTTGATACTCGCCCCATAGCAGAGCACTCATAAACTTTCATGGGTTTATGAGGGGGATTTTTGTCTCGTGAGCTTACACCTCAAGTACTTGATCGGCTTACGCCTCAGCCACTTCCAACGCCCAATGCCTGGACTTGTCCAAAAGTTTATATTAGGCTTACGCCTCAGCCACATCCTACGCCCAATGCCTGGACTTGCCCAAAAGTTTATATTCAATTAGATGTAATCAGCCTGTTAAATCCTGAAAATCGCTTTATCAATTATTGACTCTTTAAAATTAGTATTCATTAATTACAAATTAGAATTTTCGAATATTGTAGATTAAATTATATTGCACAATATCACTAAAAACGAAATGATATTCAATGCGCTGATGGAATCTTTCATCCCAAAAATGTTTATGTATAAATTTTTGCTAGATCTTCACAGTTCAAACTTCGATATTTTTCTCAATATTATTGTCCTTTCGTACTTATGAAGTACGAAACTTTTTTTTTTTTTTTTGCTCTAAAAAACTCATACCATAGATTTTGAAAATTTGAATGAAGGTAGTTAACGGCGGTGAATGAGAGGGAAAATAAGAAGATATGGTGGAGACAGAGAGAGACGGGGAAGGTAGAGAGAAAATGAAAAAGTGACGACTATCTGGCCTCAATTATTTGTAAAAGTATATAGAGTATTTTGACTTACTAAGTGAATAAGTGCCGCGGGATTACCCTATGGATTATTGTGGATGAGTGAAGTGTGGATAATGTGACCTCATTTATTTACAAAATATGTTGAATATTTTTTCTCACTACATGAATAAGTGCGGCCAGATTTATCGTGATTACTAATCATTAGCTCGCTATATGAATAAATGTGGTTAAATTATCTTGATTTTTGGTCTATGTGTAGGGAGTAACAGTATTTTTGCAATTACAATTTTAGTAAATAATTGTCCTCATGTTTTTTTAAATCATTTTTAATGGTTTCAATCTCGTAAAAACATAAAAAAAAATATTCTTTTTTTGTGCAAATGAGCCGTAAAAAGATGATGGCGGTTACTTTGAAGGCGCTAATTTTGATTAGCTTGTGCTTGGAACATTTTAACAGCGCTGTCAATATGGGCTAGCTCAATCCAGCCAACGTGGGTTTTGTAATTTGCTGGGTTGATTCTGGCCGACACATAATTTGCTTGGGCCTTAATATCGTTAGCCTAGCCTAGCCCATCCAGGCCTCAGCCAAGCCTCATTGGCTATGGGCTTGCGTGAATGGCGCTAAAATGCCTCGATCTTTTTTGGGCTAAAGTAATCTTAGCTAGCCTTGTTAAATCATGGGCTAGGCCGGCCCAACCCAGCCGGCTAATCCCTTGTTGACGACTCTAATTTTTAAGCCCATTGTACATGGATTTCATAACTGAACTCTAGAATAAGCGTGATTGTTGATCCTGAAGTTCATAATTCTAAGTGTTAAACTAAACTACATGATTTTTATCGTGGAGTTTAAAAATTCGGACTCCAGAATATGTTATGTTCATACTGCAGAACATTCTTATGGAGTTTCCACCGACTATTTTTTAAAATAACCCTGTGCCTACCCTTAAACAACTTTGCAAATTCTGGCTGTTAATTGTTTAGCAGCTTTAAAGGTGGCTATTTCTCAAAATTTCCCCCAATTGCTTCTATCGGGTTGGATGAATAACGAAAAGGAGCCCTAAATTCGATTCGTTTTCTGATTTCCTTTCTACAGCGAACTTCAATCTCTTTGCTTTCTCTAGCGAAATAAAATTGTATGTTTCTATTCTTTTTATTTATCATATATTAAATTCTGATGATAACATTATTTGGCAGCAGCAATCATCCTGGTGGAGATGGAGGTAAAGTTATATCAGGTTCTTTCATTTTTGAATATATATTTTTTGGGCTGAAAGTAAGTTATATTAAGTCTGGTTGAAATAAGCATTAGTAACATAGGATAATGTTATATCATTTGCTTATTACATTTTAATTTACTAGTTTTTGAGATTATCAAGCTTCGAATATTTAAAGTATACTCGCTTAGACGCTTACAAAGTCTAAAAAAGTAAAGAAAAAGTAGTTCATCAAATACTTGAAATTACGTTAAATAATAATGTTTTCGGTTATCTTCACATTTATTACCAAAAAATAATGTCTTGGGCCAAAATCAGAAAGGAGGCCCCATAATAAAAATATTAGGTTACGCAAAATTGGGTGTTTGTTGTGGTTCTTGATTTAATTATGGTAGTTGCAACTTGCAACAAGAGACCATCCCCATTAACTGATATGCCAAATATCTCCCTTTCGGTCTTTTGTAATGCCGTTTAAAGCCGAATATTCATTAACAAAAGTTATTCAATAACATTAAGCGTAGGCATTATTTGACTAATAGCCTGTTTGGCATTGCTTCTCCAAAGTCAAAAGTGCTTTTTTTTAAACAAAAGTACTTTTTTTAGAATTTTGAGGTGTTTGGCAACTAAAAAAAAAGTACTTTTAGGTAGAAGCAGAAGCAGTTTTTCTGCTGTTGGGGAGAAGCTACAAATATCTGCTTCTTGGAAGAAGCAGAAGCAGTTTATTAATTTTTTCAAGACAGAAATATCCTTACCAAGAATTCATATTTACCATATTATTCCTTATAAATTAACCATATCACTCTCAAAATACAATTATATTTTTCTTTTTCCTATTTTTTCTACTACGTACTTTTACAAATCTTCTTCCTCCAGGACTAATTTTTATTTCTAGGTATTACTATCAATCGTATATAGGATGTCCTACTCTTTAAATCATCTTTTAAAAGCAAGTGATTACTAGAAATTCCTAATTCTGTTATCACTTTGATTTAACTATATTTTATGTTGTTCAATAACTTAAATTTATATCTTTTACGTTATGTTTTACATTTAACTAATTAAATTTTTCTAATTAAAATCTTTTATGATAAATATTCAAAATTATTTTTTTATTTTTATTAATCCAAATGTAAAATGAATTTGGATGTCCTTTTCGTAATTTGACACTGATAAGTACTTTTTGTAACGATTAACCAAACACAAATTATTTATCAAAAGTACTTCTCCAATGAGTTGTCCAAACACAAACTGCTTATTATCCAAAAGTACTTATTTAAAAAGTACTTATGCCAAAAGTACTTCTCAAAATAAGCAGTTTTTGGCAGCAATCCCAAACAGGCTATAAATTACATTTTAATTTTCTTCGAAATTCATACTAAAGGTTGAGAGACTTTTAAAAATTATCTAAGTCATTTATCGGATTGAAGGTAAATATGAAAAAAAAAATTAACATCTCTAATCTAAAACCGCATTTACTTTGGAGCAAATTTATTTGACTAAAAACAACGTTAGTCATGACCAGGCAGTCCTTCATTATGTGAAATGATAGGTGGGCTAAAATAGACCGACAAATCTCCTACAAGCTTTGGCTTATTCTACTGAATAGGTTAATCCTCCCAACTACATTACAGATGAAGTTTCTATTGGTTACTCCTTCCAACTGTCTATTAATTAGTAAATGTGACATTTAATGTTTGACAACAATGGTATTAAATTTGTGTAGCTGAACGCCAATGTAATTGCTTTTCTTGTTGCACCATTCGTAAATACTCTCGCCTATTCTCCTTTTTAGGTGCAACTGTAGAGCAATGGACGGTTAAAGTTTGAAAAAACTTAAAGGTGGACGTTTTTTGTAATAATTAATGTATTCAAGAAAAATAAATAAATTCAAGAGAGGCTTTTGTAATAAATTTAATATTTTGAAACTGAAAACATTTGTTATTATCCAAAACAAATGAGATGAGACGTAATTTAGTTTGTTAAGTTGCAAATGAGATCTATATAATTTTTTAATTTAGATGCACTTACATTTGTAATACTATTGACTTGTGTTTTGCTAAGGTTTAACAAACTTAACATTTAGACTACTAAATATTTTTGGTTAACGCCTAGTGAATTTTTCTAATCAACTAATCCCGAATACAAACTAGTTGTGGTTAGCTTTGTGAATAAATGGTATAATTTCTACTCTATATAAGCAACATCTGAATGTTCATCGTGATTAGTGTATTTGTATTAGGTAAAAATCGGCTTCTTATGAGTCGCCTCGGCCATATGATTTGATGGTGATCGAGCATGTAATGACCAGCTGTGAACCGAAGCAAGCGAGTGAGTCGCCGAGGTTGTCACCGAAGGCGAGCCGTAAGCTGCACTTTGGTAGTCTTCGCTTCAGCCGAACGCCAGAGTCGCGCCACCGAAGTAACATATTCACATCTCGATAGGATGCCTCGGTTGTAACGGCTCAGCAGCCCACTACTTCAGCCCACTACTCCACCCCCATTAACTTCACCAGTAAATGCTCCAGACGTGGGTTTGGCCGTTACAAGTCATGGAGAACGTGGAGCAAGCTCTTATATCTATAAATAACACTTCATTTTATATTGTAAGGCATTCAGAAATATATAGAGAAACTCTGGCAAAATTTATATTCACTACAATATATTGAAATCATATTATTTTCTCGCATTTTCGATTATTCTCCGTATTTTATTGACTTTGATACAAAAATTTGCTTGTGTTCTTACCGAAATTCAATTTATGATTCTAAACTGATTTAGGCCAATTCAGTATTCTTATGATAATCGTGAATCTACTACCACAACTCTTATTGTTGTAAAAATTTAGTGTAGGGGCCTGTTTGGCGCGCGTTAATTGATTTGTAGCCGTCAAAAACAAATTCGCTGAGAAATAGCCACCTCCGGACAAATCCCAGTATAAATACTGGGACTTTGAACAAAATTTGTTCAAGGCCCCAGTATTTGTACTGGGGAAGCTTCAGTAAACTAACCCCAGTATAAATACTGGGGCTTTGAACAAGTTTTGTTCAATGCCCCAGCATTTTGTTATGGGACTATGTATAAAGCTTCAGTCCCATAACAAAATGCTGGGGCTGTGAACAAAACTTGTTCAAAGCCCCAGCATTATTATGGGACTGAAGCTTTATATATAAAGTCTCATAACCCATAACAAAATGCTGGGGCTGTGAACAAAACTTGTTCAAAGCCCCATCATTTTGTTATGGGACTCAGCTTTATATATAAAGTCACATAACAAAATACTTGGGCTTTGAACAAGTTTTGTTCAAAGCCCCAGTTTTTTGTTATGGGGCTAGTCTGGGGTGTTTTTCCAACGCTAATGGAGCTTAAGTGTGCGCGCGAATTTTTGGCTATTCTTCAATGAATTTTGAAACGGTGGATAGTCCCCATTGAGCGCGTCCAAAAATGGCTAGTTATCAAAATTTCCCCTTATTTTTTCTTGCAGTTTAGTTTTGTTTTGCAAATCTAGGTGGAGCTTAGCAACTTGTTCCCGCTAAATCATATTCTGTCGATCTCATTTTACGTGTTATTTTGTCATTTTTAATTTGTCCGAAAAGAGTGACTTTTTTCTGCAATTGAAAGTTATTAGGAGGGAAAGAGACAAAGTGACGTGGAATTCTTTATCATTTCTCATTTTAATAATGGTAGTAAAGGTCACATAATTAATATGGGATTGAAGGACTAATAAATTTCGTGTTTGACAATTGGTTCATTCATAGTGGTACGTGGGCAATTCCAGAGGAACCCAAGCGGTAATTGCCAAATCCCAATCTATATATAGTCATGAACGTAACTCTCTTTTGCATTGTATTCTATTTCACAATTAAAAGCAAACTACTATACACCAAGTAAGAAAAAAAGAAACAAAAATGTCTCTAGTCACAGATGAGATCAGGGCCAGTGCCTCAGAGTTCTACAAAGGAGATGCCTTATGTCAAGAGAAATCAAGATTCTTGCTGACAGAAGTAGGATTACCCAGTGGCCTCCTTCCTTTAAAAGACATGGAAGAATGTGGCTATGTGAAGGACACAGGTTTTGTTTGGCTCAAATCCAAGAAAAAAACTGAACACAAATTTGAGCAAATTGGGAGACAGGTGCAATATGCAACTGAAGTCACAGCTTATGTTGAACAAAACAAGATCAAAAAACTCACAGGAGTTAAGGCCAAGGAACTACTTTTGTGGGTGACAATCAATGAAATAACTGTGGATGATCCACCCTCTGGGAAGATATATTTCAAGACTACCACTGGACTTTCCAGGACTTTCCCTGTGTCTGCCTTTGAAGAGCCTAAGAAAGAATCAGAGGAAGTGAAAGAAGTAGGTACGGAGAGCAAAGAACTGAATGCAGCAGTGGAAGTCAAGGAGGCGTGAGAACAGATGCTCACAGAGGCGGAGTCAAGATTTAAACTTAATGGTCTAAATCTTTAAAGTTTCTCGTATTGAAGTCATTATACTTTTAAAAATAATAGTGCATATTATTAAAATGTTGGTGTTTTGACATAAATTTGTGTGTTTCATGTCGGAAGTATTGATTTCAATTGAACCCATAGTATTCATAAGCTCCATCCGCCTCTGGATGCTCACCCTATCCCTTGTCTTTACATGAAAAGAGGAAAAGATTTTATTTTATAAGAGAGTGATTTCTATGTTGCTCAAGAGAAGCAGTATATTAAACTGAATGATTAATGATGATTATCCATATTGATGTATTCTGGTCGCTGATTATGTCCTTTACTAGTTGAAATTGCTGAATTATGAACTTTAGGGAGTCTTGTCCGTAATTTGCAAGAACCTGCCCACTCGCATGTTTGAACCCCTTTTTATTTTTCGTCTGTCTTCGAGAATACCATCAACGAAAGAACATTGACTTGTAAATCATTTCTTTCTATATTGAGGAAAGAGTAATATAAACTATTGTTATTAGTTCATAATTTGCACCTGTATCAACCTAATTAAGAATTTGGGTGGGGAGAGCTCCGACAAGACTAACAATGCATTCGTTCTCGTCGGCTGATTTGAACAATAAGAATCTGGAGATGATGATAATCAACAAGACAATAGTGAAGAAGAACATAAAAAAGCAGGCGAAAGAGATGGTTTTTTTTAAGGCACAATTTCAACAGTTTCATGCTCATTTCTTGTGTGATTTACATGCTCTTTGATCACATCAGCCAAATCGATGGCACGTATTCATAAACAAAAAAGTTCTCCAAATCTACGTTAAAGAAGAAGAAGAAGAAGAAGAAGAAGAGAGTTATACTTGTTAAAGGAAAACGTGGTCTGTTGGTATGGTTTTCAAATCAATAATTTGTTGAGAACTTTTTGTAGTCATACAATATTGTCAGGTAACTCTAGTAACTGCTAACTAGTAAGCTTGAGTTTTCTCAAGGAGAGATAAGCCACTAAGTTTGATGACAAACAGCCCATGCCAAACTATCTACGATGGTGGAAGATTTTTAGCTCTCAAGGCTATGCAAGAGAGGCACTGAAGAAGTCAAGCTATAATACTATCAATAAATAAAAGGTGTCGTGAAAGTATGATATGGGAAAAGCTATGATAGGGGGAAAAGCACCATTAATTTTATGTTGAGTCCACTTTTGGATTGAACTCTCAGACTATCGACAAACTTGTCAAGTATATATGAGGTTTCGAACAGCAGAAATAGACATTACCAACTCTTTTCATCCACTGCAAGGTGAATACGTCTAATGCCAATAATATCAGTTCTGAGCATGATTTGACCTAGGATATACTACTAGTAAGTCTAGTATATCTGTTCGATAGATGCAGTATGGCAAAAGAAATTTGTTTTTCTAACCATGGATTGGAGACTTTGTATCGAAAGAGGAAAGCGACGACTTAAATTAGGTAACCCAGAGTGCAAAAATTACATATCTAAATTAACTCCACCAGGAAGAATCATGCTTGAAGTAGGGAAAAAAGAAAAGGTAAATATAACGCATTAATTGCAAAAGCAAATCTGTCTTGACAATAGAGAGAGTACATGAAAGATCAAAATGCAGTTTATTTCAACATCTACAAAAACTACAGCTAAAAAATCATGGTTCATGTCTTCTAACCCTGCAAAAGAACAAGAAATTACCATTAGGGGATCATCGCAGATTCAAGCAATCAAAGAAATTCCAGCTAATAAGCTCTCATACCTTGCTCGCTATGTTGTTGGAGAGCCAGTCAAGTCCCTCATAAAGACCTTCTCCAGAAGTTGCACATGTGCTCTGGATGTACCTGTAAGGCAAAGTAAAAGGTGTTCACTGTATTCTAGAATACATAATGCAAGTTTATCTGCATCATTCAGTTTACACATGCATACTGAATGATCCTTGCAAACACACAAACACAGAGCAATCATCTATACCAGTGACGTTGACGGAGGGAGTGAAGCCCGAGCTTGTCAGTAATCTCAGCGGCATTCATAGCATTTGGAAGATCTTGTTTGTTGGCAAACACAAGCAGAACAGCTTCCCTCAGCTCGTCCTATTGGATATTGGAAAAGAGCATATATAAGAAACTAAACATCATGCAAACTATATAAAGACAGAAGTTGGTAATACGGGTCATTCCAAGCTTCCATTCTTCTGCTGATATCATTTTAGAGAGATATTTTAACACCACATGCACCAAAGAGAAAAAAGCAGCATGTCTAATAGAAAGAGATGTGAGTTGCATTACCTCATTCAACATCCTGTGCAGCTCATCTCTAGCCTCAACAACACGATCACGGTCATTACTGTCAACCACAAAGATAAGCCCTTGTGTGTTTTGGAAATAATGTCTCCACAATGGTCGAATCTGGAAATACCAAGCAATCATAAGATACAGCCTATCAGGCAACGTCACTTAATGTTAATTCTACAAAGAGTCATGTGATGGTATGAATAAGTCAAAACCCCAAAATACTCTTACAGAGACTACATAGTACATAGAGCCAAAAAGGTCTTTTCCAGTAATTTATAGGAAAACCTGCAGCAAGAACTTGCTAGATAAACAAATAATTGATAACAGAGAGAAAACAATCAACTGAAGTATGGATAGATAAGAAGTACTCCATCATGGTATTCTCAGAAGTAACAAAAACTGCAAAAGAGAACTGGATTCGTTCCAAACCACAAGAAAAAAATGAGAGAGGAGAATAAAAGCAAAAATCGCAATAAATGTATATCCAGACTATTGGACCAGACTCAGAAGCAGAACAAAGAAGAGAGCAGTTCTGCAATAAAGAAAGGTTTTTCAAGTTAGGTCATGGAAAATATAAAGTATGGAAATTTTTTCTTTTTCTTTTAATAACCAAGAAATCCACCCGGGAATGTGGCACACTGTTTGAAACTCGGCGGATAATGAGCCCCCGAACTACCCTTCTCTACTTAAATACCAGGTTTTTGTCTGCCACGGGGCTCAAACCTGCGACGTGCGCCTAACCCACACATCACAACTTGTGCTCCGACCACTGACCAATGCACTGGGCGAAATGAAGTATGCTAAAAGTGAAGCTATTCTACATAAATGAAGCAAATAACTTGCATATATTATCATCAAACTTGTAAAGAAAATCGACAGATACATGATCAAACTTTGGATTATTATCACTAGATACCTTGTCCTGACCACCAACATCCCAGACAGTGAAGCTTATGTTTTTGTACTCCACAGTCTCCACGTTAAATCCTACAAACAAAGAGTTAACGCAAAAGTACTATGAGCTCAGTAGATAGATAACGGGCGACTATGTCGACATGTGCATGAAACGAAGTGGTACCAGTAAAGAGTAAAGGATGAAACTTTCGTTTATGTATAAACCGTTCATCACCATATAATTTTTTTTTTTTTTTAAAAGGTGGAATTTATTCTTAAATATGGTGGGGCTCAGGTGGACTATGCCAAGTCCTCAGTTGATCTTCTAAGAAGCTGGAACCAGGTTGGGAATTCTGTCAAGAAAAAGAGATGGTGGAGTCTGATACCTGCTTGTATTTGGTGGACTATTTGGAAGGAAAGGAATGCCAGGGTGTTTGAAGGAAAAAGCAGCACAGTACAGAAGATCAAGATGAATTGTTTACTGCTTTTTCATTTTTGGTGTAAAGAAAGTTATGTAAATGATGATGATTCCATACTAGACATTATAGAATCCTTGTAAAAAAAAAAAAAAACACAAGTCTTTTTATCCAACAAGAGCAAAAATCAATTCAACTGGGGTCATCCTATCTTTCTTCTGTTGCGTGAGCCTGTTTGGCTAAGGGGGCACATACACTATGTGTCCCCTCTCCAAAATAACATAACCGAGCAGGTTTAGAAGTTCTTCAAGGAAATGAATTCCGGAAAAGTAGTCTTTGGGCAAGTTGTAGATGTGGCAGAACAAAGGAGCATTTTACTAGGGCATCATAGATCAGTACAGTGGCGGAGCTAGGGTATCCCATGTGGGTTTGGTAGAACCCAATAGCTTTAACCTAAACCTTTCATATGTAATAAGAAATTCACTAAATACGTACAAAATTAAATTCAGCACACAATTTAATGACGCTTAAGGTTTTTATCTTAAAATCCAGAATCCACAAAATTCAAATCCTACGCCTCTGGATCAATCCCATAAGATATAAAATGAGTCCAAACCATTCATAATTGCATACATGATAGATCAACAGAACTTACCAATGGTAGGAATCGTGGTAACGATCTCTCCAAGCTTGAGCTTGTACAATATAGTGGTCTTACCAGCTGCATCGAGACCTACCATCAAAATACGCATCTCCTTCTTGGCAAACAACCGACTAAAAAGCTTAGTGAAAGACAACCCCATCTTTTCCTAAATGCCTGTTTGGACCAAAACTTAGAAGTCAAATGCTGCACCAATTTGTTGTAATAAATTTAATCAAGGCACCTAAATAGAGCTGAATGGGTTAAAAAGATTTATACTGCATTTCAGGATCAAGGCATAGTTGGTTGATTTATTGATTTATATACTCCAATATTTATATTCATACAGGATATGCAGATCTAATTCATTCCTTTTCCATACTCGTTTTCGTAACTATTATTCTTGAGCCTAAGGTCTATCGGAAACAGCCTCTCAACCTATATCAAGAGTAAGGGTAAGTTCTGTGTACATGTCACCCTCCAGACCCCACTCGTGAAATTATACTGGGTATGTTGTGGTTGTTACAAGATATGCAGATCTAATTCTAAATACCCAAATCCAAAATTCAATAAAGTTGTATGTATACGTAACTTAAGAGCATTAAAATGTAAAATTGTAAAACAAAACGGATTAAAGAATAGAGAAAGAAGAAAACTTACGTGAGAATAAGGCGAGTTGATGTGAAAGAAGAGATAACAAAGAGGGACAGATCTACGAGATTCCCTACTTTAGAATTGAATGAAAGAAAATGGGGAAATTCTTTGATAAGGATTAGAAAGCTTTTCAATAAATTTATTATTTGAATTTTTAATAAAGGTACGGCTAATATGGGTTCAAATTGGATTCTTCCAATTTTTGGATGGGTAGTGGAAGGCGGATTCTTTAATTTTTCACCCTTTTCAGGAAAATTCTGAGGAATGAGACTTATGACAACAATAATTGTTACATCTCAATTTCAAACAAGTTATGATAATTTATCATGATTCACTAATAAAATGAGATTTATACTTTAAAAATATATTACTAGTATGATTATCTAATGCGTTCTTATGCGCGTGCAATAATAAGACGTTCAATATACGATACATTTTCGAAGCTCAAGTTTGGAATTTCGGCTCCCTCTTTTAAAAGGATACGACTTTTCAGAAATAACAGTAGTATTTACAGAACTATTATAAAATTGTTAATTATATCTTATGCAAATTAACAGTAGTATTCACACGTTATGTGCCCTAAACCTTTGAGTCTCAAATAAGAAAATGCATCATACAAAATAGGAAAAATATTAATTCGTAAAAAAATTACTAATAGGTTACAAATAAATGTGTCTAGCGGCTATACAAATAGGAAAAATATTTATACTGTGATTCATATTTGAAGCACCTGGAGCTTTATATATAAAGTCACAGTATTTTATAGTGGAACTTTAAACATGTTAGTTCAAAGTCCCAGTATAAAATAATTGGACTTTTCTGGAGCTGACTAGTTTTCAAATAGTTTTACATCACTAGCTAGTATTCAATAAATACAGTGCAAACAGGGGGTGATTTTGATACGTAGCCATTTTTGGACTCGTTAAGTGAGAATTATCCATCATTTCAAAATTAATTGAGGAATAGCCAAAGATCCGCGCGCACATTTACACTCCATTAGCATTGGCAAACGCCCCAAACTTGTTTCAGTATTTTATAATGGGACTTTGAACATATTAGTTCAAAGTCTCAGTATTTTATAATGGGACTCGTCCGAAATTGGCAAGTTTTTAAGTAATTTTATATTGTTGGCTAATATTCAATTAGAACAGTGCAAACAGGTTATGGAGCCAAATTTTTGCTCAAACAAGTTTTTGGGCGAAATAGATAGATTATGCGCCTTCTCACAGTTGTGGCCCTCATAAGGAAAATCTTACATTTTTTGCACCTGTCTAGACAAGATCATGGCCTTCACCAAAAGGCACTAAGGGGAAACTCCTGACAATCACCAGGAGATTTTCTTTAGGGGGCAAGAAAATGTCTCGCAAGGGACAAATCTCGGACAGTGCGCCAGAAGTGTCCTATTTCTATAAAATACCCCATCCTATAGCTAATTAGTTCTCTCATTACATGCATATCTTTGTTTTGACTGGCGCTCAGGTAGCCCAACCCAATATTGGCTATCCAAACTAAGGGCAGTTAGGAAAAGGAAATTTTACAGTGTATAGATATTTATTAGTGTTATTTAAATAAAATAGACATATTTATTGAAATTTATGGTTTATAGACCTTTAGCCCTTGGTATTCTACTTTTATAGCCATTTTTAAAAAAGACTTTAATTAAATCTACTCCACGTTTTTAGGACCCATTTAAGACTTTAACTAAATCTACTCCACATTTTTAGGACCCATTTAACATATCTTCATTAGGACCCATTTAACATATCTTCTTTAGAACCCATTTAACATATTTTAATTAGTAGAGTAAATTGTCATATGCCTTCACGGTATGATAACTCATTTATCTCCCCTTTACCCACATCACCCGATCGCTTTTCATCCTGGGGTCACTAATCATCTTGCAAAGAGCCTACTTCAGATAATGCGTTCATCACCAGAGAAAACTCTTTCTTCTTTTAAAACACTCAATGCAGTTCCTCGTGTCCTCAAGGTTGGTTGCATTCAGGCCCAAGAGTCTAAAGGGCATGGGATTGCTCAGAAAGAACAAGTTCCTTCTTCAAGCCAAGAGATGGTGGACCCTGTCAAGATAATTCATAGTTGGGAGACCAGCATGGAAACTTTTATTGAACTCTTCACGGAATTTTTTGGTCTTACAAATGATGCGAAAAACTCTACTTTGCACAGCACTATTTGTGTTGATCATTTGTTTGATTTGTTTTGGGAAGAAATAGTATCTTTGCATTTTCTATGTATATCATAGATGTATTGGACTAATTGTTCGAAATAGTATCTTTGCATATCCAATGAATATTTGTATTTTTGGTGTTAATATAATTTATATTAAATTTATATTTGTATAATTTTTAGATATACTTAATGTATATATTCAGATGCATTTTTAACAGTACTTATATGTTGTATATTTTGAGGTTTAAATTTTCTATGCATGGAGATGACAATATATATGAGATATGTACGCTTGATGTTTCTTTGGTGTATATGTAATATATTTTTTTCTGGTATCAATAAAATGTATTCATGAGGTCATAAATATGCAGAATATATCACTCATATCAATAGAATATGGAGAATATGTAGAATATGCAAAATATATTTTCACTTGTATTAATAAAATATCTTAAGTATAATATTACCAATGTATTATCTATTGAAATAATATCTCATAAATATGCAGAATATACTGCACTTCTATCAACAAAATATTTTATGTATAATAATATCAATATATTATATATTTAAATAAATATCATAAATATGTATAATATATCACACTCATATCAATAAAATATTTTATACATAATATTAAATATTTGGAGATCTTAAGTGTATACTCCATCCGTCCCAATTTATGTGGCACCATTTGACCGGGCACGGAGTTTAAGAAAATAGAGGTTGACCTTGTTAAATATCAATTTTACCCTTGAAAAAGTAAGAGAGAGGAGATTTGAGTAATAAAAAAGTAGTTGGTAGGTTTAAAAGTATGTAGGGCCCAACAAGGGTAAAATAGAGATGATGCATTAAATAGTTGTCAAATAAGGAAAAGTGCCACTTATTTTGGGACAAAGAAAAAAGGAAATGGTGCCACATAAATTGGGACGGAGGGAGTATAATTTTTTCCAACTACTATTGCATATTGTGTAAATATAATAACAATTTAAATGCATATTTGATGTTTATCTATTTAATGATTACAAATAATTTTGGTGAAACGAAATATATATAAGCGTCAAAAAAAAAATTAGAAAAATCGAGCAAGAAGATGATTATTTGGATGGAATAGGGCTCCATAATTTTCTCCTTATTGGGTGGGAGTTGAGCTCCTTAATTTTCTCCTTTTCTTAACTACTTTTTAGATAGAATCAACTTAGACATATTTATATTGGGTAAATTTTGGCTAGCATATGTGAAGATGTTCAATGGCTATTTGAATGTAGGGTCATAGTATATATTTGGTTAGATATGAAATTTTCCCGCTACACGCTAGGAATATGATGTACATAACCTATATTGATGCAAATATCCATTATTGTTTCTACGACTACAATCAGTGACCACACGGAAACAATTTACACATGATCTCTTAAGCAAGATTTATTATAAATGTATAATGGGACATCTTACGCATGACCTCTTAAGCAAATTGCTTTTGATTTTAATATCATATGCAAATTTACAACTTCGAATATATTTCATATTTGTACACCCATGTTTTGCATTTGGGGGGTCTCTGGTCTGACTTTAGAAGGATGAACATTCAAATCTGAATTCTCAGGCAATTGCAGTTCTAAGTCACGTTTGTTTAACTGGACGTTCCCTTTGGATACATTATTTTCTTCAACATCCTCTGTGTTTGCCTCCATCTCTTTCTTTTGCCCCCATATAAATATGTAGAGGCCAACCACTGTCAAAATTGACCCTACAAATCTGATCAACATTCAAAGGAGAATAAATAGTTTCAGCACATTGAATAATAATGTTACTTAAGATAATTAAATTTAACGATCCGGAAAATCAATCTAATTTCACTTACACTCCAACATATAACTTTTCACGAAACAAAGCCCAGCTGAGAATGGCCGAAATGACTAACAGTAAAGGCATGTACATCGAGACATATACAGGCCCTTTTCTATCCATGCACCATGAGCTTAAGAAAAATACCAGCGATGTACTCACAACTCCCTGATCAAAGCCAAAACAAATGATTAGTCTCTTGTTGTCATCAAGAAAAATTTAGCATAATCATGCTACGTAATATATATATACTATATACTATATATATATATATATATATATATATATAAACAATAGAGAAATTGAGCATACATACATTATAAACAACAGAGAAAGCTCTAATAGGGCTTAAAGCCCATTCAGCAGTATGGGGAACGACGATAAATCCGACGATTACACACTCAACACTTGCCATTAAGCACGTCAATGTTATACTTGTGTACGGAGCTGGATACTTCTCGTTCACTTTTGCCTAAAAAAAAACAAGTTGCACAGATTTACCATAAATATGTCTTAGGCTCACAATTATGCATAAAATTATGGACCAAAATATGTAGTAATAAATTTGCATATATATTACCTGACCGATTAACCACAGTGCATAAAAAAGACTGTTGAGTATGAGTAGAAAAGGTCCAGTAAAGAAGTTATGATGTCCAGAATTAATATCTTCAGTTGTAGTTTCTGCATACTTCCAATGAAACCCCAATTGACCAATCACAACTTTGCCATGATATAATGATAATAACATGGCCCCTCCAATACAAACTATTGTTCCCATGATCTTTGCTTGTCCTCCTATACCTTTCAGCCTCAATTTTTCAAGCCTGGTCCAGTAAGTTAACAGTAATCCTTTATTATTGAATTTGCACAACAGAATATATTTTGTAATAGTCATATTTATGTACACAAACACAAAAAAAATATAGATGAATTACCCCATAGGGACGGCTATGAGAAAGGTGAATGCTGGTACTAAGTTATCAATGGCGCAAGTAACTGTTGGAGTAGAGTTTTTCAATCCAATAAAATAGGCATACTGCAGCCCAGTTATCCTGCATCGCAATCATGACACGTGAAGATGCTTGTCAGTTAAAAATAGAATGCATGCATAATTCAAATGGATTAAAACATGCTCTATATTACATTTTATGTGTCATAATTTAAATTGACGCTAAATTTAAAAAAATATGTAGATTTTTTTGTGGTTGTAAGTTTTACTAAGAGTAAAGTATTTTACTAGTATTTTTGAAGATAAACTATTTTTAAATTTAAAAAGTTGTCATTCTTTTTTAAACGGACTAATAATGAAATTCGACACATAAACGGGAAGTGAGGGAGTAACATCTAAGTCATTTCTAGTGTTTAGTGTATGTAGAAAAATAAAATAAAAAGACACATAAAACTAAATCAAAAGATGATTGATTTAGTTATAACTAGGTAACACTTTCTTCTAAAGAGAATTTGGGTAGATGGCAATTAACTTATTTCTTCGTTCATCGTTTTCAATAAATTTTACAAAGAAGTCTCCAGTACCATAAAAAGCTAGTAGGAGATATATGGTATTGGTGGGATAAAATTTAAGATAAACATAATGCAAAATGTGGCATATAGCCAAGTAAAGAGTGAATACTTACCCGAAAATAGAACATAAGAAAATCTGGAAAAATATCGACAGTGTCATCTTAGGTCTGGTTTTCCTGCGTTAGGATTAAAAGTAAAAGCACAAATAAAAGCTGAATCAGATAATGGTTTTTCTAGTTATAGAAATTAAGTAACAACCAACATAAAAAAAGAACAACGCACTAGAAAGTGGTGCTGAAAAATCATGAATAAAGAAGACGCAGGGTAATTACATACACTAAAATTCGTAGATGTTAGGAAGGAGGATGTGTACGTACCACTCAATGAAGTAAGCAAAGGGAGCAATGGAAATGGTGGCAAAAATAGGCTTATAGGCTGATTGGACGAGAGGGTGCATGCCAGCATCCATGACTAGTTTTGATACTATTACAAATCCTGCATACCCTAGTTGTACAATAATCATAGCCAAGAAAGGCAGCAAATCACTCTTACTCATCTTCTTCATTGCTTACAAAAGAAAGAATCACCAAATAATTACAAGAAATAAGTTAGTTGGGTATGTAGTTTGTGTTGTGCTGCATGGGGGGGGGGGGGGGGGGGTTCACTTGGACTAGGAGTGAGGAAGTATTGTCACTCTAGTCTCTATAGAAAAAAGAGGCTAATGTGGAAGATCTTTATAGATGACAAAAGGAAATCTCTCTCGTTATAATTAATGGGGGTTGATGGCGTGGGTAATGAGGTGTTTAGGTGTGACAAAGCTGTTTAGCAGTCTGGCTCAAAGTAGATATCTGACAGAATATTCAGTGACTCGAGTGAGAATAAAAATTTAAGTACTTACTACTTACTTCTAAGTGTTACAACTCAATATCACAACATGGTGAGATAAATTCTTTATAAGGAGCGCTTCATTTTTTTTTAATTAATCTCACAGGCTGCAAACCTGATTTAATGGGTCAGTGAATAGCAGATATTGAATGATATTTGAAAATGAAAAAACTCAAGGCTAGATCGAAAAAAAGGAAAAACTTAAGACATGCCAAGAAATTGTTAGGGAACAGTAATGTTGAGTTGCTCAAGTACTACAAGTGGAAGTAGCTGGAAAGAATTATCACACATTTCATATAGCACGTGCAAATGTGTTTTGATGCCTTAACTTTTATAATCTATTTTGGTCCTAAATGAACTGCTATACTTTGATGTCTCAGCTGAAATATACTAGTACTTTTTAAGATGGTGAAATTGGCTTCTGGGAATTTGCTAACATGTCGAGTCTTCGGTTGAGATTCCTTTTCCTGCTTTACCATATATTCATTGGCTTTAGCATATGCAAAGACAAAAAGGAGGGGGGCTACATATACTAACTCCAGCAAATTACACAATTATTTAATTAATCGTCACAAAACCATATAATTTGAGAATCCCGTTCACATGTCTCAATTTTATTTATTTTTTGGACAGCCAAATCAGAGTGGTTAAATCTTGAGAGATCGTAATATGTTGGGTCCAATCACCATTTTTTGGCTATACGATACCACCTCATACCTTGCATAGTCATATTCTCTCACTTTGATATCAATAAACAAAGTATTTTACTAAAATGAATGGTTGTGTACCCAAGAGAATATTTACCTAAAGGTCACATCTGGGGCATATTTCCAAATAAAGATCATATAAGCAAACATTAACAGTAGCTCATGGCAAATTAAGTACTAAGCGAATATCAATTTTGTTCAGATCTTTATTCAAATTTGCAAGTGTATTACGGAATTGGAAAAGTTTCACACACTTTGAAGTTGTTACAGAAATGTACTAGCAGTAAGCGAAACAGACGAATAATAGCGCAAGAGGAAAGATGGAATTTTTGTTACATTTAAACATTATGTTGCATCATTAGGGAAGATACTGAAGATATACAACTAACCTTAAGGATTACGAATGATAACTCTTGGTATCTAATATTTGGAAGTTTACCGAGAATAAAGTTCTAGTCGAATGGTTGTATTTTGGATAATAGCAGGGCGGATAACAAAATATTTATAAACGACACTTGTCTACTTTGCACAACAACATATCCATTAAGGGTTTATGTACGCAAACCTTACCCTAACCAAGGTGGAGAAACTCTTTCCGATGGACCCCAAGCCAGATAAAATATTTATGAAAATATGTTTGAAATAAAACAAGATGCAAATATTATAATAAAGAAAATATTAAAATAAAAACTAAAAGTACCCAAGATAAATAGAGAATAGCAATAACAATAAAGACAAGAATAAGATTAAAAAAAATAGAATATACCGTAGTATTAGTTCGACCAATATGACATAAATTGTTCACTACTATCTAACCTTCCACATTTTCTTATCTAAGGTTATGTCCTCGATAATCTGGAGGTGAGTCATTAACTATCTAAAACCTCCCACAATTCTTCTTCGGTCTACCTATCCATAGACCCAGCACTACCAACCTCTCGCACCTCCTCACTGCGGCATCCGTACTCCTTTTCACATGCCCAAACTATCATATTCTCGCTTCCCCATCTTGTCCACAATTGGGGCGCTTGTATGCTTTGCATTAATTAATATATAGATGGATGAAAATCACGTACTAGTTTTATCTACTCTTGTTCTTATGCAAACAATCAACTCTAACGTATCAATCATGTGAAAGTAAACCTTTGCATATACATACAAAAAAGAATTCATGTTCGTCAGATATAAGTCCATCCTTACTCGCATAACGTTACAACCGTAGGACAGACTAAGAGGGTGAAGGAAACACGAATAGAGGAGGTCATCAGGTATTTGTTAATGAGCATTTCACTACATCTGCTTTTACAAATTAATATTAGAATATGAAGGCACAACAGATACATGGCGGAAGGAGTGGAAAAAGAACAAATGATACTGAAAAGAAGCATAGCTTTCCAAAAGTACACTCAAAATTACTCTATCATGTTGCAGGAACTCATGAACCAAGGGACGGGCTGTGTTTTCTGGCGTGATCTGGAACCAACTTCACCAAAGACTCGGGAGGCACATTCTTCAACTCTGTGGACCAGAAATGCAGTTAGTTACAACTTCCGAAAGACTTAAAGAGAAAAGCTGATTAGGAAGATGTCTCTAACAATGGCATACCGTGAGCTTTGAAGTTAAACAAGGGCGGGAGAATTCGTCCATTTGGTAGGCGAGTATTGGGATCGCGAAGCTCATCAAAAAAGGGGTGGGTCAAGACATCCAACTGCATTCAAAATTAATGCATCCATCGAAACTTAGGACAAGACCAAGTAACTTGAAAATAATCAACAAACAAGAATTGGAACCAAAACGCCTTGTTTCCAAATAAACCATCCCATCTCCAGGAAATAGAAAAGTACACTATATAGTCATATAATAGAAACCATTATTCCCGCAAAAACAGACAGACCAAATGCACTTCAGCAGTTTCACAATTCACATCAACGTGGATTATTCAACCCAAAGTCAAAAAGATTTCTGCATCAAGTTGCCACAATATTGTTCTTGAAGCAAATTCTATAGATCCGTTTAGAAACGAAAAAGAGAGTGTTTTTTCAAGCAAAATAGAGGTGAATGCATTTGTCAACAAAAGAATGGTTCAAAAGTAATAGTTGTTACAGGAATAGAAAGTATTTAGACAAAAGTTGAGAGACAGAAATATGACCAATGTATTACCGTTGGCCCTAAAAAAAGCATACATAATAAGCACAGGTTGACAAATTTAAGGTACTTACAGCAGAGCAACGCAAATTCGGAGAGTATTGCAGCAGTCTTGAAACCAGATCGACAGCCTCTGGAGGCATACGCTTATGAAATATCTGAGATCAAATATTAAAAATTAAAAGCTTGCGGTGGGCTCACTTGATACTCCTACAGAAGGGTGATTTAAACAAATGTTTTGTTTTCAAGTACCTTGTGCCAAGGATGAGCTTTAATTTGAGGAAATTTAAACTCGTTATAGTTGGGATTCATGCACTTAATTTCTTCCCTGGTTGGAGTACCCAAAACCTGCAACATATATCAGGAAATACAGTTGGGACAAAAGGGAAAGGCCTACAAGTAAAGAAAAGCCAAATGATACTGCGAGAAAAAGATTGCCTCTACTGGGCCATGTTATTGAAGAAAGCAAATGAGATTGTAACAGCTGTAGCGTACAGAGACTTTAGCTTCTTTTCTTTACCAAAACAGGACAAACTTACTTATTTCCTTTTTTTGGACAAGCAAAAGTGACCTCACTTTAGTTAAAGCAATAAAGTATCTGAAATTATAACATCTAATCGAAGAAGGGAGCTGTGTCAATGCCACAGTGTTTAATCCCCAACATCAACAATGAACTCATTTTAAGGATTACAATCATGCATCTAAATCAGAAACACAAAGCAAAGCTCTTGGCACAGATTCAAGAACAGAACTTCTCAACAAACACCCAAGGAGAGGCCAAACTATTTCTATCGGAATCTCATATCCAGAAAACATATCCAAAATTTGGTCAATCGCCCATCTTGCTGTTTCTTAAGTCTTTGGAGTTCATAAGAATTAAGGCATTCAGGCATGAGTGGTCAATCTTTTTCAAAAGATGGATACTACTCATAAGTTTTTTTTTTTTTTTTTGTAAGGTAAAAATATGTATTAAAATGTACCAAGAAGGTACTAATAAGTACAACAGAGTTTGATCACATGTTACATCCCAAAAACCTCAAGTAAATCAATGTATTGTGCCATATTCTCTACCATGGTATTCCTACACCAAAAATATAGATTTTGCAAAACGCTACTTTTTACAAATTTATTATCACAAACTCTGGTAAGACCCGTCAGGAAGAATTGTTAAAACCCCCAACTAGCAAAACCTGGCACCTTGCTGGTAGAATGAAATTGCCAAAGAGCATAAGATGGGAACTATGGATCATAACAGAGGTCCCAAAAGTCAAACCGCCAAAAGAGGACAAACGAAAGGTGAATCACCAAAGTGCAAAGGATATCATAAACCTAAAAGGAAAAGGTGAATAATAACAAAAGGTCCACACGAGTAGCAGGAAGACAACAAAGAAAGTGAGAGAGACTTTAAAACAAGAGAGTTAATAAGAAGAAGAGATTACCTTAATAATCTCAACAAGCTGGTCGACCCCACTTTCACCAGGAAACAAAGGCTGATTGGAAAGGAAAATAAAATAAATAGATCGTGTCTAGTATAAAATAAGCTGATACTAGGAGAAAGTAACAACATACCTGCCCAAGAAGTAGCTCAGCTAGGACACAGCCGGCAGACCAAATGTCAATAGCAACAGTGTATTCTGTAGCTCCAAATATAAGCTCCGGCGCTCTATAATATCTGGAGCAGATGTAAGAAATGTTTGGTTCTCCTTTAACCTGCCAAAAGTTTAGAAAGGATCAGAAAATGCATAAAATTTCCAATGTTAGGATGCATTGAATCGAAGCAAAGACTCCTTAACACACCAGAACTTTAGCACTTCCAAAGTCGCATAGTTTAACCTGATGGGTATGTGGATTCACCTGCAAAAGGAGCACAAACCTTGCTCACATTAATGCAGAGAAAATCCAAATGGAAAGGGCAATATCAAATTATAATTCGTAGATATGAACCTAAATGTGAAGACAAATGGCTACACCATAAGCAACAGGGACCCACAAGGAATTACAGATAAGCTTAACAAACAAAACCTATAGACAACTTTACATCAGTGATGCCAATAACTCCTCCGCGGATATCAGTCGTTTTGTTATATTTGACTCTTTTTTTTTTTTAAGGAAGTAACAGTTTATCAATAAAACAGCACTAAGGATGTGCTTGAGATCCATATTTACAGATTACAAAAATAGTAAAATTTCGCCTGTGCATCATGTTTCTTCCTTTTCTTTTGTTTACACTTCTTTTTCTCTTTTGGGATTGCAGCCCCTTCAGGAGATGTGGAGCTAACATGTTAATTCAAAATATTAAGACGAATCAGAAACAGGTTTAAAATATATGGAAAGAGAGTGAGAGAGCGTAAATCCTCTATCCAGCTAGTCAAAGCAAGAGCAATAAAAAAAGTTTAAAATACTATGGAAAATCAGCCCATTTTTGTAAAAGAATCCATGACCAATTGAACAAACAGAGGTCAACCTCATTCTTGCTGACAGCTAATCATTTGAAAAGACATTATCAAACACAAGGTGCACTGAAAAGATAAAATGAAAAGCCCTTCGGTGTAGAGGTACAATCCGTTCTACCCAATAAATTAAAAGACAAGCTCGATTGATAAGATAAAAATAACAAAAAATCAGCCCTCTAGTATATAGGTACATTTCATTCTACCCAATATATGGTTCATCAATCAAGAACACTATTATGTACACATAGATCAAGCATTTTCTTTGATTAAGACATGTATCGATCAAGTTACAGAAACATTTAAGCAGTACATGTTCGTTAACACAATCTTAAGTGAAATACAGAGCTCTTATTGGGAGGAAAACATTTCCTCCTCTCTTAGGAGCTAAAAGGACGAGACACAAAGGACAGAAATGGGCAGATGAATATACCAAAAGATTCTGAGGCTTGATGTCCCTGTGACATACTCCGATAGTGCGGTGAATATACGACAATGCCCTGAAAATCTGCCAAATAGCACCAGCATCTTGTACTTTAGAATGCACTGCTTACTGAACATCAAGAACCTCAACGAAATCATCAGATATCGAGCACATTGAGAACATGGTAAATGATACATGCAAAACAAGTTTCTCATTCTAAAGCCACAGTTGGATGGGACTTTCCAAATTTAGTTATCCCTCAATAAACGAAAAAGAAAATGTGGAATCAGTGCTACCCTGTTACTTGTCCAATAGAGGCGGTAAGGTTCTTCTTCTAGGATATTCACAGCAACAAAGAAGATACCGAGATGATATAACCCACTAATAAAACAAGCATACCTGATATGTGTAAAGCTTCACGAGTATCAGAGGCATCCTTTGGCTCAACTTATTGTAGTGCTTGATAACACGGTGAACAGTTTCAGGGACATACTCAAGAACTAAATTAAGATATAGTTCATCCTTATCAGTTGTGGAAAAGAAGCAGTGCTTCAGGGACACAACATTTGGGTGATCAAGAAGACGCATAGTCTGCAACTCCCGGTTCTTATACCTCTTGTCTTGAAGAACCTTCTTTATAGCAACAGTTTCACCGGTCTCTAAGCATTTTGCCTGAGTAATCAAATGAGGATCATATGATACTTCAAACTACAGCTCTACCTGGGTCTCGAGAAAATAATTACAGGCATATAATGATAGCAAGTTATAAAGAAAATTGAATAATACCTGGAACACTACCCCGAATGATCCTTGACCAACAACACGTTCAGCCATGTAACTAATAGTCTGCAATAACACCAAAAAGAAAACTTGAAATTAACAATTCGACCATACAGGAGCATGTGTCTCCCTGACCAATTTGACTTTCTACTTTAATATTCGGCTGTTTCCCATAGAACCACAAAACTTCTGAACGAATGACCAGATCCAGAAAGGTGCAAAAAAAGGAAATGAGAGGCAAGGTGTATAACCTGTTTTGGCTGGCCATTTCTACCACCAATTGTTGTCACTATTATATGGCCCGTCTCAGTCCCATTACCATCAACAATTGCTGCTTCCATTTCCTATACATGAAAAGAAAATTAATTCGGCAACAAATAGTAGTTGCAGTTGAATGAAATATTATTTGAACAAAGAAAAGCCAAAGGGGAAGGGGTGGAAATAAATGTACGCTCTTCAATGTGCAGACCTTATCATCCCTGATTCTCATGTCATTCATCTCCTCGGGCAACCTATCTACCCCAACAGTGTGGCTACTGGATTCTCTCAAACCAGATGTAGGCGCTACCCCCACCGAAGCCATTTCCTGAAACGCTTGCTTATTAATTATCACCTTAAAATATCATTCACCTGACCAACAAGACATCAAAAACAATCAGAAACAAGAACTCTATTCATGCATCTCGATACATATGAATAAATACTTTAGTTATTCAACCTAGATTTATCACAATCATATGAAAGTAGAAACAGAAGTAATAACCAGAAGTTCGATTTGAATGAGGTTCAGTATATTTAATCAAGGTAACTGATCGTTTAGATGCAAAAGTATTAGACATCCAGAACCTAGTGAGGTCCTGTACTTGGGCGCTTAAGTATGGGCCTGCCCTCCAACACACTAAAAGCCGAAATGTTAGAAGGAAAAAAGTGAGTTCTATAGCTCTATATACATAACTCTCAAAAGCAATTGCATAAAAATTGAATATTTAAGTATGCCTGCACCAAAACAATAGATAAAAAATATAACTACCATGTCTTAATTCTGAGTTAGTTGGTACATCCACAGAAAAACAATATGTCAACAGAAAATGTGAATCAAACCCTCCAATTGGAAAAGGTAATATCTTTCCGGGGGAAGATTGGTCCTCATTAACAGTGTTTTTGATGCCTTGCCAACATACATGTTGGTTTTGCTCCCATTGCCCACCAAGAAACTGGGCAAGATAAGAAAGGACTTCCTTTGGCGAGGAAATAAAGAAGAGAAGAGCTTCAATCTTATTAAGTGGGAATAATAAGTCGTGGCGAGAGAGCAGGTGGTTTGAGAGACTGAGATTTAAAGACTCATAATATTAGTTTGATGTGTAAATGGTTGTGGAGGTTTGGCCTCAAAGAAAATGCACTATGGAGGGAAGTCATTCGTCACAAATATGGACAGTAGAACAACCGGAATGCAAATCAGAAAACTATGGGACTTTTTTGTGGAACACCTTTCATGGCAAGTTGCGGATGGAAGCAAAATAAGGTTCTTGCAAGATACGTGGTTGGGCAGTCCCCTTTGAAGGATCTCTTTCCAGCCCTTTACAATTAATCCTCCCATCAGGGTGCCTCCATCTCCGGCCTTAGGGAGGCACTAGTTTGGTCTATTTCTTTTTGTAGAAAACCTAAATGATTGGGAAAATGAAGACTTTGTCCAGCTGCTTCTACTCATCTATAACACACCTTTTACTTCCAAACCGGATCATTATAAATGGGAATTACAATCAAAAGAATTTCAGTTAGAAGTTGTTACTCTTTTCTATTTGGCTGTTCCCCCTCTTCTCCTTCATCATGGCCCTAGAAAACTATATTGGAAAAGCAAGGGGGTCCAAAAAGTTAAGTGTTTCATGTGGATAGTGACTAATGGCAGATGTCTCACAATGGATAGCATTTGGAGCATGGTTTTTGACATCCTGAACATCAAAATGGTGCATGCCCAACTCAACTGTAGAATTCCTTCCGGCTTGGCAAAAAAAATGCGTCACTAAAGATCTTCTCTCCACATGGAACTCCGTCCTAGCGGCCGTCCTTTGGAACTATATGTAAGGGCACTCTCATCCACTGGCTGCAAGGAAAAAACTTGATTGGCTTTTCTAACAATCTTCTAAAAAGACTGCTTTCAAATTCACCTGTCCTGGAACCTGCTTTTTATTGAGATTGATCTAGAATCAGCTATTCCTAGTATTTTTATTATTCCTAGCCAGAGAAATCAAACTAATCTCAAGATCCAGAAACCTATCTATACGCCTAGCCTTAAGCAAAAGAAATCTCGTTAGCCTTACCATAGAAACTATTACCTCGATTTAGATTGAATGGAAGAACTTAGGACTATGGGACTTACCCTAGGACTCCAACCATGCAACTAACGAGACAGAAACTCAACAGAAATCCGAGAGAAAATAAAAGATTAGTGAGGTAAGGTCTATAGACTGTAAAGCAGAAGGCTTGAAAGGAAGAGCACTCCTACTTACTTTTCTTTTTGGAGAAATCCTAGACGCCTACAACACCGGATCCTCGGTAGGACTCTTATTTTATAGGGCATTAGGGGATTTGAGGTTTGGAGTTTCACTTGCAAACCCAGCCCTACTGCTTCAATAAGTCTCCTACCGTAAGTTTCTTTCTCTGCATGAATCAAGTTCTTCAATGGGGCCATGCCGACAGTGGGCTAAGCCTAATCAAGATGGCGGGGGCATATATGTTAGAGCCCGAAGCCATAGTTGACTTTCTTAGATCATTACACGATATGCAATAGCACCTCAAATTTAATGTCAATGACAATGGCAACAACCTGGAAGAAAATTAATACAAAATTTGCACCAAGTTTATTATAATTTGCTTTGATTAAATGGTAAATTGAGGTAATTTAGCTCGTATATTATAATTTTTCCGGTAACTTGCAAAAACGGAAATATGAACAAATAAAATTGGGGAAAATGTAATAATATAGGAACACAAACGAATTATATGAAGACGATCCAAATAAATTAAAAAAGCAAAAGCAGGTGACGGATCTATTAGGGAAGGAGAAGGGAACAATTGATTACTTATTAAAAAAATAATTGGAAAAGAGAAATTTTACCGATATATATGAGATAGTAAAGGAGATGAAGGATCATAGGCGGCGGCACTCTGCAAAAATATGTGGGCGAAATGAGAGCACCACCATCTCAGAGAACACCCCCCTTGGTGGAGACAATGGTAGCAGAAGATGTGCCCGAGAAAATACGGGCTTTTCTTTTATTTTTTAGTTTTATATTTTCATTTTTATATATATAAATACACCTAATTCTTTATTTTATTTTATTTTATTTTTGTGTGAACCTACGATACCAGGGGAATGATGAAGCCAGCTGACTCAAATGGTAAGCACCTTTCAAGTATAATTAGAAGCAGATTTTTTTTTTTTAATTATGAGTGCATCCATACTTATTGAGTTGATAAAATTTTATATGTATATATAATTACCTCAAATATTAGGTATATATATATATATATATATATATATATATATATATATATATATATATATATATATACTGCGTGTCCTTCATTCCCTCCCCCAGGGTATATACAGTGAATAAATATATTCTATGCACTTCTGTAAATTTGTATAAAATTATATACGCGTGTATGAATAATGAATAAAGTTGTATAAGTTTCAGATTTGTCTACTATTTATGAATGTTTGTATAAAATTGATATTTTTTGCGTATATCTTTATATTTTTCTTCTTGCGTATAATTTTTCTATGTATTCACATGTATAATTTATTATTTTTTGATAGATTTATGTGTGTAAGATTATAAAAAAACAATTATTTAAACTAAATCACAAATAGTAAAGCTTCGGTGACATAAAATAAGCAATCCGATGAGATCCGGTGGATTTTTAATTTTCCGGCCACCGCCAGCCGGCGGCAGCGCCATCGGAGGTTGGGTTGCCGGCGGCAGGTCAGTGGTGGAGAAGAGTGGGGTAGTGGCACCTAGGGTATTTTATTTGAGGGAGAGTTCAAATGGGTGCTATGTTATATAATTTAAAAATTAAGGGTGCTATGAAAGAAATATGATCATTCATTTATAATTTTTTTATTTGAGGATTTAATTTTGAAAAATTATCGAATTATTATTGTGAAACAGTTTGGGGAAATTTACAGAAATAGAACACTACGGCGCTACTCTCACACTTTTTGCACCCATAAAAGATTCTTGTACTTTTAGCCCCATAATCATAATTTAGGGCAAAAACGGTGATGGGCCTAACGATTGGCAAAAACTTTTGGGGAATTTTCAAAAAATAGGCAGCCCACCACCCAAAATTACAAAGATAGACCATATATTTTTTTTCATGCATAGCACTCATCCCTAAAATTATAAATTTTAGCACTACTTCATAAAAAATACCTTAGCTACCAAATTTCCCCCTCCCCAGCCACTAAGCCATCGGCAAACACCTTCCTCCGCCAGTGGTGTCACTATTTTTTTTGTATTTTACTAAATTTATGTTGTTTATTGCGTCTAAATCATTGCTTTGGACAAGTTTATACACACAAATCTCCCTCTAAAAATTAAATTATACATGAATATACATATATAAATACGTAGCAATGAGAGAAATACAAAAATATACACAAAAAAATAAAAAAACATATAAACATCCTTAATATACAGATTTATTCACTCGCATATACACACTTATACAATTTTATACACGTGTATAAATTTGTATAAAATTGTATAAGCTTGCGGCAGACTGCTATTTCGGGAAAAGGGTGACAGCTCGGGTAAGATTCGAAAATATGGGTCATTTTTGATAATTTTCGTCTTTTGTTTGTCTTTTAGTGTAATTATCCCAAAACTTTTGAACCAATAATTTCTAGTGATCGCAACAAATTCCTCATTTGAGCGCAAATATATGAAATACTTCAAATTACAAGTTTTTGCGTAAAATAGATAGATTTGTTGTTGTTGGTGACCGTCGTAAGAAAAGTCTTATAAAAACAGTCTCAATCACGAACTCCCAACAATTTTAAGGGACTTACAAAAATACCTACAAAATCAAAAATAATTACAACCACTACTCACTACTTTCAAATATTACTCAACCTACCCACTAAACTATTTACCCATTCTATCCCTCCAGACTTGTATACCATAGTTTATGCAGTATACCATAAAGGTATACACATATAATTTATAAGGTATAACAAAGGTATACAGTAATAAATGGTCCTCCAGACTTTTATACCATAATTTATGCAGTATACCTTAAAGGTATACACCTATAAGGTATAACAAAAGTATACAATAATAGATGGGTAGGTTGGTAAATACTTTTAGTTTTATGGGTAGTGTAATTTTTAATGGGTATGACTTGTAAATACTTTAAATTAACAATAAAGACTTTATTAATAGAAAGTTCTAACGATTGCCAAATAAAAAGTTCCTGACAATCGTCTGATTTTTCTGTCAGCAAAGACTTAGAAATTGCTACGAGCTTTCCTCTTGCGGTTGACATCAACTTTTCTTGATCGGGAGCCCTCTTTGTAAGATTTTTTCTCAAAATTATAGAATAGGTGCCTGAAGTGTCTATTTTGTGCAAAAACTTTTATTTTTTACTCCAGCAACCGAATATCAAATAATCAGATAAGTTCCAATGTGATGAGATTCAGATCATAACAATCCACAGATATGGAAAGCTCATGAAGATAAAATCGAACCACGAAGAGATTTAGTAACGCAAATATTAAGTGATCGATGCATTAGAATCAATTAGCCTGGAATCCGAATAGTCTTTTGAACACTATGAAGAGTTTTTTTTTTTTCCCTTGTTTACATTCGTTATGTGGTGTTTAATATCTGCTTTGGACCGGAATAATTGAAGTTCTTGTGTGAGATGGACATTTTCAGCATTATGAAATTGGCCTTTCTAGCGATAGTCAAATTTACTAGTAAAGACCTGGCATAGTCAAGTCCTTGTTAATAGAAGAGTATGGCAATAGAAAGAAAGATCATTTTTGTAAGACTTTCAACATACCGGGTAAAATTCCTAACGGGTGCCAGAAAGCGTATTATTTATGTAAATCTTCCTCAGTAATTCATGTTCGTGCCTGAAAATTTTGATATTTGAATAAATTGTTCCCTGTAAAAGACTTTATTCACAAATCTTAAACCAACTAAGAGTAAGAATCAGTACATTTTAATCATCTCATCACAGACGTTTGGTGGTTGAATCTTGGAAGAGTTGAAAACTTCAAGCTTGAAGATCAGTCCTTCTATTTGCCAAGATCCACATTCCACGTACTAAACAGTGGTCTTCTGTTATTACTCTTAATAGATCACTTCAATTATTGGCTAGTATTGAAGGTAGATGACACATGCATTGGAAGTTGAAACTTTTGATAAATTAAAGAAAGTGGAGACACTATTTAAACATACGTGGAATTGGCAACATTTGGGACATGGCACCTGTCTCAAAAGATTTCTACTTCCCTTTTATGTTTTTATATTTTATACACCAACACTTGCACATCATCATTCCCAACAAGCAAACAAATTGAGATGTATAAATCTTGAAATTTTTTTTGGTGCATGAGATGCACATAGTGTCAGTTGTATGAGGCTGTAAAACGGGTGTTTTGATGCACAAATCCAGCTAATGCTCTTTCAACACTAATTTGAAGTTTTGAACATATGGTTCATACCTTTTTGACTTCAAACTTCTGACTTGATGTAGTCTATAACCAAAGACCATCTCCTGCTTCTAATTGGTAAAAGTATGAAAATTTGTCATTACTCGAAGGAATATAATAGGCATTTTTGACCTACATATGTTGAAATTAGTTTTCTTTATGGAAAACAGTTACCTTCAGGGGGGTTTACACCAATATTATATGTGTTGGTAGGCTAATGAAAGGAAGAAAATGACTGGATTGAGTATATTTCTAGCCTCTAGGTAGACGGTTGCGTTTGAAGGTTGGTAAGTATTCACCAAACCACTTGTCCACTAGTATTAGTTCTGATTTGGTCCTACACAAGATGTGGACTTTATTCATATGAAGAACTGTTGTTGCTTTCACGATTCCTACAAATTAAAGGCAATCCAGAATTTTCCTTTTGCCTTCTATTTATCCTTTCTCTCAGCAAGAATTAGTTCCTACTTGACCAAGATGCAAGTTGTTCATAGCATTTAAACCTTAATATTGCCTTTGATACCTTATACTTACTGTATGAACACAAAAACTTCCTGCAATAAAAACAAAATCAACATTAATAAATTTCATCCAAAATGTGTTACATGCCTAACGGGAATGCTTTTCGTGTTTAATAATGTTATATATACTCAATTAATAAGAGCAAGCAGACAGCAGCCTCAGCCATGGGCCACTCACTCATTTCGTGTAGTAGTAATCCACTTCTTCACCATTATTATCGGATAGTATAATTTCCTTTTTCTTTTATTATTAAAATTTTCATGAGATGTGATTGGCTTGTGAAGAGTCGAGGAAATAAATGATAGTAAAAGGAAAGACTTCCTTGGTGAAATTGAAATCTTGCACTTAATTAGTATAGGATAGAGTTATGTAACCCATACATTATATAAGCTCATGTTATTTATCTATTTTTAGTATACTAATATTTGCTATAAAGAATCATTTGTAACATGTGTAGAAGGTTAAATATTAGTTGAGTGTCTTAATATAATATGCTATATAGATTAGCTCCATCTTAGGATCCATATTTGTATCTACTGTTTATCGTATTTTTTTTAAATATGTGTTAGTTTCATTCTTATCTTTAGCATGTTATATTCATCCTGAATTCAACATTTGTATTCGCACGTGTTCTCTAAAATATTTTTCTCTAGCCGAAGGTCCATAAAAAACAACCTCTCCACTTTGGTGAAGTAAGATCTGCGTATATCTCACCTTCCTCATACTCCATATGAGATTATACTGTATATGTTGTTATTGTTGTTTTCGTCGTCATTTATAAAGTATTTTAATTGCCCCGATCACTTATACTACACATTAACTTATGACGAGTTATTATTACTATCTCCAACTTATGGTTTTTGGATCGTTTTGATTTAAAATAAGTGCTTTTAAGTCATTTTGTCAAACACTGGAGATTGAAAAAGTAAAAGGTAAAAAAAGAAAAATGCTTATCCAAACCCTCATACTGTGGTCCCCTCTCACCAACTCCCAATGTACAGAGCCGTTAGATTTTAACCATCAGAATTAATCAACGGTTTAGACATACTTCAAACCATAATCCAACCACCCTTACAATTACAAGAATAGGCACTTTTGACCTACAGATGTCATGCCAATGGGTCTATAAATAAGGTCATGAAATGCAAGTGTAAGACTTGCAAGCATTTGGCAAACCAAAGCACTTTAAGGGGTCTCTCTCTAGAGGTGGAAATACTGCTCTTTTTACCACCTTATTGAACCTTCTCTATCACTTAGCTGTTGGGTTTCTCCTCTTTTGCTTATTAAGGTGTGTTTCTATGGTACTTTGTGCTTGTTAGAATACTATCTCCGTTCCATTTTAGTTGTCACTTTAAAAATAACTAGCATTTCTGTCCCATTTTAGTCGTCACTTTAAAAAGAACTAGTAGTTTTTTAATTATCAAAGATATAGTTGGAAATAACTAATAATTTAGTGTCGGACTCTGAAATTTCTGAAGTGTCAACTATTTTGGGACTAAATATTTTAGCTAAAGCGACAACTAATTTGGCACGGAGGGGTAGTGACTATTTTCTTTTTTTGTTTCCTTTTGTGAGTCTCTCTGTTTTGTTATGTTTTCATCTTGGGGAGTTATAACAGATCTATGTATGTTGTGCTTAATTGCATGGGCTTTTTCATATGAATGATGGTTTCTTGATACATAGTGTGGTTGTGAAGCGGTGCTCCCTCTGTTTTACTAGTTTGTTTTAGTTCGACTTAGTACAAAGTTTAAGTAACAAAGGAAGACGTTTGAAACTTCTGGTATTTAATAAGTCATGTATATGTGTGGCTATAAATTCTCGGGGCAAAATGAAATGTATCGAGTTAAACTGTTTCCAAATTTAAAAATATGTTTTCTTATTGGAACAGACTAATAAGAAAATTGTGCCGGATAAAGTTAAAGTTTGCATCTTTAAGTGGATCTGATTTTATTAGAATAGGGGAGAAGGAATTTTTGAATGAATTTGGTCAGAAAGTTAGAACTATTGTTTTGGACGTTTGGACTGATTGAACTCTGAGTAATAGTTTGTCATGAGCCATCTTTTATTGTTTTTGGTTGTGTATGGTCTCTTAAACATGCTTTTACAGTAATTTGTACTAGAAGATAATTGGGTTATCTGCTGTAGGACTTTGTCTTACAAGTTACTGCCACTTGCTAGATCTATGCATATATGTTTTTGCCTACTTTATTGTAATAGTGTATACTTTAGTTGCACTCTCTTACTTTCTGAACGTCATTAGATCCTTATCTAAATCGGTGGTCCACCAAGATATGTTCTTGACACAAAAAAAGTTCATCGGACCGGTACTTAAATTTATTCGAACTAGATGAATTTACTTGTAACACTTTTTGTTTGAGAATATGTTCCAATGGATCTCTTTGGTGGTGTATCCTTTTTAGTTCTTTGTGCGTTACAAGATATTAGAGAATCCTTTTTTAAATTGCTTTTGTTCTAGTATCAGTTACCTAGTATTGACTGCTTATGATGTAAAGCCTTTACGCCTAAATTCTGTTTGAGTTGGTTGTTTTTAGCAGTTCTGTTCGAGTTTGATTGCTTTGTTGTAATCATGATTATTATTTCTGACTCTATCATATTATCATACTACTTGTCACTTACTTGAACTTATGTGTGTCCTTTTTGCAGAATGGAAACCTTCTTGTTCACCTCTGAGTCTGTGAATGAGGGACACCCAGACAAGCTCTGTGATCAGATCTCAGATGCAGTTCTTGATGCGTGCCTTGAGCAAGATCCCGAGAGCAAAGTAGCGTGTGAGACTTGCACTAAGACCAACTTGGTCATGGTCTTTGGTGAGATCACAACCAAGGCCAATGTAGACTATGAGAAGATAGTGCGTGATACATGCCGTAATATTGGATTCATCTCAGACGATGTGGGTCTTGATGCTGACAACTGCAAGGTCCTTGTTTACATTGAACAGCAAAGTCCTGATATTGCTCAAGGTGTCCATGGCCATCTGACCAAACAGCCTGAAGAGATTGGTGCTGGTGACCAGGGGCACATGTTTGGATATGCCACCGATGAGACCCCTGAATTTATGCCTCTCAGCCATGTGCTTGCGACTAAACTTGGTGCCCGCCTTACTGAAGTCCGTAAAAATGGTACCTGCCCCTGGTTGAGGCCCGATGGCAAGACCCAAGTTACTGTTGAGTACTACAATGAGAATGGTGCCATGGTTCCTGTTAGAGTCCACACTGTTCTCATTTCCACACAGCATGACGAGACTGTTACAAATGACGAGATTGCTCATGACCTTAAGGAGCACGTCATCAAGCCGGTCATTCCAGAGAAGTACCTTGATGAGAAAACAATCTTCCACCTTAACCCATCTGGCCGATTCGTCATTGGTGGACCTCATGGTGATGCTGGTCTCACTGGTCGAAAAATCATCATTGACACCTATGGTGGTTGGGGTGCTCATGGTGGTGGTGCTTTCTCTGGCAAGGACCCAACCAAGGTTGACAGAAGTGGTGCATATATTGTCAGGCAGGCTGCCAAGAGTGTCGTAGCGAATGGGCTTGCTCGCAGATGCATTGTGCAAGTTTCTTATGCCATTGGTGTGCCCGAGCCATTGTCTGTATTTGTTGACACCTATGGCACTGGAATGATCCCCGACAAGGAAATCCTGAAGATTGTTAAGGAGAATTTCGACTTCCGGCCTGGAATGATTGCCATTAACTTGGATTTGAAGAGGGGTGGCAATGGCAGATTCTTGAAAACTGCTGCATACGGTCACTTTGGACGTGATGATACTGACTTTACATGGGAAGTTGTCAAGCCCCTCAAGTGTGAAAAGGCACAAGATTAAGTATCTGCAGTACAACGCCTTTGAGCTTTTTAATAATGTATTGTTCTTTTATGTTTTGCTTGTGGCTCTAGAATCCGCCTATGTTTGGTTGTAACTTGTATCTGTACTTTTTTACCTTTACTTGTTTGTTGTCTCCTCTAAATGTGATGGATATATTGAGCCATACAAGAATCTCTAATATTGAAATTAGCAGATAAATGGAGTCCCTAATGCTCTACGAAACGAAAGGAAAATATTAAAAATTTCATGAATAGAAACATAAACAATATAAAGTAAAATGTCATTAATTCAGGATCGTGAACTTGATGATTTCTCAAATACTATAATTTGTAAAGAGTACTTACTCGAGAATATTTCTTTGATTCAACGTGAACACAGAATTGCTTGGTTTTTTTTTTGAGATTTTTTTTCTCTTTCTTTGTTGTTTTTCAAAATAGGTTGATAGATAGAATTTGTTGTTCCTCTTTCGAAGACAGAGATGACTAGTAGTTTTTAACCCATAGTTCCAAACGGTGATGAGCTATAGTCTAAAATAACTTCCCTAATGGCTAATATTAGCTACCTAATAATTATTAAACCAAATAATTAAATAAGCCACGTGGGTCATATTTTAAGATAATCAACCATGACATTTGTGGAACAATGACATCATGTTCCATTTGAAAGAGCTTTCAAATTTCAAAGAAATGAAGAATATGACGGGTCTTTAAAAGACTTCTGCATGTATGATTTTCCTACATTGCTAATTTTCAACTTCACTTTGACAAAATTGACCACAGAACTTGGAGAAACCAAACCAACTGATGAACCGTTCCACAAAATTGACCAGACTTCTGCATGTATATTGGATTTATTATTGTATTTGGTCATCTTTCTTTTAATGCCTTCTCTAAGGTGCTATGTACTATTACAGGCTGCAGATTATTACATTAAATACAAGGGGGAAAAAAAAAGATTAAGCATCTAAAACAAAATAAACACTTGGTTGATCAGCTTGGTCAATTCTCCACTTCTTGAACAAATAATGTTAATTTTTTTTCTAAAGTCGTCAATCTGTTCTAAGATGACATATGTTCGCATAAATTGTTTATGAATTTGCACTCCAAATATTTTATGTCCTTGCATCACACTTCGTTAAGCCTTTTTCCAGCTAAAAGCGAGGGAACGGCTATTTTACTCTGTTTTAATTTTTGTAAACCCTTTTAAATCCCATTTTTCTTGTAATAATACGTAATCATAAACCACACGTTCATATCTAAAACTCAACTTAGGCAATTTGGATAAAGAGGTCACTGCATTATCTGAAATATATTTCTTAAAGAAACTAAAAAGGAGGAGCATCCATTACATATTTACTAAAATGATTGATATAGAGACCAGTTAGCAAGTAATCATAGTTGATTGACTATATGCTTCATTACAAATATTAGTAGAAGCAGAAAGCGGGTTCTCTTGTTGAACAACTCCATTTATGGATATATGCATCGTCCATAAGCTGCAACATCACCAAATAGACATAAACCACATAAGTACACATTCTTTAAGATTAAGAATGACATACATATATTAGGTGCTTTTACTGCAATTTTTTTTAAAAGCTCCAAGAAGAAGTACTATAAGAAAATAATGGTCTTGCACGAGCGAATTAAAAGGGACAAGAAAGCAGTATGTGAACTCACAAATTGAACATTGTCACTAGCTAGGTGAAAAGACAATACTACTAATTAAGACTCAAGTAGTGGTTGAGTGCCTTGCGTTATGCTTCATATCTCTTATTTTCTGCTTAAGAATTAAATTGAGCCACTTTGATCGCTTATAAGATTATTTATTTATTTATTTTTTTTTTGGCAAAGGCGGACCTTAAATAGTCTATAGATAGAACAAAGTGGACTCAGTTGAACCCACTGTACACACACCAACATAAATCCGAGTGTACAGAAGCAAACCTATGTAATATAATGTGTGTGAGAGTGTGGATCCGAATATCCTATAAGGTTAAACTTTTTCCATCTAATAATGAAGTTAAGGAAGAGAATTACTTACAGGGATCAGTTGTTTTAAGGATGCCCAGATGAGGAGGACACTTGGCAGTTTTTCTATACAAAAGGTTAAGAACATAGGAAGCATGGCTACGATCGGTAGGAGGCATATAACAAGGTTTCCAAGGTGCTAGCTCCTTACAGTGGCCTCGTTTACATGCTTTATCCAAAAAAGCATGAAGTGTCTCATCACTTGCCCATTCATCTGCCACACACCACCTCTTACCCTGCATCACAAGGAACCATTTTACTCATCAAAGTAAATTAAACTTTATTCAAAAACTCAAACAGCTGGCTAGTGATAATTTACCAGACAAAAACTTGACAGAGATAATAACACAAGGAAGCACAAGGATACATTTAGCTTTGCCATTCTTGTAAGTGCTTTTGGTCAAGAAATGACAATTAGTTCTCTTCATTAAATAGCATGGTTCATGTGCCTAAAGACAGTGCCGAGAGATAACAGCTGGGTAACTATATTTATCACATTTTGCCTTCGTTTGTCTGGAGACAATGCCTAGAAATAAAACTGGGTAATTATATTTATTAGTTGTACGCTGTAACTATTGTAAGAACTTTATTTAGAGCCCGTTTGGGTAAGTTTAAAAAGTTGCTGAAAAGAATATTTGTGCATTTAAGTAAAAAATGGGTGTTTGGTAACTAAAAAAACAAAGTACTTATAAACACTTTTGTACTTAAAAGAAGCTAAAAGTAAGAAGTTAGGACAAAAATGACGTATAAGTAATTTTTTACTTTTAAACTATTTAAAATAAGCCCACACAAATGGGGCCTTAATGTGGCTTAAGTTGGTTTAAATCATTGTGTCATAGAAAGTAAAGTCTGGATATGTTTGCAACTTTGCATTTGCTTTGTTCTTTGTTAGGAAATCAATAATCTCATTTTGAAACTAAGAGATCATGTATTTTTGATTGGATGAAAATCATTTTGACCTTCAACTTTGTTTTAAAAATCGAAAGTATCTTTGCAATTATGAAAATAGTTATTCTCCCACTTTTATCCTATACAATGTCAATTTTGCCATTGACATTTTCAATCCTCCATCTATGTGATACACTCTTGTATATGATTTTTTAACTAAAAAATTTTATACTATAATTTAAATAATATTATATCATATTATAGTAATTCAATTTATTAATTTTTCAAAAGTCTATTTATTTAAATTTTACTTTCTCGCTTATTCTCTATCGTGTATACAAATTTTGTGTTTTGCTTATCATTGATAATATATAATCCATATTATCATTTTATAAAATTCATTTAAGTATAAAATAGATACTAATATTTTGGATTTTATATAAATCTACCGCTATCTTCAGTATTTTTTTCTACTACTTTTTGGATTAAATATATGTTTATGAAGTTCAGTCAATTTTATTTTCTATTGTGTAATCATTTAATTTTTTTTTTTGATTTTATTAGTAAAGTTACTAATACAAGTAAATTTGTTTCTATAATTTATTCTGCTCATTTATTTCATTCTCGAAATCATTAACTTATATACTTTGATTGCTACTAACTCTTTACCTTTTGTTGTAATATTTATTTGTTATATAGGTATAATATTGAATAAAACATATCATGATATTAAAAAAGAAGAAAAAATATACTAGATTATCCTTCCCTTTTCTAACTAACAAATGTACTAAATTATCCTTCCCTTTTCTTATGTTTATTCTAGGATGTTATAATTATTTTAACATAAGAAACATGTTTAACCAAACGCCTAAGAATATTTTTTTAAAAGTTTCAGCATTTATATTCAAAGACGTGAATGAGCTCCATCCCTTCAAAATATTTTTAAGCATTTATGCTTACTTTTTTCAGCCAATCAGAGTGACCTCTTATTTTCATTTTAAAGAATTGTCATTAACTGCACCTTCCCAAGCTTAGCGTAATAGGCCGAACTAGATTAAAAACTTTCATTTCCCTTAATTGTTAATTTTAAATCATTTCCTCCACTAATGACTTCATTAGGAAACACGAAATAATAAAAGAAAATCCATTATACGTAAAATCATACTCAGGAAATTCGCATAAAGATATTGTTGCATTATCTCAAGTTTATTGAAATGGTTGATAGATAGACTATATAGAAAGCAATAGTTATTCAACTATGCTTCTTTACAATTGTTAATTAGTCCAAGTAACAGAGCGGTTTCATCCTCTAATTGACGAAGTTCTCTTGATGTGAGTAACTCCATTTATGGATATCTGCATCGTCCATAAGCTGCAACATCACCAAACAGACATAAACCAGATAAGTTATGAATATAAAAGGCCGAGATGGACCTATATTATAATTAGTATTGATTCAAAATGGTTTCTACCGAACCCTAATATATTTTCTTTCTTTATGAGTGAAAAATCTTTAGTTGTCGTATAAAATTTAAGTTGTGCACCGCACCTATATATATCTTTCAGTAAAACTCAAGACCTCGAAAATATTAAATTAAAAATTTTGGATTTGTCTATGTTCAGAGGGATCAACTAGGTGTTAGCAAGTTAACTCGGTCACTAATTGAGATCTAACTCAAGTTAATTAAGAGTGAGAAACTTACAGGGATCCCTTAATACAAGAAAGCCCAAATGAGGAGGACACCTATTCTTTCTCCTATATATAAGGTTAAGAACATAAGAAGCATGGCTACGAATGGTAGCAGGCAAGTAACAAGGCCTTCCAGGTTTTAGTTCCATGCAGTAACCACGTTTACACGCTTTATCCAAAAAGGCATCAAGTGTGGCATCAGATACCCAATCTTCTGGTATACACCACCACTTACCCTGCTTAAGTAGTAGTAATTTATAATCAACTCATCAAGAATCTAATCAAACAACTACTAATTGCTAATGATACTTTACCTGACAAATATTTGTGAAAGATAACAACACAAGGAAGCACAAGAATACATTTTGCTTTGACATTGATTTTCTCTAAGTTTTTTTGGTTCTTTTTGCTTATGCCAAGAAGTGAAGATTTCTCTCAGTTATATAGCATGGTTCAACTGTTTGAATTAGTGCCTAGAAATAGAAGTGGGTAATTGTATTTATTATTTTTTGCCTTGTACGTATATAACTCTAGGAAAAGATATTTCACGTGGCTTAAGTTGGTTTGAACGTAACTCATTGTTTGTTAGAGAATGAAGTTTAGATATTGTTGGAAAATTGATTATGGACACCCATGTGGGTCAACCCGTATTCAAGTCTCTATATATATAATTGTTATATATATATTGTATTTCCCAAAAAATATATCAGGTTTTACAATTAGATTTATATTTAGTTGAGTCTTAGGCGACCGTTTTATATCTCAATTTGATCGTTTGACAGGCAGTTTACGTGAACGAATTAATCGACCTCAAGAGTTTGATGCGGAAATAATTCTAAAATCGATGTCAAATAGATTCGGTATTAAATGAATTCGATGTCAATTAAATCCGATGTCAGGCAAGGATATGAATGCTGTCTAACAAATTCGAACTCAATGAAAAGACAATGATATCCGATGAAATGACTTCGTTTTATCAAGATTCACAATTATCCGAACACGATTATGTTACTTGAATCAACGAAAATAATATCGATACGATGACAACTAAATGAAATGAATAAACGTAACACAATAACGAACGAACAAACGTAATCGGCAACAGATCCGATGAACAAATCAAATAGCTGACAAATGAGTGACGATAACAGATTGTCCCAGTTAAACACAGATTTAAAGATGTTACGATCAAGATAAATGCAGATCTAAACGAAGCAAGCAACAATTAAATAATCAAAGCAGTAAAGGCTTATTGTATTTGATGGATCGATGGATGTTGCTTCAATGGAAAGAACAGGTCTCCCTCCACGTTTGAGCCAAATCACGATCGAAGCTTTAAATACAATGACGGTTTCTGATGTAACAAACTGATAAAGGTAGATGACTGTTGAATATTTTCTTAACAAGAGAATAGTGGTTTGAAGAATAGAGTAATATTTTGCTCAGATGAACGTATCCCCAAATGAAAATATAGGGCCCTATTTATAGGTTGAAATGGAGGAGAATCCCCAAACCCTAGCAGACTTCCACTTCCCCACGTTTCTCATCCCACTGTTGCACGTCGTCATCTGCTCCACTAAATCCGCTTTATCTGTTCCGATTTTTTAGAGATGAGGGTCAGTTTGATCTGATCTTCAATAATGTTGTCTCCGATTTTATTCGATCAACATCGCATAACTGAACCAAATCAAACCGAAGCAAACTCTTTCCGATCTCATATCTTTTCGAAGTGAATACGCATATCGGATGCGATCGAGTTTGCTTCTTTCGTGATCGGACAGAAAACAGACCAATACAGATAGTCCCCCCACTTGCCAAGTGTGTTCGTAAAGCTTTTGGCAAGTGGATTTGAGTTTTTAGCGGGAAAATACGTGGCACGTTCGTGTCCCTCCAACTCGAAATGTCAAAACGTCGCCTCAACTTCCCATCGCTACACGTGTCAGAAATTGAGCGGGCAGCGACCTTTGACGGTTCCCGAGGCAATGATGAACTCTTCTCTATAAATATCCGCTCCACTTCCAGCTTTACAACTTCTGAAACTTTGTTAAAGGAACCAATTTGCAAAAATTTCTTCAAATTCCACAAAATCTTCCATTCTAATCCGCTGATTCTTGCTGTTTCTGCCTTTAGATTTAAACATCTTCTTACAAATTTCACTTTACCGCGAATTCTAACAATGTCTACTTCATCACAGAACACAGTAGGGGTTGATATCACTTCTACTACGGCAGTTACCGCCACGGCTCCGCCGCAGTCTGCTGCGGTGGTGGAGCGAGCTTCCGCCATTGCAGACCCTTCAGTAGACAAGAAGGGAAAGAAGCGGAAAGAAAGGAAAGTGAAAGATTACGGTCCAAAAAAGTCATGGTCGGAGATCCTTCCGAAAAAGTTTACGTATGAGAACGATTGCAAAATCAGTGAAGCGGAGCAGGGGAAGAAGAAAAATATCCCGATCGACTCCGTTTACTGCACGATCACGCCGGAGGCGATTCCTCGGGTTCGAGAGGAGTGTGGATGGAGAGTGGGTGACATCGATGTGATGTGCCCTCCGAGGAAGTCGACGTTGGCGACCCACGTTGAAGGTCATTCCGTGGTGTTGACTTACCCATTTACGATCGGATTCTCCCTTCCGGTCGATAACATCATCGAGGAATTTTGCAGGATGTACAAAATTTGCCTCGGTCAAATTTCTCCGATGATATGGAGAACGATCATAATCATGCGATACATCGCACAGGTGGCGGAAGTGGAGTTGACACTTCGTCACATTCTCAACATATACTCTCCTCGAGTTTATAAAGGAGGAGTGATAAATTTGGCTAAACGAGGTCAGCGGGCTTTGATCTCTGACAACGATGACGACCTCCGAGGATGGGATCAGCGCTTCGTTTTTATTCCCACGGAACAACTAACCGACCCCGGAAGTGAGCCGCTGCCGAGTGTGTGGAATCGGACTCGTAAGTATTTTGTTTTACCTTTCCTTTGAATTGCTTTTGGCAACACAATCTAAATTCCTCTGAAAATCTTCAGCTGAGGCAGTTGAATTCGATCAAATTTCCGACATCGTACCCTGGCTGATAAGGGTACTTGAAAAGACGACCAATGACAAGCGAGCCTGGAAGCCGGTCGCAGCTTTGAAAATGCTCAAAGCCAAAAATCATGGTAACTTCACTGTTTTTGTTTTTACTTCTGTCTTCGTTGGTGTTTTTCGATACTTAAGAAAATTCTTCTTCAGGTATCACCGGTGCTGGGGGAGAGCCAAGCGACGAGGAAGTTGAGCCCGAAGGCGGTGAAAAACCCGATGACGCTCCTCCTCCAAAGAAAAAGAAGAAATCATTTCAAGACTTGAGGAACAAGTACTTGCCTCGGGTAGTGGTTGCAAAAGGGCAAGGGGATAGCTCATCGGTTGCGCCCCCAACCATAGAAGATGTGATTGCTGGCACGAGTTCGGCGATCGCGGCGGCGAAAGCTGCCGAAAGAGTGGCTCCAGTTATTGACATCGAAGAAGAGGGTCATGGGGAGGAGTCAACGTCTGATCAGTTGGTACAGCGTCCCAAAAGGACAGCTAAGGAAAGACTCCAGGAAACGGCCATTCAGCTTAAAGTGGCCGAACAGGGGGATATTTCCGTGGATGACTACCATCTCTCTCCCAACGCTGAAGATGCTAACTCAGGTTCGGGAGGCTTGCCTAGCAGGGAAGGTGTTCTTGTTCCTTCGATCACCGTCCCTGAAAATCAAGAAGAGATGATCGAGGCCCTCGATCGTGAGCTTGAAGGGAGGGATCCTGCAAAGGGGAAAGCGCCGGCTTTGGATCGGTCAATTGAGACGATGAAATCCAAATTCGATGAAGAGACGGGGTCATCGTTTTTCAATACGGATCATGCCGATCCAATTGTTCCCCTTCCTCGAAGTGAAGAAGCCGCCGCTTTTGCTGCCTTAAGCGAGTCCGAGAAGAGGGGCGTTAGATCGCTCAAGATCGAGGTGCCAGCCAACGTTGATCTGCTTAGATGCCCAAGGAAATTGGCGAACTACTTCTTCGATGTCATAGGTCCGATGGAACAGGCTCGGCTGAATACACACGAGGATTTGAGTCTGCCTTCCCAGATTTCCTACGGCGCTTTTAGGGTAAGTTCTATTTTTGGAGCTCTTTTTTACTTTAGAAATTCTTCGCTTTGGATTGATTTCATGACTTTGAAATTGATCTTCAGAACTGCATAATGGCAATCGAGACTGCTGATCGGATCCGCCAACTTCAAGATGGGGCCAAAGTCTTAAATGAACAGATCGTTCATCTAACTTCAGCGGGAGAAGAGTTACATCGGAAACTCAAGGCATCGGAGGCCAAGAATGCTGAACTTTCAGCCAAATTTGACGAAAGCGCGAACGAGCATGCTCTTCGTCAATCAGAGTTGGAATCTCAGATCCGAGCTTTGAATTCGCAACTGAGTGATCATGAAGCCAACTTTGACCTGAAATTGGCCGAACTCAACTCTATTTTGGAGAGCAAAGACAAAGAGCTGGCTGACCAATCTGAGGAGTTGACTGCTCTTCGAAGAAGCAATGATGGAATAAAGGCTGAAGCTGCCAGCCTAACGGAGAGGAACTTGCTACTTCAGAAGGAGTCCAACATCCTAAGGCGTGACCTTGAAGAAGAATTTGATAAGAGAAAGGATTTGATCCTTGCCGAATCAAGGCGCGACGTCCTAAGGGAGATGTTAGACCGGACTGTCGATGTTCCTACCGAGTTGAGCGAAGCCATTGCCATCGTAAGATTGACTCGTGAAGAACTTGGTCTTCCAGCGAGTTCATCCGATGAGGGTTCTGACGGGGACGCTGATGAATGATTTTCTTGCTTTTGCACTTGATCGATTTTGAAATTCACTATCTCGTGAAATCATCCATGTATATATGACTTATGAATGAAATCACTTCTGTTATTGCTGTGTTGTTTTTTGCTTTTCGAAGATAATTTAATCGTTCAAAGAATTCTTACGATAATCGTTGAAAGAAATGATTGGGGCCCAATGTTTTAGTGCGTAGTAAAGAATGACGTCTCATTTTCACGTAATGCACTCTTCGAACATTTTCATGAGTTCGGAATGAAGAATTTAACACTTGGTGAACAACTTAGATGTAAAATCTGATTAATATTTGGAACGATCTCTGAAATCGAACAAATGTAAAGAATGAGTATAACCAGTGTTGTATTATTGAAGTAGACCGCTAATGGGTCTTTGATACATTCGGGATCGTATGATTCGATCGATTACAAGATGTAGCCGTAAGGCACAGACATTGATCACTATTGGATCGTTTACATGAGACTGATGACGCTTGATTTCAAACGAGCCGCCGATTCGGACGTCTTGGAGCTTTTGCCGAAGTTTGAACGAGTCCCCAGTTCGAGTGAACATCGGGGCTTCTATCAAATTTTGAACGAGTCCCCAGTTCGAGTGAACGTTGGAACTTCTGTCGAATTTTGAACGAGTCCCCAGTTCGAGTGAACGTTGGAACTTCTGTCGAATTTCGAACGAGTCCCCAGTATCTGTCGATGACCCTTATGCTGCCTTCATCCCCCCCAGTGTTTGGGTGCGAAAAATGAGCAGGCGAACACTGGTCCTTCGATTTCGTTACCTGAAACAGAATCGTTGGGAGACCAAAACCAAGAAACTCGTTATAGATGAAGACCACGTTAGAGTGTTCGTCAGATTTATCGACCCCGATCAGAGCGTTTTGAGCTCAAGTGTTCGCGGGTGATGTTTGTCATCATTCGACTCCAACTATGCCTATCATCTAAAAATGTTAGTACCAAATAATAAAAGCATCTTCCGAGGGAGGAATAATAAAAATTGCGAAGTGGAAGTAAAGGGTGAAGATTGATACCGCAGAACCTCAAAAATAGTATTTCTTCAGTTGTGTGACATTCCAATTGAAGTCCACCGGTTTGGAGTCCATTGTTTCGAGTTGGTATGAACCTTTTCCGATCACTGCCTTGACGCGGAAAGGTCCCTCCCAATTTGCTCCTAGCTTCCCTTCGTTGGGTTCATCCTTCTTTGGTCTTTTGATTTTCAGCACATAATCACCTACATTAAAAGATCGATACCTGAGTTTTTTGTTGACGTAGTTTTCTGCCCTTTGCTTTTGTGCTTGTATCCGAACAAATGCCATATCCCTTTTTGCTTCGACCAGGTTCAGATCTACCAGCATGGTTTCTTTGTTAGCTTCATCGGTGGAGTGGGCGAACCGAAGGCTGGGCTCCCCCACTTCCACCGGTATCAGCGCTTCTGTTCCGTAGACAAGTGAGAACGGTGTCTCCCCGGTACTGTGTTTTACCGTTGTCCGATGAGCCCACAGTGCTCCGGGGAGTTCGTTCGGCCAGTTGCCCTTTGAAACATCCATCCTTTTCTTCAAATACTCGAGTATTGTTTTGTTGGAAGATTCAGCCTGTCCATTTGCGCTGGGGTGATAAGGTGTTGATGCAATTCGCTTGATCCCCCACTTTTCGAAGAAGGCTGTGATTCGTCTTCCCACGAACTGCTTACCATTGTCGCATGTGATCTCTTTCGGGATCCCAAAACGACAAATGATATTCTGATGAATGAATTTGATAATTTCCTGTTCACGAATTTTAGCCAAGGCAATAGCTTCCACCCATTTAGAGAAATAATCTGTGAGAATTAAAATAAACTTTACCCCACCGGGCGCTGTTGGAAGCGGCCCGACCAAATCCATTCCCCACTTCATAAATGGCCACGGTGACGTGACCGAATGAAGTGGTTCTGCCTGTTGGTGTATGAGATTTCCAAATCGTTGGCACTTGTCACATTTGCGGACGAATTCCTTGGCATCATCTGCGATCGTTGGCCAATAGTACCCAGCTCTTATGATCTTTCGAACCAATGACTTGCTGCCGGAATGATTGCCGCATTCGCCTTCGTGAATTTCTTTCAGCACATAATTTGTTCTATCTGGCCCAACACACTTCGCCAAAGGGCCGCCAAACATTTTCCTGTAGAGTTGATTTTCAAGGAGGCAATATCTTGCTGCTTTGGCTTTAAGTGATCGGGCAGACTTCTTGTCATCGGGAACAGTACCTGCCTGCAAGTAGGACAAATATTTGCTTCTCCAATCCCAAGTTCGATTAACATTGTTTACCTCTTTAATGCTCCGACATAATGGAGATTCGAACAAGTGAACCACGGTCTCATCGAGTTTTTCATCGATGGCTGCGGCCGATGCAAGGTTTGCTAAAGCGTCTGCTTCGATGTTTTCTTCCCTTGGTATCTGGGCTATTTTCCACTCCTGAAAAGAAGTTAGAAAATTTTGTACCTTTTCGAGCAGCTGTTGCATCCTTGGATCTCGAACACAGAAATCGCCTTGGATTTGATTTACCACCAGTTGGGAATCACTTTTGATATCTATTCGTTCGATTTTCAAATCCTTTGCGATCTTTAAACCTGCAGCGAGGGCCTCATATTCGGCCTCGTTGTTAGTTTTTGCATGTAATTTGATCGCGTACCTGAGCTTTTCACCCGAAGGCGCAATCAATAGAATTCCGAGGCCAGTTCCTTTGACGTTGGAAGCTCCATCGGTGTACATTATCCAGATCCCGGGGTCTGGATCTCTCATCATCAATTCTTCCTTCTTTGCCTCCGGTAAAATATTAGCGCTGAAGTCCGCTACAAAATCAGCTAAAACTTGAGATTTTATGGCGGTACGAGGCTGGTAAGTGATATCATACTCACTCAGCTCGACCGCCCATTTCATTAATCGACCAGAGAGATCTGGCCGATGTAAAATATTTCGCAATGGGAACGTAGTTATCACAGATATTGAATGACATTGGAAATAAGGCCTTAATTTGCGTGCAGCAGTGACTAGTGCAAGTGCTAGTTTTTCTAGATGTGGGTACCTTGTTTCGGCATCTAACAGTGTTTTACTAACATAGTAGATAGGAAATTGGTTACCTCCATCTTCGCGAACGAGGACAGCACTTACAGCGACATCGGAAACAGCCAAATAGACCAGCAGCATTTCTCCTTCAATTGGTTTTGACAGAAGCGGTGGATTTGAGAGGTACTGCTTCAGTTCCCGAAGAGCTTTTTTGCATTCTGGTGTCCATTCGAAACCTTTGCTCTTTCTCAATACTGAAAAGAACTTGTGACACCGTTCAGATGACCTCGAGATGAACCTGCTGAGATAGGCTACTCGACCGGTCAGTTGTTGAACTTCTTTCTCCGTTGTCAGGTTCTCAGGGATATTTTCGATCGCCTTGATCTTGTCTGGATTTGCTTCGATTCCTCTTTGCGATACGATGAATCCCAAGAACTTACCGGATCCAACCCCGAACGCACACTTCTCTGGATTCAATCTCATGTTGAATTGTCTTAGTATTGTAAAAGTTTCTTCCAAATGAGTCAGATGGTTTCCCTTCTCAAGAGATTTGACCAACATGTCATCGATATAGACTTCCATGGTTTTCCCAATTAAATTTTTGAACATAGTAGTGACCAGACGCTGATAAGTAGCGCCGGCATTCTTTAGGCCAAAAGGCATGACCGTGTAACAGTAAGTTCCCATGTCTGTAATAAACGATGTCTTCTCCTGATCTGATGGGTCCATCGATATTTGATTATAGCCTGAATAGGCATCCAAAAAACTCAGCATCCCGTGGCCCGCCGTCGAATCGATCAATCTATCGATGTGAGGCAGTGGGAACGAATCTTTTGGGCAAGCTTTGTTGAGATCGGTATAGTCGACGCATACCCTCCATTTGCCATTTTTCTTAGGTACTACGACCGTGTTCGCAAGCCATTCTGGATATTTTACTTCTTTAATGAACCCATTTGCTAACAGCCTTTCCACCTCATCATTGATTACCTTCCTTCGAAAACCTCCATTTGGTCGTTTCTTTTGCTTCACCGGTCGATGTTTCGGGTCGACATTTAACTTGTGCGTGGCGACTTTTGGATCGATTCCCACCATATCTGCATGGGACCAAGCAAAACAATCAGAGTTGTCCTTGAGGAAGGATATGATTTTTGCTTTTACGTCGACGTCCAATTCAGCTCCAACATAAACTTTCCGATCAGGATCATCATCGAACAATGTTACTTCCTCAAGTTCTTCTATCGTAGAGTCTCCAGCTTCTTGTCTATGCGGTTCTCTCACACATGGTGGAACCTGTGCGAAGTCGCCTTCGACTTCGGATTCCGGTAGCTGCGTTTGATCGCACAACAGAGCCGAAGTGAAGCTTTCGTTCACGGGTCCCACTAGCTTACATGGTGAAACCTGTGCGAAGTCGCCTTCGACTTCGGATTCCGGTAGCTGCGTTTGATCGCACGACGGAACCGAAGTGAAGCTTCCGACCACAGGTTCCACTAGCTGTGATTGCTACAATCGGAAGCTTTCCTTGACAGCTACTGAGTAACAGTCTCGTGAAGCCTGTTGCTCGCCTCTGATTTCGCGAATTCCCCATGGGGTAGGGAACTTCACAACTTGATGTAAAGTCGATGGAACTGCTCCCATAGCATGGATCCATGGTCGACCCAAAATCACGTTATATGCCATTTCGCCCTTCATCACCTGAAACGACGTCTCACTCTCCACTCCTTCTGCATAGGTTTTAACTGTAATCTCCCCAACGGTCACCTCACTTGAATTGTTGAAACCCGATAGGACCGTTGAGCGAGGCACAATCTTATCGCTCAACTGCAATTGTTCAACCACCCTTGCATGTATGATGTTAACCGAACTGCCAGCATCGACTAGCACCCTTTTTACATCGGCGTCATCGATCCTTGTTGTTACCACAAGTGCATCATGATGGGGATGAATCCTTCCATCGAAATCGGAATCCCCGAACACGATCTCATCGGTCATGTCGTCGCGTGTTCGTTTGTCTCGTGTGAAGGAGACCTTTGCATACTTCTTCGTGGTGTAGGTTACCCCACAAACACCATCTCCTCCGGTAATGACATTCACCGTTTTCCTGGGAGCAGGAGGTTTTGGTGGTTCATCATCTTTCTTCCTATTGAAATTGTTTCGTCCTCTCTCAGTCAAAAATTCGACCAAGTGACCCTTTTCCAGCAGGCTAGCCACTTCATATCTCAGCGCCTTACACTCTTCCGTTGTATGGCCGAAATCATGGTGAAATGCACACCACAGAGTTTCGTCCCTAGTATTTGGACTTGACTTTATGCGACCTGGGAATTTTACAACTTTGTCACCCATCCCTTTCAAGTGATTCACCAGACTTGGTGTCGATATGCAAAAATTGTATTCCGTTACTTTTGGAGGCAGTGGTCGATCTTTTGGAACCGAGGGTGTGTTTGGCTGGGTTTTCTTTGATTGACTTCTGGAGCTACCAGCTTCGTGGTTGTTGCTCCCCATTCGATTGAAACTGTAGGGCCCCCATCGTTGGTCCCTGTAGTCTCTTCTGTCATTATCAACTCTCCTTGCCGGCCGGTCATAATGATAATTGTTTCGGGCTAGCTGCAATTCTTCCTCTTCAGCCCTGATCCTTGTCTCGCACTCGAGGTACAATACATCGAAAGTCCATGCATCAATTTCCCTAAGACGATCTTTCAGTTTCCATGCCTCAATTGAATCAGTGCGCAAGTTGTTAGCAAAGGTCAAACATGCCCACCTTTCTTCGAGATTTGGTATAAGAATTTTCTCATCGTTAAATCTTTTTAGAAACTGCTTGATGGTTTCCCCGGGTCGCTGCCTTACGTTCAAGATGTCTTCGACCCTTGGTGCTATCTTTTTTGCTCCCGTATGTGAACGAATGAATTTCGCTGACATGTCATCGAAACTTAGTATTTCGTTTTCGGGCAACTGTAAATACCATTTCAGCGCTGCCCCCTTCAATGTCTCACAAAACTTTTTAAGGCTGACCGAATTGATCTCCTCCGAGGTCAAGTCATTTGCCTGAACCGCAACCGAAAACATATCAATGTGATCCCTTGGATCTGTGGTTCCATCGTATCTCAAGCTTTCTGGTAACTTGAAAGTCTTTGGTATAGGTAGTGGGGCTGCACTTGCTGGAAAAGGACGTTTTGAGATTGACTTTGTAATGCCTTTGTCAGCCAATTTCGGAACGCCTGGCAATTTCTCCATAAATGACTTGATTTCATTGAACTTCTTATCGATGTTATCATTCATCATGGTCTGCATCGTTGCCATCATTCTTACTTCTGCTGTGACCGATGCCGGAGCTCCCATGGCTTCGGCGGCTGTACCCGATCCCCCTGATCCGACCCCTGCTGCAAGTCCCCCTGTTACGGCGCCCTGAGGAACCGAAGTCGGAATGCTTGCTGGAGGTGTGATCGGAGGGGTAGGTACCTTACTTCCGATAGAATTAGATAGTGCCTTCAACTGCTCTTGTATCATTTCGAACTGAGCATCATGCCGCTTCAGGTACGCAAACAATGCCGCGTTTACGCTTCCTGAATCAGTTTCGACTGCGGGCTCTTCGCCTGAACGCCGCGCTTGGCGTGCGTTCAGCTGTGAACCAGTAATAATGTTGTCGTGAGTTGGATCCTGCTCGTTGTTGGTAGATTCATCGACCGCTTCAGCATGGGCCGAAGCATGAACCCCGTCATTGGGATTGAACTGCTGCTGACCGTTCAAAGCGTCAATGTTGCGTTCATCTGCCATTTCAAGACAAGAAGGCAAACGTAAGTAGTATCAAGCGGTTCAAATTTCGGAATAAATCGATTGCCTAGACCCCACGGTGGGCGCCAAACTGTATTTCCCAAAAAATATATCAGGTTTTACAATTAGATTTATATTTAGTTGAGTCTTAGGCGACCGTTTTATATCTCAATTTGATCGTTTGACAGGCAGTTTACGTGAACGAATTAATCGACCTCAAGAGTTTGATGCGGAAATAATTCTAAAATCGATGTCAAATAGATTCGGTATTAAATGAATTCGATGTCAATTAAATCCGATGTCAGGCAAGGATATGAATGCTGTCTAACAAATTCGAACTCAATGAAAAGACAATGATATCCGATGAAATGACTTCGTTTTATCAAGATTCACAATTATCCGAACACGATTATGTTACTTGAATCAACGAAAATAATATCGATACGATGACAACTAAATGAAATGAATAAACGTAACACAATAACGAACGAACAAACGTAATCGGCAACAGATCCGATGAACAAATCAAATAGCTGACAAATGAGTGACGATAACAGATTGTCCCAGTTAAACACAGATTTAAAGATGTTACGATCAAGATAAATGCAGATCTAAACGAAGCAAGCAACAATTAAATAATCAAAGCAGTAAAGGCTTATTGTATTTGATGGATCGATGGATGTTGCTTCAATGGAAAGAACAGGTCTCCCTCCACGTTTGAGCCAAATCACGATCGAAGCTTTAAATACAATGACGGTTTCTGATGTAACAAACTGATAAAGGTAGATGACTGTTGAATATTTTCTTAACAAGAGAATAGTGGTTTGAAGAATAGAGTAATATTTTGCTCAGATGAACGTATCCCCAAATGAAAATATAGGGCCCTATTTATAGGTTGAAATGGAGGAGAATCCCCAAACCCTAGCAGACTTCCACTTCCCCACGTTTCTCATCCCACTGTTGCACGTCGTCATCTGCTCCACTAAATCCGCTTTATCTGTTCCGATTTTTTAGAGATGAGGGTCAGTTTGATCTGATCTTCAATAATGTTGTCTCCGATTTTATTCGATCAACATCGCATAACTGAACCAAATCAAACCGAAGCAAACTCTTTCCGATCTCATATCTTTTCGAAGTGAATACGCATATCGGATGCGATCGAGTTTGCTTCTTTCGTGATCGGACAGAAAACAGACCAATACATATATTAATAGAAAATAAAGAAGAAACATGTCTATTGGAAAAAGAATCTGAAGAGGTGTCTTACTCCAAGTATAAAAGGAAAATCCTAAAATATTAGGGAGAATCTTTTTCCTGCTTTCTTTTCTGTGAGTAAACAGAAGAAACAACACTTCTCTCTTCTTTCCAACACCTAAATTAAGAACTCTCTTATTCTATCATGGTGAAGAACTCCTTGGGGATTTCTGATGAAGATCAACAATCTTCTCCCAATTGGAACACCTTCTGTAACAAGGTACGATATAGACTGTGAATTTATCTTTACAATTCGTGTGTTAATTACATGTGATTGTATTGTTGACTAGTGAAACAAATACGGTTAGACTCTGGGCAATTGTATGTTATTGGATTGTATATAATCCTTCATTGGTATCAGAGCCAGGTTATTTGTTTTCTAATCCATGTTATTTTTCATCTTGAAAACACTGTTGTGGTTTGGTCAAACATTACGTTTATTGTTTGTTGCAATAATTGCTTTGTTTCATGCTTTGGCGTTTTTAAGCCAAATCCTAAAAACGTTTCCGTGAAAGAATTCAGGGTAGATTTTAATACCTAATTCAATACTGACTTGTTCGGGAAGAACAAAAGAGAACAATTATTTCTTTGAAAAGCAACATGCATGATTTTGTGACTTAAAATCATGAGTTCGAGAGTCCGAATTGATGTTGCTTACAGATAAAATCTGCTCACCACGAAAGAAGATGAAGAATATATTTCTTGTCTGTTGTTACTCAAGGACTTAAGATTGGTGTCATTTTTGGGGATATCATGTTTCCCAATTTCTTTTCTTGAAGTCTTAAGGACTTTTTTAAAAGAAAACACCATTTGATAAGAAAGAAACGTTTCCTTTCATGAAAGTATTCGGTCCTTTCAAACCCAACATGAGTCGGAAGCATTACTAGTGTAAAGTAATGTTAATTTGAAACTGCAAAGACTATTTGGTGGCATATTGTGAGGCCAACGTGGTCTTACCAATTTTGTTTTGGAATTCTCTTCCTTACGTTTTACCAAATGGCATCAGGATGCAAAGTTTTTATTGAAACATGTAGTTGTTCCATGTGCTTGCTCTTCTTATGTCTGTCGCAAATTTTATACATGTAGATGTATATTTATTTTGTGAATCTAGATTATTTTGTATACGATACAAAAGAGCGAGGTATACATGAGAAACTAAATAACCTTATAAAAGTTTTCTTTTGGTAAAGACATAGATGCCTGCGCCAACTTCTAATATATACAACTATGTATATATCTTATCTTTGTTATAGTCCTGATTTTTCTATGTGTTTTAGAAAAATTATGACTAGGTACATATGAATTATGCAATTGTCTATGTGACACTAATTTGCATAGGCATACATGTATAATACAAAAGACTCTTGATATTGGTTCTTGGGTAAAGGAGTAAACATCTCATTCAAGGGAATGATTGTTTTTTTCTTTCCTTCGTCTTTTGACAACTGGTTTGAGGCCCTCTAGTGTAGAGAAGAAGAGGGTTCTTTTTTTTATGTCGCAGGAGAATGGTAATTTAAACAAGTGTGCTTATAACTATACGCCGAACTTTATTTGTTTTATACTAGAGTAATTGTTTATGGTTAAGAGTTTATGGAATGGACTTAGCTCCATTGACCTTCTAAGAGATCATTGAGTCAAACCATAAACAGTTAGCAAAATCTCAAATAAGGAGGTTAACATACTATTGTTCGACTGTGTGTCGTTTGGACAAAGTAATCTCTGGATAGTTTTTTTTTTGTGTCTTTTCTATTGTAAAGAGAGACAAGAAGCCATTAATTTCTATATATGTTACGGAAAGATTGTATGAAGGTGCATTAATAGTTTGTCCACATGACATTATAATTGTACAAGTATGTGTACTTGTATAATTTGTAAACTTTAATGCTTTATGTTGTTATTCTTGTTGCATATATCTATATCAATTATAGAACTTATGCTTTATTAGTCTTGAAATTTAGGAAATTTAAGACGTGTGATCCTTTGATAATTGATTATGTTAGATTTATCGAATATTAGAATTTGGATGATGATTGGGAACATAGTGAACTTTCGATTCCAAATCTAATGTGAAATAAATATTAACATAGTTAAATTATTTTAAGGATTGATATATGAACTTTTAGGCTCTAAAAAAGTACATAGGTGTCTCCCTGAGTTTATACTAGTTTATATCAATATGCCAGCTGCTACTAGAATATTGTCCCGAACTTAACAAAAGTGTTAACGCTGACAATAAAATTCAGTATGTCCTACAAGAGCAAGAGGTTCTAAATATGTCTATGATGTTTCCTGAAAGTGAAAGTAAATTCCATTTATAGCTACAACATTATGACATTTGTGATCCAAATTATGAAATTATTCTAAGTCAGTTACTTACATTCCATATAAGTTATGGATACATGAAAATCCAATTCTTTTCTACTATTGGGTTTGTGCTACTGTACATTAAGTTATTTCCCACATGGAAAAATAGTTCCAAGGGGAATGACGTGTATCAATTTTAGATACTATTTTAGTCCAAGGTTTATGTGTTCATATATGAACAAGAGAGGCACTGTAACTGAATTTCAATCACATGATGGTTACATATTCGTTAGCTATTTTTTTTCTAAGTAGGGTGAGATCGGTCAAGACTTGTCTCTTTATATAAATGTGGACCAGATTGCTTCCGCTATTACCACTAAATGGATTCTAGTGGGAGCCATGTTTGGTGATAATGGATCTGTTCTAATTAACACCAATACCTTGTCCAAAAAGAGAATCCATTAGTATTGCTGGTCCCAGTAGGAGTAACTATCCATTGATAAATCAATTTATCAATCTCAACCTCGACAAACGAGTCGTCTACGTATTCCCTATTGTCGATTTGAGATCGAAGGGGAAGCATATATAGTTACTCCACAAGGTGAATAAGAGCAACGAAAGATAAATGAAGCTCTTAAATACCCTGCTAAGGATAAGTACCTAGAAGAATAGAATATGAAATGGAGTTAGTGAAACCAAACCAAGAGTTGGAATTGGTTGATATACCTTTGAGTCTAAAGCTAGTGGGACAAGTGGGTTCTCACAAGTGCAAGACTGATGGTAATATCAAAAGAGATGGGTGAATCTTGAAGTTCAGATTTCAAGAGATCGTTTGAAGGGATTGTTTTCTCTTTCTGAAAAATCTTATATAAGGAATTTTCTTGAACGATTTAATATGCAATAGTGTAAACCCATTAATACTCCTATTTCTAGAGGCGAAGTTTCAAGTAGGAGGATGTGTTCTTGTAAATCCACAAGGATATAATTTATCTCATGAAGCTTGATATCTGTTATTCTAGTTAGCATATTCAATTTGACTTAGAAAATGAATATTGGAAAGCAGTTAAAGGATACTAAGGTATCTCAAAGGCACATGTGATTATCCTTGTAATGTAAAGAAAATGATCTACAACTCAAAGGCTATACTTACGATGATTGAGAAGGAGATTTAGATGAGAGAAAATCTAAATCTGAGTATGTCCCTCTTTGCTAAACAATAGCATTGTGTATGTTGTTTGAGTAGCAAGAAACAATCATCGGCCTTATTTATAAAGAAAGCTGAATTTATAGCTTTCAGCAACTATGCAGAGCTGTTTGGCTTAAATGCCTTTATGAAAAATTTGGGTGTGTTGTATAACATGCTATTGAATTAGTGACAATCAAGTGTGACGGTCAAGTCTCAATAGGTAACACCAAAATCCCAAAGTATCATTGAAAGACAAAACATATTGATATAAAGTATAATTTCGTTAGAGACATAATTGTACTTGTACATAGAAAAGTGAATATGAAATACATCTCTACGCATTATATGATAGTAGATCCGATAATGAAACTCATAGTATTTGGTGCTTATGAGTGATATGTGAAGGCATTGAGTTTGCGTAGATATCGATGTATTTATATCTTAATTTTCCCAAGCATGTTCACATTAAACTGCATTATTGAAGTTAATGTAGTTGAAGCCTAAATTGTTAGTTGTTGGTTCATATACATAGAATGATTTTATGTTTAGTACATAAGTTTGAAGTATGTCGGACAAACAAAAAGATTGGCCTATTTACACAGGCAATCGCCTCTATTGTCTAGGTGACTTAGGGAGATGAGACAGTTATAAACTTATTATTATCAGAAGTGATAATAATAGAGAGCTAGCTAGAAGTTTATAATATGAATGTCGTTTGAATTATGATTAATCATTTATGATTAAATGTGGCAGTTTGTCTTAATGCCAGATGTGAGTTCTAATGGATAAATGTATGAGTAGATGCGTGAACTCAAAGTTAGACATGAGTTGTCTGAACTATCATCTGCACAGTATTTTTTTATTTGTGAAAGACATACGCTCCACGGGAAAGGAGTCAATACTGTGGTACGTGATTCATACCACGTATGCATAAAGTGACCTATAGGCGATATAAGTTTAATCTCTACTTGTTTTATCGTGTGAAGCCCTGAAAATTATATGTAATTTTCTTTCTTTGTACCCTCATGACTTTGACCAGTTTCTCGAGATTCAATTTGGTGTTTGCTATCTTAGGGTGTTGCCAAGAGATCATGAATGATTCGGTCTGGCGGGACATTTCTAGAAAAGCAAGTCAGATTGAGATTAAGAGATTCTTGAGATGAGGAAGATCATCAATGAGTATTATCATATTAATTGTGTTCATTGGTTAACCCATTATGTTTGTCTTTGCTACAAGAACATAATGATGAATTCAAAATAATACAAAGAGATTGAGAGAGATGTGAATGTGATAAATGATCTAGGGTACTGCATACTGTAATCTACTCTAAGGTTCCGTAATCGAGATGCTATATATTCTTAACAGATGTATAGCTACTAAGCTCTCAAAGTATGCACTGGTCACACGGTCTAGTCGTTATGTATGAAAGTTACAGAATGAGAATGAGAGTTGACCCACTATGTGTGAGTGGGAGATGTTGGAAAATTGATTATGGACACCCATGTGGGTCAACCCGTATTCAAGTCTATATATATATAATTGTTATATATATATTAATAGAAAATAAAGAAGAAACATGTCTATTGGAAAAAGAATCTGAAGAGGTGTCTTACTCCAAGTATAAAAGGGAAATCCTAAAATATTAGGGAGAATCTTTTTCCTGCTTTCTTTTCTGTGAGTAAACAGAAGAAACAACACTTCTCTCTTCTTTCCAACACCTAAATTAAGAACTCTCTTCTTCTATCATGGTGAAGAACTCCTTGGGGATTTCTGATGAAGATCAACAATCTTCTCCCAATTGGAACACCTTCTGCAACAAGGTACGATATAGACTGTGAATTTATCTTTACAATTCGTGTGTTAATTACATGTGATTGTATTGTTGACTAGTGAAACAAATACGGTTAGACTCTGGGCAATTGTATGTTATTGGATTGTATATAATCTTTCAGATATGTTTTCATTTGCTTTGTTTGGACTCAATAATCTCACTTTAAAACTTCAGTTTTTTTCCTTCCTACTTTATGTTACAAGTCAAACTCTTTCAGCAAGTTTAAACTATAGAAATCCTATGTTTATCTCGAAATCTGGCCATTGACAGGTGATTATATAAATATCATATTTATTATATATACAACGACATCCTCTCCCCTTTTAGATTTTTTGCTTTTGCCTTGCCCACTTAGGTAATCAAATATTATTTATAGAGTTAATTATTGTATAGTAATTACCACTTTCATTAATTACATTGAAAGATGAAGTATTTTACTATAACAAGTTAAAAATTAATTAAAACATAAAGATAAAATTGCTCCTATATAATTAGTATGAATATTTTTATTACGGCAATCCAAGTGTATAATTATTTAGGTTATTCGTCACACAGAACGAAATAATTTGGGCTGGAAAATTACAGAGAGAGAGAGAGGGAAAGGCAGAGAGAGTAGTTCCATTTATAAACTTAAAAGAGGTATACAGTAGTACTAGGTCCAGACTTTTTTTTCATTTAATTCTTGGAACTAAACACATCCGGTCCTAGCTGTTGCAAGTTGTTTCATCATGGATAAGTGCACGTACCAAAAGCTGCATCAATGAAAAATTGACAATATAATTAGTAAGATGATTATAATTACGTACACAACTCTTTTAAGTTAAGCGATTCAAGGAAGGAGATAGGATTGTACTTACAAGGATCAGTGGGAGAAGGTGTCCCAATTTCTGAATTGCATATACCTTTGACCCTAAAGAATAAATCGAGTGCATAAGAAGCATGGTTTCTCACAGTATTTGGTTCAAAACATGAACCTCCTGGACGAATTGAACTACAATCTAATTGAGAGCACGCTGAATCAATAAATCCTTGCATTTTATCTGGAGGTGCTGATACTGTCGCTACACACCACATCTTTGCCTACATATATAAATATATATATACAACGATTAAAAATATACTTATCTAACAAGAGAGAGAGAGAGAATGATTAGTGATAAAAAGTTGCTACATGATCAGAAAGATAAAGACACAAAGAGAGAATTCTTACTTGCTTTTGGTTAGACCATTCAGAGACATCGTTAGCTAGGCAGGTTACAAAGAAAAAAAAGGAAGCGCAAAGGCACAAAGAAATGTTGCTTTTTGCCATGGATTTTCTTATCATGAGTAGCTGCAAATTGTGTATGTATAGTTGTATACCGCATATACGTATATAGACTGCTGAGTTTATATAGTAGTCAAAACCAATGTCAGTGGAGTTACTAGTTTACTGTTGGTCAAAATGAACGAATCAAGGTAATCTGTAAACTATAAGTTAATTAAGGAAAAATATCGATTATCATGATATATTGTAAGAGTTTAAATTAAATCAAGAAAAACTTTTAGAAGAAAAAACATGAATAGCCTTAAAATTAGATACCTCTTACATCATACTTACTTAATATATACTCACAGTTATGGTAAATTTTCCACAATGACTAGCCCTAAAATAGGATGAAAAATAAAAGAAATTCTGTTTACGAGCAATTTCCTTAAAATAGCAACAATTATCTAACGGTAATAAAGGAATAACTTAGGCAATGGAATATAAAATTGAAAAGGGAAGTTGAGTTAGAAATTAAAATTCTTAAATATATATGTTACGATATACAATAGCTATAAGTATGTTATACACTTATTAGATATAAGTATTTTATACTGCTTATGTGTCTAATATCACTATTTTATACTTCATATATGTCATTTTAAGATACTAGTTTCTCGACACGTGCAATGCACGTGCATATCGAGTCATAAAGTACACCCTGCTGTATTATAAATATTACTGAAATAAAAATTTGAGTAACTAATAAACAAAAGTAAAGTACAAATTTGAGTGATTAATTAATGTTGATCGTCGTATGATAGAAATGTTTGTTGAGGCCAAGATGGTTATCTTCTGGGTCCTTTTTTACCCGCTCCTTCTCTCTGCCTCCTGCAATCTCATCTCTTTTTTTTTTTTTTTTTTTCATCCAGCTTGTCTCTGTATTAGTCTTGTTATTGGATTTTTGCCATGAGAAAGAAAAGTGGGAGAGTTCTTGACTGGTGGCTAAAAAATACTACTAATTCCTTTGTGCAAAGATCATACTAAGTAAAGCTTCCCCTTGAAGTGCTCTGTCCAAGTAATCTGTAATTGATATTGCTTTTCTTTATTTCATCAAAAAAAATTCTTTTTTCACTGTTTCTTTTTTCTTTTATTAAGTCTCACAATAAGGAAAAAGAAATCATTAATAAGTCAATTTAGCCGGAATTCATGAATACACAGTTTGTGATTCTAAATTCTCACTTAAATTTCTCAAGGGCAACATCCACAAATAAATTACTGTATAAGGCCAAAGTTAGGGTTTGTAACTTATAGGTTATATAATTTTTTTTTAAAATAAATTCAAGAATTTAGCCGACGCCGGACAATCCACTCTAGCTCCACCCCTGATCCTCGTGAGCTATTATTCTCTCCAAATCAAATAAAGTGAATTTCTATGCAGAGCCATACTATTTCTTCATCCTCCTTTCACATCTTATTCGACATAAAATGCTTTTGGAATAAGAAGAAGCAAGTCATGGAGCATCATTACTCAAAGTTCAAAATAACAAACAGAAAAAGTAAAATGACTTATATTTGCAATTTACATCCAAATAGAAATATCATTTTCCTCATGGTATAACCTATTTAAAGTATATATAGTTTCATAACTGGAAATTTAAGTAAATTTTACATGATCTTTATGCAATATGGTGATGCCAAATGTTTATAGTTTGGCATTTAATTAGAAGACATAAAAAGGATTCAAAGATATTATTTCAAAATTAGTATGCATTAGGATCATCATAAAGTGGGTAACCTGCCCTAACATTTATATCAATTGTACTTCATCGAAAAAGCCACAGAGCTAAAAACTATTAAATAATAATAAGTGGAGTTAATAAAAATAGAACTTGAACTTAGCGACTTTTTTTTTTTTGAACCACATTATTTCGATCTCCACTAATCCCACTAATTGCTGGTGCTTTTCCTTACCCGGGAAACACACACGTGAATCATTTGCCCACCTTGCGCACAAATCACTTAGTGACCAATAGTCCATACAAAACTATGGTATAACTCATAATAGCTCCCAAAAAAAAAAAAAAAAAAAATTCATGTATCGATTTTCTTTTCAAGCAAAGGCTGCCGCACATATGGTATTGTTATCCATTGTTCATTCAACTTTCTATTTTCTAAAAAATAAATCACAAGACAATAAGAAGAAAGAACAGTTTGTTGAACATTTATAGAACTTGAATTTCATAAATCATAAAGGATAGTTCGCTGAAGCGACCATACGACTTAGTGGCCCATTAAAGTTTGAGTGTCCAATAGGTAATAAGGTGCCTAATTAAATTTGATGACAATTTTAAGAAGCCGCTTATATATTCGGCCTTCTCTTTTTAAGACATCGCAACAAAAAATAGTTGAAACCGTTGGCCATTGTTGCGTATTCATGAAAGATTAAAGATATCTTTCTTAATCACTCATTCGAACATGATGATGCAATATCACGTGAATAGCAATAACTTACGGTAATATCTTATTAGTTCAATCACTATAGATACTGCACTTTGACCATATCTTCTAGTAATAGGAATGTAATAACCAGGGACTCCAATTTCACTGCTACAGTCAACGTGATCTCTCCGGTTCTGTTTTTTTCTCCATGAAAACTGATGTAGTATTAATAATTTTTGGTGTCAGCTCTTGCGAATAAGCACATCGTCCCCATCAAGCCGTATGTTTTCTATTGTTCCTAAGCGTCGTATGTTTCGTCTAGAAGTGGCTATGTGCTGGAGGTTTTCGTTTTAATTAGTTACGGTATTTTTGCTTGCTTTGTAGGTGCAAGTTTATTAATAATTTTTTTTTTTAAGAATGGACACAACTCCTAGAAAAGGCACCAATTCAATTTTGCTTCGGTTGCAATCAGTAGTTAATTAGTTTTTATTTTTTAAAGCATGGTATTTTACTCTAATCCTATATAGGGCTAATTTAGTAATATGACATTTCATGTTTTAGAGGACATGCTTTTATAGTAGTATGATTACTAATGTTAAAATATGTTAATTATTAGTTAGAAGCATATTAAGTATGTTATACTTCATATATGTCATACTAATAAGAATATCAGAAAAAAGCATCCCCGTTAAATAAAGTTTAGATATGTTTACATTTGCTTTGCTTGGACATCAATAATCTCATTTCAAAACTACAGAATTTTTTCCTTTGTATTTTATGTTTTTAAGTCAAACTCTTTCAGCAAGTTTACATTGTAAATACCCTCTGTTTATCTCCAAATCTGGCTATTGACAGGTGATTCTATGAATATCATATTTATTATACATAAATACGATATATTAGACCCGCAAGGTTAACTGAGTTGGTTGGGTGAGTAATTTTCCATGTGGAAGACTTGGAATCGATTCACTCAAAAGATAGTAGTTGCGGATTCCGCAAATTATTTTTTAAAACAAACCATATATTAGGGCATCCTCTCCCCTTCTAGAGTTTTTTTGCTTTTGCCTTGCCTACTTAGGTAATCAAATATTCTTTATAGAGTTAATTATTTTGTAGTAATTATCACTTTCATTAATAACATTGAAAGATGAAATATTTTACTATAACAAGATACAAAATTATTTAAAACAAAAAGATTAAATAGCTCCTATATAATTACGTATGAATATATATTTTTAATGACAATCAACCCTCAAATTTTATCTAGACAAATCATAACTTTATGTTCTTGTTGCATTGACTTACTCTTAGTGATATATAAGATTATCTACATTATTTTAAAGCAAAGAAATTGAGGAAGAATGAAACAATCTCTTAGGTGGTGTATTTATTTAGATACTATCACATATTTCCATGATGTTGTTATTAAAACATTTTCTTCTTCTTCTTCTTCAATATAGAGATTCTAAAAAATTTATTAAGCTATTGAAGTTCGGATTATTAATTTATGGGTAGACAAGGGCGACCCAATGGAATTTGTCACCTAAAATTAAGTGTGTGTGTGCGCTTATGCATGGAGTTGTTTTTCTTGCCTTCATGAGGTACAAAATAAGCGTAGTACGATTATTTATTCATATTTTTGTCGGGACGGGGTTGATATTGAGATTTTATTGATATAATTTCAAAAATCGTTTCTAGTGAGGCATCATAGAAATTGAGAACATTATTTTATGTACAATATTTATATGCCATTATTCATTAGTTTTAGATTATTTAAATGAACGAATGCCCAAAAAACATCAAATTCAAATTGAAAATCAGTATGGACTTTCCCTACTGTATTGTGCAATATTTTTAATGTTTTAATCCTTTTTTTATTTTAAATGTTTTACTTCTACAAAAAAATATACAGGACTTGCTTTTCAATTAGAGCATTGATCAAACATGAAATGTCTAACTCGTTCTAAAGAAAGATAGATGTGCAGGAAGTATATTCACAAGGACCACAACAAAAAGAGAATGCAAATACACTAATTAATAGGAGTTAAGATGAAATCTCGTTATATAATACATTCGGAAACTTATAGTAACTAAATCAAGCAGAATATTCAGAAGCTTTTAATTCGTTAAGAATAATATGTAAATATAATAATACTATATATAGTATAACATTCACTTGGTAACTTTGGGGCATTCAGAATCTGAGGCGTAAAGTTGATGCAATCGAAGAATTTTTGTAACTTCTTGATTTGTATTGTTAAGTTTTGTGGAGTGCGTTTTATTTTCTAGATTTGTGGAATTTTATTCTTTTTTTAACAATCATTGCTTATTGCTGGAAAAAACATTGTGCTTATCCATCGGGTATAATTTAGATTACTCGTCAGTCGTCACACAGAATGAGAAATTATTTGGGATATAGAAAAATACAGAGGAGCGAGAGAGAGAGAGAGAGAGAGGGAAAAAAAAAAGAGTAATTCCATTTATAATATAAACTTAATGAGGTACAGTGGTACTAATTTCAGAAATTTTTCTTTCTAATTCTTCGAAGTAAACATCCGGTTCTAGGTGTTGCAAGTTGTTTCATCATGGATAAGTGCAAGTACCAAAAGCTGCATCAATGAAAACAAATAAAATAATTAGTAGATGAATTACGTAAACAGAAAAAAAATTAAGTTTATAGAGGAAGGAGATTGGAGTGTACTTACAAGGATCAGTGGAAGTAGGTGTCCCAATTTCTGAATTGCATATACCTTTGACACTAAAGATTAAATCGAGTGCATAAGAAGCATGGTTGGTTAAAGTATTTGGTTCATAACATGCACCTCCTGGAAGAATTGGACTACAATTTAATTCAGAGCATGCAAAATCAAGAAATCCTTGTAATTTGTCTGGAGGTGCTGATACTGTCGCTACACACCACACATTTGCCTACATATATATATAAAACAACGATTAAAAATATACTATATTACAAGAGAGTGTGATTAGAGATAAAAGTTTCTATATGATTAGAAAGATAAATAAACGTAGAGAGAGTTATTGAAGATAAATAATGAAATTCTTACTTGCGTTCGGTATCCCAATTCAGAGACATCGTTAGCAAGACAGGTTACAAAGAAGAAAAAGGAAGCACAAAGACACAAAGAAATATAGCTTTTTGCCATGGATTTTATTATTATGAGTAGCTGCAAATTGTGTAAGTATACCGCAAATGCAACTACATATACAGACGCTGCTGGGTTTATATAGTAGTAAAAAACAATGTCCGTGGAGTTACTAGGTCAAGATGAAAATCAAGCACTCTGTAAATTATAAGTTAATTAAGGAAAATTATTGATTATCGTGATACTTTGTAAAATTAGACACCTCTTACATCATACTTAATATAAAGTTATGGTAGATTTTCCACAATGACTCACCCTAAAATAGGGTAAAAAATAGAAGAAATTATGTTTGCAATGTGTTCCCTTAAAAATAGCAAAAATTATCTAACATTAATGAAGGAATAACTTAGGCATTGGAATAAAATTTAAAAGGAAAGTAATCATATCTTTCAATGGTTTCCTGCAATTACGGGAACTACAGTGATCCTTCCGAACCTTTTTCATTGGAAAACCTATAATTATATATATGGATAGGTGGATCCTCGGGTATCCGGCTCCTCTCTATTAGCTAATCTCTCTATTTCTCCAAATTTCCTCTTAAATTGTTGATACTTGTCTCTCCTCAAAATTAATGATCTAGATCTACTTAATTAAATTAAAATATTTAATCATGGTTAGAAGAATATATTGTTGTATAAAAATTTCAGAATATCTTAACCTATCCTATAATTTAGGACCAAATTTCAGCCCTACTCCTCGTAAATATTTATTTTTTGGTCTGCTAATGTTTTTATTCTTCTTTTTGTAATGCCTTCATTAGTTGGACCATTTTACTCTAGTGGAGAAATTCTCAGCACGTCCTCAGAAAATTATTTTTCGTACCCCAATGTTTTTGCTCTCTTTTTTTCCAAAAGATTGTAATTTATTTTTTTGTCCCCTAATGTTTTCTTTTCATAAAGTTGCAGCACGTCCTCATAACTCCAGGAATACATCAAAAAAATCCAACTGACTTAGCTATGATTCAAGGAGAAGCTAAACACAATTACGAGTTAACAACAAAAGTACAAAAGGTTGGACTTAAAATCATTAAAAATAAATAAGAAAGAAGTAAATAAAAGGGGAGAGTATAGATTGGAAGATGAATTGCCGGATGTTTTAGATAAAATTTAAAAGGAAATATTTTTCAAATTAACCATGGTTAGATCCTGATTTAGCTAGTTAAATATTAACCATTAATATTGAGTGGGGACTAAGTGTCAACAATTTAAGAGGGAACTTGGGGAAATGGAGAGATTAGCTAATGGAGAGGAGCCGGATCCTTGTCGTGGCTAGTAATTAACAACCCCTAATTTTCTCGAACAATGTGTTTGGTCATCATCACTAAAGATATACTACATCCAAATATGATAAAATGTTGAGTTAAAAAATAATTTTCTTAAATTTATATATTATACTACATTAGTTATAGGTATGTTATTATACATTAGTTAGAAGTACATTATACCTTAGTTATATATGTGTTATACAATAGAAATAAGAATTTTATACTTCGTGTGTGTGCGCGCGCGCAGCATGTCCTGAGGAACCCTAAAAGTCAGATTACAAAAATGCCCCTTCAAAAACTAAAAATATCCTACTTATAAAAAAAATAAATAAAAATACCAAGTTTATTTGAAGCTAAAGGATGTAATATTTCAGATTATTAGAACGGATGTCACTTTAGGTGTAAATAGGCACTTCCCACTAGGTCTTAATAATAAGTTGCTTGAGAGACTAATCTGGGCAAGCCATCATTTGGGAGAGACTTAAAAACCCAATAAGAATTAATTCTATGTGATGATTGAGAGAGCAATAGCAGCGTGTATTTGAAAATGGGAAATCGCACTTGGAGAAACTTAAATGGCTGATATTAGTAAAATCGGGTTATATGTTTTCTACTCTTTAATACTCATTGTAATATATATGCTGAAATTTGATTTGCACAAACATTAATGTAGATTATTATGTGATTACCATATAAACAATGAGTTCTACGTTTTCTACTCTTTAATACTCATTATTTAGTATGCATATGCGTCATGATTGGGGCGGTTTGTTGGTATTAATTTGATAGCATGCATGAAATTATGTGAAAGATATCTTTTAAAGGTAGCAAGATATGAATTAGGCTTACGTTGATACTTAAAATTACTCTTTAGAACATGATGAGAAAATATACTTGGGAAAATCAAATGCATATTTGTTTGGAATAAGAGATCGATTTTGAGAAAGGGTTATGAACCATTGCTTAGAGAATTGGTACATAAAATCAAAATCCTACAAAGTGATGGAGGAGGTCATGAAATACTCTCCAAGCTCTCATCACATTTAATTAAATTCAAATTTCACAAAAAGCTTGTACTTTATTCTGTAATGTGCTTACTCAATATTTTTTAATATTATTATACAATACCGTATATTATAAAACTTGATCTTCACGTGTATCGCACGCGTCGAGAAACTAGTATATATATATATATATATATATATATATATATATATATATATATATATATATATATATATATATATATATATATTTGTGTGTGTCATACTGATTAGAATTTTAAAAAACATCAACGTTAATAAGGAAGACAAGTAAATTCCTTAAATTGATAATTGACCATAATTTTTCTTATATTATAGGCATAATTTAGGCTTCACGTTTTTTTTTAATCCAATATATATAGGCTAGAAAGCGTGGAATACATCAAGTTTAAGTTTATAATAAATGTGGAATACTTTTATTTAGGAGTATAATTTATTAGTCTAATGAGTGTGTGCGCAATGTATTTTTTTAGGGCTTGAAGGCTCAATCAAGTAACATTAATTAAAGAAATCAAAATAATATGATAGGCTACTCCATCCATTCCATTTTACTTTAGAAAATTTTCAAAAATATGCACACTAGTACACAAAATTACAAATAGCAGGCCATATATTTTTTCCATGCATAGCACTCATCTCTAAAATTACAAATATTATCACTTTTTTTTTAAAAAATACCCTAGCTATAAAATCTCCCCTCCCTTGCCACTGAGCCGCCAGCAGACATCCTCCCTCGCCAGTGGTGTCGTTACTTTTTTATATTTCCCTGAAGTTATGTTGTTGATTTTGTCTATATCATTGCTTTGGACAAGTTCATACATACAAATCTCCCCCAAAAAATAAATTATACATAAATAAACATGGATAAATGCGTAGCAAATAGAGAAATAAAAAAATATACACAAAAAAATAAAAATTCATATAAATATCCTTAATATTGAAGAAATCTGAAAATTTATACAAATTTATTTACTCACATATACACATAACACACTTATACAAATTTTATACAATGTTATATACTTGCATAAAATTGTATAAATTGCGGCAGACTGCTATCTCGGGAAAAATATGATATTTCGGTAAGATTCACAAATAAATGTCATTTTTGGTAATTTTCGTCGGTTGCTTATCTTTCAGTGAAAAAATCCTTTTTACTTTTTGACTAAATTGTCGTTGTTGTCTATTCTTTAACCTCAATTTATTATTATTATTACTATTGCTTTCATAATCTAACGTGTCTCTGAGTTCTAGCCGTTTCTATAAAGTACAAAAAGATAAATATAAATAATTAATGGAATATTGAATTTTTAATATACTATAATCGGTTGATTTTTTATTTTTTTTAGAAACAATAAAAGAGGCAAATTATCAAAGGCACCAAAGAATGGATGTGCATGAATAGTCAAAGTTGGACCTTTCTCCATTTCTGCGTATGGGCATACTACCAAGCAGAGAACGTATGTTTAGTTAAACCAAGGCAATTAGGCACAATATTTCGTCATCTTGGGGCTGACCATGAAAATTAATTATTATGAGAGAGTCATATAAGATGGCTGATGAAAATAATACATATGAAGAACATAGAAGATATATAGAAATATTATAGTCACGTCAAGGGTACAATGCAATTTCGCCTCCACATATAGTATGCTTCATGAAATTATATCAGTGAGGTCGTCCTAACCAGAACAAAGGCAGCTATCTATGCATTTTTGTACGACATACGTACATGAAACAATAAATCAAATTATTTTTCAGTAGGAACAAATTAAATGATCCTTGGATGAAGATATTTAAAGTTCAATGGAGTCAACTAGAAGGGCTATGATGTGAGGTTTCAAAACTTTCTCAGGGTGAGTGTATCCATCTTGATTATGTTTGTAAGTAACATCTATAATGCGAGCAAGGTTGAGAATACGGGTGAGTATCTCTGATGATACTGGAGTTGGCTTCAGAATTCCTTCATTCACATCTTTCCATGCTATCTCGGCCATTTCTTGAAATTTATCCATTGCCTCTTCCGTAGAAACTCCATAGTCTTTCATGTAACACTCGATTCCTGTTGCAATTTGACCTCTACTTTTTTCAACCTGCAATGTGATTTAGATTGAAGGAATCAGTACCTTAGCCGCTTTTTTCAAGCATCATGTTGATTTCGAATTTAAATATATACCTCGTATGTGGCTATGTCATCAACAACTCGACATAATGTCACATTAGCTTCAAGAATTTTAGGATTCTTTGCCAACCACTCAAAATCTTCCGTGGTAGCAGACTTCACGCCCAAGTAGGATGTTGTTGTGAGCAAATAGTATGTGCTTGTAGCTAATGCATTACTTAGATATTCAGCAACAGGTGGCATATATCCTTCAATGAACCATTTTGCCTCAACAAAATAATTCCTCACAATTTCTTTCATCTGTTCAATAAGAAGAAAAACAAATTAGCATGAGTGAATCAGTACTCTAACAAAGTTAAAACAAAATATGTAACAGACTATGGGAACACAGTATTAAAGTTAAGTCAATGAAATGTAAGGTCACAAAATCATACTCTTTCTTTCGCATAGTGAACCACATAAGATTTTCCATCCTTTGATAATTCCCTTTCATAATCATCATAAAGATCTAAAAGAGCTTTGTAGCTGATTTTCATGTAATCAGGGAGCCGGTCAATTTCTTTGATATCCCACCTAAAAGACAACCACATTAATACAAGTTATATTTATATCCTCCACCAGAAAACTGAGCTAGGGAAAATGCTAGATTAACTAGAAATATTCACTGTTGATACCTTTGAATAGCATCAGTGTAGATTTCAAGTTCTTTGACAATTCCATAAGCATCAAATGTATCATCTACTATGGATATCATTGCTATAGTCTTTGCGAGCATGACACGAGCTTGAGAATACTGAGGTTCAAAGTACACTCCTACTGTCCAGAAGTAGCATTCAACTGCTCTATCTCTAGCATATGGAAGTGTTGTCACAAAATCCAAATCTTTCCACCATCTGTATAATAAACAACATTACTCCGGTTAGAATTTGATAAATGAATAAGTAGAATTTGTTTTCATTTGAAATTCTCATGTTATTATTTTACCTTGATATTTCACGGAGTTCTTGTTTGTGCAACATCTGAAGTAAGTTAAAATCCAACTTAGCAAATCGAAGTAGCACATCATTCTTGGATTCCTCTTCATTGTAGATATTTGAGATAAAGTAGCGAGTTTCAACTCTTGGAATGCCCTTATGCAAAGATTGCTCAAGGGCATGTTCCACTTGCTTTCTCAAAGGAGAGTTCAAATTTGGAACTGCAGACTCAAGATGAGCAGTGGAGAAAGCAAGTGCCTCTTCTAAAATGTCCTCACCATGAGTCCTCACATGTGAAGCTTCATATAAATTTAACAGACCCTTTACGTCATTGCTTAAAGACTCTTTGAATTTTCCATTGCCATCTTGGAATCTGTAAAAAATTTCTGGTTGATGAAAAATACAAGATCAGTCAAAAGCTTCATGTATAATTAAATTATTGATAGTACGTAATAATTATATTGTTGGTAGGACTTACTTGGAGAAATATTGAAGCCATGTTGTCTCAACAATCGGAATTGAAGCGAAAACGTGAATAGATCATTGTACTCATCACCCTCAAATTTTGGATTGGTAGTGTATATCTTTTCCAACATGTCATCTATTTCCTTGGCAAAGTGATAAGCTATACCAAGGCGTTCTACAATGTCAATAAGATTCAACGTCTCAGCCAATGTTCTTCCAGTGGCTAACACCAAATTCCTTGTTTCTTCCTTCAAAGTATCAATCTCCCTACCATACTCTTCTGCAGCCTATAGATGCATACAAAATAGAGGGAAAACGAATAACATATATGATCAGATTAATTTTCAGCAGTAAGGTACATAAGGAAACCGATTATGCTACATAAAAAACATCATCAACTTCAGACCAAATAGAATTTTTTAGGGTGTATTTCAGTAAAAAAGAGTAAAAGGAAAATGTTTGAGTTATATACTCTCTGACAAATGTAAAAGAATTTTAAACTAGTAGTATAATTTAACATGTTACTGTATATATTATCCACTTTATTTTGGGGTTATCAGATCATGTTTGTTATAACCAATTAGTACTACATGCTATTGCATGCATGTAACTTAACGAACTTAAACAAAAATAAAATAGGATGTACCTGATTGTCTATGGAGAATGAATGGAAGTGATCACCCCACAGACTAGGGGAGAAGTTAGCAACGGGCCGAACGATCTCCTCTTCATAGTTCAAAGTGTTACTAACTGCAGCAGAGGCCATTTCTATAATACTCTTTACTTGGAAAGATTACTAGCTTAGCTGCTTGAAAAGACAGATGAGTGATGAAATGGAAGAGAAAGAATTGAGTATTTATAGAGATCAGCTGTTCAGATTTTTCAATGTTATGAAAAGAGCCATATTTTACTATTCACAATTTGGTAAGAAGCATATTTAGGGTTACCGCAGTCATCCAGTTGCCTTGCTTGACTAATATAATATAAGGTCAGTTTATAATTGTGGCACCTGCCTGTTTTGTTACCTTTCTAAGCTCCTCTTTTTCCTTCATTGGCGTCTCTCTTCAGTCTCCTTTTTTGTTACATTTCCCTTTAATTTCCTTATGTGTTTCTAAAATGGTGGCTATTGGCTGTTTGGAATATGAATTATGTTATCTTCACCACTTTTTCTTGTTAACATTATATAAGTTGTTTTGTCGTTTTTGGGTATAGATTTGGACAACTGAATCAAAGTCTTCTTTGATGACTTAAAGAACTATAGGATTCTTCAGAGCCACTGCAGGAGTGGCCAGTTATATAGGAGTAACATGTCGTAATGGATGAATATGAAAATTTCCCAAATGACTTGTGCACATAAGGTGAATTTCCCTTTATATTAACCAAAGGAAAAACTTCTCTTTAGTCTGTTTAATAAGCATCAAAAGCAGTTTACATCACTGTAATATTAAACGCTGGTTTTAAAAAGGGGTGCATATAACACCCTTGATAAATTAATCACCCATTGAAAAAGAGATGAAAGTGTACTACACACGTAGCCCATAGGTACAAAGCCTTGACCGTTGTTGGACCAAGCTGATAATAGTACATACTAGGGATCTGTACATACTATCATATACTTGAGCTATGGAAAATATGATGTCATAGCTGGACTGACATATATAGTATAATGGTGGACACCCATTGGCCACTGATGAGGACTAGTTGAGAAGAAAGACTTTCATTCTTGAAGAATGACACCTAAGACAAAACCCAATCACAAGTTTCACGGATAAGCCCACATTAGGTTGAACTATTTGTACAATGGCCCTGATGAAATCCTTATCATATATTATCGGCACTGTTGAACTATTTGTACAATGGCGCTAAAGAATACTCCATTAGATAGTGTAACATCAATGCCTTTGAGATTAAAGGGGGTGAAATGAAATAATAATGATGCCTCCATCCATAATTCTAATTTGAAATACTCCTACGGTGCCAACTATAATTTTTGTCAAATAGGTAAACTTTGAATAATTGAGATACTCCATGTACTCAAATAAGAATTCAATAAGGGAGCTTGAAATATTCTCTTCTCTACTTCTCTTCTCCTATTCGATTTCTTCCGTTTGCAAGGTAAAAATCTAAATTGAGAGTATAAGAATGAAGTTCACTATCTATATCTATATATTATTAAAAGGAAGGTAGTAAGCCTATGAAAAGTAGCCAAGTGATATGTCAAGAAAAAGTCAAGTGTTAATGTTTAGGACAAAGTGGTTAAATTAGGTGAATTAGTTAGTAACTAATTACATGTTTAACTACAACAATTTAAAAAACAAATAAATGGAGAAAAAGTTAAAAAAAAAAAGAAAAAAAAGATAACTTCTTATAGTGAATTAGTGGGTAGCTGATATCCAAATTTAACTACAACAAATTAAAAAAATAAAATTTGGAAATAAAAAAATTAAAAATGAAAAAAGATACGTACAAAAACACGTTATTTTTTGCTCCTTATTTAATGCAATAGTTATCCAAAAACAGTTTTGCACCTTCCTTATAGCAAACAGTTTTGATTTAAAACTTGATTGATGGATCATCCACGTTCTCCCCCAAACTAGGAGATTGCACTGGATTGAACTCTTTTATGAACATGTATTCTACAGTTACAAATTCTCAATAATTGTTTTTGTTTCAACAACGTGTCTTTATTATCTGCTTCTCTAAAGAAAGCCGCAAGAGGTGGACTGAATCATGATTCTAATTGAATCTATAAAAGTTATAGAAACGTTACAATTGTAGTGTCTGTGTGAAAGGTTTACTGTATATTAAATTTTGTTGTACATGTTTGTATACTATAGTTTTATGCGGCTATTTATTATTTACTTCTTCTTGCCGTATGGAGATCGGCATTGCCAAAGGTGTCGATGTGTCTTCCATTAAGGGGAACTCTGCTTCATGAAATTGGTTTGTCAAATATCTTTTCATGTATTTTCAACAATTTCAACACGAACAATAAAGCCTTTCAATTCCAATCCCATATTTATCTTCAGTTGGTAAGGCTAATTTGGCTACTTCATCAGAAGAAGGACAAGTGATCGGTTGCCACAAGGTTGAGGAATGGAAACACTTCCAAAAAAACGTTGAGACTAAGCATAGTTTAGATTATCCATATCAATACTTAATATGATATAAGAATAGTTTACAAAATACTCATGGTTATTATTTTTGAATGCTTTCTGCTGCAGGACAGCATGACTGTAAAATTAATAAGAGTATTTGATTGATGGACACCCTATGCTCAATCCAAAATGAGCAAACTGTTGGTGGCCAACATTATTGACGTCTGAAGAAAAGTGTACATAATTTTATGGATATCCTTTAGTTGACTTAGTAGAATTAGCAGATTAAGAATTTCAAAAATTTACCGAATCCTAATGCTGGTAAGTTTCCTGTTCAGCCAATCTTACTAAGTTTATGTTGTTGTTTCTTCTTGGTTGGTAATTCAAAACCATCTTCATCCAAATCGTGGCTTGGCTTTTTCTTATTATACTTTGGACTATCAACTTGATGATGGATGAAATGTTAATGATAATGTTTATTTTCTTTTTTATCTCTTTAAAACGTTTCGTTTGATTTATCAAATACAAACTAAAAAATGCATGATAAAAATCAAAAGAAAATAAGTATAAAATAAAAGAATCAGTCAAACCATGGCCATGGACTGATTTATGAATTTCACTTTCTTTCCTATAGGGCAGGGCAGACTTCACTAAAAAAGAATGTCAAATGTACCAACCTTTTGAACAAACCTATTATACTCCCTTCATCCTAATTTATGTGAAGATGTTTGATTTTACACAAATATTTAAAAATAAGAATTACTTTAAAAGTCCATCAACGTATGGCACGAGCAGAACTCTCTAAGAATATATCTTTGCTGGTAGTGTGCCAAGAAAGGAATAGATATTGTTCCAAGAGAAGCTAAGGATTGCAACAATGCTAATGAGAATAATTAATCAGGAAGCATACTTAGAGGCTTTAAAAAAAAAAAAAGTAAAATAGTTAGAGCAATGACAAGTTTTAATTACTATCCCTAAGAATTAGATGAACGGGATATGATAGGTGTGTTTGGGAGAATTGAGGTAGTATATGTGGAAAATAGTAAGAAAACTTGGGGCCATTCGACCAAGTTATGCCTTGATTTTGAGCTCTGTTAATTTCTCTTTGATAAATATAATTTAACTATCTCCTAAAAATATATGATTTCTTCAACAGAGAGTTTTGCTCCCACAACTGATAGAGGGAGTAGTAGCGAAAATAATTTTTTTTTCTTATGTGATACATATGATGTAAGTTGACATTGGTGGAGTTGCATCTGAAAAATCCGGTGGTGCCCTTCATCCGTACTCTTTAAAGGTGAGAGACTACTCAATTTGTGATTTAGAGTTATTTCTTTAAATTATCCCTATTATGTATTTCTCACCATTTTGGTCTCTTAAAAGATAGAAAAAATATCTGAAGAAAGCTTCAAAGAACACACTAAACTTGCAACCAAATCACAACTCAAGTTTAATTGGTTGATAATGACAATGTCTTCAATTTATCTGCAACAATAATTTGCAACTAAATTGCAACTCAAGCCACTTTACGTGGAAGTTTGGTATTAGAATGGAAGAGCACAGTGATCTCATAGATTTAATTTATATGCACTATAATGTATATAATTTTAACACTATTAATGTGCTTTTGCCGGTTATAATTGGTTATTTTCACTATTTGACTATCAAATAAGGGATTAAGGTTATTTTAATCACATATAAAATATTACTGTCAGCGCATATAAGTTAATCTCGAATTTCATTTACTGCTCTATTTTTTATTATTTTTATATTGTTGTGATCCTTTCTTCTTTCATTATTAAGTTTGTGTATGCATCATAAAGGACTAAGTGAAGAAAGAGAATACCATGAGTTGTTGAAGAAATATAGCCAAAACTTGGGTGACAAAAGTAGTAAACTAATCTAAAGAGTTACAAGAGCTAAGATAACACAAGACTGATCAAGGTCATCTTCAACTTTCTAAGGCTTGAACAGTTGTGTCATATCCATCTTGCAAGAGATTTTCAAGTGTGGCCGCATGTGAATCTGGTTTTAGAAGAAAATGGTGGAAAAGCATATATTCAACTCCATTTTAAGAATTTAAGGTTTGTGAAAAGTAAGATATAATTTTTAATTAAGCTTCTACATTTCTAATTTTTTCCTTTTATGCTCTTATTTATTAGCCTTAGAAGTTTTCATTCATCAGTAAAATGTTGGGATTGGTGAGATTTTGAAGATGAATATACTATCATTTTGGTGATTTGACTTCTTTTATGCTAATATGATGATGTCTAAGTATAACTTATTTTATAGTTTGATTACTTTGTCAGCACAAATCGTTAAACCTTCAACATAAAGCAAATAATTGTGATAACTCTGGGTGAAACATTCTTTGAAATTACTTATTCAGAGTCTAAAACAGATGTAGTCTCATTATATTGAATGTGTAACTGGTCAAATTTGAAGTGTCGATGCTGAGAATGTAAGGGTTGAGGAAAAGACGCCATTGAGCGGACAAGAGAAGCACCAATAAACAATAACCAACTATTAGGAGCACCATAAGACAAGAGGCGATTTTTCATTGAGGAGTTCGTGTACAGTGGTATTATTCATAATTAGTGTGATAGGGATAATAGATTGTATTACATTGATTCTGATTTTTTCTTTTTGGTGTGCGCGCTTACATGATAACAAGGTTAGGATTAGGATTTATTTTGTTTATATGTAATGGTCCAAAAGCCAAGTTGTGTCCCCTATGCTGTTGATGTTTTAATACTTGTATTATTCCTCTATCACAAAATTTTATAGAATGTGTATTTTTAGTCCAATTATTCATAAAAGCTATCAAGTATTGTATCTAACAATTGACATTAGCATTTTGTTCATTCTTGATGAGTTATTGTCATCATGTTGCAGTTTGAAGCAAAAACTGAAGGATTCGAATTTCAACAAATGCATAATGCACAAGCACATTATCTTTTTGTTATCTCATCAAGTTTCTTTTTTTTTTTTTTTGGCATCTCGACTAAATATTATTTTGAATTTATTTTTTTATTTAATATTGTGTGTTCTTATATGATTATTCTAATTAATCAACTTATATGGTTTGCATTACAAAGTATATGGTCATCAAATTATTAGGATCATAAACTACATGATTATTTTGTGTTTTCAAATTTAATTTCTTCTGAGTGAATGCATCATTAATTGATCGCACATTTTCTTATTGTGGTATTGTTTGGGGGTGGGTTTCAATCAAAAAAATAAAATAAAAGAACAACAATAGTAAATACCATAAATCATATGACAACTTTATTTTTGCTACTTCGATATATAAAATTTGATATATTAGTTTTTGTTGATATCAGCCGCGCATCGCGCGGATACTATACTAGTTTTGTTAAATTGAGTGTAGGTAGAGTAATCAAAACATATGAAGCTGGTTAACGTGAACAATGAGCTGATCAATCTTTATTAATTAATGAGTCGATGTTTCATTAATTCATAGATTTCTAAAATTAGATTTTCATTATCTGATTATAATGACTCAGTTTCTTCTGATTCTTCATCATCATATAAAGAAGAAGTGGCCAGTTGATCAATTGGGATTCGTTGCCTATAGGACCTTGTTGTAAGCTGATTATTGTAGCGAGAGTTCTTTTTTTCTTCGTAGAACGAGGTAGTCGTTCTCTTCTCAATGCATTTTGATTGGGTGGTGATTGATCCACTTGTTAGACACCAAATAAACCATACATTCATTTTACAGTTACTCATATATATGTGTCCACTGAATCAAGAAAATCCAAGTCTCAGCCACTAATTCGATCAGACAAGATCTTTATTTTGAAAAAAAAAGTTACTAGGGGTAGGGGAAATTCAAAAGTTGTCACCATCTCCTCAATATCATTCATTCTTTATTTGCATTAAATCAACACATACAAAGAAGGCAACTTTGACTGCAGGGTACGTGCAACATACACCTCTGTCTCAAAGCAATGCTTATATTCCACATTGACTTGCAACATATATGTCATCAAATTTGAATCTCAGCTACTCTGCACCAACCTTTGTCTCTGCTGCTTCCCCGAAGTTTCCACTTTGCACTTGATCTTTAACGCTTAGTTATAGTTAAAACATATGTAGTTTATAGTACATGATATAAAAGACCGAGAGGTCCGCATAAAAATTAGATACTAGATGGAAAACCGAAGCACAGGGTTCGTTTGCAAAGAATCTCCTAAGAAATGTAAAAATTCTTTACTTGCATTTTTGCTTCTGATGCGCTCTCAATTGAGTGAATATACTCTCTATATCGTGGCTTTTCAAAGTTGATATTACATAAATTTTGAACAAGTACATAGAGAGACTACTTAAGCCGCCTGCAAAATTTAAGTATGTAACTGAAAAATGAGAGAAAAAATTAGAAATAGTTTATGTAATTATACCAATATACATGCTACTCAGTACTGGCTTATGCTTACCTACCCGCTATTGGCCTAATGGACCACGGGATGTCACAATCTCAACCAAGTAGTTATCACCTAAGTTTATATTAAGCTTTTATCACATAGTTCCCTCCATAGAATTATCAGACAAAATTCTTGTATATTCTACAATTATCAGAGCTTAATGCCAATAATATTTATTTATACACTGCCGATAAACATTCTACCCCATTTAAGATTCTTGCTACCTATTGATAATTCAAAGTTGAATCTTTAACCACAGATCTTGAGTTCAAGCCCACTTTCCCCAAAAATGTGTCTTATGTGGCGCGAAAACAGATTAATCGAGGCTTCAATGAGGATATTGGACATAGAGTGAGGGAAAAAAAAAAAAGCTGAATAATAAAACAGTAAGAGTGGCTATCTATATAAGACCTAAGAAATAGCATATCTCACTCCATAACTTACGCTATAAGAGTTAACAGCTCTAAGTCTATTAGTATTATTCCTACATAATCGAAAATTGAAATCAGAGCAGAAAAAAGGGAAGAGAGTAAGTGGGAGAAAGGTTGGGGCTTAGGAGGGAGGAGAGCCAGGGAAGAGGCAGTGCATGGAATAGGCAGGAATTGAAGAATTGCACATCTCATGCTCTGTCTCGTCCCTGTCTACCCTCTCCACCTTTTGTTCAAAAGCATCTTTACCTTATACGCTTCTGTCCTCAGCTTAATCATCTGATATTCGAAATTCACTAACCGGATTAATTGGTATTCGTGTTGAATAAGCGCCTCACTTTGCCTATAACATTAGGGGAAATTTATGTGCCTAACGATATATTCTATTGAAAGGTGTCAATGACCAATGAGTTAGATCAATGAGTGGTTTTATTGAGAGGGTTAAAGAACAAAAGCCAGCTAGAAAAGCAAAACTCATAGTCGTACTACAAGTACATATGGGGCAGTACTACTACACATCCTCATTCATCACTTCATGAGGTTTTTGTCCGATATTGTACTGCAATTTTAATTTGTAGTACAAGTACAAAATAACAGTTTCCTGCGATCAAAAGCAACCACGAACCAATGCTCTTTTGAATAATTTATGATTATCAGAACTCATAATATTATAAAGGAAAAAAACGAATTCAGAGAATTATTCTCAGTTTTATCCCTGTGTGATGTAATTCAACACATTTGTCCTTCAATTAGATCGAATGTGCAATGTCACTCCCTCAAACTATAACTAATCTAATCAAATTGTGCAACAATTATAAACAGAACCTCATGTACTTCATAGGAAAAACAGACGGTCATTAATACTTAAATTTTATATTTGTTTCATGATTCAAGAGAGGAACTTACCTTAATTTCACTTTAGAAGCAGTTTTTCATCTACGATCAACGCAAATAAGAAGCAGATGCTATTCTTGTAATTATTATTAGTGTTTACAACAGGTGCAAATAACTGTTTCTCACCTGAACTATTTCACCAGGCATCGAGTATCTCCAAACATTATGATTACCAGGTAACTACGCCCAAGAAAATCACCTAGTGGTGAATTTTCAATGCAGGTATCTCATACTTTGCACCCGATTAATTGACACTAGCTCATACCCTTGGGTGCAAACTGTTGTAAACACTAATATGTTAACTTGCAAGCATCTAGTCGTTGAGCAGTCAATATCAACTTTTAATTTGATGGAATTCTTGGCAAATGTAATCTCTCAGCAGTCAGCATGTAGCAAACATTTGGTAGATCGCTTGCTTGTTAGTTTTTCTAAGCCTATTTTGATTGCTTAAAGATGACCTATCATGTCATAGCATTATATATTACTACTAGTAAAAAACTAAAGTTTTCCTCGATCCTCTAGCCTTTGCCGCTGATTGAAGAAGAGATAAACTTTCCATTTCAGAACAGAAGGGCCTTTGAACTAGTTCACTTTTATCCCTATCGATCATGTAGAATAGTTACAGGGTAATCCACCCTGTGCCAATTGTCAATGCTTTCTTCTTGTATTTACCTTTGTGATACTGTGTACTTTGCTGAAAAAAGTTTGTCTACTTCCACCAGTTACAGCCGAAGGAAAAAAGTTTTGCTTTTGGTCAATTATCAAAATGATTATTTAAAAGAAGCTCATACATTGACGAAAAGCGTTACTACTACTCTTTTTCAGGCTTAGGTTCCCTTCTTCATTTAATTATTTTTATCGATCAAATAATATAACCAACCAATAACTTCAAGGTTCTTCAAGGTTAGACTTGGGTGATTCTTAAAAAGACAAATGTTATGTATCTAATTAGAAAACAAAGATTTTAATCCAGCTATATCAGAACTGAGAATTAGTTTTTTAAGTGGCCGGCTTTGGATACGCAGGGCTCCAAAATACTAGAACCACAATTCAGAATATTAGCCCAAAGTCAGGTGCCTAGCACAGGCACAAAAAACTTAACATTCAACCAGAACAAGTCAAGCAAACTAGCAACTAAACATTGGGAGCAAAATTTAGTTTAGGCAACTGAAACACTCTGCAGTCTAAAGTAGTAAATTAGAATATCGATGAATAAAATACCATCAAGTTGTAAGTTGTGCTAGCAGCAAAATGCCTTTAATGTTAAAATCCTGATACTTATTCCACCAAACTTATTACATTCTGCAAATGAGTAATCGTTACGATTTGGTCCATATAAAATATATTCCCGTAATGAAGCTGATCCCCTATTTTAATTCAGAGCAACACTTTCCCAAGCTAAATACTATCCTTATGCTTTATCCATAGTACTTGACAAGCATCCTCAAATTTTCTGGGATTATTGGAAGGACATCCCAACTCAATCTGTTTGATAAAAATTCAGAAAGATCCCAGTTTGAAACCAGTAAATGTTTATCCTGCCAAATGTGAAAAACACAAGGATCCAGGCAAAAGATATCTTTACCAGAAAAATGGTGTTCTAACAGTGGTTAGTTTTGTATAGAACGATTTCATATAGTCATAACAAAGAGCTCATATTCACATTGCAAAGTGCAAAACTAGGGACTAAATTTAACATCAGGTTCTCATCAACCATCAAAGGATACAACAACAATCTCCAACCAGTTAGAGGAGATAGAAAAAGACCTTTATTCCATTGAAAAAGAGAATTACCTATTCAGTTCGAGAGACTTGCACAAGTGAAACGATCATTCACAAGCTTGCCAACAGCATCTCGAAACCTATAATAATCCACAATGGTGTTGTAAACTTGATGTGAGATCCTAGCATAACCTGTTATCGGATTCACCTCCCCGTCCAATGGCGCCCTAAAATATATCGGAACCTCAACCTTGAACAAATCCCTCAAATGCGACCTCAAATTCAAAGCATCCAAATCACTACAAATCCCTAAACAAGCGGGCATTCCCACCATGGCCATACTCGAGCACATTTCCCGTGGCGTCCCCAATTTCGTCCCCCACGCCTTCACCAACATCTCCGCCATTTCAACAACCTTATCATGATTCCTTCTCCTTATCCCCTCAATCCCGCCTTCAAACCTATCCACAAACTCCAACACCTCCGGGATCACCAATTGAGCGCTATAATCCCTCGTCCCAATCCAAGCACTCTCGATAGGCAATCCATTCCCATACTCATTCGAAACAACCGGATGATGCAAATCCGATACCCTATCAGACTTCTTACAATGCAAAAACGCCGCGGAAGGTGGACTAAAATACCACTTATGCAAATTACTAGTATAAAAATCAGCTCCAATATCCTGAACATCAACATCAACATTGCCAATAGCATGAGCACCATCAACAAATATAATATCGACGCCTTCAATTCGACACATTTTAACGAGTTCCTTAACCGGAATAACAACACTAGGCATTGAAGTAATATGATCAATTACAGCTAACCTAATTTTCCCGCCATTCATTTTCCCTAACTTAAGCGCTTTATTAAATTCACTAATAATCTCCTCATTCGAATTTAACGGAAAAGGTAAATGTACCTCGATTACCTTCCCACCAGCGCGTGCAACGTACGCGCTGACGGACTTTTTAACGGAACCGTAAGCGTAATGGAGCATAACGGCAGCATCACCGGGCTTGAAATGTGAATTAAAGAAAGCCCAAGTCACGTGTTGTAAGACAATCGCGGCAGCTGTCGTGGCGTTATCAACGATGGAGATTTCGTCAACGTCTTCAGCGTTGACTAATGATTGGATTAACGCACGTGATTTAAGCATGGAGGGTTTTAATGTGTTGAAGTAGAAGTAATCGGGTTGTTGAAGGAATTTTAGCTGCCAGTGTTGTTGGGCCGAGATTATTGATTTCGGGCATGACCCGAAACTACCGTTGTTTATTCGGGCTACGGTTGCGTCGTGGTGTGAAAATTCGGCCCGAAGTTCGGCTTCAGTAATGGGTTTGGGTTTTGTGGTGGGCCCATTTTCATGGAGGTAGTGAATTGAAGACATGATGGTATGGAGATGAAATTTTGCGGCGACAAAAGAAGAAGAAGGGAGAGGGCTAATCTGAAATTTGTAAGTTTAGAAATTAATTTTTTTGAGTTAAATTAAAACTATTTGGTTAATAAATTATTGTTTTTGGGGTTATGGGAGAAACAGATAATGTTAAGAAAGTGATTGAATGACATGGGAACATGCAACCATTAACGTAAGCAGACAAAATAGGGCTAAGGTGGATTATCTTGGAAAGAGTATCTAGTGAAGTAAATAAATCTTTTTTCAGATTATAATTGTCATTATTAATTGCAAAATCCCATTTTAAGCAACTCTATTAAATGATCATTTGTTTTTATTAAGATTAAGAGATTTGAATCTGAATACACATTTGAATATGAAGATGTGATATTAAGTTCTGAACACTGATTGATTAAGTCCGTTTGTTTTTCCAACATCTGAATATTTATAATTTATATTTACTCTTTATTAACGTTTATACATATATAAAATAGTTTAACTATTATATCCACGAGATATTAGATTGTAAGGAGGCGGTTTGTGGTGGTATGACGGTGGCGTCTGGTAGCAATGATTGTTAGCAGTTGTAGTGTTGGTGGTGGTCGTGTGATGTGGTGGTTTGATGGTAGAGGTGGTTGGTGGCAGTGACTAGCAGTATTGGCGGTGGTAGGTAATGGTGGTGTTGGTGCTGGTGCGTAGTAGTGAAAGTAGTTGTGTTTGTAGAGGTGGTTAGTATTGGTTGGCGGTGGTGGGGGTAATCATTGTGCTAATGACAGTAATAACAGCAGTGATAGGTAGTGGTGGTGGTTATTGTGAATGTGGAGCTAGTCGGTGGTAGTAGTGGTGGTTGCCAATTGTCGTTAGTGGAAGGTGGTGGTGGTGGTGATGGTGGTTAAGGAGTTGTAGTGGTAGAGGCGGCGGTGGTTGATAGAGATAACGGTGGTTGTGATGGTGGAGGTGAGTGGTGTGGTAGTGATAGTTAGTGGTTGATGGTTGTAGCAATAAGTTATTATGGTAGAGGTGGTTAGAGGTTGTTGATGGCTAGTGGTGGTAGACAATGGTGGTGGTGGACTGATGGTGGTTGACGGTGGTGGTGGCGGCGATGGCGGTGGCGGTGTTTACCGGTTGTGGTAGTGCAGTGGTAGTTAGTTGTGTAATATATGGAGGGATGATGAACCTCTTAATGGTATTAAGACTTACTCAAAATTTTAATTATATAGATCTATTAATAAAAACAAGCACTTAATGGCCTAATGACTAAACCATTCAGATTCAGACCTCCATTAAGTGCAAACAAATGAAGTTTAACATGCCTAAGTCATAGTTCATTTTCTACCGGAAATGGCGCACTAGGCTATTTGTCTTTAAAATAAATTACAATTTTCTAGGTTTTAGAAACTTACAAAGAGGGGAAGTTGTTTTCTTCACCATTTTAGGTGTTTTGTTTTGGAAAATTGTAGGCGACTTTGCTTTGTTTAGAGATTGACAAAGTAGAGACTTTCAGAGACTACAACATGTTGATTAATTGGGTTTTAATCAACTAATAACTGGCCAGATTGGCTAACAAAGATTCAAGACAGGAACGGGGAAAACTGGGTAAAAATTTGACCCCCTAGCTAGTTTGCGCCGCGCTAAATAAAAACTAGCCAGCATTTGAAATTTTTTAGAAAAACAGCTAAATCCAAAAAACATGGTAAATTTAAGTATATTTTATATGGAATTTTGAACTAAATTTTTCAAAGTCCAAGTATAAAATATTGAGACTTGCTAAATATGAAGTACCAATACAAAATACTCGGACTTTGAAAATTTTAGTTCACTTAGCTAAATATGAAGTCTAGTAAAAAATACTTAGAAAATTAAAAAATTTAGTTTAAAAGTTTCAATAAAAAATATTTTGGACTTTAAATATAAAGCTTCAGTAAAATTCCTTAGAACTTTGGACTAATTTTCAGCATAATTTAGTGGGATCAAATTCGCAGACTTTTTTTTTCATGTGGCTAGTCTTAAAATAAAAATCTTGTTTTTAAAATCTTACTGTTTTTTAAAAAAATAATAATTGTTGGCTGATTTTCTTTAAGTGATGTGAAAACTTAATAGTCATCAAAATTATCGAAACTCAAAGAAAGAGTCAAAAAATTTCACTATATATACCCCTTATCCTAGGTTATGATTTTTTGTCTCCATTTAAGAATGGTTTAGCAAAATAACCTCGGGAGGCAACACTTCACGTTATAAATTGACAAGTACAACCTCGGGGGCAGCACTTCAAGTATAAATTGCAAGTGTTGCATGCAATGCAGCACTTCAAGTTATCTCGGGAGAATGTTGACAGAGATAAAAGGTCAAGTGCTACCACGGGGGCAGCACTTGCAGCACTTGTCAGTTTATACTTGAAGTGGTTCCCCGAGGTATCGCTTGTCAGTTTTATAACTCGAAGTGTTGCCCCGTGGTAGCACTTACTTAAAATTAGTGGAAGTCATTCTTGCAAACAATTTTAAGCGAGGTCAGTTAGGCAAACCATTGCCTAAGGTGCAAAAAATTTCAGTACATATACCCCCTTATCCTTGGTTATGGTTTTTTGTCCCCACTTAGGAGTGATTTAGCAAAATGGGCTCGATAGGCAACACTTCACATTATAAATTTACAAGTGTTCCCTCGGGGGAAACACTTCAAGTATAAATTGCAAGTGTTGCCTGCAACGTAACACTTCAAGTTATCTCGGGAGAATGTTGACAGAGATAAAAGGTCAAGTGCTACCACGGGGGCAGCACTTGCAACACTTGTCAGTTATAATTGAAGTGGTGCCCCGAGATAGCGCTTGTCAATTTTATAACTTGAAGTGTTGCCCCGTGGTAGCACTTACTTAAAATTAGTGAAAGTCATTCTTGCAAACCATTTTAAGCGAGATCAGTTATGCAAACCATTGCCTAAGGTGCACAAATTTTCACTACATATACGCCCTTATCCTTGGTTATGGTTTTTTGTCCCCACTTAAGAGTGATTTAGCAAAATGGCCTCGATAGGCAACACAACACGTTATAAATTTACAAGTGTTCCCTCGGAGGAAACACTTCAAGTATAAATTGCAAGTACTGACTGCAAGGCAACAATTCAAGTTATCCGAGGAGAATGTTGATAGAGATAAAAGATCAAGTGCTTCAAGTAAGTGCTCCCAGGGGGCAGCACTTGCAGCACTTGTCATTTTATACTTGAAGTGCTGCCCTCGTAGGTGCACTTGTCAAGTTTAGAACTTGAAGTGTTGTCCTCGAGGGAGTACTTACTTAAAATTAGTAAGGTCATTCTTGTAAAATCCCTCTAAGCAAGGTCAATAAGGCAAACCATTGCCTAAGGTGTCATAGTTTTGTAGATTACACCCTAAGGAGTCATAGTTATGTAATTCTCCCAAAAAGAGTCCTCTTAAATAATGGGCCAAGATGACTGTAATGGACACAACGCAGAAATTTCATGAGGTGGTCTGTTTGTATGCTACCATTTAAGAGTAGTCAGCTGAGGAATCCCACAAACACTTGGGATATTTTTTTTAAAAAAAAGAGAGATCAAAATACATGCCAAATATGACTTTCTAAAGTTTTAGCAACATTCAATATCCAAATGGAGTATTGCTATATACTTTTTGATCATCAAATATAGCAAGGAGGTGCAAATCTTCTTGAGAAATACACTGTTAAGACCCTCAGATTATTATGGATAATAAAATGGAAGAAAAAATTAATGGAGAAACAGAATTGTACCTGTAACGGTTTATCAATAAAATCCTAAAAAAAAAATCCTAGTCAACAACAACAACAACAAAAAGTCGAGTCAATTTTTAAAAATTATTTAAATTGTTGCCACATAGTTAATAAGTAAATAAGATTGATTTTTACACTCTATACCCATAAAATTTAAAGTATTTACAAGTCATACCCATTATAAATTATACTATCCATAAAACTAAAAGTATTTACCCAACCTACCCATTTATTATTGTATACCTTTGTTATGCCTTATAGGTGTATACCTTTAAAGTATACTGCATAAATTATGGTATACAAGTCTAGAGGGACATTTATTACTGTATACCTTTGTTATGCCTTATAGGTATATACCTTTATGGTATACTGCATAAACTATGGTATAACAAGTCTGAGTGGGTAGAGTAGGTAAATAATTTAGTGGGTAGGTCGGGTAATATTTGAAAGTAGTGGGTAGTGGCTGTAATTATTTTAGATTTTGTGGGTATTTTTGTAAGTGTCCCTTAAGATATATAGTTTGTAATTATTTTTGTAAATTAATTTAATGCTTGGAGAGGGAATTTAATGCTTGGAGAGGGAATTCCCTCTCCAAACATGAAATGTATATTTTTTTTTTTATTCTTACCGATGTGTGACCTCCTTTGGAGCAATCGATTCCACCAACTTATGAATTTGAGCAGATAGATATATAGTACTCTTGGTTTATTCAAACCTGGATTACAGTAAATTAATAAATGACCCACCTTCTAGAACATTACGAAAAAATTACAAGCTACAAAATGATAATTTTAATTTCAATAGGTTTACGAGGCAATTACCATAGCAACTCCAACCTACAAATTCATAACGTAAGTACACTGAAAAAAAATATCCAAGTGGATATAGGAAATTATGAAGGAAGAACGAAGTCATAGTTTTTGCAGAATACCTGTATAAAGTCACATTGTAAGGCATCTAAATCCACTTTAACTTACAAAGTTTGCGGATGAAAGTAACTAAACATTTCATCTATAAAAGATTCATATCTTGTTTCCTCTCTGAAGAGTATATTCAAATTTATATGCTTGATGCAAAGTGGTTGAATGTTGCTTCCACGATAGCTAGTGAAATACTTGGGCTGGTGGTGTAGGTATAGTTCAAGAATAAGTGTATAATTGAAGGGTGCCTAGGAGGTCATACAAAAGTTTCGCCGAGGAGGGTTTTCACCGGGGAGGGGGGTTTTTCGCCGGAGGATTTTTATATTTTGGGGGTGAAAGAAATGTTTGGAGCGGGTGTGTATATTTTGAGATCTGAAAGAAATATTTGGAGCGGGTGTGTATATTTTGAGATCTGAAAGAAATGTTTGGAGTGGGTGTGTATATTTTTAGAGTTGGAGACGGAATTCCGTCTCCAACTCTAAAAAATTTAATTATTTTTTTACTCAAACACTGATTGGAGACGGAATTCCCTCTCTAACTGGTTGGAGACGGAATTCCCTCTCCAACCTTTTTGTAGCTTTTTCCTTGTTTTCTAGTAGTGAATAATTTGATCAAACAGAAATTGGTATTATCTGAATATATCTTTATTGAGGATCCATTTACAAAAAACATTATTTGCAAAAGCCTTCCCTATCTCCCACATTGTAATTTCCTCCTCCATTTCTGCTTCCCCTTCCCCTTTCCCTTCCCCTTCCCCTTCCCCGGTGTATATTAAAGAAAACTTTAGGAAATGAAAAAAGAGGGACGGCGAAGTGTTTTGAAGTAGGCAGATAAAATATGTTGATATATGCATATATGGAAGGAGTATTATACATTTAACTTCTTTGCATAATACTATGGCCAAGTCAGGAAGGATATTTGAAACAATATTACTTATGGAATTCTTTAATTTTATATAATCTCAATCGTTTATATTTCCATTATGTAAAGGATATAGAGCGCCAACGGAAAACTAGTCATCATATACACACTAATTTAACTGAATTTGGTAGATTGCCCAACTAAAATTCCAAGTGAAGGCATCTACGTAACTACGTTAATCATGCCTAGCATTAATGGAAAAACATACTAGTAATTATATATAGACTATTTAAACTGAATTCGGTAGATTGCCCAACTAGAATTCCAAGTGTAGGGATCTACGTTAATCATGCCAGACTGCTAATTACCATTGATTGAAAAAGGTTCTGTTTTTATTCTTAAATTGAATTGCCTAAACTATAAAAAAGTTGTAAGGTAAGGGTTGATGTTCCGATCCTCATTGTGCTTATGTTGGTCCAAAAGATGGCCTCTGAATGCAAAAGGTATATTAGTTTAATCATTTCTTTGTTTTGGACCAAGATATGAACACAACTCAGCCTCTCTATCTTATATAAAATTGAAAAAATGACACTTTTAGGAACTAAACTTATACTTGTAGATATGAAATGATCAAAAGTGGACTGTCTTGATTTCCTAAAGGGTGATTTTTGGATCCTCTCCTTCTTCAAATAATATTTTTCCATCTTTTATTTTCTCTTTCCAATAAATTTTATATTTAAGAGGCAATATCTCACTTCGACCTACTAAGATGTCTTTGTATCTACCACTTTATCTCCCTAAACCAATATAAGTAGTATAATAATAGCAGCTTTACATTCATAATCTTTTCCAATTAGTGAATAAATACCGTCGATCTTGGTAATAAATAAACTAATAAGTAATTGATTTTCCATAATTGAAGTATAATAACGAGTGGTGAAGAGAAAAATTAGCGTGTATATATGGATGTAACCCTCTTTTAGCATCAATTAGCCAACAGCATATAGTTTTCTATAAGGAATATATGATACTCGCAACCCGTCTAAGGAAAATACAGCCCCCTTCGTAGTTTGTATGAAGATCACTTGATCTCAAGGTCAAAACAATTAGCATTAAGCAACAACTTTAAGCTCATTTGACATTAGGGTAAATATAGGAGTAAGTGTTTTGTCATTTGATATTGAACTTACATCTATATATTACTCCCTCCGTTCCAAAATGATTGTCACAATTCGGATTTCGAAAGTCAAACGAGTTTAGCTTTGACCGTAATATTTTTATATGTCTTTTAAATATTTTGAATTATTAATTATTGTGACTTATAGTACTTTTTATGTAGTTTCTAAATATATAAACATCGTTACAAAAAACTTAAAGATTATATATTTAAATTTACAGTCAAAATGAACTCGTTTGACTCTCGAAATCCGAACTGTGACAATCATTTTGGAACAGAGGGAGTACATGGTACAGCCCGTGCCCGGTGGGAATCTTTCACCTACAGTAGGTGTAGGTTCAATTTCTCCAAGTAACAGAAAATAATGAAAAGAAAAAAAGTTAAGCTCATGTATGAACTTTTTAGGCCACCTTTCAACAGCCTAACAAAGCTGCACGTTAGACGTTTTGGACATTGACTCTGGTAAAGATTGTGCTTTCTTTTTATTTTTTATTTATTTAATTTTTTTTAAACGAAAGTGAAATGTACACAACAAAGCAAAGAGATGAAGAAAGCATCCAAAACGCTGCTTAGCTTATTAAGTAACACTAAAAGCAAATGAAATGAGAAGGAAGGTCCGCAGTTTAAACTACGTACATGAAAAAGAGGCATGGTGGGTGTGTTTGAAAACAAATGGTTAGGGTTTAAGAAGTGAAGCATCCTTAAAGTTAAGACAGCTTGCAAGCAATATTGGTACTTCACATTAGCTTTAAGGCTTTAGCTTTCCCTTCATTTTATTACTATTAATTTGCTGCTGTATGTGGAGTAGTTAACACTTAACAGGGCTTTCAAAAGTGTTTATAATTTGAAATTTACATAAAGATATACCCCGTGTAGATTGCATTTTGTTTCTTCAATTCCATCTCAATTAATGAAGGAGAAGTTAACATAACATTAAAGTGAAGACAGCAAGAAAAAAAAAAAAAAAAAAAAGTACTGCATGCTTAGCTTTCTAAGAAACATTCTAAAAGAATATGAAGTAAGAGAAAATGTCCGTAGTTTGAAGTACATTATTAAGGTGGTGGAGGGACAGGACATGATTACAAATGGCTAGGATTTAAAGAATCCATAAAGCTCGACAGCTTGCAAGCAATTGCCAATTGGTAAGGTTTCTAAGATGTTTTTAAGCTTATTTTTCTATTTCCCTTCACTTAATAAGTACTAGTTGGGTACTACTAACAGCCAATGAAATGCATGTATTCAGACATTCGAAAAGCTCTCTAAAGTTTTCTTTTGACTCTTTTAATTTCATTACGCCCTCAGATTTTTAATGGAAACTTAGCTTAAGCTTTTTATTTAAAGAAAACACACTCCAACCAAGGGTTTTTCAGTTTTAGAAAACGAAATTGAGATCTCTTGTTAAGTGTGACGTAACTCTATTATATTCATTCCATATCCATTGATGGATATATCATGTTGTATTGTGTGTGTATATATTTAGTTAGGTAATTATTGACAAGTTAGAAGGTAAAAAAGAGTAAATCGAAAGGTTTAGGCCTTTTGGCAAAATATCTAGAAGTGGTTTGCCATTTTATGATATTGTCACAATGAGTTGAAATAAGTGAATAAAAGTATTTTACTTATATTCTTTTGGCACATCACTAAGAAAAAGGGACTTGTTCTATCTTCCAAGTAGTATTCCCTCCGTTCCATAAAATATGTCATATTTTGACTTGTAACGGAGTTTAAAAAATTGAAGAAGACTTTTAAAATGTATGGTCCTAAATAAGTCCTATATAAATGTATGGATATAAAACATTTCATTTAGTATAAAGTGGTAAGTTTAAAGTTAGTTGTTTCTTAATTCAGAATTGTGAGGTAATCATGATCGACTAATTCTTTAGAAATATTTTGTACCTGTAACTAGCTGATGAAATCAAGTAGTATTAATTTTCTATTTTCCAATTAGGAGGATAAGTGATGCAATCATGCAAAGCTCTGCGTGGGGTTTTTGAACCTTTGCAATTGACAAAACTTTAGAGAAGTGAACTAATCGTAACTAATGGTGTGACTGTGATGCATGCAAGCGTAAATCTTCTTGATTGATTTCTAATGCAAGTAAATAAAATGCAGCATTATAGGGACGAATTAAACTAAAGGATTCTCCTTCCCTTCCTTCCATTTTTGCTTTTAATTAAGCAAGTAGAAAGAAAGAACAAACTAGTGGAAAGCATAACTTAGGTAATTTAGCTGCTTAATTAGTTAGATGATAGGAGTGAATTTGCTGGACAACAACCTAAAGAATAAAGCGTACTTCAAAGGGTGGAAAATTCGTTTATGGTGGGTTTGTCAATGATTTGTTTCAAAATCTAGAAAGAAAGTATAAAGAAAGGACGCCATAAAGTTTTGGTATTATGGTACCCCTAGGAAAAATATAAATCCTATTAAGGATGTTTTGTCAGCTTTTGCAAGCAATGGTCCACATTACTTGTTCTTGTGCCTTGTGATTTCCTTTTCACAATATTTACACAATTAGCTAACTTATATATACTAGTTCGAAATAAATTTCAACGATAAATATTAAGTATAGTAGTAATTGATAACTTTGTAAACTACTCCTACTCAATTTAACTTATTATTACAGAATTAAGTAATAATATAATATTATCTTTATATTGTCAGTGTATCTAATAGAAAAGTTAAAACATACTCTATTCGTCTCAATTTATGTGACACTTTTTACTTTTTGAGCGTCAATCAAAAAAATCTTTGATCGCGATTTCTTCGTATATGCCCTTTAAATATTTTGAATTGTTAATTAATATGACTTATAGTAATTTTCATGTAGTTTATAAATATACAAATTATTTTTTAAAAAACGTAAAAATTGTATGACTAAATATATGGTCAAAATAAAACAGTTTGGCTTTCAAAATTCGAACTCTATCACATAAATTAGAACGCTCGAGAAGTATAAGTATTTTTTGTAATTTCATGGCCATCAATCATAATCCACGGTTTGTACCTCTTTGCTCAAATTAAAAGATTCTCCACTCTTGGATTTATCCTCCCCCTTACTACTATAAATATACGTAGAGCCTTAGCCCTATTGGAAACCAAGACATAACATACAAACTACAAACAAGCTACATAGCTTCTTCTTCTTGAAACTCAAAGAAAGCCCATTTCTTTATTTTCTTCTCTTTTTAACAAGTTAAACACAACTTATCACGTCCAATATGGCAGGCAAGAAATCTGGAGGTTCATCATTTTCCTTTTTTGGCATATTTAAATCGAAGGGCTCAAAACATAGAAGGGGAGATCAAGATTATTACTCTAGAGATGATTTCGTGAAGGCTTATAAAGTGTGGCCAAGTGATGAAGATAGAGGCCAATGGGTGGCTGAGCCTGGTATTGATAACAAAGCTTCTAATTTCATCTCTCTTAGGACTGCCAGGTGGAGCACCTCTGATGCTAACTAACTAGTTTTAGAAGACGATTATTAGATTTTCCCAATGATAATTTCACCCCATTAATTCTCCCCCACGGCCTGATCACATTCATTATATGTTCCTTAATTAAATCTTGTTCTACATTTAATTTTTTTTGGTTAGTTAGTGACTTATATTAGGTGCCCTTGTTTAGAAGTACTTTTCTATGTAATAGTGCAAATAATGAGATGAAGCAACGATGATGAGAATTATAGTATTTATTTTCAGATGTTTGTGTCTTCTTAATTACTTCTTTCTCTCTTCTTTTATGTATGCTACTTATTTGGTTTTCCTTAGCATTTATACTGCAATAAACAAATTATTCAAGCCTTAAATCTTCTCATCTTCCTGTTTATTCTATTATCTAAGGGGAAAAAATGATGAAAACACGAAAATCTCTAAAATTGACATTTTCCTTTGGCGCTGGTTCAATATATATCAGAATAAATCATGAGATTTCACTTCTTCCAAATGAACATGCATAATATTCACCGATCTTCCAATTGAACTGACATTAAAGGCTCATTTTGTTTAGGACTTCGAACGTACAGAAGAATATTTCAATGACGTTTTGATGTACCTTTTTTTTTTTTCCTTTTTGTCCAGTAATAAGTATATATTCTTTCAGTGAATTGGATTTGGTCGAAATGGAAGATGCATCTGTCTTGGTAAGGTTTCCGTTGCTTTGTGGTTTGTATATATAGATCTTGTGATTTGGCCCTGCACTTCCTTTTTCACTAACCTAAATAAGATATAATAAACCATAAATATAATTTAAGAAAAGTATTACAGTACTTTTAAGAATTAAGAACCTTACAACGTGCACTACGTACTTTCTGTAAATGTGCATTCCAATTCCTAACTAAGTTTGCTTGACGTGATTCATTTTTCACCCAAACCCGGACTTGGATCAGCTAAACTTTCAGTTAAAAGTTGACTCAAACTCCAATTCAAATGATCGATCGAGTTTGATCATGTTACAATTACAATTACAGTTTAGTACTAATTAATAATAATTACTAACAAAATTTTAATCTAGCAAATATTTACATCGATGTAATTAATTTTTCATACATTGTAATTAAGTCTATATGTTTATGAGCCATCTGAAACTTCAATTATTAATAGTTTATTTTAGTTTGAGATCAAGATATTAATTTTTTTTAATTAGCTCAAGTGCACTTTTTGAAATTTTTATTATTGTTTTGCTTTGAAAGCTCAACTTTACGTTCATTATTTAATCTCATTTGTAGAGTTGATGAACGAAACAATATCTTGTATAAATTTAATTGCCGGTGGCTTCTATTACCCAAATTTAACCTTTTGATACTTAACTTTATAATGCACATGATTGAACTCTACTAAGGCTCAGTTCAGCTGTTGATGCCCAAGCCTGAGTTGCATGAAACATGTTCGTTGAAAACATACATGAGATCATGGAGTTTTTATATATACACAATCAGGAGCGGTGCCAGTATTTTATGTAAGGGGTTCAAAAATGTCACATCTTGAATTTGAATCTGTGACCCAAAGCTATTTTTGAATCCTTTTGTCACTTTACTAGAATTTTTTAACCTTTTAAGGAGGTTCAATAGCTTATATGTACCATAAAAATACTTTTTATCTAAATTATAGTGTAATCTGTCGAATAATTGAACCCCTCGAGCTATGTGGCTCCACCACTGCACATAATATGCAATTTGCTACAAATCGCGTCGTTCTTTTTGCCAAGAGATTTGTGCTTACATCTCTACTTCTCTACTGAGACGGGATAGCCAGCTAATTATATGTCGATCCCCTTTTTTTAAAAGTGTCTCTTCTATCTTTCTTGTATCATGTGCTGTCTGGATCAAGTCTCAAACCAACAAAAATCAACTTTTCACATTTTGTCACACTTTTTTCATTCCACAATGTGTTTTTCCCGGTTTGGTTATTATTTATCCGTCTGTGCTTTCAAGATAAGTAGAATATTTGTTATATATGGGCTTATAACCAAGAGGAAAAAAGAAAAGAGAAGTTAGCTACATAGTTAAAGGGTCTTGTACTGATCCTTAGTGGACACTTTTTGTGATATGTGATTTGTTCCTTTCTCTTTGATCGTACTGATCGAATCTTCAAGCTCCTTGTTTAGGGAAAAAAGGAATGCTCGACATAACTATTCTGTAGTTACAAATACAGAAATACTCATGTCCTTTTCTCCTTCCTTATGACTTAACAAACACTCATTTAACAATCTTATGATTTAGTAATAACAAATTTTACAAGCTTCTTCTTCTCCGTACATATGCATACTTTAATTTTAAGAGTAAAGATAAGTACGAATCTCTTTCTGGATTTTTCTGAATCGACTTCTTTTAACTCTTTACTATTCACAAAGGTGCACATTTGAAGGAACCAATATTAGTACTAGATAGAGGCGGATTCAAGATTTCAAGAGGATGGGTTCACCTCTATTAAGAGCCGAGTCATAACATTAAAGAGTGGTCGGCGAACAACCTCGTCGTAATATTATAGTGCATATATGCCAAATGAAATTTTACATGATGATATATTAAGGAATAAATATCAAACGATATTTAAATAGGGACCGATCTGTGCTCTTGAGTGTATAAGTGATCCATCGCTTGATTAAGTGAACCATTTAAACTTTTAGAGTATGAGTTCCCGAATACTATATCAAACATGTTTTGAGTAATACGTACCTAATATAACTAATTTCATGGAGAGGCAATGGGTTCACGTGAACCATGATTTCTATTTAAGATACGCCCCTAGTACTAATTAGCATATTTGGAAACTGTATAAAAAGACACTTCAGGCAGTTAAACTCCTTGTCGTCAAGGTCTTTTCTTTTTCTTTTTTAATTAAAGTTGAATCGGCATTTGTTCAAGTAGGAACAAAATAAAAATTCATCATATCATCCTTTTTTACCTTTTTTATTTTATTTTATTTTTTAATTTTTATGATGTGCGTATAATAACTTTAAATTTAGATGAATGTCGAGCATAACATGGATAGGCACCCCCTACTCTTAATTAGGGGATGCCCGAATACTAACTTTATCCCAATTATTTTACACTTCAATTAGGAGTAAACAGGAAAAGAATAGAGAAGACCCACAAAAATGTTAAAAATAAACCACTAGCAATCTCTCCACTTGATCCCAATAATATTTGAAAACTCTAAAGAGAAACAAAGACCAACCAAAATCTAGGTAGCATAATAATTTTCACCTACAATGTTGGATACTTCATAGCTCTGCACTGTTATCGATTCGTTCTTTGCAATTCTGGCTTAATTACTTCTCATAGTGATAGTACTCTAAAGAAGGCTTTGAACTAGTACTAATTAATTAAACCCTACCAAATAGTTACTCCTATTTTTTAACTCAAAGAATGATTCATGTTGAACGAATAATTTTCATGCCACTTGCTTTGAAGTTAAGCCCTCCAGCTGAATTCATAAGTACTGCTTGTAAAGAGAATCACTTAATCAGTCTATGGGAACCGTGAACGACCATGCATCCGTCCTGCACCTCACACATCCCTTCACTAACAATTTGCGTATAGCTTCTAATTATAATAAGTGAATATCCTAAAGCAGTAATTATATATTCGCTCCGATTATGGTGATTACAACAGGTTAAACATGTGCTTTTCTTGTCATGATTAATTGTTACCACTGTGAGGGTGCAACAAATTGTCACACTCTATTGATTAATTCAAGTATGGGTGGATATTCTCTGAATTAGAAAACTGTGAAGAAGAGTAGCTAGAAACAGTCAAATTTGTGAAATGAGTTGAGCGTCAAACTCAAAACCTCAAGACTGTTGGTGGAGTGGTCAGTAGAGGGAGGCATATCAAGATCAGCAGGCTAATGTAGTGCTCATAGAGCAATATAAGTGGTTCAATGGGCTGACTTGAGAGAGAAGAGCCCAAAGCAACTCCACATATGCTATAATAGGAGGAGAAAAACTTAAGAGTGAGGAGATAACAAGAGAAAGTGTAGGTACAATGGGAAAAATATAATATAATACGATAAAAATATTGTAGATACAAAAGTGAGAAAGTAACTGATAATATTATTACAAAGCTTGAGTTGTGCTGGGCACTGTCGTAAGAAACTATTTCGGTAATATGAAATGTTTCCCCAGGATTAAACAAGCCTTCCTCTATATATATAAGAGGGTGCAGGAATCAGCAAAATAAATAATGATTCAGCAAGTCTAGTGTAGAGGTGACAAAAGGAAATAGGCTATATTTTAAGTAGTTATATAATTTGGGATAGTGGCTAAAAGTGGCTAGAAAGAAAATTATATTTAGAGATAGGGTTATATTACTAAAAGAAGAGGAACGGCTAAAGATGATTTTAGTTGAGATAGCAAGGTTTGCTAAGACATTGACAAGTGTATGATTATTTGTCAAAATATCCATGCAACTAAGCTAATAAATAGACACATGGGCTGCTACTAATCCATTCAATTGCCACTCTTAACCATAAATTAGCCACCTAGTAGATGAAATGCCACCCATCACATAATATTAACAAGTGTCCCCCATATGTGTCATTCTTTTAAAATACAAAATATCAACAAAAAGTGGTTGTGCGGATGGGTTTATCAAAGTCTAGCTCAGATACCATGTGAAAATATGATATTTTTTCCTAACTCGATTCCTAAGCTAGCTCATGAGAGAAAGATTGTCCGAAAGTATATAAGAAGACCAAATGACCCTTTCGAACTGATGTGGGAACACTCAACAAACATCGCATGCGCACACATGGCAACTGGAGCGCGGACAATAAAAATGGGGCTCAACATCAGGTAACATGGGAGGTCCTGGTTTAATGTCTAACCACTTCCATTGAAAAATAGGCCCTTTACATTATGGAATAGTTTTCAAGACAAAATCGATATAATCTTATTTAACAAAAAAAAAAAAAGCAAATATTTTATTAACATAATATCTACAAATTTCAAAAAAATTATGTATATGCATGTATTAACATCGTTATATATCATTGTATGTATTTATACATTATATATATGTGTTGTATATCCATATGTGTATATCATTATATATATATATATAAGAATACACATATATATACATGTGTATGCAAATCATGTATGTTTTGTCTAAAATGCTATATTTTATAATAAATTTGGAAGTGTCGCTCTTTGAAGTTTTTTTTAAAAGTATAAATATGTTATGTAGGTATGCTGTGTAGTAAAGATTCCTAAAACTGTCTTTATAAATATATGAGTTTCACGTGTTTTGGCCCAAAAAAAAAAAAAAAAAAAAAAAATTGGACCCGCACGTGAGGTGTGGTTTGAAGAAATTAATTTAGATAATGTTTCATTATATTTAACATTTTAACCTGTTAAATGAGATGGTCAAATAATTTAACAAAACTGAGGTAAGTGCGTAAAGATAATTATACTATTAGGATATAAAATCAAACCTTTACTACTACTTCCACCCCCATTTTAATTTTTTATTCTTACAGTATTTTATAGGCCAGCATACAGTATACATTATGGACTCTGGATGTAAGCACGTATATACCATTAACAGAGAGAAGGGATATTAAAAATTACAGAATATATAAGTTACATAAAATCCAGAACTTAAAACAATGTAATGGCACATAGAACATATAAATAAATGACACCAGCCAGCCCTATCCAGATTCATCTACTAAAGAAAACAAGAACGAATTAAAGATGTAAAACTAAACAAGGAGGACGAAAACAACATGTCATCGACGCTGTCCAGGAATTAATAAACAGAATTGAAGCTAGATCCTCATCAGCAAAAACAAAATAGATTTAATAGCCGTCATGTCTTCACTCTGTCACAGAAAGTATACAAGGTTATGAATGCTATTCTTATATAGAATATTGCTTTATCAATAAACTCAATGTTGAACGAGCGTCCATGAAATTAATTTCATGCTTTCCTATTGTTTTTTTTAAAGACAAAAGGCTAGTTAAGGATAATTAGTTACCACGGAGTGGAGACGATTAATTCTTGGTGAGGGCCCAAACAGCAAAGATAATGCCAGGTAGCCATCCAAAGAAAGTCAAGAGAAGACAGAACCAGAACTCCCACTGTTTTTATCATAAAATACAAACAAAGAAACAGTCACACTCCTAAAACTTTCATGTTCAATTACCGAAAGCCATTTGAGTAATCAGCTTTTCCAGAAAATCCAATTGTGACAAATGAAGTAAAATCGAGGGTCATTTAGTTGGTGGGATTAAATATCAACGATATGCCCCAAATTTGAAATTATATTTTAATTTCGGGATTAATAATTCCATTCCTCCTATGAGATAAGATAGTAGCACATTTTTGGTATAAAATCTATCTCGGATAGTTAGTACTATATGTATGGGCCTAAATCAGTTTAGGTACACAAATCGAATTTTGGATTCGAATATAAACAGATCTTTGTATCAAAGCTTGAATAAACGTGCAAAAGTAGACGTAAAAAGTAACTTGATTTCAATATATGGATGTTGAGTACAAATTTGGGCAGAGTTTCGGTATATATTTCTGAATGCCTATTACATAAAATGAAATACTATTTATAGGTATAAGCTTTGCCCACGATCTCCACTATCTGCTACCATGTTGTCCCACGATCTTGGTGTGTAGTGGCTGAGTTAGTGGGGTGAAGTAGTGGGCTGCAAAGCCGCTTGAACCGAGGGGATCCACCGAGGTGAGAGCTGACGACCTCGGTGGCTTGGCCCTGTTGCTTGACCGAGGTGAAGGTTACCGAAGCTCAGCTCGCGGCTCGCCTTCGGTGACGCATCCTCGGTTTCAAGGCCTCGGCGACTTGCTCAATCACTTCGGCAGTTGTTTAGTTGTGACGTGTTCGGTCGTCTAAGATTTACGTGACCGGGACAAATCGCCGTGGGTCGATTTTTACCCAATACACTATACTAACCAAATATGGAATAAACGTTATCCCAAATTTAATATCGAAATTTTTATCTCAAACCTCACCAACTAAACGACCTCATAGAGTAGATAAAAACATAGAAAGGCAGCAGCTTATTGAAAATTTCCAGATATTTAAATGCCCTCGTGTTTTCTAGCTGCCCCCAAATGGCTATGACGTCTTAATTGACGTTCAAATTTACCCTTTCATCCTTTGGAAGAAGTAAGAGTTTTTATCCCATCAAACTCGTCTACAGCGAATTTTAAGGTCTAAACAAGACTAACAAACAGCTAGATGTAAAACCCTAATAGAGGCCGATCTAAAATTTTACTTTTGATGCATGATTGCAGGCAAATGGACCTTCAATGTGGTGGTTCTAACAGAATTCTCAGTCTTTTTGGATAAGAAGTGTAAATATACATCTGGATTGAAGTTCACCAAAAAAAAAAAAAAACAAATACTACTAAAATATAAATTCATAAGTTCAAATGTACGATAGGTTTTATGGTAGAATCTTAAAATCAGTATTACTATTAGCAAATTAACATATGAAGAATTAAGAAGATCGGATACCTTGCAGCCAAACTTGAGGAAAACACCAAGAGGAGGCAAGATGATGGCCACCAGAATATCAATGCAAGTCATTGTGCTGTCTGACATTTTTCTTTAATTTCTGGTGCTGATGAGGAGATTAATTACACTGAAACAGAGAAGAGAAACTATGTGCCAAAAAAGTATATATCAGCGAAGTGATTCTAATGGTCAGAGAAGTACTGAACTGGATATATAGAGGCTTATATATGTTGATTCTCAGGAGTCAGGAAAGGTTAGTATGGTAATTAACTTACGTAAGTATTTCCTAAATGTCGGATTCTCGTTAGGCAAATAATTGCTTGGTGGCGTACGTGCATGGTTACCTTAATTTTTTACTTAAAACAAATTAAGTTAAATATTCTTGTTATAATACGTCCCTTTGGAGACGTCCGATTTAAAAACAATCGTGTTACATAAATCTACTAGTATATATGTAAAAACTTTGTATATTAAAAATTAAAAAATCAAACACTTCAGATCTTAGTAGTATTTTTGTGATGATGAGATGCATGCTAGGTGGAGTAATAGTCAAGTGACTTACTGACTTTCTTGAAAAAATTTCTCACATGAGCAACATTGTATAAGCTTGAAATAAAGGCTAACTAAAAGAACAAATGACACAACAGAAAGAAGATTATTGTTCTTTGTCCTCTCCCTTTTCTTCTTCATTTTTTTTTTTTTGGGCACTGTTAGTATAAGAAGAGAAATATTACCAAAATTTTCCCACCTTCATATATAGTTTACCAATAAATCTTTGTTTCAGACAAAATTTCAGGAGTATCTAATGCCATTTAGCTTTTTGTTGAATATCTGGGGATATGATGATCGATACTAGTACGGCGAGGTCACGGATTACACTCTCTATCTATTCATTTTAATCTTTGTCTTACAATTTTTTTGCTAATTTTAAACCTTATTGAATGGTCCATATTCATAGTTCTCTATCTATTCACGGATTAAAACTTGGCTTTACGGATTTCAGCCGTCTGCTCTCTTTTATTTTGTAAAACAACTTTGTAATCTTCATGACTTTTTGCTTCAAAATCTGCTAGGTGCCATCTAAACAGTAAGCAAGCAATACATGTACATAGGTGTGTGTGTAAACTATCATTCATTTTTTTTTTTTAAAAAAAAAAAACAATGTGCACAGGGAGAATTGCAGAACTATGACACTATAAGTAATTGTTTGCCTTTTTGACCTTTATCATGGTGGTTTAGCAAAAAGGACCTTCATCTGGTTTAATGAATCTTATAAATGACGTGCGGTAATCGCTCACTCCCTTTATCCATTAAAAAGGGAACACTTGCCCTCCACCTCTTCCAACGTTCTCCCAGTTAATTGCGTTGAAAGTTGACTAGGCAACACTTGCCCTCAACCCCTATATCTCAGTTAATTGTCTTAAAATCTAGCCTAGATAACACTTTCCTCGGTTCCCTTCCCTGAGTTTCACAGCTAATTGCCTTGAAATCCAGCCTCGTTAACACCTGCCCTCAATCACTTCCACTTATCTTCATAAGCAGCACTTGCCTTCGATCATTGGCCACATTCTCCTAGCTAATAGCTTTGAAGTATTGGCTAGACAGCACTTTCCCTCACCCCTTCCTCCAATCTCCCAGATAATTGAAGTGTAGCCTATGCATCACTTGCCCTCGACCTCTTGCCATATTTTCCCAGCTGATTGTTGTGTAGTCTTGCCAAGACAACACTTCAAACACAACAAAAATAAAATAAATAAAATAAATAAATAAATAAGAAACAAATATGGAGGTCATGTTGTTAATACTATGAAAAACGAGAACAAACTCATGACCAATTAATTTTGGGGACTCCTGATGAATTTTTTGGTGTATATCACTAAATATTGGAGTAGGGAACTGGACTAAATGCGTTTGGTCCAGCAAACTAGTGCGACTACTAGGTAAAAATTTTGCCTGGAGGCCAGTTTTAACACTGGTATTTGGTTTGAAGCCACTATTTTGTTGGTCTTACATTAGAGGTCACTTTTGGGCCTTTACTAAATAAACATTGACCTAAGTTCTGATCATTGACTGAAGTTCAGTCCATACGGCCCCTGGACTGAAGTTCCATCTTTAAGGCCTGAACTTCAGTCCATATGGCCATGGACTAAAGTTTCATCTTTAAGGAGTAAACTTCAAACCATATGGCGCTGGACTGAAGTTCTATCTTTAAGGACTGAAATTCAGTTAACATGGTCCTGGACTGAAGTTCTATCTTTAAGGAGTGAACTTCAATCCATATGGCCCTGGACTAAAGTTCTATCTTTAAGGACTGAACTTCAATCCGGGCCCTGGACTGAAGTTCTATCTGTTAAGTGAAAGTGGCCACAAACTAAATTTTTTGATATTAGTGGCCTGTGCCTAAAGACCAGTGGCAAAAAGTGGCCTTTCGTGCACTTACCCCGACAACTAGGGATTATTTATGAATGATCTTTTTTAAGTCGCTCAAAGGAAAACAACTGACAGTTAAAAGAACAATTTTTTTTGATGAGTAGCCACTAAATACTAAAAGGAAAACTCCATAAAAAAAATTCTTATATATAGTTCGAAGTTCCACAAAATTTTTCGGGGGCTTCATATTTCGCAATCCCAGGAAATTTTTCTAAGACGTTGAACTAAATTCTGGAAATTTTTCGAGTTTAGTTCAATTACCCGGAAAATTTTTGTTCTTTCAGTGGTTAATTTTCAAAACTTTTCGGTATATCTTTGTAAATTGTGATTATTTTTCTAAAGATTCGTAAATACTGGTTGTTTCTCATTTAGCATCGTAAAAGGTGGCTACATGGTTAAATTTCAGAGAAAATAACATATCTAGCTAAAATTAAGCTTGGCCTTACATTCAAATAGACACAGGGACTCTTGAACAAAGGCTAGCCAAAAGTTATACTATATTAATATGTTTACAAAGATTTTTTCCTAAAATAGTGGAAGTACAGGTCATAAGTTTAACTGATTTTTCTAAGCACGTTTTTTGCCTTTTTTTTTGGGATATTAACACTAATTGAGATCTTATTCTCTACCATATATAACAGCCATCACACTGATGAACGCAATCTCTTTCCCTTGTTCTTTTATCTAATTTTATATCAATCAAAAGATCTTTTGAATATCTTTTATTAATTTTTCCTCTTCATTTATTTTATCTTCTATAAAGAATGCATATTGCATGTGTATTTTTGTTATTTAGCTTATAAATTTGGAATATTGATGCATATTCATAGTACTTGTATTATATTATATTTATGCACACGAATCTGTAATATATAAATGATAACCAATATATTTGGTGAATATTAGGAACAATGAGTGCATATTGATATATATCGTATAAGACTATATCCATGTTAAGATGTGCATATACCTTGCATAATACTCGTATATGTATAAAATATCAATGGGTATCCCTATAATGCATTGTCATATGCGTGTGGTATGTATTAAATATACATTTTTATGAATCAGTAGCACCTCTATTATAAATAAAGACAAGATGTAAACAATTTAATTTTTTTTATAATATGCGGAATATATACATTAAATTATAAGTGAATATTCCAAGTTTGTTTTGGTAGAGCCATGCTGAAAGAGGAGATTAATAAGTTTTTCTGTATATTTGGGAAGCAATAATAGTTTATGGAGAAAGATAAGGAAAATGACCAACCATCTCCTAGAAAATAGGATATATACAAAATTAATTAAAAAATATACTCTAAAAATTCAGTCATGACCTATCATCTCCCCTAAATAAAGGCATTTAATGTGGATGTATTACCTTAAAGTGAATGGCTATAAAAAGTAGGATACCTAAGATTAAATGTCTAAAAATCATAATAAAGATAAAATAGGTCTATTTTTTGTTATGCACTCCTCTGAATGTCTATACAATGTAAATTTCTCTAAATTTCACTGACTAGGCAGCTGAACAATGAGCTTTACCGAAATGCTGGCCCTGTCCAGTGTCCACGATACTCGAGAAAGGAAAACAAGAGCTAGTCATAGTTTCGCTGGATAGCCTATTTGCACAACAAAAATATTTAGGGGACAATAATTTTTGAAAAACTTCATAGTTTTAGCCACTTAATTTCAGCCTTAAGGATTATAGCTGAGGCTTTAGTCCCCGGAATTTATGTTGGAAAAACTTCAGCTCTTTTGATATGAGTTTGATTCTAATTTGAACTTGAATTTCAGGCCTCAACTTCAGTCTCGATGACTAAAGTTAGGCTGAGAAGTCCAAATTCAATTTTAGAGGAATGAATTTGTTAAAAGGCTAGAAGTTAAATATTTTTGGGGAATTTTCAAAATTAGGCACCCCACAACACAAAATTACAAATGAGGGGCCACATTTCATCTATAGCACCCCTTTATTTTTACATTACACAACATAGCACCTCCTTATTTTCAAAATTACATAACATAGCACCCATTTAAACTAAAAATCCTAGGAGCCACTCCCTCACCCTCCCCCACTACTGCCCCGCCACCATAAACTGAGCCGCCACCGCTGCCGCCGCCGGCCGGTGGCCGGAAAACCGAAAATTCACCGGATTTGCTTATTTTATTTGTGGATTTGTTTAAATAATTATTTTTTGATAATTTTATACACCTAAATCTTTCAAAATAATAAATTATACATGTAAATACATAGAAAATTGTGTATGCAAGAAGAAAAATATAAAAATAAACATAAAAAACATAAATTTTATACAAAACATCCATAAAAAGTGCACAAATCTGAAATTTATACAATTTTATTCATTATTCATACACGCATATACAGCTTTATACAAATTTTACAATAAATAGAATGTGTTTTATACACTGTCAATACGTACTTATACAGATTTATACATTTTTATACACGTTTACAGAATTGTATAAACTTGTATAAAAGTGTATAAACTCGCAAAACTGATTTTAAACAGTGCTTCGGGCAGCTTTTACACAAAAGCTTAACAAACATCCCAGATCTATACAAAATTATACAAGAAAAATACTAGATCTAAAAAGTTTTTAGAAAAAACTAGTAGATCTCAATGGATACTTATGAAAATTGTAAAAAAAGAATCGGAAATATGATAAACAACTTTTTTAAACAAACTCACCGGAGTTTTAACCGAGATATACAATGAAAATCGACATTGTTATACCAAAAAAAAAAAAAAAAAGAACAAAAAGAAAACGGGACGAAGAAGTAGCAGCAGCGGTGGTACAGTTAGTGGCTTGGAGGAGAGGGGATGACGGTAGGACAGTGGTGGAAGGCTTGGGGGGGTGGAGGCGGATTAGGTGTAATGGGGTTGAGAAGAGAGAAAAATGGGAAGGAGGGAAGGAGGAGAGGAAAAATGGGGGCTATGGTTTTTTTTTCTTTAAAAATAGGTGCTATTGAGTGAAAGAAAAAATAAAAAAAGAGGAAGGGAGTGCTATGTCATGTAAGGTAGCAAAATAGGGGTCTTTTTTGGTAATTTTTTTAATGGGGTGTCTCTCAATGTAATTGTCCCAATATTTTTTGCTAAGCATACCTTAAATAGCCCACATCTAAACCATATAGTTTATTGAGAAATTTTCAGAGATAGACAGCCTACTACCCAAAATTACAAACATGATACCATATTTTTTTCATGCATAGCACCCATCTCTAAAATTACAAATTTTAGCACTCCTTCAAAAAAAAATATCTTACCTACCAAATCTCCCCCTCCCCTGCCACTGAGTCGCCGGGAGACATCTTCCCCCGCCAGTGGTGTCGTTACTTTTTTGTATTTTTCTGAATTTATGTTGTTGATTGCGTCTATCTCATTATTTTGGACAGGTTTATACACATAAATCTTCCCCCCCCCTCCCCCTAAAAAATATAATTTTACATAAATAAACATATATAAATGCGTAGCAATAAGAGATAAAAAAATATACACAAAAAAAAAAGTAAAAATTCATATAAACATCCTTAATATACAAATTTATTCACTCGCATATACATACTTATACAAATTTATATATACGTGTATAAAATTGTATAAACTTGCGACAGACTGCTAACTCGGAAAAAGGGTGACATGTCTGTATTGGGTAAAAATCGACCCACAGCAATTTGCCCCGGTCACGCAAGTCTCAACGACCGAACACGTCATGGCTAAACAATTGCCGAAGCGATTGAGCAAGTCGCCGAGGCCTTGAAACCGAAGATGCGACGCCGAAGGCGAGCCGCAAGCTGAGCTTCGATAACCTTCACCTCGGTCAAGCAACAGGGCCAAGCCACCGAGGTCATCAGCTCTCACCTCGGTGGATCCCCTCGGTTCAAGCGGCTTTGCAGCCCACTACTTCACCCCACTAACTCAGCCAACACACACCAAAATCGTGGGACAACATGGCAGCAGATAGTGGAGACCGTGGGCAAGGCTTATATCTATAAATATCAGTTCATTTCATGTAATAAGGATCCAGAAATTTATACCGAAACTCTGCCCAAATTTGTACTGAACGTCCATATATTGAACCAAGTTATTTTACGCATTTTTTATCTATTTCGTGCATTATTTATCGCTTTGATACAAAGATTTGCTTATATTCGAATCCAAATTCGATTTGTGTACCTAAAAACGATTTAGGCCCATACAAATTGGCGCCGTCTGTGGGGATCTAAGCAATAACGCTTTGTTCCAAAGTTCGAAATCCGTTCTTCGTCAAGAAATTTGTGATCTAACGCTATGGCTGATAACAACAATGGTGGTAATGGTGATCGGGTTGACGTTCCGACGAACCAACAATCCTTCACCCCAATGACAACCGAAGAATTTCAAATGTACGTTGTCACCACGCTAAGAGCTCTCCAAAACAAACAGGATGAGCAGGCTAGTATCAATGCCGAGTTTCGCGCCTCGCTAGAAGGGCGAAACAGTGCCGCCCCAAACGGCACCCAGCCCTCGGCTCCTGGTGGAGGCACCCCGCCTTTCGTTCCTCAGGGCGCGACAACAGGGGGACCTCACAACGGAACCGCGTCTGGGGGGTCGGGGAGTGGTCCATCTTCCATGCCACACTTCGGGACGGTTCCCTCCATGGCAGAAACAACGTCATCGGTTGACGTTGAAAAAATGAGTAGAGAAATCGAGGCTCGCATCGAGGCGCGCGTCGAAAAGCGCCTCGAACGCGTACCGGGGATAGGCAAGGAGGAAGATGACGACCTCGACATCGAGCAATATAGGGAACAGCCTTACAAGCCCGAGGCAGCACCAGCTCCAACTCCTGTGGGTTTCAAACTCACATTCCTCAAAAAGTACGATGGGACAACTGATCCCAAGGAGCATGTTAGGGAATACATGTCCATGGTGAAGAGCAACGACTTGACGTCCACACAGCTTGAATCCATGTTTTTAAAGAAGTTTGGTAGTTCGTTGGAAAAGGGTGCACTTCGGTGGTACTTATGCTTGCCGCCGGGGTCAATCTCCTCGTTCAAAGAATTATCCCGCGCCTTTGTCAAAGCTCACACCGGCGCGCAAAAGATCCTCCAGAGGAAGGAGGATATATGTGAAGTGAAACAGTGGCCCGGTGAGCCACTTAAAGAGTTCCTCGAGCGATTCCATGCTGAACGTATGGAGTTGCCTCGAATGGATGATACCTTGGCTATCATGGCCTTCGAAAAAGGTATCAACGGTCGCAATTCGAGTGCTGCTGCCGAATTGCGGAAAGAGTTGCAACAATATCAGGTCCTGACGTGGGAGGACCTGCATAGAAGAGCTTACTCCAAAATCAGATTGGAGGAGGCGGAGTTAAAAAACCGAGGTTACCAAAACCGAGGTGATATGTCAAATCGCGCCGAGGCGCCAAGAAATAATTTTAAAGGGAGGTACGAACCTTATACTTCGCCGAGGCAACATGTTACTCAAAGATTGGGAAACAACCCCGGTAACTCATACCCGGCGTCTCACGTAAGCCAAAGGCTTGGAGGGAAGGTTCAAACCAATACGAACCAAAGGAATCCCCCGAGCTCCGCTTCGGTCCCAAGAAAGGATCTTCCCCGGATCCAAGATTATAATTTCAACATATCGACCTCGGAGCTGGTCGACGTCGTTAAGGGGACAGCCGGGGTTAGAATTCCCAAAGACATGAGAACCCCGGCAGACAAAAGGGATCAGAATCTGCATTGCGAGTTTCATGCAGATTATGGTCACAGAACCGAGGACTGCAAAGCTTTGCGCCTCGAAGTAGCTCACCTACTGAAAAAAGGAGTCTTGGCTCAATTCCTCACTGACAAGGGGAAAGACAATTTTTCAAAGAACCGGGGTGATGGACAACCACCTCGGCTTCCACCCCCGGAGAGAGTAGTTAACGTCATCACCGGGGGGTCAGAAGTAAACGGCGTGAACTTCGCCGCAGCTAAAAAATTTGCTAAGCTCTCCATCACCATGGAGAAAAGGACCCGAGTTGGAGGCTCGGGCAAGGACATCGTGTTCGATGAGGATGACTGTGATGGGATGATGTTCCCCCATCATGATGCTCTAGTCATCATGCTAAGAATTAACAACGCCGACATCAAGAGAGTGTTGATTGACCCCGGTAGTTCGGTAAACATCATCAGCTACGGGGCGGTGAAGCAGATGTGGCTAAAAGGGGAAATCGTTCCCAAATCAACAGTGTTGGCTGGTTTTAACAACTCAACAGAGAAGACGTTGGGTGAAATCACGCTGAAGACATTCGCCGAGGGTGTCACCAAGGAGACACTGTTTCAAGTGATGCCCGAGGACCTGGCCTATAATGTAATCCTCGGGCGGCCATGGATCCACTCCATGGAAGCTGTTCCTTCCACTTTACACCAAGTGATCAAATTCCCCACGCCGTGGGGGGTTCGGTCAATTAAGGGGAGCAGCGAGTAGCGAGGGAATGTTACTCGGTAGCACTGAAGAGTGGAGTCGCCCCGAGCGGGCCCAAAAAATAGCAACCAACGCAACCGGGGTCGAGCGAGGCGAGCCTCCAAAATGAAACTGAAAAGATCCCAGCATGCGTGCAAGAGCCTCGGAAGCAAAAGGCCGAGGATTCTACCGTTGAAGAGCTGAGCTCTTTCACTCTACTGAAAGAGTTCCCAGAAAGGAAAGTGCACATCGGCTCGGAGTTGGACCCGAAGTCGAAAGACGCAATTATGGAAGTTTTAAGGTCTAACCATGACTGTTTCGCTTGGGCTCATTCAGACATGACGGGTATCGATCCGGAGATCATGACTCACAAGCTGAATGTAGATCCAAGATTCACCCCGGTGAAACAAAAGAAGAGACCTCACGCCGGGGTGAAAAAGAAGGCGATTGAAGATGAGACCACGAAGCTGCAAGAGAATGGTTTCATCAGGGAGGTGAAATATCCCGAATGGCTGGCAAATGTGGTAGTTGTGCCGAAGAAAAATGGCAAGTGGAGAATGTGTGTAGACTACACCGACCTGAATAAAGCTTGCCCCAAAGATTCTTACCCGTTGCCACAAATCGACAGGTTAATAGACTCCACGGCTGGACACAAACTATTAACTTTCTTGGATACGTATTCGGGCTACAATCAAATCCTCATGGACCCTGAGGACGAAGAAAAAACCTCGTTCATCACTGACCGAGGTACATTCTGTTACAAGGTCATGCCCTTCGGTCTCAAAAACGCCGGGGCAACTTACCAAAGGTTAGTATGTCGCATGTTCAAGGATTATATTGGAAAATCTATGGAAGTTTACATAGACGACATGCTCATCAAGTCGATCCAAGTGGAGGATCACTTGAATCATCTGAGGGAGGCCTTCGCCGTGTTGAGACAATATGGCATGAAATTGAATCCTGAAAAGTGCGCCTTCGGCGTTGGGTCTGGCAAATTCTTGGGATTCATTGTCTCAGAACGGGGCATCGAAGCTAATCCTGACAAAATCAGAGCTATCGAAGAAATCCCCGAGAAGCTTACCGGGGTAAAAGAAGTCCAACGCTTGACTGGCCGAGTCGCTGCCTTGAGTCGTTTCATCTCAAGGTCCTCGGAGCGATGCCACAAATTCTTCTCCGTTTTGAGAAAAAACACTCACTTCGAATGGACACCGGAGTGCGAACAAGCGTTGAAAGACTTGAAACAGTATTTGGCTAACGCACCGTTGCTTGCCAAGCCAAAAGAAGGTGAAACATTGCTAGTCTACTTAGCAGTGTCCGAGGTATCAGTAAGTGCTGTGCTGGTTCGAGAAGAAGATGGCAAGCAGCAGCCCATTTACTATGTGAGCAAGACACTCCTCGACGCTGAGACCAGGTATCCACATCTGGAAAAACTAGCTCTTGCTTTACTTGTTACCGCTCGGAAATTGCGGCCCTATTTTCAATGCCATCCAATAGCCGTAGTTTCAACCTTCCCCTTGAGAAATATTTTGCATAAGCCAGAGTTGTCGGGAAGATTATCAAAATGGGCGGTAGAGTTAAGTGAATATGACATCACCTATCAGCCTCGGAACGCCATCAAGTCCCAAGTCTTGGCGGACTTCGTGGCAGATCTTACCCGAGGCTGAAAGAGAAAACGCCGAAGCTAAAGGAACAACTCCGGGCTTATGGGTACTCTATACCGATGGAGCAACTAACTCCAAAGGTTCGGGGCTGGGCATAGTCTTGAGAGCACCCACCGGGGAGAAAGTCAGACACTCGGTTCGATTCAAAAAAGTAACCAACAACGAGGCAGAATATGAGGCGGCTTTAGCGGGTTTAGAGTTGGCCAAAGAAATGGGGGTTGAAAGAATCGAACTGAGATGTGACTCTCAGTTAGTGGTGAACCAAATCCTCGGTGATTACACGGCTCGCGAGCCCAGAATGCAGTTGTACCTAGATCGGGCACAAAGGATCTTGAGCCAATTCCAAGAATGGCAAGTTAAACAAGTGCCTCGGGAGGAGAACTCCGAGGCTGATGCCTTGGCGAATCTGGGTTCGGCCATTGATGAAGATCACTCGGGGACTGACTCAATGGTTCGGCTACTATCTGCACAGATGAGAGAGATGAAGCTGCAAGTCAACTCGGTGGACAACCGATGGGATTGGCGAAGTAAGTTCATCTCCTATTTTGACTCGGGGACTGTCCCCCAAGATAAGAAAGAAGCGAAGAAGCTGAGGACCCAAGCTACCTCGTATCACATGATCGAAGGCAATCTATACAAGAGGTTGTATTGCGGCCCGATGGCCAAATGTTTGGGCCCCGATGAAGCAAGATACGTGATGGCAGAAGTGCATGAAGGCGAGTGTGGCAACCACTCGGGGGCAAAATCCTTGGTACGAAAACTATTAAGAGCTGGATATTACTGGCCCACTATCAGTACCGATGTGAGGGATTTTGTACAAAAATGTGACAAGTGCCAACGCCATGGGCGGCTAATCCACCAACAGGCCGAGCCTCTTCATTCGGTGGTGTCGCCATGGCCCTTCATGAAATGGGGAATGGACGTTGTTGGACCATTGCCCAAGGGAAAGGGTGGTGTTCGTTTCATCCTGGTATTGACTGATTACTTCACCAAATGGGTGGAAGCAGCGGCTCTCACCGAAGTTAAGCAAAAGCAAGTAATCGACTTCATCAGAAAGAACATCATCTACAGGTTCGGGGTCCCAAGAGAAATTGCTTGCGACAATGGCAAACAATTCATGGGGACTGCTATCACCAACTTCTTCAAGCAGTGGGGTATCAAGAGAATAGCTTCGACTCCTTATCATCCAAGCGCCAATGGCCAAGCCGAGTCTTCAAACAGGATTATAATTGAGAATCTCAAGAAAAGGCTCGATGAGAAGAAGGGTCCTTGGCCCGAGGAGTTGCACGGGGTTCTGTGGGCCATGCGAACGACTGAAAAGAGCAGCACCGGGGAGACTCCTTTCTCTTTGGCGTATGGCATGGACTCTCTTATTCCCGTAGAGGTGGGCGAACCAAGCCTTCGATATGCCCATACGACCGAGGACGCAAATCAGGAAGCAATGCGCATTGAGTTGGATCTGCTCGAGGAGAAGAGGGAGTTGGCTTCGGTTCGGCTGGTTGCTCAAAACAGACAGATTGAAGCATATCTCAACAGAAAAGCTAAATTCAGGGACTTCAAGGTCGGGGATTATGTGCTGAAAACCGTGAAGCAATCAACCAAAGAAGAAAACGGAGGAAAACTCGTCGCAAATTGGGAAGGACCCTACAGAGTCAAAGCAATTGTTGGAAAAGGCTCTTATCAAATCGAAAGTTTGCAAGGAGAACCTGAACCGTTGAATTGGAATATTTCCAACTTGAAACGGTACTACTTCTAGTCGAGGTAAATATATTCAAACTGCTTTAAATCAAACAGCCCCGAGCCGAACCCCGCTCCCATGGCATTAACAGAAAATGTACTAACTTACCCCTCGTTCCGCCTTTTTGCTTGACCTTTTCAGGAAGCGAACCGAACCGATTCCAGTGCTCGGATCTTCATCAAGATTCACAACCGACCACTGGGGGGGAGTGAGAAGGGGTTGATATCGAGGTCTGCATCGAGCCTCCCAACCCAAGCTTATCTATCCGACAACCGGGGACTAATGCCCGGGGACTAGATTTAGTACATTGTAAATTAGCCCGGTAGCGGCATGTTTATCAGTTTGCTTTTATTTTCGAAATTTTACCCAAGGTCCGTTTTGGCTTGGTTTTATGTATGCAGCCTTTTGGTTCGTCAATATCAATAAAAACGACTTCGATCACATTCACTTTATCTGTTTAAATCTTACATTTGGAAGCCGCGTAATGTGTCGACCCGAGGGCGAGACGTCGCCCTAGGTTCGCATCGGTCAAATTCTATCTAAATCTTGCAAGATTGAAGTAAAGTTTGCATCAAAGTGTTCGATACGCTCAAAAAGCCATTACACAAAATAAGGATGCAAATATTTCTTACTAAAAGCCCGAAGGCTGAACATATACATTTTCAAAACGACCCGAAGGTCGAAACTACAAACTCAAAAGCCCGAAGGCTTGCAAAAGAAGCACTAAAAGTAATTCAAGCTTCAGGAGAACCACCTCCATCCCCGGAGCCCTCTTCGGCCTCTTCGTCTTCTTCATCTTCATCATCGCCGCTCGAGGCCTCACTTGAAGGAAGATCCTCTATGATAGCTTGGGCTTCGGCTGCTTTAGCTTCGGCCTTCTCAATTTCTTCATCAAGGTTAAGCTCCCCGGCACGACACCGCTTGAGTAACCTCAACCGAGACTTGATGATGGCCCACCGCTTGTCGAGCTCGGCCCTTTTCACCTTAAGTGCAGCTTTATCCTTTCGGGCCGCAATTTCATCTTTCAGGGCAGCGATTTGATCATCTTTGGCTGAAAGCTTGGAAGTTTCACCCTCTAGCTTCTTAATGTGAAGCAGATGATCTCTCAGCTGCTCTTGGTGCTTTTTGGCCAAATTAACCGCCTCGGTTTTGGTTCGTGACAGCTCGTCCCTCAGCCTCGCGACTTCCTCTCCCAGCCGTGAGCGTTCAGCTTCAAAGTCATCACCGAGGATCTTAATCTTAGCTTCGGAGTTCGCCTCAGCTTCGCGTAAATCGGCCTGAGACTTGGCTAAATCAGCTTTCAGCAGTGCTATCTGAGCATTGAACTTATCTTTTTGCTGATCCCATAGACGAGACACACGACGAACCTCAGCGGTCCTCGAAGACTCAACCTCGACGGCTTTCAAAGAAAGGATGAAAGTCTGAGCAAAAGCCAAATAAACAGAAGTCAGATATAACCGAAGGTAAAGATGCAAATCAAAATTCTTTTGGTCTCTTAAAAGTTTTTAATATGGCAAAACTTACCCTTACTGCGTTGGAGGCCAGAGTACTGTATAGCTGACCCGGGGTAAACTCTTGCATGAGCCTATCCTCGGTTGGCCCCAGCAAGGGCGTAAGTCTAAGAAGATCCTCGGGGTTGCACCCAAGAAGATTCGAAGACATCGGCACCTCCAGCTTCCGGTAAGACCCCACCGAGGAAGAAATCCTCGCGGGTTCGGAATGCGCTCTCATTGACCCGGGGCCTGCTTCTCCGATAAACGCAGCAGCTCCAGCTTCGGTAACTTTAGCCTTGCCTTTGGCTTGTTCCGCCGCTACATCAGGCTCGGGCTCTTGACCTTCAAGATCTACAACAGCAATATCTCCTCGAGACCAAGCCTCGCCGGCAGCCTTATCCTCAGGCTCGTCCACCAGTCCTCGGCGTTTTTCAGCCACCGCCTCGGGCCGGCGAAGTGTCTCTGCTTCGGTACGAGGAACTACCGAGCGGGATGACTTCTTCGACGTAGCCCTCTTCCGCTTCACGCCTACAAGCGAAGGAAAAATTTTAACATTGGAACAGAAAGAAAACGACGCTTAACAACGCACGCTGAGGATAAACGTTTACCTTTGGAAGTCCCTTGATCGGGGGCTCCCTTGGAGATTTTTGAAGACTTGGAAGCCTTCAATCCTTTATACTCCCCGGCTACCACAGCCAGATCATCGTCAGACTCGGTCTCTTCATCATTTTTCTTCTTCTCTCCCTTCTTCTTCTTACTCTTCTTGGTGTTAGCGGCACGATTTGGAAAACCTGACACCGAGGGAAGGAAGGGTCAGAAAATTCCCAAAGTTAACCATCACTGAAACACTATCAAAACTCACCATGCCTTTTGCACTGCCAACCAAATTCGGCAGCCATGTTCATCCACGTCCTCTCGGGGCGCGTGCGAGCGTTAGTCATCGCTTTCACCCACTCAGTCAAGCCCGCCGGGGGCACGATGTCAACCTTGTTGGCTGAAGAAATAGCAAAATCAATTAATATTGGCAAACTACCGAGGAGAAAAGGACAAAAGCGATGTGCTTACGTGTGTTATTCCACCGCTCGGGAAAATCAGGCTCGGTGGACAAGACCTTGGTCTCCAGCAAGATGAACCGCTCACTCCAGCCTCGGTCCCCGTGATCCTCACTCTTGTGAAGAAGAGCAAATTTGCCCCGGTTGTTGAGCGCCACCACCCCGGCTTTGTGGAAGTAAGGGTAATAGAGGGAAATAAGATGTTGAAAGGTGAAGTCCACCTTCGCTTTCTTGCTTAGCCAGTCCATGCATTGAACGACTCTCCAGACACCGGGGCCAAGTTGGGCCAGACACAAATTGTAAGCCCGGCAAAAGTCGTCGACGACCTTGTGTACAGGAAGAGTGAAATCGATGGTAAATGGATAAGTATAAGCAAAAGACATACCCTCGATATCGTGGCATACCCTGCTTGCTGGGTCGGGGATAACGACTTTGACCTCGGCGTCAAATTGACACTCCCTCCGGACTCGTTCAGTGTGAGCCTGAGTAATGAGAGTTGGGGTAGTGTTCACGGGAACGTTTCTGTGCTTCCCCTCCTGCTCAGCAGTCCGAGCCTGCAGCTTTAAGTCCTTGGAGTTGTCGAAGTGAGAGGGGATTATTTGGTGAGGCTCGAGTTCCTGCTCGAGGGGAATAGATGGTCCCGTGGATCCCCCCTCGGCAATATCTCCGCCCTCGGTACCTCTGCCCTCGGTTTCGCCACCCTCACCATCCCCTCCATCGTCGTCATCTCTAAGGAGGGCATCACTGAAACTGCGTAGCGCGGCGTCGTCCAGCACGGCGTCATCATCACCTGAGACAAGCTCCTCATCCGCCGCCAGCTGGCGCATTGCTCTCATTTTACGGCGTTTCACGCCCCCAGCACCAGACGACACCTCACCTCCTTCAACCACGGCTGCAGCACTCACTGGCGCTGCGGCGGCGGCGTCGCCGCTAGCAACGGCTGCGGCTAAAGGTGGAATTCGCACCCTCTCACCCGAATCACTGGAATCTTGCCTAGAGATTGTGGTAGACATGATAACAATATCGGAAAGGGAAGCTTTTTATGAAATCAGAAAGATGGAAGAGTTTGAAGGAGTTTTCAAGCTTTTGGCACTGTTGATCGTTAAAAGGTAAATGGGAAAGAGTTTGATGGAATGCTCCTTTATAGGTATGGAATACGGAGTGATGACGACGTCAGCGTCATCATTATAACGTTGGAGAAAACAAAATTTTCGGCGCGACGGTTCGGTCGACCCACGGATGAGCGCCACGTGTCATTGAGAAGAGACCTGATGGGACGCGAGCTGTTGACAAAATTTTGAAACGCTTGGATTGGGTTGAGCCACGTCGCTTTCCCGCTAAAAAACTTCATTCCACTCCTCGGTCTCCTCGGTAGGCAACCGAGGAGTGGGGGGACTATCTGTATTGGGTAAAAATCGACCCACGGCAATTTGCCCCGGTCACGCAAGTCTCAACGACCGAACACGTCATGGCTAAACAATTGCCGAAGCGATTGTGCAAGTCGCCGAGGCCTTGAAACCGAAGATGCGACGCCGAAGGCGAGCCGCAAGCTGAGCTTCGATAACCTTCACCTCGGTCAAGCAACAGGGCCAAGCCACCGAGGTCATCAGCTCTCACCTCGGTGGATCCCCTCGGTTCAAGCGGCTTTGCAGCCCACTACTTCACCCCACTAACTCAGCCAACACACACCAAAATCGTGGGACAACATGGCAGCAGATAGTGGAGACCGTGGGCAAGGCTTATATCTATAAATATCAGTTCATTTCATGTAATAAGGATCCAGAAATTTATACCGAAACTCTGCCCAAATTTGTACTGAACGTCCATATATTGAACCAAGTTATTTTACGCATTTTTTATCTATTTCGTGCATTATTTATCGCTTTGATACAAAGATTTGCTTATATTCGAATCCAAATTCGATTTGTGTACCTAAAAACGATTTAGGCCCATACAATGTCGAGTAAGATTCGAAAATATGGGCATAATTTCGTCTTTTGCTTGTCTTTTAGTATAAAAATCCCTAGTTTATTTGCTTGACAATATTTGGAGCCCACATCTAACCATATAGCTAGAAAAAGTAGACACTATGAAAGGGAAATCAAGGGTTGATATATCAAATTGAATGTTGCTTATGGTTTAATTTGATTTCAAAAGAGAAAAGATGGAACCTGTTCAGATTTCACTTTATTTGTTGTTCCGTGGCGTGTCCAATAACCTTGAACTTCAATTTCTAGCTCTATATGTAGCTTAAGTCATTTTCATGATAATCTTTTTGGCTCATCCTAAAATATGCGGGTTTGGATAGCATCTTTGAAAATTTACTACCAACTAACAAGATTTTATTCTATCTACTAAATAATGGAAAAGATGCATATACAAAGAGAAAAGTGGAGCATTTTGGGACCAAAAAATGATATGAAAGCTTGAACTAAATTTGTATAATATTCGTGATTCAACGTAATAGTTAAATATGAGACGACATTCTAGTCATAATCAAAGACTCAAATCAAAAGAAGAAGAAACGTAAGTTTGAGAATAGAGATAGGCACTAATCCTAGGACATGGCCCATTGTCACAAGGACCACGACAACTGTAGGGCTAAAGCCACACTAATACGTCACAAAAAAGTCCAGGGCTAGCTTCGCTTGGACCTACAAAGCAGGACATCACGTGAAAATGCAAGCTTGCACGTGAAGTCCCATACCTGAACCCCAGTGAATGTTCAGTCCACTTTCAAATCCCTTGGCCCATCTGATGGTGAAATTGTGCCATGTGTTGTCATTGAATGAACAACCAACGTACCAAATTTTAAAAAAGTGAGAGGTCCTACTCAGATATAGTACCAAATCACTTGCTTGATCTCCAGATAGTCCACGTAGAAAGCATCTGATCCTCAAATGTTGAATATGGTGTGATGATTGCACTCACTCTTAATTCATCGTATTTTAATTATAAAAATAGAATTTTCTTTTAGTAGGAAACATTTTTCCAACGTTATTGATCCCTAAATTCCCGTTGATTTTTTTACCTATTTTATGACTATATTACCTAATTATGTGCTTCCATTCGTCATGAGTGATAGAACACTTGAAAATGATATATGAAAAGTTTGGCTCTGGTTTAAGTGAAAACGTTTGGAGTTCGTTTGTGTAATATATAAAGGGCCAAAAAAGAAAAAAATCTACGTGAGAGAGTAGTATTGCGATAGAAGCACTATGTTATCCTTTCAGCTATATATGCAAAAACAAACGTAGTTTCCATTTCCTATTTATCCAAGTTTGACGCAAAAGTGCATAAGATTACATAAATTATCGAGCCCAATCAAGTTGTGGAATACAATATTGTTTTTGTATCAGTATGTAATAAAAACGGTACCACAATGCACAAAGTATTTTGTGTTGCATGATTCTGGGAAGAACCGCACCTTTAATTTTCTTAATTTGACATCCATGGGGCCTACATTATCTGGGTAAGAGAATAGAAGGCGGGATCTTTGGATACGCTAATTCCCCAATGATAGGTTATGTTATCCGCCGAAAAAGGCTATATCCTCACTAATCAATTCACTTAAGAGTGTTTTGATTATCTTTATTAAATAGACAGTAAATTGTTGTTTAGTAACACTAATTTAAGAGGTACCTTCTACCATTTCCATCATTAAACTTTTGATAATGATGATTTCAGATACCCTGTCTGCTGTGTTACTTGACGAAGGATTATTTTTAGTATAAACATTTTCATACTCTTCTTTAAGGGAGTAAAGCGGAAAAAATAACAAAAATACAAGACAAAAGCGTAACAAATAAGGTAAGGTTTGGCCACCTTAGTTGCACTTTTCTCATTAAGGATTTTTATTTTATTTTTAATAAAAATTTACTTAGAATGCTTATGTGGTATTTGTTTAAAGAAAGTTCAACAAACAATTACAGGAAAAGGTTATTGCTGTAAATTTTGACAATATAGTATTTTAGATAAAAGCAACTTCACTCAATTTTTTCATCAAGTCAATGAACGCATTTGTTTTCATATTTCTAATTTAATCGTGATTATATTGATATTTATTTTAATTATTAACTTCTAAGATAAGTTAGTTAATTTTGGTGTGGACACATTATGTAGGCATGTGTTTAACTATACAGAAAAATTGACAGTGCACTTTAACTGTCTATAAAAAATCTTCCTAAAATACTGCAATATACTAGTACTTATAAATTGATATTATTTCTGGAAATGTGCACCCATTTAGTTGTGTGTCCCTACTGACATCCCATGTTAGCAAAAGTCCCTCCAAGAATGAGGGGATATTGGAATTTACAAAGGCCACTAGGAATGGTCGTAACTTTAATAAAAACACCTCAACATGCCAAGCACTATTCAATACGCATGAATTTGTCATATGGAAATTAAAGGTTATTGAAGATGAAAGTGTGGGCAGAAGGGTTCGACATATATCCCAATGATGCAAAGTGCTATATAATACAAATATATTTTTAATTGGTTACTCTGTTAGATAATAGTAATGAAATGATAAATGGAAATAATAGGAGAGATAACATTTTTAATGTCTGATATGTTTTTATTTCCAAGATACACAGAACAGAGACGCAGAGCACCTCTCTACCTTATCTAAATCTAAAAATACTAATATGACTTGGGACCAAACAACTATAACATAATAACAAGAGAAATAAATGAAAGAGAAACACATCAATAAAGTGTAATGAAGTATATCTTCCTTTCACGTTTCAACTATGAAAATTCAATACAATCGGTGTCGGTTTTCATTTGTATTAATTGGTATTCCATTGCTATTTGAATTATGTTATGTGTGGCGTAACGTGAATAAAACTAAAATCAACTTATATTAGTGCAACGTAAATATTAGCGTGACTTGAAATCTCGAATCTTGGATCGAACGGTTGATGATAGAACGAGTACTCGAGCTTTGGACCATATGATTGATGGTGAATATGCTCAACCGCTAGAACAAGCTTCACTTGTCTGTATCCGATTAATTGATTGAAACGTGCACAAATTAACACAAAACTAAGCCATGAAAAAACTGAATGGCTAGTAGACAATAAATTGAAGATACTAAAGTTAAAAGCCAAAGAGGCAAAGAGCTTTAAAAAGCTCATATTCTGTCAAGACTGTTATATTTCCGTTAGAGCTAAAACTACCTTCTGCTCTGCATACTGCAAATTGTCAAGATTTTCACCACTCTCTAAAATTCATCTCTTTGCAATCATTTACTGATTGTTTTTCTAAATCTTCCATATATTTTCAATAAAGTATAGTTGTTTTTCTTGGAACTCAAAAACACCAACTAGGCTAGTTGTAAATTATATGGACTTTTTCTAAAAGTTATATTCAGTTATTGACGCAAGTGGAACATCAAATATTTGGTCATTTCAAGAAAACAGTTATCTTTGCTGAAAAACAAAAGAAGCTAAAGGTTGAGAGCTTGTATTATTGAGCTAAGGTAAGGAATAAAGTCTGCGTACACTTTAACTTCCACAGAGACCATTTATCGGATCACACTGAGTACGTAGTAGTTGTTGTTGTTAGCTTGTATTATTGAGCTGATCTTAGACTTTTCAAGTGAAGTTGGGAGTTGATTTTGGTGTATTTTGAAGAGGTGGGGTTGTGTTCTTTTTTCTTAATAGCTTGTTTCAATGGATAAAAAAATGTGTGTTCTTGATTACATATGGGAAACTTGAAGGGGTTTATCTACTAATGATTGAAAATTAGTAAGTACAATGAGTATTTGTAAGCAAAAGAATTCGGTTCTATTCTTTTTTAATGAATATGATGACACCATTAAACAATTGGTTTTGACCTGTAACATATTTATTAATAGTATGGGTTTTACATAATTTTATTGATAGTACATTAGTATATGGAACCATTTTGATATTTCTGAACTTTGGATTTTTGTTTCACAGGACAAGTTTTGGTGGTTTCCCAATAATGAGTGAGCAATTTTGAGTAGCAGTAGAGCACTACTTCATGCCTTTATCTGAGTTCTTGAAAAGAGCTGGGAAGCTTGGATCTGCCCAGCAGAAGATGGCATCTACTACTGATCTCTCTTCTTTGTAAGTAGAAATTCTATTATGCATTTTTGTTTATGTGACCTTTTATGATTTGAATGATTTGATTGGTAATACTGCTACATTTTGCTCTATTTTGAGAATGTTGCTTGGTGTTTATGCAGTCCTGAGAATGAGTTTGTTGAGCTTGTATGGGAAAATGGACAACTAATGATGCAAGGCCAGTCCAGCAGAGCTAAGAAGAGAACTACCTTTAATAATCTTTCATCAAATGCCTCGAATATTCGAGTACTTGAGAATTCCTCAACCTCAAAGATTGGAAAGTGTGGTGCAATGAATTCTATGTTGAATGATATGCCTTTATCTGTACCCACTCGTGAAGTGGATACGAGTCAAGAGGATGATGTGGTGCCTTGGTTAAGTTATTCAGCAGATGATAGTCTGCAACAAGATTATTGCTCTCAACTTTTACCTGATATATCGGGTGTGGCAGCAAATGAACCAGCCAGACAGATGACAGGGGGTTCACATAGTGTTCCTATTCACAATGTTGAGAATTTGGAACAAAGAAATGCATCTAAGATTTCTCCTAATTCTAGATTTAGTATGTTATGTTCATGGTCACCGCAGAAAGGTCATGCATCAGTCCCTTCTCTAGGATCAGGATTTTCAGACATTGTTAGTAGTAATACATCAAATGCAACATCAAGCCAGAGTGGATTTGCAACATTGGATAAGAAAGGTTGTTCTGATCGGAGTATTGGGGGTTCACATAATGTTCAGATTCATAATGATAGTTTAGAACAAAGAAGTACACCGAAAGTTTATCCTACATCTAGATTTGGGCAGTTATCTTCGTGGTCTCCCCAGAAAGGTCATGCATCAGTTCCTTCCCTAGGATCAGGAGTTTCAAATATTGTTAGTAGTAATACAATCAATAACCCAGTTTCTGGTTTTGGTAATTCTAATCAAAGTCAAGCTTCAGATGGTGGTATTAAAAGAATGACAATTCAAAAGCAAAATATGACTAGTGGTGACTCCAGTTTGTTTAACTTTGCTCATTTCTCAAGACCTACTTTTCACAAAGGCAGCCTTAACGGGGAATCAGCTGTTGCAGGCTCAACTGTTGAAGCAGTAAAGGGAAATAATGAAGGAGGGAATGTGGCAAGTTGCAGCAATCCTGTTAGTGCCAATCCAGTTGAACCACATTTCAGTTCTGAAAAAGAAAATAACCTTCATTTTCAACCAAAGATGGCATCTTCCAAAGTCGATTTGAGAACATCTTTGCCTTCCCATCTTGATAGGTCATGTCCTGTTGAACAGTCTGATAATTTGTGTAGAGACAATATGAGTAATAATGACAAGTCCCCTGGTCAATTTACTGGTGAAAGTGCGACCAAAGAATATCCTGAGGGCAAGAGAAATGTTGAACCTGCAGTTGCTTGTTCATCTGTATGCTCTGCCAGCAGTGCAGAGCGGGCATCAAGTGCTCAGCCACATAACCGAAAGAGGAAAAGTCATGATAATGAGGAGTCAGGATGCCGAAGTGAAGTAAGTTTGCTGTTGAATTTTCATTATTTCAGATTTTTTGTTTTGTTATTTCTTTGTCAGCATGTCAAGAAAACTATCTTTGTTTAGGATGCTGAAGAAGAATCTTTTGGTGTCAAAAGAGCTGGTCATGTTCACAGAAGTGCAGGTTCAAAGAGAGGCCGGGCTGCAGAAGTGCATAATCTATCAGAGCGGGTGAGCCAACTGTCTATGAAATGACTACCACATCATCTTTTGATTTTCTTTAGACAACTTTGATAAAATTGCATTTATTCATCTTTAAACCAAACAGAAGCGAAGGGACAGGATTAACGAGAAGATGAGAGCATTACAGGAACTCATACCCAACTGCAATAGGGTAAGCAAACTCTTTAACACGTCATACTGACATTTTGATTTCAGTGATTTTTGCATATTCTTTTAACCATACCTCAGCAAGCAATCAACTCTATGATTTAGTAAAAAAACTCAGAGGTGGAAGGAATTCCTTCTGAGCTCAATGCTGAAGCTTAAAAAAATTGTTTTTGGCTTTCTGACTTGTATTTCCAAGTTGCTAAACAATGTAATGATTTCATTAACTGGAGGAACTGCTAGGCCAATACTAAACTGCTTGGATGCATACTTGCTTTTCTCTGTATCATCTCCTTCCTAGTCCTGTTTTTTATGCCTTCTATTATTCTTGTTAGGCTGACAAAGCTTCAATGCTTGATGAAGCTATTGAATATTTGAAGACACTTCAACTTCAAATACAGGTTAGTTGAAGTTTCTGTTACTTTTCATGCATTACGATTTTTCCTTATCTGGTCTTTTCTCCCCTCAAATCCTCTACCTATTTAACCTTGCAGTAAATCCTGTAGTGCCTGAATTTTAAGTTAGTAGTCCTTTAACCTCTAGTATTTTTTATTTTTATTTTGGTCTATCTTATAAATCTACAAGTCTTGTATGTAACTAGTACATTGGTGCTACTTTGTCACATTTACTAATCAAAAACACCTGTTCATATTTTGAGAATTAGCATAATACCTGGTACTTACAATTTATCATTATCACGTTCCAATTTATTGCAGATAATGTCAATGGGAGCTGGGTTATGTGCGCCACCAATGATGTATCCTATGGGAATGGGACACATGCCACATTTCTCTCCGATGGGGTTAAGAATGGGAATGGGTTTTGGGATGGGTATGCACGACAACGGAGGATCACCTGGCTGTCCTATTTTTCCAATGCCAACTCCTCCACAAGGAGCACATTTTCCCGCCCCACCAGTTACTGGCTCGACTATATTTCCAGGATTATCAGGATATAATCTTCACGCTTTTGGGCATCCTGGTCAAGGACCTCCCATTTCAGCCCCTCAAGCACCTTTTGTTCCTTTGGCTGGACAACCGTCAACGAGTTCAGCTATGGGTTTGAATGTTGCAAGGACAGGAGTTCATGCAGATACACCAAGTCAGGTGTGTAACCCCCCTTAGTTTCTGTAGTTGACTGAGAAGTCGAAGAAAAGAATAAAAGAACATAAAGAAACGTTAGTTTAACTTATAATAGTCTCTTTTCATACTCTTTGCCATCATTAATTTTTCGTATAAGTTCTGTCATCTTTAACTTGATCCTCTACATTAAATCTTTAATATGCCTTATATCTTAGCTGTCTTAATGGAAAATGTAATCGTTACTGTTGGGATTAGAAGTTGCGGATTGGAGCATTGCATCTTGGAATTATCTTATTGTTTTAAAGCCTACGTATTAGAAGATACAGCATAGAAGATCTATATAGCCAACCCCGACTAGTTTAAGAATGAAACATAGTTGATTAATTGATCTAATTTTGGCGAATACATTTTACTTGCATCCAGTTACTAGATGAATTCCCAGTAAGCTTTCTATAAGAGGGATTCCAAGAGTTCATTCTATGCTGATCCTACACTTCAACTAATTGTTCATATAGAAATTCAACAAGATAATATTGTCCAACTGTGCTATCTTTACAAAGCCGTGTTGAGTTCTCTTTTATGTGACTTGTGTTGATATGTATTGGAAATCCTCCTCGTAGACCTTCCACTTCTGTTTGTCCCCCAATGCATGCTCTGATATTACATAGTTCCCTGCAAACAATTTGAAAAATAGTAGTGAGCCTAAGCCAAGCTACTAGGCCAATGCCAGAAGAGTGTCCTCATTATTTACTCACAACCTTGGAATTGATGGTGGGTTATGGGATTGTATGGTACAATACATTTGAATTCAGCAAAGTTCCAGTTTTATCAAGCGTATAACAGGAAAATTATGCTTCCTTGCAAATTTGGCACGTTTTCTGTCCAAAGCAAAGCGTCAATTCACATGGAATAGTGAACATCATGATGTAAATTCACCTAAACCCATAAATGATTCCAGTTATGCACAATGCTTATTGACCCTGTGGATGTTAGCTTTTTAATTCATGGTGGACTAGTAGTTTTTTTCCTATGATACTTAAACTGACTTCAATAATGTATTGCTTAATAATCTCTTTTAATCTGCAATGCCAGGTACAAGCAACAAATGAAGCTCAGGACAAGTCAGCTTTTGTTGCGGAAAAATGACCAACTCTCTGATATCAGTCAGAGTGCACCAAAATACTTGACTCTTCAAACAGATGTGCCTGGGAGTAAAGCCGCTGACCTTGTATGAGAATCACCTGGTGTCACTAATGGTGAACCGGGGACAACAATTTGATGTAGAAATAACTTCATCAGTTATGAAATAACTTCACTATGTCATCCACGCGTAGAAGATAACCAGGTGTGCGGGGAATGTGCTTCACTGTACGATCGTGTTGTTTATACATGTTCCAATTAGCATCCACAAACGTATCGTATTGAATAGTGATGGTGAATTGCTTTTCAGCCCGATAGATCCTTTCTTCAGCCATTGGAAGGTAGCCATTTTCGCTCAATCATTTGGATACTCCAGTTGGTACTGGCCAGAAAGTAGTATAGTTCCATAATGAAGCTAATTTTCTGCTACCATCATCAGAATGTAGAATCAGCACACACTGCAAGTCTACAACAGCATAGATTTTTTTTCTGTTCTTAAGAGAATCACATTTTTTTTCTCCTTCAAATGTACATTCAACATGGAATACAGCAGTTGCAGCAGCAATTTTTTTCAGCCAAGTCCTCCATAATTTACCAATGATCAAATTACTGGACTCTCTGCAGTGTATTATTCATCATGTGCATAAGACATTGACGAACTTAACTTTTTGAACTAATAAGAAGGAATAGTTATTATATTTCTGCTTTCTTGTGCATAATTATCGATATTTCGGATACTACTTTCTTTCTAGACACTAGTGAGAATTGTAGTATTAGGAGTATGCTAGAAAGTGGTTCAAAATATAATTTTAGCACTTATCTCAACTTAAATTTTAATTATCTAAAATATGTAAGTAACGTTCATGTTTTGAACGTTTCAGAATGTGGTCCTTTATTTGGATCAATTCATGAACTCCATTCTGCTTTGATAAAACTCCCACATTAATTCAGATACAGCCCTCATTACATAAAGAAACTGATGCCCAATTTAAAGCTTAGAAACTGTTCTTGATGGTAGAACAATGTATAAATATTGGCATTTGGTTAGGGTCCCTAAGCACAAGAAAAACATCTCTTAAATACTACACCATCTATAGTGAGGCTGTCTGAGTGCTTAGAAGGCTCACCTGAGAAGGAATCCGACGTCGACGACAAACCCACAACAATGGCTGGAGGTAAATCGATCACTTAATTCCGCTGCGTATTTTGCTCTTGATGTGTATATTAATTGTAGAACAACTAACAGTTGGTATCAGAGCAAATACACCTCTGCCTTGTTAATGGTTTTTACGAATCTGAAATTTTCAGACCCACGATTCCGGATTAAGATTATTTTTTTTTTGGAACATACTGATGTTAGAATTTGATTTCCGACATTTAAATGTTTCTGAATTATTGAATTGCCATATTAAATACTTTTCATAATTACCCACAGGAATTATGAATTAGAATTTGATAGTTTTATTATAAAGATAGAATATCAATCTAGTCACAAATGATAATTCTATCGCAAAGGATGAGTCTAATTGAATTAAAGATTCAGCCCACAGGCAATTTTTATGTCAGTAGATTCAAATTGTACATGATTTGCATTGGTGAATCATGATATATATTTATTGCCTCAAATTTATGTTAAGCGTGTAATATTTTGTGCAGTTATGCAACCTGCGAATTTCTCTGATATCTGTGATGTTCCCGAACTGAACGGTGAGAATTATAAGATTTGGAAGGAGAGAATTCTCCTTCACTTAGGGTGCATGGACATTGATTATGCTATAAGAAAAGACGAACCACTTATTGTCGAAACCAGCACTCCAGCTCAAATTGCTCTTCATGAACAGTGGGAGCGGTCTAACCGCTTGAGTGTCATGTTCATCAAGACCAAAATCGCTGCTGGTATTCGTGGTTCTGTCGAACAGTATAATGATGTCAAGGCATTACTTAAGGCTATTGATGAACAGTACGCTACTTCAGATAAGGCACTTGCTAGCACCTTAATTATGAAATTCTCGTCAATGAAGCTCACCAGTGTGAAAGGTGTGCGTGAGCACATCATGAAAATGCGAGACTTAGCGGCTCAAGTGAAGACACTTGAGGTTGAAATGTCCGATACTTTCCTTGTGCACTTTATATTGAACTCTCTTCCACAACAATATGGTCCTTTTAAGATCTCTTATAACACACATAAGGAAAAAATGGTCTATTAATGAACTTCTGACCATGTGTGTTCAAGAGGAGGGCCGACTGCTGATGGAAACAAGTGAAAGTGCATTCACAGTTACTCATGGAAAGAAGACATATCAAGCCAAAAAGAAGGGGAAAGGAAAGATACCCCTTGAAACTGACATCAAGAAAGAATCCACGTGTTTCTTCTGCAGAAAGAAGGGACATATAAAGAAGGATTGTGTCAAGTTTCAGAAATGGCTTGAGAAGAAAGGTAATCCAATCTCACTTGTAACTTATGAAGCTAATATGACTGATGTTAATCATAACACATGGTGGATTGATTCTGGTTCTACAATCCATATTACGAATTCCTTGCAGGGATTAAGAAACCTGCGGAAGCCAGTGGGAGCTGAGCAAAGCATCTATTCAGGAAACAAGATGCAGTCGCATGTGGAGGCCATTGGGACCTGCGATTTAGTGCTTAGTAGTGGTTTCATTTTGAAGTTAGAAAAGACTTTCTATATTCCTAATTTTTCTAGGAATTTAATTTCAGTTTCCAGACTTGTACCTTTAGGTTATTCCTTCAACTTTTCAGAAAATAAATTTAATTTAATTCATAAATCAAAAGTTGTTGGAAATGGTACATTATCTGATGGTCTTTTCTCTCTTAATTTACAAAATGATATCACTTATAATGTTATGCATGTTCAAGCTGGTACAAAACGATGTGTTATGAATGAAGAATCCTCTATTTTGTGGCACCGGAGATTAGGACATATCTCCATAGATAGAATAAAGAGATTAGTAAATGACGGAGTACTTAGTACTTTGGATTTTACTGATTTTAATACTTGTGTGGACTGCATTAAAGGCAAGCAAACCAACAAGTCAAAGAAAGGTGCCAAGAGGAGTTCAAGTATATTAGAAATCATACATTCAGATATATGTTGTCCTGACATGGACGCATATGGTCAGAAATACTTTATCACCTTTATAGATGATTACTCACGATACATGTATCTCTATATGCTTCATAATAAGAACGAAGCATTAGAAGCCTTTAAGGTTTTCAAGGCTCAAGTAGAGAAACAATGTGGAAAACAAATTAAGATTGTGAGAACATATAGAGGTGGTGAGTACTACGGTAGATATACTGAGGGTGGACAAGCAAAAGGTCCATTTGCAAAGTTTCTTCAAGAAAATGGGATAGTTGCCCAATATACTATGCCTGGTTCTCCGGACCAAAATGGCGTAGCAGAAAGAAGAAACCAAACTTTATTGGACATGGTGCGTAGTATGCTAAGTAGCTCTAAGCTGCCTAAGTCCTTGTGGATTGAAGCTCTTAAAACGGCAGCGTATATATTAAATCGGGTTCCAACCAAGGCTGTCTCAAAGACACCTTTTGAGTTATTCAAAGGCTGGAAACCGAGTTTGCGACATATACGCGTATGGGGATGCCCGTCTGAGGTTAAAGTCTATAATCCACAAGAAAAGAAGCTGGATCCAAGAACCATTAGTGGGTATTTCATTGGATATGCTGAAAGGTCTAAAGGATACAGATTCTATTGTCCATCTCATACCACCAGAATTGTGGAATCAAGAAATGCAAAATTTCTTGAGAATGACTTGATTAGTGGGAGCGATCGTGCTCATAATTTAATATCTTTAAAAGATCAACCTTCTACTTCAAGTGAAAATCCACAAGCTGCTGAAAATATTCCAGTAGATCAAGTTGTTCAAGAAATTCCAAAAGCAATTGAACAACCAGTTGAACAACATGATCCTCAAGAAAATGTTGATACAACATTAAGGAAATCTACTAGAGAAAAGAAATCAGCAATATCTGATGACTTTGTTGTGTATCTACAAGAATCTGACATTAGTGCCGAAAATGATCCCGAGTCTTTTTCACAAGCCATGAATTGCGAAGAGTCTGAATTATGGTACAATGCCATGAAAGATGAGATGAACTCCATGAAAAGTAACAATGTCTGGGATCTTGTCGAGTTGCCTAATGGTGTAAAAGCCATTGGATGTAAAAGAGTCTTTAAGACTAAAAGAGACTCATTGGGCAACATAGAAAGATATAAGGCAAGACTAGTTGCTAAAGGGTTCACTCAAAGGGAAGGAATCGACTACACAAAGACTTTCTCTCCTGTGTCTACGAAAGATTCCTTACGCGTCATGATGGCATTAGTAGCCCATTTTGACTTAGAATTGCAACAAATGGACGTGAAAACTGCATTTCTCAATGGTGATCTAGAGGAACAGGTTTACATGAAACAACCTAAAGGATTCTCCTCTAGTAATGGTAAGCATTTGGTATGCAAACTAAAGAAATCTATATATGGATTGAAGCAAGCCTCCCGCCAGTGGTATTTAAAATTTCATAATGTTATCTCTTCGTTTGGTTTGTTGAGAACATTATGGATCAATGTATATACCACAAGGTTAGTGGGAGTAAAATTTGTTTCTTAATTCTATATGTAGATGATATATTACTTGCAGCCAATGATAAGGGATTACTATATGAGGTGAAACAATTTCTGTCTAAAAATTTTGATATGAAAGATATGGGTGATGCATCTTATGTCATTGGAATAAAGATTCATCGAGATAGACATCAAGGTATTTTGGGTTTATCTCAAGAAACCTATATCAACAAAATTTTAGAAAGGTTTCATATGAAAGATTGTTCACCAAATGTAGCTCCCATTGTGAAGGGTGACAAGTTCAGCCTGAACCAGTGCCCGAAAAACAAATTTGAGCAGGAACAAATGAAAAATATTCCATATGCTTCTGTTGTTGGAAGCTTGATGTATGCTCAGGTTTGTACAAGACCTGACATTGCATTTGTCGTTGGAATGTTGGGAAGATATCAGATTGATCCAGGTATTGACCACTGGAGAGCTGCAAAGAAAGTCCTAAGATATCTTCAAGGGACAAAAGACTACATGCTTATGTACAAACGATCAGTAAAGTTGGAGGTGATTGGCTACTCCGATTCAGACTATGCCGGCTGCGTTGATTCACTCAAATCAACATCAGGATATATTTTTATGTTGGCCGGTGGAGCTATATCTTGGAGAAGTGCCAAGCAGGGCTTGACTGCTACTTCCACTATGGAGGCTGAGTTCGTTTCCTATTTTGAGGCTGCCGAACATGGTGGATGGTTGAAGAGTTTTATTTCTGGGCTTAGAATTGTTGATTCTATTTTTAGGCCATTGAGGATATATTGCGACAATTCATCTGCTGTCTTGCTGGCTAATAATACCAGAACTGGTAATAAGCACGTCGACATTAAGTATCTAGCCTTGCAAGAACGTGTTAGAGATAAGAAAGTGGCCGTTGAACAAATTGGCACGGATTTGATGTTAGCTGATCCTTTAACTAAAGGCATGCCACCATATAAATTTAAGGATCATGTCGGTAATATGGGACTTGGTTCCATTATGTAACTTTCGTTATAGTAATGATTGTTTCTGAAACTCTATTTGATATTATATTTCTCATATTTATTATTGTGCACACATTATGTTATTATGAGAAATACTCTTTAGTATGGACCTAGAATAAATATTGGGTTTATTCATTAAGAAATATGGGCTAACGTTTAGAGGTATAATACATTGTGATACATGGAAGATACTACTCTCTCTTTGAGGAACTATTGCTATGATTCATATATTATAATACTCTTCAAGTATATGTGCTATGACTTTGGGCAATCTGTATACGGACCAAGTGGGAGACTGTAAGTAACGTTCATGTTTTGAACGTTTCAGAATGTGGTCCTTTATTTGGATCAATTCATGAACTCCATTCTGCTTTGATAAAACTCCCACATTAATTCAGATACAGCCCTCATTACATAAAGAAACTGATGCCCAATTTAAAGCTTAGAAACTGTTCTTGATGGTAGAACAATGTATAAATATTGGCATTTAGTTAGGGTCCCTAAGCACAAGAAAAACATCTCTTAAATACTACACCATCTATAGTGAGGCTTTCTGAGTGCTTAGAAGGCTCACCTGAGAAGGAATCCGACGTCGACGACAAACCCACAACAATGGCTGGAGGTAAATCGATCACTTAATTCCGCTGCGTATTTTGCTCTTGATGTGTATATTAATTGTAGAACAACAAATAAAATATAGAAGTATTTATAAGCATTCTATATGTATGCTAGTTCAATCCTATTCTTTCCCGTTTACTCAAATACACGCCTCTACTAATACACATATTAAATGATCCTAAATATTTACTTTGAACACTCAAACCCGGAACTGAGAACGCTTAAATTCTTCAACACCATGAAAAGCATGTTGGTGATATGATGAACATTGATAGAATTTGAACATTATAAGTAAATGATATTAAGAAGGGGAAAAACTTGATTAGGGAAACCCCACGATTGCAGTAGGCTTCAGGGTGTGAAGAAAACAGAAATTGGTAGATTAGCTCGTAGGAATTAAATCCAAGGAATTGAAGGCAACGTCTGCGGGCTGCTTGAGATAACTTAACCATAACAATCTTTTTATTTTTATTTTATAAATGGCATGATTTTTGTCACGGGCCGCACCTTCCTCAATGACAGCGACACACCTTTGGCCCGTGCGGCGCTCGTAGTCCCACCTGACTACGAGCCAGCCTGCTCCTTATCGCAGGTTTCTAGGAAGCTCGCCTCATAGGCCTAGCTTCAACTGTGCCGCCCGAAGGTCTCTCCCTTGTGCGCATCTCATATGCGGAAACTTTAATGCGCGCACATCCGGGGTTGCCTTAGGACCTACCTGTCCCTCGCCTCGCACTAAGCGTCGCTCCTGCGCGCGAAGTGCAATCCTCAAGCTTGGCCCTCGCCTTATGCCCTGGCACTAGGCTTGGCTTCGCCCGAGTAGGACAACTCTTTAGCACTTGGCCCTTGTCATGTGCGTCTCCAAAGATACCTCCCAATGTCTCCTGACAATGGTAAGCATAGCCCTCGCATCATGTCTCCCTCCTGAGTAGCGCAGCGTCGCCCCACGACTGCGCGTCTAGGCCAACGAGCCCTTGCTTGCATGGTTGAACCCTTGCCATGCTTGCAAGTCAATACACGAGGCTCTCAATAGCTCCTCGAGTACTCAATCGGCATAGAGGTCTTTATCATATCCGAAGACATCCCGCGGGGCTTAGTCTTTCCTTTCTTCAAGCCTCTGACACCCGTTGTTCGCCCAACGTTGGCCCTCTGGCAACACGCCGTCCATAGAGTCGCCTGACTCGTATGGATACCTGGAACACTCCTCTGAGATGTCCAGGCAGGCCCTTGAGGGCTGGTAGGCTGTCACCATGTCTGCCCCCCTTATATATGTCCTTAAAAATTAAACCCATGTCTCAGCACTTGACATCCTTTGTCCAGAGAATCGTACAAGGGTCTAACTTTCCACTCCGACCTCCAAATGAGGTGCCGTTTGTTTCTAGAGATTCCTCTTGACTTCCTTCACACCTCCATAAAGTTTCATCTCATTCCCATACTCGTGGAAAGAGATATAGCCCTCAGAAGATCAGCATAATTACCACAATGCCACTGCTTCTTGGCTAAGTCAAGCCCATAGGCAAACAAGCTCCGATCGGCACCAAACTTGGTATGCAAACTCTATAGCATCTTAGGAACAAGGCTCTCACCCTATATTCCAAGATTCCCACTATAGCTCCAAAACATGCGGCACTGACACTCGTGCCCGCACACAGCTCGCACAGCTGACACTCAACCTGCGCCCAGCTGACACTCGTCCAGCACCTTGCTGGCCCTCATCTAGCACATGTCTAGCACTCGTCTAGCACATGGCCAAGGCTTCCCCTCAAGTACGCGGCTGACATTCATCCCGCGCACGACTGGCCCTCGTCCAGCCGACTGACACTCGTTCAGCGCACGGCCGACACTCGGCCGAGCGGCTGACACTCGTCTGGTCCGCCTGTGGTGCAAAGACATTGCGCGCGCAAAGGCATCAAAAGGGCGCCGCACAACATTTTGTATGAAAACTTCATATAGCTCGAGAAAGATTGGAAGATTTGTTAAATTACTCCCGAAGGCTCATTATAAATGTTATTTTAACCCCTAAAAAACAAGTTGTATTGGATGAAAAATCAACGAGGTTTAAGAAGCAAGGATCGGCGTTGGGTGAGGTTGAAAGCTTCCATTCACGAGCTCTCCAAGGCTCGCCCAGCTCCCGAGGCCAGTTGCTTCGAGCACGAATGATGGCCACGAGCTGGCCCACGAAGGGATTGGAAGATAACAATCACGAGGCGAGAGATTCAACCCTCGTAGAAGATTTTGCTCCACGACAATCGAGCTCTCACTTCTGTAACTGCCGATTGTTGCCCACGACTTAAATGATGAGATCATAAGTAGACCACGATTAAACGTGGAGTAATGACCATTAAGTGCAATGAATGTTGACCTCACCCTTGAAAGCTATAAATAGCCTTGAAAAGATTAGGTAATGCATCTAGAAATACACTTATTCTTTATTCTCAATTTCTTGTCTCGTTTTCCTTATTTAAATTCTTATTTTTTCGTGGTTTTGATACAAATAATTGCTAATAAATCCATTATAAATTCGATTTATTATTCTAATCAGATTCAAGTATCATTCTTTTAACCAATACGTAATTCTTTCACTTGCTAGTGAAGAATCACACTCATTTTCGAATAGTAGCATTTACTAGTTAATAAATAAGTAGGGATACTGTAGTTAATCATAATCTGCGAGAAGCTTCTCCTTTTTTAGCAGTAGAATTTAGTCGTTGGTCCTACAAATGCATAATATAATTGATTATATTGGTAGGGTTTAGGTGGTATTGTTCCCCATTTGCACCCCACAAATGCATTATTGATTTTTCGGATCACAATGTTGTGACTTAAAAGAGATACACCGTTCATTTATGTCAAATATTTCAATTGCTACTACTTAATTTTGTCTTATAGTTATATATGCAATTCAAAATAGTCTCGCTCGAAATCTTTCACCTTCTTAATTTATTTTGTAATTCTATTCTACAAAAATAAAAATAAAATATAAAAAAAATCTGGGAAAGACTGTTGTGCTCATATATTTAGTTTGTATTTAATTATATATTTAATCCTTAGATTAATGTAGGAGAAAGGGAGCAAGTAAACCACGTTCTCTTTCAAAGCACCAAATGATTTGACCATATGATTATAGCTCTAACCTTAGGCGTTATGCATATAGGGTTATGAACATTATTGAAAATTAAAAACCATACGATACCAAGGAAATGATATTGTATCACATCACAGTATAGTTTCTATGGAGTATTAAACACACAAATATAGCAAGGAAGTGCACTTATTAAAAATTGCAATTAATGACCAGCAATTTTATCCCCATACCAACTTATTGGTAAGTCCGAAATATGAATGACTCAGCTATATCATATTCTCGTATTCTCAAATACTCAATTCTACCTTGATTCAATTAATAGATAATCACCTATTTAATTAATTTGTTGATAAAAAATTATCAATTAGTTCTACTAATTAAAATTGAAAACAAAAAAAAAATTGAAAAATAGCTGTCATTATGTCTATTTTTTTGCAAAGATGACATATATTCAAGCTTAGATTAATTCCTACAATAAACAACTCATTGATGATGACCAAAAAAAATATAAAGCAAAAAAGAAAAATCACAAATACCAAATTCTGATGACTTGAAGATGAAAGGAAAGAAGAAGATAGAGCGGAAGAGAGAACCTTAGCTGTTAGATTTTTTCAAAAGAGGTAAATACTACAAAGTAGTAGAAATTAAGTCATGACCAGTTAATAGTACTAACTTTTATAGTTAAAAAAAAGGAGCTTTTATTGATCGTAGTTTCAGCAAAAATAAAATAATACATATATCAGTTGTTTCAACGTCATCTTACTCGATCCATCTTATAATTTCATGCAGTTGCAAACAACTAAAAAAAACGATGCTCATTTCAAAAACTTTGTGGTGGTTATTTACAAGATCATAATTACTGGAGTAATATAGTACATTACTCTATATAATGCAATTTCATATGAGATTATTAGTCTATTGCTATTCTATTTATTAGTATCTAAGAATTTTGTTTTCACGAACTTATTTCACCAAAAGCATTATATTTTGCTGAATAATGATTAAGAGCCCGTTTGAGTGAGCTTAAAAGTGGATTATAAGCTTACAAGTCCATTAGTAAATGTTTGGCAACTTAAAAATTTATGGGCTTATAAGTCCTTATATACTTAAAATAGCCAAAAATCAGAAGTTAGGATTACTTAACTTCTCAAAAAATGACTTATAAACTACTTAAAATAAGTTGCTTATAAGTCCACCCAAACCAGCTCTTAAGTCAATGAGATGGATCGAGTTAGCCAGAAAGATCTTAATTACAAATTCAATTAAAAATGATATCCTAAGAATAATATGCTACTATTTCGTAACAGTTGTTAGTCCCGTAGTGTATTAATTACACACCAAAACCCAGATAAGAGCGGCCCTATAGTCAAATTATTAACCAATAAATAATGCACATATGCATATTAACGTAAGGAAAATATACTGAGGAACACTCCCGAAGTTACCTAAATAAACTAATATCACATGAGACTCGTGTTTAATTATTATTATTATTTTTTTAAAGACAAATTTAGCCCCTTAGTTGTGTATAAATTCTGCCAATTTTTGCACTCTAAGCACACAAAGCAACTTTCTAAAATCTCAATACATCTACTACGTACTGCATTAGAAGTATGGCTTCCTTTCAAAAGCAATTGGTTGTTTTCATGCTTCTCCTTTGGGTTGCCACAATTGGTGCGTTTCTCTTCTTTAAAAAAAGTTTACATATATGGTTGTATCATTAAAATTTTTGTTTAACTAAAATATTTCAATGTTTTGTGATATAACAATGCTATATATACATGCAGACAATTATTCAGGATCACCAAAAATGCTCGTTATGGCTGTACGTGACTAACCTAGATTGGACGTAGCTCTCATGGAACGAGCTTTTATTTTAAATGACTGGTTTACTTGTCAGAGACCATGTACAACAGACCAGGATTGCTCGGACGCACTTGTTTGCGGTATTTGTCATCACTACCCAGAAAAGAACAAGAGTATTTGTCTGGCTGTTTAGAAATTTTCATGCAAGGAATGTCGTGTCGTACTTTTAATGGAGTAAACAATTTGCAATTGCTACAACTTTGCAAATTGATGTTTGTTTGTAAGCATGCAGTATAATCATGCATGCGTTCTTGTAACTTGGTTATACTTTTCTGTTCCACGTCCTGTATTGTGTGGTGTGTATCCAAAATAAGAAGTACTGAGTAAAGTACGTAGTATGATGAAGGAGTACTAAGCTTACGTAAAAGCATATAGAGTATTTCGTTTATGTTCAGTCTTGTATCTATATATTCATACTTTTACTTGCTGTATTATAAATATAACCGTAAATCGTGTTATAATTGGGGTATGAATCTTATGTGCTCAACATATATAGCTAGCCTAAAACATCACATAACAATGTAATATTAATCAAACTGACCAACTGAAATACCGAGAAGATAGCTCTGAATCTCCCACGTGTGACGAGAATACAATTTAGGGGCATACTTTAGAGTAATCAGTTAACTTAAGACTACAATAATTATACAAATAAAACGAAGATATTAAGACATAGCTTCGTACTACAAGTTATATTAGTAATAATATCTTTGAAACATACATATATATATTGTGAAAACATAATAATTGTACAGCATGGTTTTCTAGGACAATTTTCATGCAGTTGAAAGCTGTTTTCCTCATGGACTCATGGTGGAACGGTATGGAGTAATGGAGCTTACAAGTTTATAGTAATTTCTTATGAGCACATATAATCATAGGTTATTGGTTTCTTGGAGCTTTGGTCATCGTAGCCTTATAAGCCCCCAAATGAGGTTTAAGTCGAAAGTTGCGATACGGTACATTTTGGGCAGGGTAGTCACTTTTTTAGATTGCTACTCCACAATCAGTCATCATTGTGAAAATTTGAAAATTAACCATCTTTTGCAAATTCTTGGAGTTTGCACTTAACTCTATGACTTTTTTGCGGAATACAAAAATCATGGAATTCAGTTCAAATTGTTTTATCCTGGAGTTCAGTTATGACCAAATTTTCCAAAACCTTCTGTGTGGCTAGTCTTCAACAACTTTGAAACTACGGCGTATTCTTCATTTAACATTCGTGTCTTAATTTCTCGGGATTTTTATATAAATAGCCCTCAATAGACCATATTAACAAGTCATCTACTACTAACATATTATATTTTAGCCACAATATTTATATTTAATATTTGATTTACTATTAAAATATGACATATACTTAGATTGATATTTTTTTATATATAGCTTCTATACCCATATATACACATATATTTGTCTTATATTTTAAAAATATTTATATTCTCAAATTATATATAATAAATATGCTAGGAAAGAAAGAAAAGACAAAATATGGTTACAAAAAGTAGATAGGGGTTAGGAATGGTTATGTGGATAATAATCCCTAAATTCAATACTTCAGCTCTTAACTTCAAATCTGACCGTACAAAGTTAGTCGTAGGTAACTTCCAATTTCAAACATGTTTTAAAGTTGGACATACTAACTTCAAACCTAGGCATGGACAGCTGCAACTTGGGCATAGCAACTTCCAATTGATACCTAATGATTTAAAGGCAGAACAATTTTAAACCTCAACGCTAGACCTTCAGACCAAAACACTAGACCTGCATACCTGAATGGCGCCAGATAGGGCCAATGAAGCGAAATAGGCTATTTTTGCACAAAAAGATTCACTAGGTAAAACTTAAATGGACAAGACAAAATAGGCTGTTGAGCTAAATTTGTACATATATAGCTCCAACATGTTAAACAAATTGTAAAAATTTAGTGTAGGGGCCTGTTTGGCGCGCGTTAATTGATTTGTAGCCGTCAAAAACAAATTCGCTGAGAAATAGCCACCTCCGGACAAATCCCAGTATAAATACTGGGACTTTGAACAAAACTTGTTCAAGGCCCCAGTATTTGTACTGGGGAAGCTTCAGTAAACTAACCCCAGTATAAATACTGGGGCTTTGAACAAGTTTTGTTCAAGGCCCCAGCATTTTGTTATGGGACTATGTATAAAGCTTCAGTCCCATAACAAAATGCTGGGGCTGTGAACAAAACTTGTTCAAAGCCCCAGCATTATTATGGGACTGAAGCTTTATATATAAAGTCTCATAACCCATAACAAAATGCTGGGGCTGTGAACAAAACTTGTTCAAAGCCCCATCATTTTGTTATGGGACTCAGCTTTATATATAAAGTCCCATAACAAAATACTTGGGCTTTGAACAAGTTTTGTTCAAAGCCCCAGTTTTTTGTTATGGGGCTAGTCTGGGGTGTTTTTCCAAAAATGGCTAGTGATCAAAATTTCCCAAACAAATTGGGGAAATAATAGAAATCGGACATTTTTGTGCCACTTTCACATTTCTGACCTATATTGCGTTTAAGTTTTAATTACATCGCCAGAACATGGAGCCCATAGCCAGAAACAGAGACTGTTCTAGCAATCCTCCACGATTCAATTCAATCCAAACTGTTCTCTGCATGACCTGGTGGCAGAACTTTCTCCACGTTCTAACAATGGAGGTTGAAGTTAAACAGTCAAAATTTTGCCTTAAAAATTAATGTATTGTCCCTCCAGGACCACTAGGTACAAAAACTTAAGAAACGAAGGGTCGACACTAACAAATCGAAAAACCAAACAAGCTTTCACGAAATAGACAGATGTGGGGCTGCTGTTACAAATTTGACCCAATAAGAAAATTCATTCAATAATAACCTCCGTTAGGTGTTGGCGGCGCCAGAATCATGTATTTATATTATGAAAATTGAATATGCATAAAAATTAAACCAAGATCCAGTTACCTTTAATTGAGTCATTGTCACACAAAGAACTCGATTCAAATTCGGCATTCGTCTCTAAATTATTGATCTCATTTTATTCCATTCGTTGTTTTTTTTGCCCATTGATTGCTTCGCATTGTCGTATTTAGTTGTAGTAGTTTCTTTGGTATTACAACCACTTCCACGTGACAATGATAATTATGTTTTGACTCATGTCTGCTTGACACTTTACTCATGCCGTGCATTAAAAGAACTTCTGGTTTTTCTTCCAAGAAAATAGAAAAACAAAATTATAAATAAATATTTAAAAAATAGGGAAATACTTTGTGAATTGGATGCGCCGCGATCACCGCTCCGAATAACACGGTCACCGCACACTCGGTTCTTGCAAAAAAAAAAAAAAAAAAAAGGAAAAAACTTGATGTAGGTATAGAACTGTGTTAATTTATCATAATTAAATTATAATATATTGAGATAATAATACATATCAGTTAGTTAAGTGATATATTTTCTGTATAAACACATGCATGTCCACTTATCACTTTGGTGCAGGAGATTGATTTAGTAATGCATTACATATATAGTGGAGTATATGTTATTTTAATATAATATAATTCCTAAATTGATAAAAGTTGACTTTTTTGTTTGTGGGGCTATTGATTCCTAAAATCCTATATTAGTGAAGAATTTTTATTTAAAGGTTTTCCTTTTTATCCCAAAACAATTACTACTATCATTTATTGCTCGATTGCTAGATTGACAGAGAAAGTTGATTGTTTGTACAAAATTATACTTCTAAAAATGCAATAATCATTAAGTAGTTGATTCAACCATAAACTTAAAATGTCAAATATGTTGATACTGGTTGATAACCAAACATGGTAAAAATGGTAACCACAATATTGTCCGAATGACAAATATAATGTTCTGCCATATCAGAACTTTTAGAAGTATGTAATAAATTTCCATATATTAGAAAAATCCATACTCCATACATATAACATATATAGATGCTGAATTCCAAGTGCAAATATAGTATACAATCTACAGTACGTATAAAGAATAGCCTGGCAAAATACAGCTTCCATTCTTCAATTCCCAACACATTTTCATAGTAGATCTTTGATTCTCGAGTTTAAACTCATTCACCTCCCCCACCCCCACCCCCCTCCCCACATTGCTCCAAAGAAAGACTCCAACATTCTAAATTTGTAATTAAACCAGTTTTAGAAAATCTGTGTCTGAAAACAAATTTGTCAAAATAATTACGTAGTTCCCATCTACAGAAGTAATAAAAGGAATAGTAACATTTGCAAACACATATTTATATGTCCTACTCCATGCATTAGTCTTTAGTGTTTTAAGTTTTCTTTTTGTTGTCTCTAAGATTTGAAGTGTTTAGAGACATGATGAAACTTTTCATGGGGTTGTGGGGTGTAGTATTTGTTGGTTTCTTTGTGCTAAGCAAAGGAGCGGAGTTTAATTATGGATTTGATGAATTCTTTTTGAATAAAACATTCTTGGAATCTGTTTATACAAGAGGAGGAGGCTCCATTAATCCACATCCTCTTATGGTTCCTCAGACACTTATCCCAGGAGCTGCTGCTAAACGAGCTGGTACGCACACATTTTATTTCTTTAGTTTTTATTTAGACATGATAGAATAGTACCCTGCCACAGTACACACCGGGATTCGATTCCCGGCTGATGGTGCATTTCGTTCCCGAGACTTCACTTGTGGGATTAGCGTTAGGCTTGTTGTTGTAGGAGTAGTTTTTATGTAGATATGGATATCAATTAGTACCAGATCAAATGTACTTTCTTTTAAGCTGAAAAGATGTTCTTTGATTTGGGTACATTTTAGTCTATATAATTTCACTTTGTCAGTTACTTTTGTGGTTTCCATTTGTTTTACTTATGAGAACTTGCACTAGATCTTAGTAAGAATTTCAGTGTTACGTCATATCTTTATTTGTTTATAAACGTACTGTAATTGGTTTCTGCAGTCTTCTGAAAGGGACTATGTGACTTCATTGTCAGTTTTATTTTTATTTTCATTTTTCATTTGTTACTATTGGTTCTTCTTTTAATCATAGATATTGTTGGTGGGCCTTAAATACTTTTTGTGATTATTAGACGACTATCTCCTGAAAAGTGAATGATCTGTTTATTAAGTGCTTTTTCAATTTTCTTTTTTACTTATATTTTTCTTTTTATGCAGTGTGTCTGGATGGATCAGTACCAGCTTACCACATACACCGTGGTTATGGTTCAGGGGCAAACAGTTGGCTCATTAATTTGGAGGTAATGCTAATAACAGCTTTGTGAATAATTACACAGTCAAAGACAGCTCTTTTAATGTTATTTAGTTGTTTCAACAGTCAACTTTCAACCGAATGAGAGGTCTTTTAATGCTATTTAATTGCTCTTGTGGTAATTATTTCACAACAGTAGCAGAGTTGTTCAATCGTAAATCATATGTTGGACATTACTAGTGTTTTATGTACAAGTTTCGATACATTTGTCGTTTTTTTATGTAAGCTTTGTTTATAATTGTACAATGAAGATACATAAAAAAAAGTTGTGTTAGGTTAACTACTCTTCCCGAACTCTGCGTGAATGCGAAATGTTTTGTGCACCAGATTATCCTTTAGGTTAAAAGGCTATTATAGAAGTTCTAATATACTCTTTTCTAGTTTTAATAACTCCTAAACACAAAATATTTAGATGGGAATGAAATGAGCCGATAGAGTAAAATGGTTACATATAAATTACACAGTCGAGTTTAACTAATTTAAGATTGAAGCGCAGTTGATTGATATTTTCGTTACAATGTTGTTTCAGGGTGGAGGATGGTGTAATAATGCTAGAAGTTGTGTTTACCGCAAAAAGTCAAGACATGGCTCATCAAAATACATGGAAAAAGAGATTCCTTTTACTGGGATTATGAGTAACAAGGCTGAAGAAAATCCAGGTCTTTACCTTATTGCTGCTACACTACTTTCTCTTTAGTATGTTTCTCCATTCACAGGGCTTTTCCTTATTTATCTGTTTGTTTTCTGTATGCAGATTTTTATAACTGGAATAGAGTAAAAATTCGTTATTGTGATGGCGCCTCCTTCACAGGGGACAGTGAAGATAAGGTCTGTAAAAGCATGCAGTACTTTCTTCTTAGTTTCCACTAATTATGATTCACAAGTATGCTGTTGATGTGAAAAAGTAAATTGTAAAAAAAAAACTGCAAGCTGGAAACTGTTTCTTCTTAAACATTTTGGTTTGTTGTTTGTGTATATTGCTTGTAATTATTTTAAGTATACCTGCAGGCTAGACAGTTGCAATTTAGAGGCCAACGTATCTATGAAGCTGCAATGGACGAGTTAATGTCAAAAGGAATGCGCTATGCCAAGCAGGTATTACTTAGAATCACGGCCTTCCTTCTCACCTTAATAGTTGGCTTGCTCTTGCCATTTTGCGTTTTAATATCATATATTGTGTTTCAGGCACTTCTCTCTGGCTGTTCTGCTGGTGGTCTAGCTTCAATATTGCATTGTGATGAATTCCGCAATTTGTTTCCAAGTACAACTAAAGTGAAGTGCCTGAGTGACGCTGGATTATTTATGGACGCGTACTTTCCTAATCTTCAATGCACTTCAGTTTTCAAATGCTGAACTTCTTGAGAAATGAAGAATCTACCGTTCAATTTTTTCCCCATCAGTTAGTTGGTTAAATGGTTGTTTTGGATTTGCAGAACTGATGTATCTGGTGGGCACACTCTCAGAAAGTTCTTTGGAGGTGTGGTTAACTTGCAGGTACTGCAAAAGTCAAATACTGTATTTGTCAATTTCATCAAGTTTCTGACTTTGTGCTGGTACTGATTATAGAACTAAATTAACATATGAAGCGTCTTGTGTAATATATAACAGGATCTTCACAAGACACTACCAAGAACTTGTACGAATCACCTTGATCCAACCTCAGTAAGTCCTTTTTGGTTTATTCTAACTGTTTCAGTTAACTGGTTGCCTATTGTTTTCCTAATACAGTTTCTTCGTTTGTCCCTCTTTAGTGCTTCTTTCCTCAGAATTTGATAGGCAATGTAAAAACCCCTCTTTTTCTACTGAATGCTGCTTATGATGCCTGGCAGGTAAATCTTTAACTTTTTATTTCAAGACAAGTACTAAATTTACAAGTATATTGTTGGAAAATTGCAACTGTCTGTAGAAAATTATGTTAAGTTTGTTATCTTTTGCACTTCATACAGGTTCAGGTCAGTTTGATTCCTTCAGGAGCGGATCCTCAAGGCTTGTGGCGTGAATGTAAATTCAATCATGAGAGATGTTCTCCAACACAGCTTCAATTTCTACAAAGTATGGCCTAATCTATTTGTTACTAGGCATTTTGTGTTGTCTTCTCAGCTCAGGCGATTGACTCATAAGCTGACCAGCATAATACACTCCCCCGCAGGTTTTAGGATTCATATGCTGAATGCTGTTAAAGGCTTTGCTGCTTCAAGACAAAATGGTTTATTCATAAACTCATGCTTTGCCCACTGTCAGTCTGAATTGCAGGATACATGGTTTGGTGATAATTCCCCTGTTATTCGTAACAAGGTATGCCTTGACATCGCAAAATCCTTGTCTTCCTTTTTGGATAAATCAGCTGTCTGATTTTACATTAACTGATTCAAAAGTTTTTGCATGTCATTCACATAAACATTGTCAAATAACTATTCCAATGATATGCAGGCGGTTGCACTTGCTGTAGGAGATTGGTATTTTGATCGTGGAAGTGTGAAGGCAATTGATTGTGCATATCCATGCGATAGATCATGTCACAATTTGATCTTCAGAGAGAGATAATTTAATTCTTTGTTTCTGCAATTTAACAAAATATGTTGTCATAGTGATAGGTCAATACCCCACCTATTGATTTAAGGTTACAAGTGTAGCAAAATTCATTATAGACAATACATTTAGCAATTTTTATTCAGAATGAGAATACACAGATTCTGTTCTTATGAGCCTTGTAAATTTGATCTTATGGTACTAACACAAGCACCGGGTGGTTACAATCATCACGCGGTGTGAGTTTAAATTTCACCAAGAGTCTTCGCTCTACTGCATGTCCTTATACTCATTCAAGGATTCTGCACTTCAAAATAATTGACCAAAAAAAAAAAAAAAAAAAAAAAGAGAGAGAGAAGTAAAAAGGCTGGTACATTAGCTTCTTGTATATACAGATGATATGTTCTGGTTTGTTTAGCAAAAGTATTAAAGGCTTAAAGTGACTGCTGTATCTGTTCATGTAAAAAGCCATCAATTCAATGGCTATCTTAACAGCCCAAACAAGCTATCTTTTGGTTGCTATTTCAATAACATAGGCTCTTTGGGCTTAAGGTCTGAATTTACAGCATGAAATTATCAATTTCAAACAATTTTGGCTAACACTTGATATGTAAAGTCAAATACACTTAAAACTCTGATTTGGCCTCCTTTTGGATTGACATATTAGTTAGTATCATTTGCTTTTACATTTATACTTAAAAAGTTACTGGAAATACTTCTCAACATTGAATGTTGGCCGCAGGGGAAGAAAAAAAAGTATACAGTTATCAGATAAAAATTGAGTTAATTTATAATAAGGTTAGAATCTCTTCACAGGGGATGAAGTAATATTTACATGTCATTCTATCTTGCAAAGTCCTTAACTGGTGCATTATTTGGTCTAGATATCTTCAAGTCAATAATGTAAATCCGATGTGGTATGTTTGCTTGAAAAACAAAAGCTAGCAAGCTCCGTTGGTCGTGTATGTTTTTTGACCTAGGAGGAGCAAATGAATAACCAATCATTCATAAACATCCAAATTAGACGAGACATTTGAAAATTTTATTAGTAAGTAATACTACTATGCTTTCTTAGCTGGAATTTGATTCCCTTTTGAAATTTGCAATTGTTTATTGAGAGTTGAGACAAACAAGTTTGTACTAAACTAACTAATTCCAATTAGACTAAACTAATTGATTCTCTTTAGCTGTTCTTTGTTATCTTTGCTAATCATGCTCCTTAATTAAAATTGTGTTCTTTATACTTTGTGTCTCCTTATGAAGTCAAATCTCATATACATAAGTCTTCATCGACACGTAAAACTTCAACTAGTTTATCCAAGTAAAATAAATCAATAAATAGACATATACATACAACAGTTACAAACAAAGTGTAACGGTTTTCACGTTCTTACTAATTAATTCAACCATTTCTTCTTTGTGTAAAGTCAATTAGCAGTTGTTTGAGGGGTTTAAGAATTTATGGTTAGAGAAAATGACGGCAAAGAATATTAAATAAGTTTCATTCAGAATATAGATGATCTGTGCATTTAACTTCAGCTGCCATCTCATCTTCACTGTTTAGGCTGCTGTATTTGAATATGTCGATTTCCTTATTTTTATTTTGTTTTGTGTAGAAGAATATTTGTACAAAGGAAGGAACTCAATGATTTGGTTCACATGCATTCGAGCAACTAATACACCATTATACACTGCTCTCTACTGATTCTTACAAAGAAAAAACAGAAGCTTTTAAAAAATATATATATATATATATATAATCTCTCCGTTTCACTTTACTTGACGCTATTATTATGTCTAGTAAGTTTTTGTTGCACCATGACTATATAAATTTAGTAGTTTGATGTTCGTCTTCGTAGTCTCACCACATAAAATGAAACGAGAGAGTATTCAATTAACATGAATCGTCTATATGCAAAAATTATCTTTCATAATTCTTGGCTTTTTCATGACTGAAATTATTTTCTCCTTTTCATCTATATGCGAAAATTATCTGTCCCCTTGTCATAGAGAAGTATTAGATGACTAGTACATGAATATTCATAACGTGGAAATAAAAGAGTATAAAAGGTCCAAGAGGGGCCTGTTCAATCCACCTCAGAAGACTTTAATTTATGGATGTTTATGGTGATTGTGAAACTTGAATATGAAAGACTAATTTAGCTTTCCTTCACATGTTGTTTGGTCCATTTCCTATACTAGGGATATAATGATAACTAGACCTTTTAGTGGAAAACAATAAACCAGAGTGAATTATAGTGTTAGGACCTCAAGAAAACTACTAGACATTGGCATTATTGCTCAACTTCATTCGAACTAGAAAGTTTGCATGCACTTTAACAAGATCTTTATGGTATATGAACCAAAGGCTGACAGCTATTATATGTTGTCTTCATCGTAAATTAGTACTAAGGGGATAAAAAATGACTGGAAGACTATGAAAAGTTAAAACTATCTCCATCTTTAGGAGACAGGGATATAGACACCCCCATAAGAGGGAAATGGTTCCTTGTATGTTAGCAATAAGAAAGACTTATATGCTTGTCATCTACTGTACAATTAGGGAAAGAGCCAATAGTGATAGAGATGGATATTGTTCATTTCATTTAAACCAAATGAAAGAAAGTCCCTAAACCCAAAAAGTTTTATGATATGTTACCGACAGTCACTATCTTCAAAGGATTTTTTTAAAGTTTGATTAGGAAATCCCAGAGTTGGTTACAACAGTAAAAACTAGAAAAGTTGTATGCTAAAGTTTTTTTGAAAGCTTTAACCGACAGATTGCAATATGTGATCACCTTATCCAAAAGTTTAAACGGTTAGAAGGAGCATATTTTTAATTTCTCAATTATATTATGTTTTAACACGCTTGCTAATCACGTGTAGGTCTAATTCTTTTTCATGGATGAAGGTATGTCTCAACACCATAGGAAGAGAAAAAAAGAAAGAATTAGCTGAAAACCATACACACAAAAACATGAACAAGTTTTTCAATATTCTATCAGGCGTATCCAGTGTAACAAAGGAGGAAATATTGTGAAAGACATTTACAGATTAAGAATAAAACTCTACAGGACACACCTGTTGGGAGTCAATGTCTCTGCTGTTGGAACTAGACTAAGAATATTGTCCAAAGGCAGCTGGAAGCCTCAGAAAACTTTTATGATACAGGTCTGGAGTTTGTAAAGAATTAGGTTGCTGCTGATGTTGGCTCTGAAGCCACGTAGCACTCAATGAACCTTGTGTCGCGAATTGTGTTTCTGATCTTGTTTCACTATACAAGTCTTGAGGAATTATAGTACTTTGATGATTCTGCTGGATTGTGTTGCCTAGTAGAAATGGAGTTTGGAGGTACTCAGACCATTTGATTTCTTGGGCTTCTTTCTCTGATTTCACACTATCTACAGCTCCCCATGAGAAACCATTATTGTTATCAAACAAAGAACAGTTGTTTTGCAATTCAATAGTGGTGGTGTTAGGCTCATAATTCAACTGTTGAAAGGAGAGATTATAACCAGTACTACTGCTCATATTGGTTTCAATGAGTGGATAGCTTTGGTCAATAGTCAATGAAGATGGCTTTGGTTTCTCAGAATTGAATGCACTGTTACATTCAGAAGTTGATTTATTATTGTTCTTTGTATTGGTTGTAGATGCCTTCTGATGCTCATTCTCAATCTCAGAAAGTGGCTTGTGAGTATTTGGGTCAATTCCACTTTGCCTTAGCTTTTTCTTGATGGAAGAGTTCCATAGATTCTTGATTTCATTGTCTGTTCTGCCAGGCAATCTAGCTGCAATTTGTGACCACCTAAACAAAACAAGAAGCAATGAGTGAATATTGTATAGAATGATGATAGCTATATATCATGAATGAGGAATATTCATAGAATATGTATATACTTGTTCCCTAGAAGTGCATGAAGTTCAATGATGGAATTCTCTTCTTCCTGTGAGAATGTCCCTCTTTTCAAATCAGGTCTCAAGTAATTAATCCACCTTAGCCTGCAGCTCTTTCCACACCTCTGAAGACCTGCACCAAGCAAAACGAATTCAAAATTTAAACTTGATGAGTTCATCAATTAAGGTCATTACCACTGAACACATTATATCTCTACAATGATAAGTTCATAGTTATATCTTTTTAAAATTTTAGTTATCAAAGAGAATTCTTGCTGATGACTCTGCAAAGGCAGAGGCAGCCTAGTATTTTCGATACAGAACATATATATGTGATCAAAACAAGAAAAAGCTGGAAACAAAAACACAGTTGATTTTTCCCACATGCATTTTCAAGCAATTACAAGAAACCAATAGTAGTGTGTGTGTACCAGCTAGTTTAGGAACAGAACTCCAACAGCCATGCCCATATTTAGTAATATGCTTTATAAGTTTCTCATCTTCCTCAGGAGACCACAGGCCTTTCCTCAGCTTCTGCTTGTAACAGCAAGAATGCCTCCCCATGTGACACAATTGTAATGCTGGCAACAAAAGAGGCCAAAATAAAAGTAGTGCAAATTTTCTGACTTTTCGTTGAATGCTAAGTTGTATTGTCAGAGGGAGAGCAAGTCAAGTAGATACTACTATTCTCTTCTCGTTTTACTACTACTTAGAAAGCAAATATGTTTAGAGAGAAAAATAAAGGATGATTTAATGATAATTAGAGAAAAGAAGCAGAGGGCAGGCTGGTAGGAATCAAATTGATAGTATGGAGGAATTTATAAAAAGGAGGTGTTAGTCAGCTACTTATTTTTTAAATTTTAAGGTTAAATTTAATTTGTCAATACATACTACTCCTCCCGTTCGTTTTATATGACAATATTATTTTTAGTCTAGTTCTGGAATAACATACTCTCTCCGTTCCACTTTAGATGAACCCATTTGACTTTACACGGAGTTTAATAAAGAGATAAGACTTTTGAAACTTGTGGTCTAAAATAAGTTATAGATATTTGTGTGGCTACAAATCATCTAGGGATGAGTAAAAGTGAATATTTCTTTCCAAATTTAGAAGGAGGTCATTCTTTTTTAAACAGACTAAAAAGGAAATAGGTTCATCCTTTTTGAAACGGAGGGAGTAGTACATTTTTATATTATTAATTTTCTAATTTTAAGCTTCTTATTTATGCTCTTGTAGCCATTAGTATATATATTTTTGACAATAAGTTTTAAATTAAGTTTTGACCTGTGCTAAAAGGCCTATTTTTTTCCTTGAACTTTTTATTCAATCCAGCACCGTCGTTTAAAATGAGAGTGAAAAGTAACATAATTTTGTTAAGTAATTATCTACTCTAATAATGTAGACTATTATATTTCTTGGGAACATGAAAGGTATCTTCTCTTTCCCATTGAAAATCATCCATGGGCCACCAACATCCCAATCATTTACTACTATTGTTTCTTAGACAGAATCAAACGAGATAAAGAAAATAAAGAACTCTCCAAGCTATCCATGATTGATTTTTAATATTCATTTTTTAATGTTCCTTCTTGAATTATTTTCTTCCCTTGCGTATCGTATTGTACAATGTTTGAATGAGTTGTATTGTTACCGTAGTTTAATAAAAAAATATAAGGTAAAGGGTAAAGTAGAAATATTAAATAATAAATGAGGGTATGATCGGAAAGAAAAACAAATAACGACGTGATTTCATCAAATCGGTTACATAAAGTCATAGTTTTCATGGTTACATAACCATGAATTTAACAATACAATACAATATCGATAATTAGAATCAAAACGAACGTCGTACTCATTATAACAATACAATACCAAACTATGAGTTACAACCATCCAAACAAGCTGTTAGTGCGACTAAAAGTAAATAACAAAAGGAGTAAACGTGGTGTATTTCATATAAACTCAACCGACAATGACAATACTGTAGCAGTCCTAGTCTGAACTCAGAAAACGTTACCACTCCATGCTGACAAATTTTGTTTAACTTAACTATTTCATTCCAAACTTTTTGGTCCTTTTATTTTAAGAGTTCTCGTACTTGCATGACTGTTTCTCCATTAGTTTGATAATTCTTCTTTGCCTTTAAGTTAAAAGCTTTCACCCCATAAAGTAGAAGTTGATTTGCTTAACAATTTGAAAACAAGAAAACATTTGATTGCTATGAAGATTTTAAAAGAGAAACGTCTATAAGGTGCTTTTCTTATGGGTTTAGTGAAAAATATAAAACTCTCACTAACAATCATTCTCTATAACATCAATTTTTTTTTAATGATATTTTGGAGTATTATGTTATCCTATGTTACAAGTTACTCTATAACATGTCATTATAGCAATGTTTAAAAAGTAAAATCTGGACATTAAGAGAAGTTTGATGGTATATACAACAATTAAACTTAAAATCAAGGATAGCGTAGCATGCAAAGTTGCTTGTCCGTGGAGACCCAACATGATAGCATTCAAATGTAGTTAAACAAACAAATACACTACGATGGACATGCCTTCGCAACAATTACTTCAACGCTATTCTTCTTAATGGGCAGAGACGAACTCAGAATTTGAGCGCAACGGGAGTATCAATATGCCAACTATTAGCGACAAAGATTTGACTTTTTTTATATATACACAAGGTTTTTGCCGAGTTCTGCCGGTGCCCCTGCATAAGAGGGCCTAGGTCCGCCTTGTTAAATGATGGAACCACGGAGAGAAGCAAAAGCAGTTGTCTTTATACTTTTATTTTAATATGTTCTAGAAAGAATTTTATATTTTTATAAGTAGAAATAATTAACCTTTATAATTTAATTTACAGTTACATATATTTTATGATTTATTTTACACCACAAATTAAAAAGAAAATTCATTTTTTTCTTAAACTTGGTAACGAGCCAATCCCGCCACAAAAAATAGGTAGGAGGAAATATTTGTCAAAATCTATGGAACTGAATTCAAGTTTTCCTAAAGTGCGCAAGAACTTGCGGCTACTTCTCCTCCTATCTTCTACAAGGGTTAATCGTGGGCAATTTCCCACAGTACTAGTATGTAATATGTGGCTCCATTATTTTTGGGACAGCCTATCTCACTCTATTTCTAATGGAGTATAATTTTATTCCACCCCCATTGAGTAAATGTTAGTGACAGCGGATAGCATCCAAGTGATTATTGAAGGTTGTTATTATAATTGTTTCACTTTTATTATTTAAGGGTCGTTTGGTTGAGATAGAGTTTATGCGGGTATTAACAATATAAGTATGTATTAGTAATGCGGGTATATAGTCTTACACCTTGAAGTTTCAACGGGAGACTTTGGAGAAAGGAGCTAGCTAGGGATAAAAGACATTAAACTCGTGTTAGAGCCCTTTATAACAATATAGAGGAAACCATAGACCTCATCAAGATCGTAGTTTCAATTTCTTCAAAATTCTTGACAAATCAAATTACATACTTATCTTCGAGTGTTTTTACAAATCTAATAAAACGTTAATGAAATTTTTGAACAAAAATTTCAAACCATAAATTTAATTCGTGTGCTAATGCTATCAAGCTTGTCATTCTCTTCTTCTCTCCACTTCCTTTAATAAAGAAGAAAACCCCCTCGAACCACGATATTATCATATCTTCTTCCTTTGATTTTCTTAAATTTTTTTATTAAATTTAATAATGTAATTAATCATCCTTTTCTTTGTGAATTAAATAGGATTAATATTTAACGTGTGTGACGCTAAAGAATATTGCCTTTTATTTGCCGTCTCGTAAGTGAAGTAGGTAATTTAGCGAATAATTAAGTTACAAACAAAATTAAGTAGTATTGGTTTGTAGAGAGACAACCATAAAAGACATGTAAAATGTAGCATCTATGGGTCTCTCGTACAAAGCTTAATAATTTCTTAATGCTAATTAGCATATAGATATTCAATGAAAATAACGTGTCTAGACGTCTAATGCTTCTAAAAACCTTTGTCCTGCTCTTCTATCTTTTAATTAAGCACGTTCTTGCATTTTCTTCTGTAGGAATCACCACGAAGCAGCGTCATTTTCCTCCTAGTGAATAGTAAAATTACAGTATGGATTTTTTTTTTTTTTTTTTTTTTTTTTTTTTGGCTTAATTGAAATGAACCTATTCATAAGTAGTAAGTGAAGTTATAAATCAGTTAGGATGCTTACGGGTTCATCTTTGCAGAGTCCGTTATATGTACGGTTGACAATTCATTTCGAAGGATGTTTAATTTCATTCGTGACTCTGGATAAAAAACAAATATTTGTATTGTGTGAAGGTGTCTAATTATCTATATATAGATAGAAAGGAAAATATTTTATTAGGATTATGTGAAGTTGGTCTTTATTTTCTTAGTTATTTATTTCGAATAATTCTGAAACATCTATCCCTCCTTTATTTTTCCTTTTATGGTTGATTTTTATTGTAATAACGGAGTGTACTCCTCTATTCATGTTTGTAATTATACTTTATCTATATATATCAATATAATTCTCTTTATTAGGGGTGTGTAAAATCGAATCGGTATCGATAGCCAAACCTTTACCGCTACCGATAAGCATAACGGTATCGATATAACGGTTATTGGTTCGGTAATGGTATTAGTTTCCAATACCGATAAGTTATCGTACGGTAGCGGCTTTACCATTACCGTACCGATAACCGATAAGGTTTCTTTTTGTAATTTTTATATATTTTATTTTATTTATTATTAGTATATTAAGTCATTTAAACTCTTAATTTACAACATTAACTTATAGGTTAAACTTCAATTATTATTATTTTTTTTTTTTTTGTGGTTATATGTCAATACTCATACACTTTAATTAATGATTCCGGCCTATTTATAATTAATTTTGCTTTCTCGAATTATTGATCAGACTTTCTTACCTTTTCTTTTTCTATTTCATTATTTTGTGTTATGTTAGCATATTGTTAAGACTTGTTGATTGCACTTGTATACTTAGTTTCCGTGGATGGTTTGTCTATTACTTTAGTTTATTCATATTAATTAAAAAATATTACCTATTGATAACCATCCACCAAGAATTCACGCATTACTTCGGCGTACCGGTTACCGAATCGTTAACTACCGAACCGTTAACAACCGATAACCGGTAGCTTATTGGTACAATATTAATTTTACATAATTACATACCATTAACCGATATACATTACCAATAAGCTCAAATCTGAACCGTACCGCTCCATGAACACCCATGCCTTTCACCACATCGGACTTTAGTAACCATGACTTCAGTTTTGGTAATTCTCACTGTATGGATGGACCCCATAACAGTTTCTAATTTCTATATAGGATAGCAATAGAGTTTAAAGTGGAGGATTAATTAATGGGCCAGGGATGGGCGATAGATGAAAAATAAGTTTTTTACACTATATACTCATGAAATTCAAAGTATTTATAAGTTAGGTTCATTAAAAATTACAATACCTATGAAATTAAAATTATTTACCTAGCTTACCTATTTATGACTGTATACCTTTGTTTATACCTTATGGATGTATACCTCTAAGATATACTGCATAAATAATAGTATACAAATCTGGATATGGATGTATACTTTTAAGATATACAACATAAATAATAGTATACAAGTGTAGATGAGTAGAACATGTAAATAGTTTATGGATATGACTTGTAAATATTAAATTTATGAGTAGAGTGGATAAATATTTTGATTTTAATGGGTATTTTTGTAAACCTCCCATAAAAATTAGTTTATCATCAGTAAGAGTAAAAATTTATAACAATATATAGTATAAGGCTGTCTAATAGCCCGGTTTGCACCGGGCCGGATCGGACCGGAACGGAAACCGGTCCGGACCGGCGCAAACCGGACCAAATATAAAATTAAAAAAAAAAAAACGATCCGATTCCGAATCGGCACCAACAAAATGGACCGAACGAACCGGACCAAAATGGACCGGAACCGGTCCGGACCGGACCGGATGAGCTGATAGGCTTAGCAAAAAATAGCCGTTGCGCAACGGCTATTTCACGCACAGCCGTTGGCCCAACGGCCAAAAACGGCTATTTTTGCCCCCTCCCCCCACCCCCTAGGGCGCCCCCATACTCCCCTATCTATTTTTTCTATAAATACCATCATTTTTCATCAATTTATTCACAATTTCTCTAATATTCTCTCTAAATCTCTATCAATCTCTCTTATTTCTACAAAAGGCTATTTGCTAAATTGCATTACAAAAAAATATTTGGAGTAAAGTGGAAATATTGTTCGGTGCGGTTCCGGTCAAGTTTCAACTTTCACTTTCTAAGTTCTACATTCTAAGTTCACGATATCAAGTAAACTCGTTCTTACTTTTTATTATCTATTTTATTTTTGTGCAATATTATTGTTTGTAGCATATTTTAGTAATTTGTTTGAAGCATATTTTAGTAATTATAAAAATGTCTGGAGTGTGGAGAGCAATTACTGGGCGTACGGGTAGCGGTCGTAGATCACGTGCTTCTAACCGAGGGAGGAATGATAGACGTAGTCGTGCTTTAGGTAAAAGACCAGTTGGTACTTCTAGCGCTCCTTCTCTTCTAGATGATTTTACTCAAGAAGATGACTCGCAATTTTTGCATGATATAAATTTCGATCAACCACTAGATAATGATTTGTTAGAGACACAATATGAAGATAATCCCGAAGGGGCTAATTTAGATGATGAAACACCCACTAGTCAATTTCAAGGTGAACCTGAAGAAACTGAATTACCACCTATGCCTCCTAGTATTATATATATAAGTTATTACATAAAACTAAAATTTAAACAAAACAAATAACCAAAAAACAAAAAAAAAAAAAAAAAAAAGCTAAAACGACAAAACCGGGCCGGACCGGACCAGACCGGAACCGGACCAGACCGGTCCACTGCAAATTTATGTCCAAATCCGCTCCATTTTGAAAAATAGCCATTGGCAACGGCCATAAACGGCTATTTTTCCCACCCCCACACCCATAAACGCCCCTACAGCCCTCCCCTACCTATTTTGCCTATAAATACTCCCATATTTCATCAAATTAATCACAATTCAATATTTTCTATTCATTTCTCTTAAAAAATTTCTAACAAAAGGCTATTTTATTAAATTTTCTATCAACATGGCTGCAAATGCAAATAATGCTAATCAAGTTCAAGGTGCTACTACAGCAGGTCCGTCTGGTGCTCCAAAAAGAACTAAACGATCCGAAGTTTGGGAATTTATCACAAAAAATAATGATACCGGCAAAGCTCAATGTACTCTTTGTCAGAAAGTTTGGAATTGGGAAGATGGATCAAATACTGGAGGGACAATGAGGTTTAAGAGCCCCTTGGAATACCATCATGCCTACGAATGGGCAACTCGTGATGGTGGCAAATATCTGCAACCACGTGATAATTGAGTGTTGAGTCGCTGAAGTTGAAAATTTATGTATTTTTCTAATTTCTAGTCTATTTTCATGTTTTTATTTTCTAATTATGCATTTTCATTTTCCAACATAATGTACTGTGTGTATTGTTGAATAATATATGTGTTTTGTGTTGTTTATTTAGATTTTAGTATTTTAAACAATAAAAAATATAATTTAAAACAAAAAAAAAAATTAACGAACCGAACCGAACCGAACCGGATCGCACCGGACCGGGACCGGCACAATATCCGTCTGCCGGTTCCGGTTCCGATCCGGCATTGGTGCAACTGCACCGGTGCACCGGACCGGGACCCCGGTGACGGATTTTTTGTCCCACCATTGCACCGGACCGGACCGGCACAGCCGCACCGGAACCGGGCCGGACCGGGCCGGTGGACACCCTTAAATTATTATAGTAGTACTTATCTTCCTGTATATATAGGTTTGTCTTTTTGTGGTGACAATGTGAAGGTTCCTTGACCTACGAGATGTCCTAATTAAAACATCTAATCCGAGATTATATTCGAAAATAATGCAGATGATGTTATAAATTAAATTGAAGGACCCACGGGAAGATACATGTAATCTCCCATACCTTATCATGAACTCATGAGCTTATCTTTATTTCTTGAGGGTATATACTGTATGAACCGTTCTATCAAGTCAACTCTATTATGGGGTCCAATATATATATGAAAAATATTGAGCGACGAAGTTCTAACTATTTGTTTACCATATGACTATATTTCATGTTTTGGGGCTTTGAATGTGAAGAAGGACAAGAAGTACAACAAGAGGGGGTAAATGGAACTATAGGCTGCAAACTCTGGGGTTGAATGCACTCCAATCCATACATTTTGGAGTTACATTCATCCGTTTTATCATCAAATATACCACTAATAATAAGGAGAAGTTACAGCAAATATGCACATCAATAAAGTTTCTTAAAGAGTGTAAATCTCAAACTAGACAAGTAAAATAGTTCGGAAAGAGTAGTTTATAACATCGCATAGCCACTTTCGGAGCAGTATGTGAGCTATATCCAGCATTTGCAAAGTTTCAGATGAATAATCGCTATTTTAATTTGCGGAAGATATTTGAAGAATAGCCACTTCAGATTCAGTATAAAGTGTTGAGATTTATCATTTAAAATGTGGGATTACAAAAAAAAAAAAAAAAATCGAGTTTTAAGCTAAAGTAGTTATTATTATTATTATTTTTATTATTATTATTATTATGTTAGAGTTCAAAACTCAGTATAAAATGCTGAGATTTATAATTATGAATGTTGATTTACGAACTCAAGCAATTGCTGAGCTGCAATTCGATCTGCTTTACAAATGAATATTTATTGAATCCTTAGTTTATTTAACATTAAAAATCTACGGTCCCATATAACAAGAAAACACTTGTCACAATATGTATAATTATTGATGAAAGCATGTAAACCTATGTGATCAATTTCTGTGTAGCTGTTATATGTACGATAACAGAAAGAGAAATTCCAGCTGCATTCTGACCACATATTAGGAGATGAGTTAACTAATTTCTTAGCTCATCCTAGTATAACATTGGTTCTTCCATCCTAGAACACATTTACGTTTTGTCAATTGATAGGAATTTCATAATACAGGGTTGTCAGTGTTTGATTATAAATTACAGTGGGTGTATTAGTAGCTGTCACATACTATTAAGGGTTTTAGGTGCAAATTACTTCCTTTCTATTCTCCGTCTTCCAATTAATTTTGTCATCCCTTATCTTATCCTTCAACTAACGAAATGTGAAGGATATTCACGACCAGATAACTCAACTGTGGAATATTATAGAGCTCCATGGGTAAGTAATTACTAGTGTATCGATAATGTCATTAGGTGAACTTAAATTTATAAAAAGATTATAATGAAAAGTAATGGGGTAACTTGCAGTAGTCACAAGATATAAAGGGGACATAATATAATCTTTGTGTCATTGAACAAATGGAGCGACACCTTTAGAGTTATTTCCTTAAAGGTAAACTTTTCCCAAGTATTGTACTGGTGCAATGAAGGACAACTAATTGATAAGAAAGAACAACAATATCACATGTAATGGGATTACACTTCATGCTTAGTCCTCATTAAGAGAATTGATTGTTTTCCAGAATCTTTTTCGTGAAAATAATTAATCGAATTGCTAAACAGCTGTTGATTCCTCTTTCCTTCTACCCCACCAATTTAATTTTTTGTTGTTGTTTTTTTATTTTTTTCCTTTCTTCGTGACTGGACTAAAAAAATAATTTCGTTCTGAAAAAAACATTAACATATATTCACACTTAAGTTTTCAGTACTGTAAGCAAAATAGTTTTTGCTGTTCTTATTTTTCTTTTTGATTATTTAGGCAAAGCTAGCACCTTCAAAGCGCATGCATTTTTGCACATCAATTACGAATACAATTTTATGCAATCCCTGCATTACGGGGCAGTGGTGCATTTCATCGTAAGTACTGTTTTTTTACTATAGAAGATGAGCTATTATCTTACAAGCTATTTTTACTGTTTCATTAGTTATAATGGAGAGAAACTAGATGAAAGGTTCATCGATCTAATTAACATTTCTTTTTGGAAGTGCTTGAATTTTTATTTTATTTTTTTAGAAAAAAAAAAATATTCTTATAGCTTAAACTTTTCAGTTGTCTGAAATCTCTGAACACAGGTTTGAGTATAAAATGTGAAACTTATAAATCTGGCATTCAAGTTATTATAAATGCACATTAGGCTTTCTTTACAATTTTTTTAGTATTTTTCAAAAATTAAAAATTAGAATAAATATTTTTCGTCAGAAATAATAGTATTTTGAGCCGAGCGTTATATATAATGACATTTTTTAACTGAAAATGTAACGGCAGTGACATATTTGAATCGTATTTTTAAGGGGTGGCATAATTAAACTTTTTTCGATAGTGTAGTGGCAATTTTAACCCTTCGCCCCTTCGTTTTTAAGGTCATCGAGTGTAAGCATTTTTTTTTTAATACGCCAAAGGTTAAAGACAATAGAAGACCTTAATGCAGCTGCAGCCTAGTAAACCAGGCATTTAACACTTGTAGGAACAAATCACATGGATGTCTTCATAAGTGGAGTTAAATCACAACTTAAGACTTATTGTTTTCAATCATATCAAGGGCATCGAGTGATACCGACAGAAACATGAGTTTTGGTTGCCATGTATAGATATACTTAAAATCTCATTAACAATGAATAGTGGTTAAACTATACCATTCCTATTTTAATAGTTAGTTTATCACTTCCCATTAATAGTTAGTTTAATAGGCATAAAGGTACGCAACAAAATGTATAAACAAAAGGAGGTTTAACTCATTTTTACCTAATTTAAGTTAAACGAAAGGGGCAAAGAGCACAAAAAATATTAAAAAATTGACTTCAAGAGAGAGGCAAGTCATAAAAATTATTATGATTAGTTAATATAATAATTTGTCTAGCTAAGAATCGCATTATCTAAAGCTTATTACAACAAGGTCTTTAACTTTATCAATTGATTCAAAGGTTTTGTCGTTGAAATGTTGGATATGTTTGCCCTATCTTAATAATTACATGGAGGTTTCCTCTTTATGGGCAATGATGAGGGATTCTTCTCACCTTTACATGGTAATCTTTATTTTGGGAGAGTGGTTATGCTCTTAGGTGAACTATGACTCTCTTTGAGTTGAGTCTTGTCAATCAATATGCTAGAGAGATGTCGAGTTCCCATAGGCTGAATTCTTCCAGTTTTCATGATAAACGCTTATTTAAGCAGGAGTGCGATCTATAGAATTATTAGACTCATTAACTGTCTAAATGGACCCAGTGTAGCAAGTGAATTATAGGTATATATCAATCTTATTCTTCTTGATATCTTGGAATCTTAATTGGAGTAGTTTTGGAGCCATATTTTATTTGTTCCCTAGCTAGTTAAATTACTTTACCCTCTCTGTTTTGTTATTTTAGTTTTCTCTTTCTAATAGTAGTTCTTTGACTACAAGAATTACTAGTAAGAAACAAGCGGTATAGTTAGACTTGGGCTAGAGAGTAACCACTATTTGCACCTGTTTATGAATGTAGCAGGGTATGTATGATATCGCACACGATTCAGTTTGTTTTGAGCAAGAGTTGGAAGAGGAGTGAGAGGCGTTGTCATATTTATGTCCAATTAGACCATGTGTATGTGTTTAAAAACTTTAATAAAGATTGATTGTGACTGTTAAATGTCGATGGCTGAGAACTGCTAGTGCTAGAAATATGGTGTTTATTGAATTGATTTATTAAAATGACAACTAATGTTACCGTAGAACAGTTGAATATATATGAAATAAAGCATGTGTTACACCAAAAATGCAACTAAAAATTAAAGCAACTACACCAAATATGTTTCAGATGGGAGTTGGAGCTGCTTTTAGATGAAAACATTTATTGTCACTCAACAAAAACAACTGTCTAAATATGTTTCATTCTTCAGAATTCAGAGCGATATCAAGAAATCATCAAATATTTTTCTAAAAAGTAATCACAATACAAGGGCAGTGAAAAGGAAAACCATCGTCAATTTTACAAGAATTACATCATCTAAAATTGCAATTTGCTGAAAACTGTTTAGTACCCAAGCTTCATTATTGAAAGAGAAACGATCCCATGTGGATAATAAGACCATGCTTGTTAAGTAAAACCTACTCTTGCACAGCTTTTCTGGCAGCATCTTCTTCTGCTTTCATTTTTCTTTCCCATCTTCTCTTCCTATAATCAGCCAACATATCAGGCATTTTTTGCATTAGTTCAGCAGTCTTTGCGCGCTTTTCTGCTGATATTCTGTCACACTTGTGCCCTTTCAGCTTGGTTCTCATTTCCTTCCTCTCTGGATCATATGGCCAGTCTTGTCCAGCTAGAAGAACTTCCTTGCGAAGGCGAGCTCGGTGTCGAGCACTGATACCCAGAGGTTTCCAGGCCCCAAGCTCCCAGTAACCCCAAACTCCTTTGGAAAGCTCATCCTTGTATTTTGCCAACTTCTCTTGCAATGGATATTGATATTCCCCAACTGCTTTTGCTACCGACTTCACCGCTTTTCCAGCCATTTGTCCTGCGAGAGGATGCATAAAACTTATCTAAGCTTACACAATCAAAGTTTAGACAATCAAGTCCATCAATCAACTATAGCTGTATTTTTAATTATAGACATCGAAAAGCTCCAGATATACATCTTAATAGCATTAGAAAGTATCACAAGCATGTTGAAATGTGATGTACGTTAATTAGACAGCTAAATGAATCATCAAGAGAAAGTTTCAATCTACTACATGGTTGTAAGTGGACGCTGCAGCAGATAGCAAATGAAAATTAAATGACTTTGAAACCAGAATACAAGGACCTATAATAGGATTTGCCTCTGAACTAACCAACACAACTACTACATGGTTAAGTAAAAATTAAACTCGATCTTTGGTGTAATTACGTCCATGAACACCTCCTCTATACACCTCCATTTATATAAAGGCAAGGCTTGGATTTTCTTTTTCAGGGTGATAACTGAGAATCCCCGAGAGAAGGACTTGAATCTATTGTCCTCTTAAACTACCCCGCTAATGATCACTGTTAGAGGAGACAAACAATGGGAAATAAGTCAATTTGAAAATTGCTCATTGTCCTTGTTCAGCGCACGAATAATCAGGAACTTATAGAATAGTACAATCAAAAGCAATAGGTATCTGGACAATCATTGGTATCAAAGTAGCCAACTCTGCCTATTTGGCTCAGTTTAAACGGTTAATACCCCTTTAACAAATCCCTAAAGGAATATCCCTCTAAAGTTAAACTAAACCAACAAGAAAAGCTTAAACCTCTCACTGATTTTCTTTTCAATATTAAATCTCACTATGATGAAGATGAATGGTACTCTTCTTAGATATTACTAACATGGGATAGCATATAAGTATTACTGTAGGTTCTATAAGACACAAGATAGGTTACTCCTAATTTCCATCTTTCAGTAACAGTTCAATGACTAGACAAAGTAAAAGATGATTATATACATGTCCCATGTTTTGTGGATAGCAAGCTACCTTAAACTTTTGCCCTGTCAGATGAATGTACAGTCTACTATCATCCAGTAGCGGAGCCAAGATTCTTGCTAACGGGTTTCAAAATATGAAGAAATATACATACAAAAAAGATCAAGGGGACTCAACATATAATATATATATACACATAAATTTTCTTTATACACAGTGTAAATTTTCAGCAAATGAATGATACCCCTCGGTAAAGGGTGGCTCCGCCACTGCTATCATCATACTTAAGGTATCAGCAGCCTGTTTTATATTATTTGTCCACTCAAATTATCAATTAAAGATCACCAAGTCAAGAAGAACCAAAGCAGAATGGAGAAAAATCAGACAAGCTAACGCGAGTACTAAATTGCAACGACTTCTTATATGTGTACATTATTAATTGAACCCGTTGCAAATCTAAAAGTAATAGGAACAAAGGGAGGAACTTACCAATCGTTTTTGCCGGAGATTAGAAACGGAGCAGTGAGCACTTTTGCCGAAAGAAATGGAGCGACGCTGGGACACAAATGTTACTGGGCCAAACAAGAAAATCATAAATAGTCCATATTAAAGAACTATATTACATAAAATAGCTATACTATTTTGTTTACATAAAATAACTATACTTTTTTTTACATTTTATAGAATATTATGGTATCTTACTAAATTGGTGTTCATTTTATCTTCTTCTTCTTACAAATCTAACCACCACTATCACGTCTCTCTCCCACCACCATCCACTACCGCAATCGAAAAAACCACAAAAAAATATATGTAGAAACAAAGATATGTACTTCTAGATATATAGAAATATAAAATTATACATGGTCATACAAAGTTATACAATATAAAGATATACTAAGAAATATACTTGTAAATAGTAAAATACGAAAGAATACATAGTTATACAACATTATACTAAATTATACAAAGTAAATATATACAAAAAATATACTAGATATATAAAAATACTAAGATATGCATAATTATATATGTAGATACAAAGATACAAAGATATACACTTGTAGATATATAGAAATACAAAATAGCTATATTTTGTAAAATATCTATTAAGATTTGCTATGTTCAATAATTTTTTAAAAATATAGTTATGATAGTTAATTAAGTGTCTTAAGTTGCCTATTTGTGTAATTTTCCCATGAAGCTTCAAGCTCTTGCGGTAAAAATTTCGCTCACATGCCACTTTTGCCACTAATATTTGATTTGAAGCCACTTTTTTTTATTAGTTTTGCATTAGAGATCACTTTTTGGAACTTCAATTTTTGTGAGCTGAAGTTCAAACCTTGTGGGTTGAACTTCATAACTTAGTTATGAAGTTCAACTTCAATCCATAAGGACTGAACTTTTAGGCATAGATACGTCAAATTAAACCCTTGTAGGCTGAACTTGTGTGAAGTTCAACCCACAAGGATTGTAGTTCAAAAAAGTGGCATCTCATGCAAAATCAATTAAAAAAAAGCCTCAAACCAAAAATCACTAGTAAAAGTGGCTATTCGTGCACTTTGCCCGCTCTTGCGCGGAATAAACATGGCTGAATTTAGAGGGAAATGCAGAAGTAAAACTTTCGCCCAGCAGCCACTTTTAACACTGGTATTTAGTTTGAGGCCACTATTTTCTTTGATCTTACACTAGAGGCCACTTTTGGGTCTTTACTAAATAAATGTTGACTTAAGTTCTGATAGTTGACTGAAGTTCAGTCCATACGGCCCCTGGACTGAAGTTCCATCTCTTAAGGACTGAACTTTCAGTCCATATGGCCATGGACTGAACTTCAGTCCATGGTATGGCCATGGACTGAACCATGGACTGAAGTTCCATCTTAAGGACTGGACTGAACTTCAGTCCATATGGCCGTGGATTGAAGTTCAATCTTTAAGGACTAAACTTCAATCCGGCCTCTGAACTGAAGTTCTATCTCTTTAAGCAAAAGTGGCCACAAACTAAATATTTTGGTATTAGTGGCCTGTGCCCAAAGACCAGTGGCAAAAGTGGCCTTTCGTGCACTTAGTCCAATGCAGAAATAACCACTTTTTTCTGCTATTAAATTTTAAGCCATTTCGGGGTGAATTTTTAAGAGTTAGCCACTTTGCATAGTTTCAGACCATTAAGGTTGAAATTCAATCCAGATTAACCAAACTTCAGCCCCTTTTGATCTGAAATTCAAATATGCTATTTTTACATTTTTACATTTTTTTTTTTTTTTTTTTGTAATTTAACATCAAACCAAAGTTTTAAGTTTGGTTTGAAGGTGTGCCACACTTCACACTTTTAATCTTAATGTGGCTTATTTTCAAGTCAAGAATTTAAGTTGAGTTAACTTCAAAACATGGACTTATAACTTCAATCCCTCATGGTTTAACAGTGAGTGGCTAAATTTGTTAAATTATTTTTAAAAGTAACTAAAATAAATTTTACACATTAAATAGTTGGTTATAGGGTCCAGTTTGTTTTGAGCCTGCCGTGGAAATACTAAAAATTTCACCGGGTGCCCTCCATAAAGAGTGGTTTTATAAAATTGCCCGTGTTAAGCAATATTTGCAAAATACCCTTATTTTGGCTTGGCTTCAAGGCAAAAATTTGTAAGTATTAGCATGGAGTGAAGACTTTACTGGCAAGTATTGTCTTGCCAATACTTCAAATTATGTGCCGAGAATGTATGAAGAGACTGCAAGGGACTAGTTTAATGTTATTGGCAAAAAAAAAAGTATAGTTATGAAGAAGAAAATAATTAATTAGAAAAGAAGAAAGGAAATAGACAATAATAATAATAATAATAATAATAATAATAATAATAATAATAAATAAGTAAAAGAATATTTATTTTTGAAAAATTGAAGAGAAATGCCACATTGATGCTTTTTCTTGGTTTAACTTATTTCCTCACACACAACAAAGAGAGTGAAGTCACTCTCCATGTCACTTGGCGTTGCAGGGGCTTTTAAATATGAAAATTGATAGTTCAGGCGTAACGTAACCAACCCATAGTTTAAGTATGAAACTATTGATAGTTTAGAAGGGTTTTGACCATTATCACCATTCTTTCAATGCAAACATAGAACTGGAAACGTATTACAATTTATGAATGTCCCTTAGCTGAAGCCATGCCTGAAAAACTATGCTTCTTAAATTTCACATTCCAGCCTCAAGGAGTAGATATATAAAAAGGGCAAGTGATAAAGTGCACACGACACAAACAGTAATGGCTAGTCCTGGGAATGGTAGCACAACATACAAGCCAGTCATAAATGCTATAATCATCGCAAGCAGAGCATATAAGATGAGGCTGCCAGCATATAGGTAACGTTTAGTGATTTCGGTCCCTCGCTGATCAACGGTTGCAATGAAGTGCAGAAATACCGCAGCAGTAGAAAATATCATGGCAAGAGTATCAGCTATCACAAATGTTTTGAAGGCTGTTTTTCTCGTTAAGACTGCCATGCCTTGATTGGGACCGTCGTTCCCATTGTATCCACCAGGAAGTGTGAAGCCAGCAGCGAAAGAAATTGTTGTTATGAGTGTAGCCACTATCAAATGTGTGTTTGCTCTTTCCTTCCAGGCTGCTGCGTCTTCCATGAATTCCTTTTCTTCTTTTTGTGCCTGAAAGCATAGTTTAAAGGCGTTCTAATTACTTCATGAATAAGTTCATACAGTGGCGGATGTAGAGGGTTGAGCGCAGGTTCGGCAGAACTCAGTAGGTTTTTCACGGACAGTGTATTTGTGTTTAAAAAATCACTAATTATGTACAAAATTTTAGTCAAGAACTCAGTTACTTGTATTTGAAATCATTATACTAAAATTTAGAATCCACAGAGTTCAAGTCCTAGATCCGCCTCTGAGTTCATAGGCTTCAAAACCCCTATAACTTATTCATGTCGTTATACTTAAATTTTTAATTTTACACAGTTAATCTTTTTACTAGTATAAACAAAAGAGAATATCTAGCATGATATTAAATATTACTGTTACCTTGTAGATTTCCATTTGCTCAAAGTAAGGGTGACTTGCATTGCTACCTTGTAAAGCATAACTGGGTGTGCTCCCACAGTTGAGCACGGCTCTGGTATCTGGGTTAATAGAAAGACCAAGCAAAAAGGCTTTTACTTTGGTCGTACCATTTATCCTTGCAAGGTGAAGAGCATTTTGGCCTTGACTAGTGAGTGCCTCCAATGAATCTGGACACTGGTCATAAATCTCTTCCACGGCTGCCAAATTATCGCTAAGAGCTGCTAAATGCAGAGGTGTTTTATTGTCTTCATTGATGGTTTCATAGGCCATCTGTTTATCTTCTATTAGTAATGCCCTCACTATCGGTTTAGACCCGAAGTAAGCCGCAAAATGTAGAGGATTCCACCCAAAATCATCTACTTGCTTTATCAAAGTTGGGTACTTTCTTTTTATCGTCTGCAAGCATTCTATCCAAAGGATTAGTCTGAATTAGCAAGGCTCATGCAAGCCAATGAAAGAAGTACAAACAAGTGCACATACATACATATATTAATTTCAATTTATGTGACAATATTTGATTTGGAACAGAGTTAAAAAGAAAATTAAATACTTTAAAAAACTTGTGATCGATCTTAAGCCATGAGATTTTCTGATTATATATAATAGCATGTCAAAACAGAATTTTTCAAGTTAAATTAGTTTTAAATATAAATAGAAATGTGTCTTTCTTTTTCTGAACGGACTAATAGAAAAATAGTGCAACTGGAATGGACAGAATATGGTTCAGAGGAGTCGAAAGAAACACTTTGCTCACCTTGAACAGTATAGACTATAACTAGTTGTAGTTTTACTTGTTGCCGTTAAATGTAAATAGTATTGAACTGAGTATTTTTAAAGTGCACACGTTTCTGATAAATGCATGAACTGAGCATTATTGACCCTATATATATATATAACATAACAATATAGTTGAGATCTCCAATATAAAGTGAGAAACGTGAAATACCTGTAGCATTATATATTGCAGCTGCATGTAGTGCTGTTGTGCCATGAGGGCCAGCATAAGATGGTGAAATAGAGTTTTTCAAAATCAGTTCAATAGAAACATTGTCTTTCTTCTCGGCAGCTAGAAATAGTGGACTCTTTCCCGCTTTATTGGGCGGATGTGATAGGTCAACATCTTCTTTAACCAACAGTTCTACTACCAGGTGATGCCCATGCTTCACAGCTTCATGCAAGGCCATGTTTCCCTCGCTGTTGGTAATCCTCAGCAACTGATGGACTGCTTTAATACCAGCTTCAACTTCAGGACCATTTTTTTGTTTCATGTAGCCAATAAGGCCTTCGATGAGATTGAATTGCCCTTTCTTGGCAGCCACATGCATGCAAGTATCCCCGTTAGAGTTCAAGCTGAAAAGCAAGTCTGCAGGACCCACTATAGAAATAAACTTTATGGCTCCTTCGGAAGAGAAATTAGACGTGAGAGCTGCAACATGGAGGACCGTGTTCTTATATGGAGTTAACTGGCTGGTGAGCTTTTCCGGCTGGTATTCTCTTAAGACATTCATATGACCTCTCTGAGCAGCTCTGTATAGCCGTCGATCCATTGGAATATATAGTACTTGTAGACCTAAAATTGGAGTTTGTTACAAATTAACCCTCCCTATCTGAGAGAGGCGAAGTATCGAATTGATCTGCTTATAGGTGTAAGATCATTGACCTTCTCTGTATATTTGACTGAGCAGAAGAGTGTAATAATGACAGCCAAAATTGGTTGTTTAAAGTGGTTTATCATTTCTAGTGCATCAATGATCTTGACAAGCCATAATAAATAAACATCAAGGTTGGCCATTATCATTGACCTAATTTTTTTACTCAAGTCAACTGCCGGAATGAGTAGGAAAGGACATGGAAAACTATATAGACTGGATCCAATATTTTCTTTTTTATATCAAGTAAACCAGCTGTAATCTCCTCACGGCACCTCTTATCAGCAACTAATTCCAGATTGCAGTTCTTGCCGTTGAAGTTAAAGCACCTTTCGGATGGTTTATATAAATTTATATCTCAACTAACCCAAATAAGCAGCTGAAATTCTCCACCGTGCAGCGATGCTTTGTGCAAAGGCTATGCAAACATAAAAGCTAAAACACCTCTTGCTCCGAAGCATGCCCTGCATCAATCCACTGGCCCTCCAGCTTGAGAGGGGATGCATGCATCCACCGTGATTCGTGCTGGAGAATCTAAAGAAGATATTCTAACTAAATGTCACTACCATGTTTGTATGGGTTTAGGTTGTATAACTACTATAAAATACTAAATTATACTTAGTAAATCTAGGAGAGGAACACCTCTGCGAATGCTTATGTATGTATATATACACACACATGCACCTATAAACCATAAGAGAATTAAGCAATCAGTGAAATAGTCATCTGGTTCAATGTGTCTCTGCGTGTTCATTGCTAAAATTGTTGATTTCTTCAGAGTTAAGATTGGACAATGATTCTTGACCTTCACACTAGGCTGAACACTTCATTGATTTTTAGATATAGTAGTATTTTATTGATAGTTGTAAATTGCAATGAAACAGGCCAAATTGATGCACTGTTCCTTCCCTTAGTCGCTCTCAAAATCTCACCCTTGTTCCAGACTTCCTGTTGTACATTTTTAGGCTTAATTAGGGATGTTTAATCTGCCTCAATAAATGCTCTCTTGTAATGCTGTAAAAATAGTTTCTCCACAAATACAGGTCAATAACGCAACACATTAGGACACTGTACTCATAACACAATGTTACTAATGGATGATCATTTTCTATACGTGCATAATTTTTCTTTATGTGGAATCCAATACTTCTAATGGATACATTTTCTCCTATTACACAGCAGATGATTTCAGAACAATGCCATAGCATATCCAGGAGATACCAACATCTATGGATCAAAGGTAACCGCAGCTAATGTTGAAAAATTCCCTGGTGTAAACACTTGTATCGTGTGGACTTTGGTCCTGCTGGTTTAAATCCACCCCATGTCCATCCTCGTTCCAGTGAAATACCATATATTTTGAAAGGTGAATTGCACGTTGGATTACTGAAACCTCCTATAAATTTATTTCCAAAAAATTAACCAAGGGGAAGCTGTTACTTTTCCTAGAGGAGTGGTCCATTTCCAGAAAATGTTAATAAGGGACCAGCAATTGCTCGTCTCTTTCAGAAGTCAAAGGCCAGGTGTGCAGTTCATGTCAAATGCAATGTTTAACTATACACCAAGTGTGCCAGATGAAATCTTTGGCCAGGTGTGCAGTTCATCTGAACTTAAAAACATTTTATCAGTCGATGAGCTTTGAACCTGATGAAAAATACACAAGTTCGGGGAATTTTCAAAAATAGGCAGCCCACTATCCAAAATTACAAATATGAGGCCATATTTTTTTTCATGCATAGCACCCATCCCTAAAATTACAAATTTTAGCACTCCTTCATAAAAAAACACCCTAGCTACCAAATTTCCCCCTCCCCAGCCACTAAACCACCGGCAAACACCTTCCCCGCCAGTGGTGTCATTATTTTTTTGTATTTTACAAGAATTTATGTTGTTTATTGCTTCTAAATCATTGCTTTGGACAAGTTTATACATACAAATCTCCCTCTAAAAATTAAATTATACATGAATATACATATATAAATACGTAGCAATGAGAGAAATACAAAAATATACACAAAAAAAGTAAAAAATCATATAAACATCCTTAATATACAGATTTATTCACTCGCATATACACACTTATACAAATTTATACAATTTTATACACGTGTATAAATTTGTATAAAATTGTATAAACTTGCGGCAGACAGCTATTTCGGGAAAAAGGGTGACATCTCGGGTAAGATTCGAAAATATGGGCCATTTTTGATAATTTTCGTCTATTGCTAGTCTTTTAGTGTAATTATCGGGTAATTTTGATCAGTAGCCATTTTTGGACGCGCTTATTAGGGACTATCCACCGTTTCGAAATTCACTGAAGAATAGCCAAAAATTCGCGCGCACACTTAAGCTCCATTAGCGTTGGAAAAACACCCCAGACTAGTCTCATAACAAAATACTAAGTATTTTGTTATGGGACTTTATATACAAAGCTTCAGTCCCCATAACAAAATGCTGGGACTTTGAACAAGTTTTGTTCAAAGCCCCAGCATTTTGTTATGGGGACTGAAACTTTATATAAAGTCCCATAACAAAATGCTGGGGCCTTGAACAAAACTTGTTCAAAGCCCCCAGTATTTATACTGTGATTTGTCCGGAGGTGGCTAGTCTTCAAACAGTTTTACATCGCTGGCTAGTATTCATTTAACGCGGTCAAAACTGGCTGCGTGACTAAATTTTTACCTAATTATCCCAACATTATATATCCAACAATAAGCAATATCTAATAATACGAATAGAGAGAAGTTCGGAGAACATGCACTACTATTCTGCTGCAGGACCTAAGAAAAATGATTAGGCGATTCCTCTTTGAAAACTTGGAAAGTAATGGTATTGGAAGAAACAATATTAGGGAATTGGAAGTTCCGCAAACAAGCCAAGTCACTGTTCTGCTGCAGGCTCTTTGTTTATGTTTATGGGAATACATAATAATCACATAATAACAAGGAAAGGAACCTGGTCACCACATTCGGCTGGAAATGGGAGAATCAAACACTTACATGCTGAGAGTAACAACACCCCCAATTAGACATAGACAGACATTACTAAATCACAATTTTACCTCGTTAACTACAAAAGAGCATTCAGAAACCTTTGACCATGTCACTTTGTACATGTCTAAATTCTCCCTATATAAATACCCCTTCATTTTCCAAGCCTCCCATCACCTAATTCTCCTGTTGGATATATTGGGTAATATCTGAAGAAGAGAGCTCTCCTCGACAATCATGGCACTTCTTATGTTCTTACTCTTTGCACTTTTCGTCCATGGATCCCTGGGTAAGTGCCCCTTATATTTACATATTTGTTAATTCTATCATCTTTTCATCCAAACCACATATTAGGACAATGACATGAAGGTGTGCTTGTACCTTGTATGTAATTATTGGTATGATATGGAGAATGCAGGTGATATTGTGTGTGAGGAGTTGGAAGTAGGAATGTGTGCCTACTCAGTAGCTTCATCAGGGAATCGTTGCTCACTGGAGACATATGCATCGAACGAGGGAACAATAGGGTATGAATGCAAGACCTCAGGGGTAGTGGCCAACATTAACATGGCCGAATGGATTGAAACTGATGAATGCATTAACGCATGTGGAGCAGACAGGAAATCCGTTGGCATTTCCTCTGATTCTCTTCTTGAACCCAAGTTTACCTCTAAGCTTTGCTCCAAAGAATGCTACCAAAACTGCCCTAACATGCTTGATCTTTTCTACAACTTGGCTTTAGGAGAAGGTATGTACCCTATTTGAACAACGATAAAAAATTCACCTGAGAGAGAAATCATTCTGATATTATGGCAGGAGTGTATTTGCCGGCATTTTGCAAGGGAAAACAAGTAAACGGACGTCGTGAGATGAGCCAACTGAAAAGCTCAGCTACAGCTTGGGGCCCAGTCTCCAGCACAAATGGCCGACAATTGGCTGAAGGACCTGCAGTTGATGTTGGATTCACATATTGGGCTCCGGCTCCCTTAGCTAGTGCTTCTGCACTTACACTGGCAGATAAGAATGATTGGGCTCAAGCTCCTTCTCCATCAAGTGATTCTACAGTCATACCAGCAGACACCTGGGCTTCAGTTTGGGCTCCAGCTCCGGCTAGCTGGTGATGTTGATCAGCAAGTCACTTGCTATTTCCGATCATGGACGAAGCTCTGATTATATATAGGCAAATTACTAGAATGTCTATAATGGAAGAGTTAATTATCTTTTTAACATATGCATTTGTAAAATTCCTGTTCCTCTGTCAAGTACTACCTTCTGTGAAATTCAAATAAATTCCAAACAACAAAAACCGCATATTAAACAAATTAAATTGAACTAGAACTGACAAATAAATGTAAAAGATTTTTTGGTCCTCCAAAATCGCGTTACTTTGCGTCTTGGCAACTCTACCTTATTTTCATGGAAATTGGGATTCTGCGACACTTAACTCACCACACCGACGGTGTCCTCGTTGGCCGTTTATTAGGGATGTTTTATCATGATCTTGCACCTTAAGCTCGACACAATGTCGTGTTACTTTAATCTTGAAAGGGGCTGTCACGATCCGAAACTGAAGAGCCATGACCAGCACCTAACAAGTCTAACACCCGTAGAGCGAATCCCTTAACCCATCATATGAAGCCCAACCGTCATGCAAAATCACATAGATCAACAATTCATAATTGGGTCGAAGATATTGTTATATCAAAATAAGCATTGCCGAGAGGCCTTGTACTATACTCATACAATGCCAAAACAAGTATGTCTAACCCGCAGGACAGTCATGGAGCTTCTAAGGAGTACAAAAAGTATCAATACAGCAGGCAGCCCGACAGTATCAAAACAAAGAAAACTTCAATTCCACCACCAATCAAGTGTAGGTCTTACAACTGAAGGTCTAGATGTGGCGCTTAATGACCGTTGCTCAGTGATCCAGGTGATCCAAATGGAAGAGAGATATCAGCAGAAACATTTGCATTACCTACAATTCCCTTCCTAATTGGCTTTTCCATCAATTCTGCAAACCTAAACATGGGGATTGGGGGGGGGGGGGGGGGGTTTATGTTGTACTTGACCATTTGTATATGTTGTAGCTTAGGTAATATAGTGAAGCACATGCCACTTAAGTAACCAACTACTCTCTAGATTTATTATGTGATGCCATAATACACATAGGCTAGATATAAAGGATCTTGGTAGATTCCAGCACAAAATTAGCATCCACAATAGATGAATTTACAAACACAAAAATTATCAATTCTAACCCAAGAACTCGCTCGTTCGAAAGGCAATCAACCTTTCCCTAGCAGAAACAATGAATATCATAGCCACCTGGGAAATGGAACTTACAAACATACACACCCTCAGAAGCCCCCAAGCCCATTTTCTTCAGTGTTCTGTCCATTAACATGTTGCAGATTCCAAGCTTCCCTGTAGTTAAATTTGTAAATGCAAATATACGTTCCTGAGTAGCAGCTCTCCCCTCTGAGCACCGTGATCACATATTTGCATTTGTGGCCAATATGTTATACCTCAAGGCCATAATGCTCCGATATTTGACTTCACCAAGCAGTGAGATCAATTGACAGGCTTCACTGTTTTTTATTCAAGTTCAGGCACCTTTAGTACATAGGGGAATCTTTTTATTCTTTTGATAACTGAATATATAAGGAGATCTTCTTAAGTGCAGAAGAATAGAAATAGACTTTAACGAGACACAGTACTTCTGGAACTTCTCAAGAAAGAGAATATTGATCAAACATAAAACCATAATCACATACCCACAGATACCAAAGCTTCCTACTTATATATACAGTCTCAATTTCGGTGCGTAATCTTTACAAATCGTGACTACAAAATTAATGAAGAAATAATGCAAATGAAGGGGAAAATGACAATAGCAATGGCAACCTAATGATTCTGGGGACAAGAAGCAAATAACTGCAGCAATCTGAGTCACTGCATAAAGAATAAATCCATTCCTATCAAGGCCATACCTTGTGAACTCAAGCTTCCTTTCAAAGTAGAGCAATTGGAGGATTTCTTTATGACTTCTCCTCATATGAATTCAATTCTACAATCATCGCAAAATGGAACAGTGCTCCAATATCTGGAGAGGTTTGCTATGCAAAGTCAAGAATTCCCCTGCAGTGAAAAAGCTTTTTCTGGTCTAATATATAGCAACAAATTTCGGACTTGGCCCAAATCCCTTTTAACCTTACCATCAACAGATGACTATCATACACCTTAAGCAGCAGGGTAAATACAATTTCCGGTCTTTGCTGTCAGATCTATAACAACAACTACAACTACTACTACGCCTCAATTCCAAACAAGAATGGCGGTAAACCAAAAACATAACTCAACCATGATTATACTTCTCCCTTAAAATGCAGAAATTATGTGCACTCATAACCTTCTAAGTGTATCACCATAATATTCACAAAGAAACTACCAATAGTCAATCATTAATCAGTCTATTGCTACATATCGAGTATTAACTTCTAATCTTGATAATAAAAGGGCGTACTTTCTACAAATATAACCTATAGGTCACGGGTTCAAGTCGTGGAAACAACTATTGATCCTTGCATTAGGGTAGGTTGCGTACATTGCACCGCTTGGAGCACGACCCTTCACCGAAAACGCAGGATACTTTATAAACCGAGCTACCCTTACTTTCTACAAATGGGGATTACATTCTTTAGAATAAAACTCATTCTTACCAACTAAACTCTTCATCATATCATAAGTAAAACTTTTGCTATTAGGATCATTGCTCTGTGACTCATGACCACCTGAATCAGAAGTCAATGGTTGCTTCAAGCAAAAGTAACATCTTTCTCCACCACTACCCCTTCTTACCAAATTCCCAGAATTTCCAGATACACCCTTCAATTTATTTCTCATTAACAATTTTCCCTTAACCTTCCTGAACCTAGAGAAAAATACCCTCTTGCTCTTTTTCTGTAACTCCTCAAGTTCACTTTCCTCTTCTGAATCATCCATTGGATTTTTTCTTGAAACAGACATAAAAACTATAGTACTATAATAAATTAAGAATTACTTACAATAAGTCAGAGGATTGTGTAACTTATGGAAGGTGAAGAAACTGTAAAAGGTCAAAAGATGGAAGTTAAAAAAGTACATGTCGTTATTAACGCCAAAGTTGTCGGGTTTAACTGGTCACAATTTTAATTATACTTGAAAAGTGCTTCATATTTATGACGTTTTTTTTTTTTCTATTAGGAGTAGAACTACTTTTTAAGTGGTTCTCGGGTTTTGACTGATGGATATTCATTCAATCATTACTGATTGTCCAGAGATGCTTGTGCCACGTTGTGTACGTACTCTCTATTTTATTTTATTTTTGGGTTTTACTGCTCCGTCTCGTTTTATTTTATCTCCTTATTATAAATAATCGGTTCAAATTATTTGTCTATTTAAAAAATTTAAGGCAAAATTAATTATTTTTTTCTCATTTTACCCTTAGTAATTATTGTTTTTAATAATAAAATTTAGAGTTTCTAACATTTACTGAAAAATAGTAATATAATGGATAAAATAATAAAAAAGACATCATCAATAATATTTTTTTAAAGAACATGTAAAAGCAAAGAAGAGAAATAAAATAAGAAGAAATACAACTAATTCATTTCGAATGTCGTTTTAACTAATAAACTACTAAATAAATTGGTCCATATTAAGTACCCATATTAAAACAAACCAATAAGGTATTAAAAAAAGTTCCTTGTTACTTCACTAACTTTAATTGGGAAAAGTGCACCGAAGGCCACTTTAGCCACTGGTCTTTGGGCACAGGCCACTAATATCAAAATATTTAATTTGTTGTCACTTTTGCTTAAAGAGATAGAACTTCAGTCCAGAGGCCGGATTGAAGTTCAGTCCTTAAAGATTGAACTTCAATCCAGGGCCATATGGACTGAAGTTCAGTCCAGTCCTTAAGATGGAACTTCAGTCCAGGGCCATATAGACAGAAGTTCAATCCTTAAAGATGGAACTTCAGTCCATGGTCATACCATGGACTGAAGTTCAGTCCATGGCTATATGGACTGAAGTTCGGTCCTTAGAGATGGAACTTCAGTTCAGGAGCCGTATGGACTGAAGTTCAGTCAATTATTAGAACTTAAGTCAATATTTATTTAGTAAAGGCCCAAAAGTGGCCTCTAGTGTAAGACCAATAAAAATAGTGGTCTCAAACTAAATACCAGTGCTAAAAGTGGCTGCTGGGCGAAATTTTTACACTTTAATTTACTAAAAAGACATTCAAACATACTAATTTTAGAGAAATAACATATACTTTACTCAAATAGTAACACTTATGATTAATGTTACGCCCTCGGTTTAGTATACATACGTACATGGCAAAATTTCTTTCTCTAGAGCGTTTAGAAAAAAGAATGACACTTTCTAATATTTGAGGATCATTTAACTTAAATTTTATATTACTCTTAATGAAAAAATATTATACCCACACAAAAGTTATATAATATTTGAAACTACGGAAAAAGTATAAATAATTTCTTAAATGTTTGAGAGTGTTTTGTCAATTGCTCGATAATCAATAGAGCCTATATTCCATAGATATTTATAGAGATAAATACGAAGATGAGTACATTACCATACAAGATAAAATTAAAACCTAACAATAGTATCTACACAAGAGATAATTCATTATCTACAATTTGGACTTCTAAAAATGACGGAAATATTGTTATGCAAGTCAAAATAAGAAAAATACCGGCGCCCTTCCTATAAATATCATCAATTTGTAAGCAGTGAGCACATATAGAACAACAAGATCTCCTTGAGCAACTTTATCACCAACATAATGAAATCAACATCAATGTGTTTAAAAGATCATAAAATACTAGATTGTGAGACATACAAGTGGCACTAACATTATCATAGAAAACACGAACTAGCTCATGAAGATAAAGAATCTGTCGAATCCAAGTAGTATCAACAACAATATAAGCAATAGATATATATTCATCCCTAGTAAAGGAACTAGAGATTTTGGGTTGTTTCTTAGAACGCCACGAGATAAGATTAGACCTCCAGGAACTATTGGAGGTGGAGCCTGACCACAGTTAATGTTCCCAGACAGAGCTTACTTCTCAGTTCACGACCATTTGCTTGGCAAGAAGTCTATTTTGTTCCAGCAATTTCCATCTGTTGTTGCCTCATGAAATCCATAAGGGTGTCCTTCTAGGAACTGTATCCCGTCTGGGCCACACCCTTTCCATTTCTACGAGCTCCTCAAGGTGAATTATCCTCTGAATCGGCAAAGGTGTTGTGCTGAGGAGGATCTGGCATATTGGTGATCTGATTTTCATCTGTGACCACACCAACAGTATCTAGATTGATTCTGGTAGCGTAGTTTTACTACGAGAGGTTGAGGTTGATCTATCATTTCACAAGAAAATCACAGAAACTAAGAACGCCTTAAATCGAAAGCCAAAAATATAAATTTTCTTTCATCCCCTATTTAACGCAAATGCTTTAACCTTTAGCGACTGGTTAGCTGCATGATTTAGTATTTGAAAGAATAATACTTTCTTCTGTTTTTTCTGTGTACGTCTTCTTGAGAATTTTGAAATAACCATGGCATATTGCGTGGAGTAAAGATGATTCAAGATTATTACTCTGCTTCAGTTACTGGATGAACAAGCAAATCCAAATAAAATCTACTGCATGTTCAAAACGTACATATACGATCAGACAAACATTTCTATAAGAGCTGAGTTTTCTATGGGAACCTTTAATTTCTATAACAGTTAAGAGTTAACTTCTCTTTGGAACTAATTATAGCGATTAATTTTTCTTTGGAACTGATTATTGTGAGATCTTACAACAATCGGGTTAGCCTCTACTCAACTTACATCTTATAGTAGTTCCCCTTGATCATTACTTCTCAAGATCAAGCAGTTTCGAGTAATAAGTTTTGTTCACTACGTTAGTATATTAAAGAAGAAAATTTAGAGATATCTTGTACTTGTAGCTATCAATGATAAGCGACAGAACTCTGCGGGTTCTAAAATAACGGATTGCACGAAACTCTTTCTAGTTGAAGGTTAAATATTCTTTAGTCTACAACTGAACGACTATATATATAATATCATACTTAAATTCTTCTATAAATAGGTAATGCGTGCATCATCTTTTCTTTTGAAATGACTGCCAAATATGCCTTTTCCATATAAATTTATTTCCCTTTGGTACAAGTAAGGATTAAGAAATTGTTATTTACTTGATTTATTCCACCTGGATTAGAAATTGGTTCTGTCACTCAACTATAGACTCATTCACTAAAGAGTACTCTATAAATACTGCTAATACATATTATCATTTCAATTCAATTTCTCATCTCCTTAATAATCTTTACATTAACCTTTTCCATAATGGCTCCTTGTGGAAAGCTGCAGCTAGCATTAATGATGGTTATCACTATATCAACCATTACTGTAAAGATAGCACTTGCTGCTGATCCAGACCCACTTCAAGATGTTTGTGTTGCTGATCTTAATTCGAGTAAGTTATACTAATAATTTGTGTTCCCAATACAATTCGATCTTTTATTTCTGGTTTCTTTTCTTGTCTGTTTTCTTTCTCCAAAATTATTAGATGCAATATGCAAATTACATGAACTAGTAGTATACTTGAAATTGTCTTGGTATGTAAAAGAATCTTACCAGATAACTCCAACAAATATTAGGCTAATGTTACGTAAATCATGGTGTGATTGAAATGTCCTTATTATAGCAATTTTAAATGTCCTTATAGATTATATCAATTTTATCTTCTCAACGTATATTGTAGTGATCAGTTAGATAATTTTGTATACAGAATAAGTTACTTTAATCAATGAAACCAGAGGGTTTTAGCTGGTGTTTGGAGATAGATTTGGTTGAAAGTTGAAAATTTGAGTTTTTGAAATTGAATTGAAAATTACTTTTTGGAACTTGAAGTTGTGTTTGGACATACATTTCACTTGAAAAAAAGTAAAAATTCTTGCGAGTGGTTGTCCAAAATCTCCCAAAAACTAGTTGTCTTTGGAAATTTGAAGTTTCTCATGTTCAAGATTTGAACAAAACTTATAGACAAATAAATATTTGAAATAAGTCTTGAAAGCTCTCAAATTCTATGTCCAAACGGGAGCGTCAGTCTAGCAAATGGTACAAATGGGAGTTCCCACACAATAGCGGCGAGTTTAATAGGAAAATTTTCTTTCTAAAATAGGATTATTTTTATTAAAAAAGGAAATAAAGAAAGAAAGGCATGGTTCATTATAATCTCAAAATTGAGTCAGTAGATCTGAAGTATAAGTACATAGATGAAGATACATTTTGTTTTATGGAACTCAATTATATATCTGCTGATCTCAACCCTAAATAAAGTATATGACCGTACATTAATTATAATTAAACTTGATCACATTGTTTATGCATGAAAGAATTGGAGATAAATGGATATCCATGCAAGAAAGATTACACGGCAGATGATTTCACAACAATGGCCTTAGCATATCCAGGAGATACCAACAATATCTATGGAACAAAGGTAACCCCTGCTAATGTTGAACAATTCCCTGGCGTAAACACTCAAGGAATTTCCGTGTCTCGTGTGGACTTCGCCCCTGGTGGTTTAAATCCACCCCATGTCCACCCTCGTGCCAGTGAAATACAATACATTTTGAAAGGTGAATTGTATTTCGGATTTATTACAACCTCCAACAAATTTATTTCCAAGACAATTAAACAAGGGGAAGCTGTTACTTTTCCTAGAGGAATGGTCCATTTCCAGAAGAATGTTGGCAAGGAACCAGCAATTGCTCTCGTCTCCTTCAACAGTCAAAAGCCAGGTGTGGAGTTCATACCAAATGCATTGTTTAACTCTACACCAACTGTTCCAGATGAAATCTTAGGCCAGGCATTTCAAATTGACACTGAGGAGGTTAAAAATATCAAGAAAAGGCTTTCATCTGACACTTACAACGTTAACACTCTATGCATGTGTGGATGAACTTTGAATTAATTACCTGATGAAAAATACAAAATCATGTCTCTGAATTATAAGCCTTGGATTATGTTTATGTGGTTGTAATTGAATAAAATTTGGTGTAACTGAAGTATTTTTAGTGTATATACTTGTCTTAATTGTTACTATATGTGTACCATGAATTGTTAAAGAAGGAAATAAGTGTGTAGTAATGACTATTCATGATTGTGTAAGTAGTAGTTTTTTTTTTTTTTTAAAGGATCGGAGGGATTTTTTTTTTTTTTTCCTTTTAATTGGAGACCACCCATATTGAAGGGTGAATGTCGTATAGCTTCACATAAGAGGTTACAGTAGTTTGAAGGACTGACCTGCACTTACAAGCAAGGTACAAGTCACCTATCAGATTAGTACTATACATTAACTTACCAAAAATAAATAGCTTTGTCATACTTCATCCTCACACTTGGGAGCTGGCTTTTGTCAAGTTGAGAGGGGCCTAGAGATTCTCTAGGTAGTTTCTTCCAATCAACAAACAACTCTTCCTCTTCTATTTTCGTAGCATACTTAGCTAGTCCATCCGCTACTTGATTGCCTCTCTATAAAACAATGCATAATCGTGCAGTTAATTAACTTGAAGTAAGATTTGCCAGATGTCATCAATCACTGCTTTCAACTTGAGATTAGACGTATGTCTTTCCTTAATCATGTTGGCTATGATAAGGGAATCCAGTTCCAGAACACACTCTAGCAAGCCATGTTGTTTGCACCATTGCAGAGCATATCTTGTTGCACTTGTCTTTGCTCGATTATTGCTTCAACAGTAATGGGCACAGAGAATGTCATGTTAAGGTTGGCAATGTTATCTGTTATGATGCCTCCATTTCCTGATTTATTCAATGAGCAACTTCCATCTGTGTTGATTTTAACCTTACCTAAAGGTGGTTTGAACCAGTGAAAAATCTTCCACCTAGGTATAGGTTTCATTCTTTCAATATTTTTATAGTGCTCTCTCCAAGTATTCCCCAATACAATGCTAGGAAAAGCTAGTTGTGTAGCTGATTTAACATTCCACCAAACCTGAAATTCCATGATCCTAAGCCACATTCTGTATTATCCTCATACTTGCATGCACATACATTCTTCCATATCTCCCCGCTAAGCACCATATGAGTTATTTGTAAAAACATTTTATGAATTACATTTTTTGGCTTGATTCTGCACCATTCCATCAAAATATTTAGCCACATATGTATTTCCACATATGTTTAGCCACTTCTCCTTTGGGCAAAAACATGATTTACTGTTTCAACTTGGTGTGCATTGCAGCACACACACCTTGACGTCATACTATTTCCAAACCTTTGAGTTGTATCATCAAAAGGCATCTTTCTCTGGACCAATCTCCATGCTAGAAAAGAAAACTTGAAAGGAAGTTTTTTATGCCATATCTGCTTCTTGAAGATGCTGATTTGACCTGGATTATCAGTATTCTGAACAGCTGACCTTTTTGTAAAATTACCATATGCTCCACAAGTCCAAATTGCATAATCTTTTTTATTCTGAGCTCCAATATGAATGTTGGCAAATTGGACTAAGTCTCCTGGTAATGTGGTAATGTGTTAAGAAGTTTCTGCATGTTCCATTGAAGAATAAACTTTTGCACCTCAATTTTGGAATATCTTGACTGATGAGGACTGATCTTTGTCAATGCACCTTTACCTGTCCAGTTATCCCACCAAAAATTACTCTCTCTCCAAAGAATACTAGACTTAACCTTATTTCTTACTTTCAGCATTTTCCCCCAAGTGTGAGACTGCTTAGGGTTCTTTGCTTTAGCTTTCGGATGAACTAAGGAGCAGTATTTAGCCTTAAGAAATGCTGATAATAGAGATCGGTTAGTCTCACTAACTTTTTCCAGTTTCCTGATACCTATTCCACCTTCCTCTTTAACACCACAAAACTTGATTCATGATGCCCAATGGTATTTCTCCTTGTTGTCATTTGATCCCCAGAAAAATTTTGCCAAATGTTTCTCAATCAGCTTGAAAGAACCTTTTAGAGGGCACATTATTGTTAGAGTATATGTAGGAATCGACTGTAGCACATGCTTAATCAGCACATGTTTCCCTCCATAGGTTAATAACTTTCCAAGCCAGCCTGCAACTTTTTTTGTTATCTTGGACACCAGATCATCAAAGTAGATAATATTTTCCCGCCAGCAAATATTGGACACCCCAAGTATGTGCATGGGAACATCTTTTTCTTAAATCCAGTGCAATCTATCATCCTGTTCACTCTATAAGATGATGCATTCTAAGATGTGCAGAAAAAACTCTTGTCCTAGTTGACTTTTTGGCCTGAACTGTTCTCATTCAATCTGATTTGATCCATAACCATCCTGATAGACTTACTCTTTCCTCCACTAAAGATAACTATATCATCAGCATAAGCTAGATGATTTATCTTAATGCCTCCATAGTGCATTGAGAAAGGAACAAACTTAAGATTATTGTTTAAGTTGTTCAGCAACCTTGATAGAACTTTAGCACCCAAAATGAATAATGAAGGAGATAATGGATCTCCTCGCTTCAAACCCTGAGAGGATGTGAAGAAGCTTGTTTTCACTATGTTGATAATGACAGAATGGCACAACCCAACAATTAGCCTCAATACAGTATCAATCCACAATTCAGAGAACCCAAACCTTCTTAAAACAACAGTCAGAAAAGGCCAAGATTACATGTCATAAGCTTTAGCCATGTCAAGCTTGATGACAATGTTACCTCCTTTATTTGACTCAGATATTCCTTGAACTATTTCTTGAACCAATATTACATTATCTATAATACTTCTCCCCTTCACAAATGCAACTCTCATTGTTTTGCCGCAGCCACGGCAGGAAAAACTCGGACAGTCACCATCTTAGCAACTGGTGCAGAAGTCTCTGTATAATCAAATTGAATGTGCTCGTTTATGTGGATGATTTGATTATCTCCGGAAATGATCCAAGAGCTATTTAATTTTTCAAATTGCATCTTTGTAATTGTTTTTATATGAAGGATCTCAACATTTTGAATTATCTTTTGGTAGTTGAAGTGACCAGGGGTCTGAAAGCGATTTTCTTATGCCAGAAAAAGTATGTTTTGGATATTATTTCTTAGGCCGGTTTATTGGGAGCAAAATTGGTAAGTATGTCGATAGAACAGAATCATCATTTGGTACTGGCGAGTGGCCGTTTTGTCAAAGATCCCAAATAATATAGAAGACTGGTCGGGGGATTAATCTATTTATGTTTCTCACGGCCCGATATATCTTACAGCATTCACATGTTGTCTCAATTCATGCAGAATCCTTGTGTTGAACATATAGAGGCAGTATTATGGGTGGTTAAATTACTTGAAGTGGTGTCCGGGTGGTGCATTACTTGAATACCACTTATCAACCAAGTATGAAATTGGACTCAACTTCAGATCAAATTCAAACCCTTGGTTTGACGTTGAGAAAACAAAGAAACAATTATCAGATTGAAGTTTAGACCAAGGATGACTTACTTTAGCCCCTGATGGTTTGATGATAGCTACTGTGAAGATAGCAAATCTGAATAAAGTGGCTAGTCTTTGCAAAATATACTCCAAAAGTTGCTGCATCGCCAATGACGCTGTTTAAATAGGCTACTATTGCAAATGGCCCACAACTATCTTATGTTTGGATGACCCTACTAGCACTAGGTCCAGAAGAGTGCCATGCTAGAATTGCTGTGAAATTCTGGAACAAAATCCCCCCACTGAAGCAGCATATCTACATTGGTATTAGAAGCACATCCCCCATTTAAGGATGGAAAAGAATCAGGCATTGGGAATTTAATCATGAATATTTTATTTTAACAACTACACTGGAATAAAAATAAACTTTTACGACATTTTCAAACGTACAAGTACTTGTAAGTAGGGCTGGCAATTTCCACCCATATTTTGTTAATCCACTCATTTGATCCATATTTCAAAGGATTGGATGACTAATATTTCATTTGGATAAAATTTGGGTTTCTTCCTCTATTTAACCCAAGAAAATATGGGTATTGATGGGTAAAAAGTGGGTCTCTAAATACAACCCATATTGATTTGAAATCAAGAAAAGTGCTTATTTTGTGGGCCCCATCTTTATCAATTGCTAATTTACAAATGATTAGATGGTTTTTTGTTTCTTATTTGTTCTTTTTAAATACTAGTACTAATATATTTGATTTTTTTCTTTTTTAATTTTAGTTTCTATGTTTTTTTACCCATATTTATTCAACCCATTTTTACCCAACCCATATTTTACCCAACTCATTTTTACCCAACTCATATTTTACCCATATTAATATGGGTGGGTAACAACCCAACCCATTTTTCTAAATCCATTTTTAACCCATCCAAATCCGATCCAACTCACCCATTCGCCACCGCTACTTGTAAGCATAAAAAAGTGAGGTTTCATGCTAGTTTTTCTTGTAGTTACATTACATGAACACATTTTTTTCTTGTGCTTTAAGGGGTCGTTTGGTTGGAAGACAAGTTAGGCAGGGATTAACAATGTAGGAATTAGTTATGCAGGGATAAGTTATGCAAGGATTAACAATGCAGAGATTAGTTATGCATGAATTAACAATGCAGGGATTAACAATGTAGGGATAAGTTATGCAGGAATTATAACACATGGATTACAATGTAGAAATAATTTATAGTTGGATGTTTGGTTAGTTGAATTAAAAGTTATACTCTAATCCACAATTTATTTTTTTAAGAGAATAAAATAGGATATTTACTAAAATAAAATTTTGAAGAAATGGATAAGGGTATTTTTATCATTTTTTATTTTAATCCATGTATTGTTAATACATGTATTCTTATTCCACCCTCTAACCCGCATAAAATAATACATAGATTGATGTATACTTATACCAGTATTGTTAATACGGAAATGACAAAATGTAACCAAACAATGTAATGTTTGTACTTAGTTTAATACCAGTTTCTACTAGTCAAACCAAACAATGTACTATTAGTATAAACTCTTATACAACCAACCAAACAATGGATTAACTTATCCAAACTCTTATACATGGATTAGCTAATACTATACCACATACCAAACGACCCCTAAATACATCCATCTTTTAATAAATTTTCACACATATAGTACTTATTAGGCGTGTGTATATAGTTGTTAATTACTTGGGAACCAAAATCCGCCACGTTTATTGACTGCTAGGCGATTACCCACTTTGAGTCGGAACCCCACAAGACATTAAATCTAGGTGTGCTCGTAGAAATATGTTCTTTGACTTGACTGTACATATGTGTTCATATATACTCCTATTGTTACAAAATATCAACCTATGACGTCATACGATAACATATTGTCCACGATTCCCTATGCAGTTAGACATTTGTTTATGTTATCCGTAACTATCCACTAGCCACAATCAATGCAATTTTCTTTCTTCGTTTCACTGGATATAACAAGGTCGTATTCTTGAAGAGACCTTCCATATTCTTGATGCGACTAACGTTCAAAAGAATAGTGACCACACAACCAATAAATTTGTAGGCATGGATTTCTTTTTCATTACAGTTACACTAGCTAGCTCCTTTCTTGTTTTCTTCTTTCTTTACAAACAATTATTCTCAGCTAAAAGGCAGGGGAAGAAGGTACCTAAAGCTGCAGGAGCATGGCCAATTATTGGACATCTCCACCTACTCAATGGAACTCAAATGCCTCACAAAATATTTGGTCATATGGCAGAAAAATATGGACCTATTTTTGGAATAAAACTTGGAGTGAATCAAGTTGTAATTGTGAGTGACCCAAAAATAGCCAAAGAATGCTTCACCACCAATGATTTGGCCTTAGCCAATCGACCCAAGTCCATAGTTTCAGAGATCATAGGCTATAATAATGCCATGTTTGGTATTGCTCCTTATGGACCTTATTGGAGAGAGATAAGGAAGATAGCCACTATGGAGTTTCTTTCTAATAAGAGAATTGAGATGTTTAGTCACATAAGAGAATTTGAAGTAAAGTCGGCTGTCAGTGAGACATATGAGTATTGGTTGAAGAACAAGAGTAGTAGTTTAAATGGTGCTGTGAAGATAGAGATGAAGGAATGGTTTGGGAATTTAATTATGAACACTTTGATGAAGATGATATTTGGTATACGATACACAGGTATTTAATTAAAATTTGTGCACTAGTGTAATTTTTCTTTATACTATCAACTTAAATTTGACCTATAATATGTAATTCGATTTGTATATCAAGTCCGTCACTTGAAAATTAGAATACTAATAATAACAAGAAGTCACTCGATCTAAATATCAAGTCTAACATAGTAAGTTGAAAAATTAGAATAAGTGGTAACAGGTTAAAAATGGTTAAATCACATTGATAATATAAAATTAGTTTACTTTACACCCAATGTATATAACTTAAACTCTTTAATTTAACGATAAATGGTGGATGCATAGTTTAATTGAACCCCAAAAATGTAGTTTTAAGACTATATATGATAGATGTATATGTAAAATTCTTGAAATTTCTAGATTTTTAAAGAATTCAGAATTGTAAACACATAAAGATTAAATTGTATATTCGCCTCTTACAGGTAATGAAGATGGAGAAAGAAATAGGGCTCATAAAGCAATTAGAAGATTCTTTGAATTGATGGGGATCTCTGCAGTGGCTGATGTTTTACCTTATTTAAGATGGCTAGATATAGGAGGCCATGAGAAGGCAATGAAAGAAGTTGCTAAAGAAATGGACTGTCTTGTTGAAGAGTGGTTAGCAGAACACAAAAGAAAGAGGAAATTGAGAGAAATGAAATCTGGGGATGAAGAAGATTTTATGGATGTTATGCTCTCCATTTGTGAAGATAAAGAGTTTCCTGGTTTTGATGTTGATACCGCTACCAAAGCTACATGTTTGGTAAGTTCATCACTACTAACATAAGTTGACCGATTCCATAGTGGAAAAAAGTAGTTTAGTGTTAAATATTTTAGTGACTTTTGTAGAAAACTTTGAGAAATTAACTACGAGAATGGCGAGTAAATTTAACTCATCTCATAAGATAAAACTATTAAACAATGTTAGTATACATAAATTGGATTTGTTTTCATTTCAATGTTTTCCTTCAACTAATAACACTTCTATATATTTGTCACTGGTTTGTGCTCGTATTTTGTGTTCTGCGGAGTTGATTGCTAAAATTTGCTAACTTGGCTTTGGTAGGCTCTGCTATCTGCGGCAACTGACACCACGATCGTAACTCTAACATGGACATTGTCTTTAATCCTCAATGACTACCAAGTATTGAAAAAGGCCCAAGATGAACTAGACAATTACGTTGGAAAGAACAGACATGTTCAAGAGTCTGATATCAAGAATCTAGTTTATCTTCAAGCTATTGTTAAGGAATCGTTACGTTTATATCCAGCTGCACCACTCTTGTTACCCCATGAGTCGATGGAAGATTGTGTTATTAGTGGCTACGATATACCAAAAGGCACTCGCTTGTTTGTAAACATTTGGAAGATTCATTATGATCCGAATATATGGCCAAATCCTCACGAGTTTAAGCCAGAGAGGTTCTTGACGACAGACAAGGATGTTGATGTGAAAGGCAATCACTTTGAGTTGATACCATTTGGTAGTGGAAGAAGAATGTGTCCTGGAATTTCAATGGGGCTTCAGGTTGTGACCTTTGTATTAGCTGTGTTGCTACATGAGTTTGATTTTAAGAGGCCTTCAGATGAACCAATTGATATGAGTGAGAGCTTTGGATTGACAATTCTCAAAGCTTCTCCACTTGAAGTTCTTATTGTTCCACGCTTGGCTTCTAATATTTACAAATGAAATTGCTCAGGAATTAAGGTTTTTAAATTATATACATTAAAAGTATAATGACTTTTTACTCACTCATCGGTGTATTTTAATATGTTATACCATATTATTTATTGTTAATTAGCAGAACTATTGCTCTTTATATCATGCATTATTTGATGTAACATGGGGATACCATTCACCTTTTGCAGAATCATCTAATCAAAGCACACATTTACCAGTTAGAACAAGGCAACTAGCTGAAGTAATAAGAAATCCAGCAAATCTAGGATTAAATCCAGATCAGGGTAAAAACTAAAAACACCAAACTCTGCATATCAATAAAATTGACCATTTTCATGTTATTTTTTGACTCACAAATATTAGAGACTGGTTAACATATTAAAGGTGAAAGAAATCATCTAGAGGACTCAAGGAGTGTGCAAGAACTTGGTATGCATGCTCGTCCATAACTATAAGTCTGAATATCTGATTTCTGTCTTTCTGACAATCAGTATAAATCCCAACTCTGCATATCGAACTACAAAGCCATATTGCAGAATAAATACTGAAATATATGGAGTGCATTCAGAAAAAACTAGAAACAAATAAAAACTAGAAGAATGTTGAAAACTAGTTCAGTATTAGCTAGTAGGCTAGATTCCATGCTCGACTCCTGTTGGGAGTTCTCATTCCCTCATGAATTGGTGTTGCAGTTAAAGAATGTCTTGTTGGAGTCATCCATGGACGCAAGGGAGTTCTTGCATAATGCATAGGAGTTTCACACCCAAGACCATAGTCTTCTAGCATACGATTAGAATTGTCCACTCCCACTTTATTCTCAATAATTTGACTGCGTTCAACAAAAACATACTGCATCTGAGCCTCCAATTCTACCCGAATTTTATTTCCTCTTACCTCCACAATAATCCCTGTCATCCCATGATAAGGCCCTTGACGAATTTTAATTCTAGCATTCACTAATGGGTCACGCCTTCCTCTTCCATATGCATTCCTAGGAGGTGGAGATTTGAAGTTGGTAAGTGATCGTGGTGGATATTCGAAGTTTGTTACTGATCGTGCTCTATCCCCGTTTCTGTTCTTGCTTTTGAAATCGTTTGATGCTTGTGGCTGCGAATCTTGACAAGATGCAACCTCGGAGCTTTCCAGGACATGATCAGCAAACACACTGAATCTCTCTGTAGATTTATCCGATAATACATTTACTACATTGCCCTGACTTGAAATAACGGTACCAGTTTCACCTTGTTTACTCCCTGTAACTACCTTGATATGGTCTCCAGGTTCAAATAACTTGGTCAAATCTTTTCTGTTGATTGCAACACTTTCCAGATCCTCAATTCCTCCATTTGTTGGTTTGAGGTAAACAATATCTTCATCAACTTTTACAACCCGTCCTCTTACGCTTTTCAAGTCTCCATCAACAACAACTACTCGATCTCCTTGTCCGAAATAATATTCCTTGTGGTTCTTTGCAAGCAGAGTGGAAATAGATAAACTTTCTGTCGTGTCGTTCCCTTTCTCCTTGGCTCCGCGAAATTTCTCAATGTCATCAAGAGTTGGCTGAGTTTGGCTACTGATCGACTTAATGGACAGTGTTTTATACAAGAAACCATCCTTGAATTTCATGCCATTCACATAATAGCAATACCCTATAAACCTATCTCTCTCGCGCTTCACTGGAATGCCTAATGCTTTCGCTTTACTTGCACTCCAAAATCTTGGTGGAGGACAAGTTTTCCTGGAAACTTGCCGTGGTTTACCTTCAAGTTTGTCAATCAATGCCTCAAAGTCAATTCTTGGAATCAATTTCACAGTGACGTTTTGCTTGATATCATCCACATTCACAATTTGCGCGAGGTCTCCTTTATAATTCCCAATCTTAATTCTCACCCAAGCATCCCTAGTAAATTCTTTCTCTCTGGTTTTGACAGAAAACACGGCGGGCATCTCCTTGATTGGAACCATCATTATCTTATTGTTGAGAAAAATATGATGCATCCCTTTACATGCTTCCCTAACATGTGATTCTTTATCTGCTTCTACGTATATATAATTCTTGAGATGATCAAGTGCTATGACTGATTTAATCTGCAGATTAAAACCTTTATCAATTTGCTTGTGCATTAAACATGCAGCTACTTCCTTTTCGTGACCAATTGCACACTTAACGAGCCATAACTTTGAATCTTTTACTGTAGGCAAAAGGGATTGCTGGAATACTTCTGTTACATCTTCCTCCTCTTCTTTGTCATATCTCGATTTTCTACCATATCTTTCTTCAAGTCGTCTTGCTAATTCATCAATATCTTCATCATCATCGTCTTCAACTACAACTCGTGGATGAGCATTGTTACGTCGTTGGAAAACAAAATCTGCATCTTCTTTTTCAAAGTCGGAATCATCATCAATGAAACCGTCTTCATGTTCTAGTTCTTCCTCATTCTCTTCTTCATCGCTGTCAACATCTGCTTCTAACTCAAAGAATTGTGACGCTGCTTTCCTTTTGTATGTGATGTCTTCCTCGTCCTCCTCCTCGACATCTCTCCGTCTCTTCTGAACCATGACTAAGGTGACGAAACAATGAAGTTTTGCTACTGCTTTGATTTATGGCAGGGATACGTCTTTTATATGCAAGTGATTCCTAATATTATGGGGATTCGGTTTTACAAATAATTAAAGCTTCTTTTACTAGTTTCTTGGCACTCACGCTTAGCTTCCCAAAATCTATAAGGAGAAGCAATTAGTATTAAATTTTCATTAGACATAAATATAGTTAAAAGACTCAAATAATACAAAAATTATATAGTTTATTTTCAATGTTTACAAATTAATTGCGGCCAAAAGTAGACGTGGCCTCCTTTAATTCTCTCAATTAACACGGTTTTAATTTAACGTGTCTGTATTCATCTAAGATAAAAAGAATTGAAAATAGACTTACGTATTTCCCCCAAATGTACTGTATTAATGGTTTGTATATTTAGGTCTTCTTAAAGGTGAAATCATGTACTGTAATATCTAATTTGAGACAAACGACGAGTGATTTTTTTGACAAATACACATTATATAACAAGGATTTTATTAACGAATATAACAATGAATTTGATTCATTTAAACTCTGGATAGAATTAATAATGTGCATGCTACTTGTTGTTATTTGATAAAGACCTTATTTACTGATGACCCACAAAAAAAAAAAAAGGAAGACCAATTATTTATTTTAAAAAAAGGTTTACATGTTCTATGAGGCCCCGATTCTCATCTTGGATAAATTCAATACTCATTATGTTAAGAACACTTAACAATTTTTGAATATCTCAATGCTGAAGTAAACACTTAACAATTTTTTTTCATTTAGAGAAATAAATGGATTAAATAATTTTTAGTGTATCGAACTGATTGTCAAACAAACAGAGTTCACTAGCCCCATTATTTTGTCAAGATTTGTTGGTCTAGATTCAGACCAATTAAAGACATAGTAACCAATGGCTGACATGTGACTATCTCAATCAACGCTCTACATTTTTCATGTTCCGAGGCAATTGGGTTACAAAATTGTTGTAGAAGAGTTTTCTGGCTAACCCACAAGCCTAAAAATGAAAAATGTAGGGAACACGTAGACATAAGCTTGAACTTGTGAGCATGGCTAACTTGTTTTTGGTCTGAATGTATATATAATCTGGACAAAATTGGGCTAATGACTATTGTGCATTTCATGATCATTGTCAGCAAATCAATGGATCTGCCTAAGTTTTGTTACCGAAATCTCGAGCAGTAGAGTATGGCTGCACAATGATTTGTCACTCTTCCTAAATATTGATGTCGTCCAAGTTATATTGACAACATTTTTTTTATTCAGCATATATTTCTATTTCTCCAGAAGTTATGGTTTCAGATAAGAACAAGACAAAGTAGGCATTGGGCATAGATTTGGTTGAAACTTGAAAAAGAATAATAAACAGTTATTAAAGTTGAGTTGAAACTAATTTGTTGAATTTGAATTTGTGTTTGGACATGCATCTCACCCAAAACCAGGCTTAAAATTTGTTTTTAGAATTTGAAAATTTTATTTTCAAAATCCCAAAACTGACCAAACTCTATAAACAAACAGATTTTTGAAACTTTTTTTGAAAAAGAAAGAATACACACGAATGTTTTATGTCTAAATGGGAGCAAATTTGTATATTGAAGAGAAACCAATGGACCAAACCCTTTACGCGTCATTTGGTAGCAAAGAGTGTTATCCCGAGATTAACAATTTCGGGATTATAATCCCGGGATTATTAATCTTACCTTCTATATGGGATAACTAATCCCATATTTTTAGCATAAAATTTGTACTAGTACTAGCTAATACTTCCCACCAAACATGGGATAATATAATTCCGGATTTAATCCCAGAATTATAATCCCTTATCCCTCCTACCAAACAACCCTTTAGTCTATAACCTAGTGCAAATTAGTTCGTGAAATGTTATCACCCTATTAATTACTGCAACTCCAAAACTAACTTGACATGTAAAAAATCATATTAAGAGAGCTGATATACTAAAGAGGTGCGAGACAACTTTATCAAACTTTTGGCCTAAGTCAATTGTAAAATTTATCTCATGAGTGAGGCATTATTAGGACTACATATTAAAGAAACCACATCTCTTGTTGTTATAAATCAATGTAGGACTCCAACAATTATAGCATAGGTTTGCATGTACCATATATATCCATGACTTGTGGACTTAATATTGTTCATATAAATCTTGCTCTGATTTTTAATAGTAGTTTGTTTCACATGATCTCTAATGTTAGACATGTGAGATAATGTTAGACATGTGAGGTTTTTTCCCTAACTAAAGTGATGTGGCTTCAGTAGCTAGTGAACTGGTAATACTCCTATAACAAGTAATCTTACTTCAGCAGTTGAACGATATAAGAAAGAAAAATGTATCCAAAGGCACTTGCAGCCAATTTTAGCTGCTAATTAAGGGGGTAAACACATGTATAGTACCTGCCCGTTAGAATAGGATTTTTAAGATGAGAGGTGTAAATTAATTATTTTTTTTACATCATCGACTAATTAAAAGTATATTACAATTAAATTTTCAAGTATTCTTGTTTGTTTTATATTCTCAAATCTAATATTCTTTTATATTCTTGTGATTCTTGAAGGTCAATACTTCCATGGTAACTCAATTATAATAAATTTTTTAAGCTGGATTAACTATTTAAAGGGAGTATTAGACTTGAGAATATAAACACAAACAAGAATACTTAAAAATTTAGTTGTAATAAGCATTTAATTAGCTGACGGTGTAATTAAGGTAAACAAACAACTGTAAATATAGTAAAGTCACAGAATGCGATAAACAAAGTTTGAAAAAGTAATACATATGAAACTAATACAAAACTCTCATGACTACTATCTAACATTCTACCCTAATTTTCGACCTTTACGTTTTCTTATCAAGGATCATGTCTTCTGTGATCTAGAGGCGAGTCATGTCGTGAAGAATCTCCTTGCCTCGATTCTTCTTTGGTCTACCTCTACTGAGATTACTAATATGCTCCTATTATAGCATACTCATATATTTATTTAAGATTACTAATTAATATGATCATATACACTTTTACTTGCACTATGTTTCTAGTGACCTGATTGTTAAAAATATCATTTGCATATATTGTTAGTACAAGAAGCTTAAACTCTACTACTATTGTTGACTTTTTGTTTTGGTGACCAATAAACATATATCTCTTGCCTTTTATTTTCCTCTTGAAATGTCATTAATTGTAAAATCAAGAAAGTAATGTGACATCATTTAATCCAACATTCAAAACAGACGATTCTGGGGTATTGCTAATGAACAGTCATTTTACAGAAAAATGGGAGTCTTCATTTTACAGTGAATGAGAGAGGACAGGGAGTCCCCAATGACAAGAGAATACAATAGCAGGACATACATCATCCATTAGCTTCATTCTTTTCACTATCTCCCTATAACTTCTTGCAATCCTTCTTGGCAAAATTACAACAGAAATTGCCTTCCAATTCAGCTTTTTAGATCTTGCTATTTTGAAACCTTTAAATCTTCCATCCATTTTCCTAATAGGCCAGTATTTTCTTGGCTTTGTCACCTTCTTTTCACTACCACCAAGCCTCTCATATCTTCTACTTCCATAGCTATTGAGAACCCTTTGAAATCTCATCTGAAACAACATGGAGTAATATATACTTCTTCAAAAACAACTCTGAGATTCTTGATTGGGAGCGTTTTACTCAGGCGCGAATCCAAATTAGTCAAATTAATGTGCTTTGAATTCCGAATAGCTTAAAATGCAAATGGTTTTATGCATAGAAGCTCATTTCATGGCTTATTTATAGAGGAAAAGAAGCAAAAGAAGATGTTAGGGGGGAAGAATATGCCATTTGTCAGCACATATAGAGAATCTTGCTCTTTGTATTACTTCAAAAAGGTTTTTGCCTTCATATTCAATTCCTTATCAACACATGGTAAGGATCATATTACAACAAGTATACATTGCATACACATAAGGAAGATATTAAAGAAGAAGTGTTAAAAGAGTAGAGTAAGGTACAGTATTAAGTAGAGGGTATATAAGAAGTGGAGATGCTCTTTGTGTCATGATTTTGATCACATGGCTAGCACAATGGATTTCAAGTTTTAAAGAAACCTACCAGCTCAGTACTTTGCATAGAATTCGTTTTGTTTCTTTAATTTGATAATGTGATTAGCAGATGATGAGTGGACTATATATTATTGTCATGTGCAATGATTGATGTGCAAATAAAAAATTCAAATTCCAATGATTTTCTGCAATGGATTGATTTGGCAGCTTTGATTCATGAGAACAAGACAAATATATCTAGTCATATATTTGAAAACTAAAATTGGAAACTTTTAGTTAAAAAGAAATAGATTAGTATGGGAACTTTGAGTTAGTATGAGATTAGTATGGGAACTTTAATTTAATGGTTGTTTAGTTTAAGGGATACAGTCAGTGATCTAATTTTAACAAGTATAATCAAGTCTAAACACAAGCGTCAAGTATAGGTCAGAAAGAATAGCACCAAATAATATAGCTGTCTAAATTAGTTAATCAAGACAACTTCTTCAATGTGAAGAACTTTCAAAGCCTATTAACAACTTGGGGCTTTTATAATGGTACTATTAGATTAGCTAAAAATACAAGAAGCCTCTCACTAGATATCAGTATATCTTATGTTCAATCTGAAACTTTTATTTGATACTAAATTGGTTATATATAAAAGCAAGGTTTGGTCAAATTTTAGCTCATTCTGGTGCTTCTATGTAACTAGCTAGTCTACTATTGATAAAGTTCAGCCGTAAATAATATTTATACTTCAGTGTATAGAACTTCAATAATCATGCTCCATTTCCGTCCTGATAGCATACTCTTATATCGTTAATGAACGTATATATGGTGCGGTTAGTCTACCAGATTTATTAGTTAGATGTAAGATTTGAAACACATTACATATACTAAAACACATTATTAGCTTTATATGTTATCTTTGCATAAGGTAGAACCACCAAGCAGCTCGAGCCTAATTAGATAGCTTCTAATTAATTCCCTCATTTGTTTATGTCAACTAGTTTGGTTAGAGAATCAATCAATTATATTAATCCATTGAATTTGACGCATAGTTGGTCAAGCTAACACTGCTGTTATCATATGGTCTTATGCCGTAATGAATAAAGTAAATTTCTTGAATGTTACTAGTATCATAATATTGCATCAAATATTCAAATCTTTAGGACTGTGAGACCAATATGACATCCACATGTTCAAATGGTTGTTTAAGTTGAAGGAGTATCATCATATGTGAACTGCCCTGCAGTTATACATTATTGAAATACAGCTTTATGGTGGTCTAACTTGATTTAATAGAGAAAGATTCTATATACCATAACTGGTATTACAGCCTCTCTATAGAACTTATCTTTAAGTTTAACCGAAATTTTGCATATGATGCTAGAAGCGGCCTTCCATTTCATCCAACCTGTCCATATACGATGAGTGACATCCTCGTCAATCTCACCATTTTCTTGGAGTATTGACCTAAGATACTTGAAACTTCCTTTTTGGAGATAACTTGCTCATTAAGTTTACTTCCTCGCCTGGCAGAGGAACTTTATCACTAAACTTGAACTCTATTATGTCAGATGACAAAAAAAATTACTATAATTTTCAAGAATAAAAATATTTACACTTTTTAAATACTTCATCAAGATCCTTTATGGCAAAACATACACCACTTAAGCTGCCATACTTATGTGGATTTGAAAATTTTTTAAACGTTTCATCTAATTAAATTATACTGAGTATAAAATACTTATATTCTCTATTTAGCGAAATAGCTGGGATACTAATTATTTGGATGTGTAAATTTGGATTGGAATATCTAGATGGGCTAAGTTATGGATTACCTCCGAGAATATTTTCAAGAATTTAATTTTTTTTTAAAAGTTAGATATTTTTCATAGATGTTTTTTTTCAAATTCGGTATCACTAGTTTTATCCGAGCAAATTAGCTTTTGGATTTCGGAGAAGTTCTCCTCAACCTAACCAGATCCCATCAATCATCCCCATACACTCTTCATTTTGAAAAATGAGCTGCTGAGAAATGATAGTATTAATAATCGTTGTCACGACGGAGGCAAAAAAAAAAGAAAAAATTAACAACTATCGCTTTCGTTTTCCGCCCTAATTTGAAAATATAATATTTCCGTTCTTGTTTATGTGAACTTTTTATTTTTTCTGAATCAAACTGTATGAACTTGTACCAATATTTGCAACTTATTGTAGTATGTACTTTCCATATATTTTATTTTAAAATTAAATTACTCTAATCTAATTTAGCTTCAAAGATTAGTCAAATTAACTTTCGAAAAATAAAAGGATACTCCTTTTTCATGAAACCTTGATATATAAATTGATAGTAGTTGTGGATGCTGATAAGACATGAAGTTGATCCATAACCCTTTTTAATTAGAAGTAATCACAAGATTATTGTGCGGGATGATTCATATTTCATAATTTATTGTTTAAATTTACATTAGAACAAAATTGAGAGGCATGAAAATGATTAATGCAGGCACAAAGGCACACGTATAGAGATCATCTCGCACTCAAAGAAATACTAGTGTAATATCGAGTTGTGAAAGGCCACGACCATGTTAGGTATGTATGTACCTGCTTTGGATTAGATTAATTACTAATTAATATATCGAATTCTTTATGTTCGTGTTGACTGAAAATCTTCAGTTGATCGATCAACAAATGATTTCTAAATGAGATTCACATGATTAACGTTGAGGATTAATTAGACTATGTTGAATGTTATTTGACTAGCTATTAGTTCCTGGACTTTACCACTTGAAAATATACGTATAGTTAAGTGATGCAACTTTGTAGAATGCGACTTAAGAATAAAGCATAATGAAAATAATAGACCCGAATTGTTGTTTATGTTAGAAAAGTAGTCTAAATCTACTAAATAAGAAAAAATCTTCCTTAGAATTGGATGACTTGCAGAAAGAATAAAAAGCGCATTGATTTTGTGCTTGACTTGGAGGGCTCTCCCTCCATCCTCCATCCTCTGTTCTTTCGATACAATTCGATTGTTCTACGGCCAAATCTCAATTTGTGGAAAGCCTTCGATGGCCCTAGTAAAGACGGAAGCGGCAAATCGCTTATACCGAGTTTCCTAACAGCAGAAAAGGACCATTCTTCACAGTCAAACCATAATTTGCTTACAAATCGCATGCTTTCATTGGATGCTACCTATAATACTATCGGATTCATTGAGTACCAATTTTATGCTACTTACCTCTTACAAATCGCATTTGATGATATATGACTTATAAGTCAAATTTGTATTTTATTTTAAATGATGCATAACTCGCGTTTATCGAATGTGACTTATTTATTATGCTGACTTATAAATCATATATAATGAATGTGATTTATGAGTCCATTTGTTGAACTCGCATTTATTTAAGACGACGAATTAATGACGAAATTAAATTAAACATAGATCAATTAATAAAACCTTACGTATATATAACTAAAAGGAAAAAGAAAAAACAAAATAGAACTTCCTTCTAAGACCCTTATGAAGTACAACTACTAACAAAAACTTTGTTCATACACATAACACCAATAAAGAGGAACCAACAATTTTGCACACAATTTGAATGAGAAATCAGAAACGAAGGCCAAAACAGATACAGCAGATGTAACTTTATTGGACATATTCATACTATTTACACCATAATGAAAGGTGAATCACTCGCACACTATTCTCTCTTTACTGTATATTAAAACAATACAAGGTAAAAAGTCCTACCAAAAACAAACAGATTGCCAAGAAAGGCCACTACTATTATGATGGTTGCTGTTTTTATGAAGACGTAGAAAAAACCTTGTTTTTTTACAACAAAATATACCATACTTGAGTTTCAACCAAAGTATAGGGCTGAGCTTTCTTGCTGATTTCAGCCTCACCCAGATGACCCTTTTCACTCTAAATAAAGACTTCTTAATAGTTTCACTGGTACTCTTCTTCCTGCTGAATTGGTAACTTTTCAAGAACAGTTGTCTTTTCTCAAGTTCTGTGTACCCTGTTGTCTCTGTTCTGAACTTGCATGGTGACCCATAAGACATTTGATTTATAGCCATTTTCACACCTATACGGACGACTATGTATGTATATATATAGACTCAGATTAAAAAGTTTGGTGCTTGAGCGAGAGAGATAGTTGGAGACTTGAAGGAAGATGAGAGATGGTATTTATAATGGAGTACGAGTGGGCTGTGGACCTGTGGTTAGAGTAAAGATCTAATATAAGATTACATAGTGTAAACGAATTTTTATACAATTCCATCAAGTCACATAAAAGAATTTTTAATAAAGTTACTTAAAGATATTTATATAAGAAACGATTTATAATAAATGAAATAAGATATATGAAATGTGAAATAAATGGTAACCAATTTGTTACAACAAATTAATTATACTAATGTTGATTCAAGCGACCAGAACGCCGACCAGTGATGGTCTCTGCTTTTGTAGTAAAGCTTTTGTTCCCTTCTTTTTTGTTATTTCTATACGTGGTTACCATCAAGGGCCGGTTCATAACCACATGTTCTTGTCATAGGGAAAGGAGAACCAAGTTTTCAATCCCTATATCTCACACCTCTAATCTGAATTACAATAATTGTGGAGCTCTCAAATATCTTAAAAATAAGTGATTGACCTTTAATATAATGTAAGAGATAAACTCAATTTTCAAAGTGAGATTAACCATGGTTTAATGGTATTGTGTCTTGTCACGTCTTCAACTAAGACAAGTGTTCATGGCCACAGAACGTTCGGTCATTATCTGATTAAAAAACTATACATATAGGACATCAGCTGAAGTGTTGATTTTGACCCTTTTTTATTTTTGGTCATTGTCCCTTATTGAAAATAATAACAAGCTATTTGCTGATTTGCCCATGAAAACTGTGTATGAACTGATCTATATGATTGAATAAAACAATCAAGACAGCGCAATCTTGAAATTATATGCTCGTCATAAGTTACTACAAAGTGCAAACCATAAACCCTACACCCAAATAGACTTGTCAAGTGATAGGAGCCAAGAGCTGCTCAATAGAAACCCTTCCTCCCGAGGCCATCAAAGATGTGTAAAGAAAACGAAAACTAAAAGCAAAATAAACGCTACCACACGCATTGTCAAAAAGTAAACACGTATTCATAACTTTGCGACGCGAATGTGTAACTTCATCTAACAGTCAACCTTGAAATATAAGGCGTCAAGTATTAGGTGAAGGTACTGTGGCACTTTTTGTTACTCTTTAAGTCTCTGAAAATTTCTTAACATGTCTTGACAAAGTATGAATTCACAGATGCACACTTTTGAGAATTTAAATGCAAATTGAAGAGCTCCTAACAGAACTTCCTTCCCACATGGGAACTAAATTTAATGAATGCAAGCTACACGGCAAACAGAATTTACAGAAACTCTCAAGAGACAATGGGGACTACGTCACAGAGAGGGGAGCAGGGAGAATAACACCTTGCAAATCATGGGTGAGTAATATACAATTGTGGCCAACTTTGCTGCACATCTGACCCATTAAAAATACAATTTTGCTATTAGTGAAATAAATTTTTGCTGTTAGTCAGCTTGTACTTGTCCCAGACTCATTAGCTGCAGGAACCTTCGATGGATAACTTGTCAAGTCAACATCAATAAGAGCTAGATCATAGGGCAATGAGGCGGTATTTGATGCATCTATAAGCAATGAAGAGTTGACTGCCTCTGATTTCCCTGTTTGATGGCCAGTACCAGGATTTTCAGGAGTACTGCTAGCAGAAGAGAGACTAGACAATTGTATATCTTCCAATTTGTTTCCAGATATCTGCTTGTTTTTCCTAGCGTTATCCATCTCTGGGCCAGTTGGGACAAAAGTCCTCGCCCGGTATTTTGTTGCTCCCTCTTCACTCTCGCTATGGTTATAGAGCACGTACTCGTGATAAGTAGGAGCAAACTGCATTAATCGAAACAATAAATTTGAGAATCCACATTTAGACAGTACACATACAGCAGAAGGCAAATAGGCGCGTATGTCGCCTAGTTTACCTGGTGGACAGTATCATGGTAAAAGTCATTTAGCTTAAGGGCATGGCCAAGGCTAGCCGAAAAGCCCGGCGACGGACCAACATTGGCCCCAGCATACTCCTTGTACGGAAAGGCATAAAGATGGCCCGCAGCAGCAATGAGCATCTCAACACAAATTACAAAATTCTGAAATTCAGCAGCATCCTCGGTATCTTTAATAAGTCGAGCTTTAGCAGCAAGAAACACCAGAACTCCCTGGGAAAGGAAGTTATAGAAAAGGATATAAGAACTTGAAGCTTGAACAGAAATAACTCTAAAACACAAGAATGCATATGACAGACGAAGTGCCGGTACTTCTCTAAGATTTCAGTAAAAGCTATGTTAAACGCATCATTCCATTCCATCTCCAACCACCCAACCACACCCCTAAGAAAAAGAGGAATACCAGTTAATTGAGCCCCTAAAAAACAAGATCAATCCAAGTTAATTTAACAAGGCAATCATCGGTTTGTCAGCAAGCAAACTACCACATATTTTAAAGACAGAAAAGCTAAAAGCGATTCCTCCTTGATAAGACTTGACTTGAAAGGAAATTAATGAGAATTATATCACAACATTAGCAACTCAGCTATGAAGCACAAAGCTCACCACAATTTAGGTGTGAAAAGGCATTCCCTAGCATCAATAAGCAGTTGAGGAAAGATAACCAATTCAGAAACAACACAACAATTTTACACCTTGAATAGTTTCTTCCGTGGATCAATAAGCAGATCTTCTAATAATTCTAAATTCAGTTGTTTTGGCGGACAATCGCGAATCAATACTAGGACCAAACAATTACCTGAAAGCAATTTTATAGCTAAGAGAACCAATGAATAGAAATTAGAAAGCACTTATATGCCAGATATGGTGCAACCAGGCCAGTGTAAATATTACATAAGGTTTTCCGTACCAAAGAATACTGAGAGACAATAATGTAACTATGCACAATTAAAATGTAGAGGAAGAGACAGAATGCGATTCCATAAATTCATAGCAAGACACGGAAAATCATACCTGCCAGTATGTAAGGAATACAACAGATTTAATTATGATGAACTTTGGAACTGGATTAAATGGCTGGAGTGAATCTCTGCATGCCACGTAGAATAACACCAGGGCATAAAGTGCCATCGAGTATGAGAGAGTATAGATAATTGTGAGGTATAGGTAGGACTGCTTCGGACTGAAATTTCCATCCTCGTATTTCCCTTTTGCATAAAGTATGAATGTGACAGCCACTAATATGGGCTTGAGAATGACAAATTGCAAACACCCCTGCTTGCACCTTCGAATAAAGCGTCTGCATTGCTTGGACATCATCAGAAATGCAGTTTACCAAATATAAGAGAACAAGATGGAATCTTGAATATTACTGAAAATCCATTGACACGACAGCGACTCAAACTAAGAAATACAAATCAAATTGATTCAAATAATTAATGTCAATTCATACTGGAGATGAAAATATTAATCCCTGCTCATTGAAAATTGCAAAGAAATGTAGCTTCCTGCACAAGCATCTTACCCATCCAAAGGAATTGGAGGAAAGCAGCAGGTCATCAGACAGCAATTAGGTTTTAGAACTCGGCCACTCAGATTCAGAACAGCAGCCCCTGGGCCACCTACCCATGCCAGGCAGAGTGATAGAAAATTATATATGACCCAAGCCTCATATCTGAAAGGGAAAATAATAAGAATAAATCAACAAGTTAATCATTCAGTTTAATATAGAAATGTCTACAGGTAATAGCATGGGATTTTATCATAGCAACAACCAGAAAAACTGTGGACTTCAAACCCACAAAATACAAAATTCAACCATACTTACATTTCCCTTATGGAGTTAAAATAGATGGCGCTCTTATTTAGAACAAGTGACAAGAATGACATTAGCGCATAAACCTGCCAAGGAAACAAGGATAACAACTTTAATCTATCAACGTGATAGCAGGAATTGCTAGATGAAATGTACCTATGAACTACTTGAGGAATTCAGAAGTCAAGCTTGCTAATTAGCACCTATGTACCAGGAACATTTATTTGTAACTGACATTAATACCGGCCAGTCCAGATTTAAGTAAATAGAATGACTTTCTGGAAGCCGGTGCAGCACGTGGGCTAATGCAACATACAATAACAAGTTCGCAAGGCTAGAAGTCTCACTTAATATAATACTCGTAGTAACTTTAAGCTAGATTTGAGTAAACACAATAGTATCCTCTGCGCAATAAAGCACAAAATCCTGTTGTTGGTTGAGGGGCTGACCCACTAGGGACCAAGTCTAAACAGGGACCTCTTTCTATAATTGTAGAAGTACCACAAATTGCTTATTCAATTGCGGCTTTTTACCTCTCAATCTTATCACAGTTGGTATCAATGCTCGTGAACCTATGATTATCCTATAGCACATAACTTTATTTTGGCTATGACGATGGTGGTCATCCTGGCCAGCACCTCAATTATTTCACTGGATACCTGCTACCTCCAACATTTAGGTGTCGAGTAACTCTATCAACTAAAGCTTACGCATATGGGAAGAAATCATCAAGTGTTCTTGCATAATACATAATTTCACATACTTAACACAGACTCTTTATCCAAAAACTTCAACCGAGTGATGAGCTAATTTTGGCACAAGTAATGGCATTCCGACATATAATGGTGTATCACTGTAAGTGATGAATCTCAAAGGTAAAAGATGTGTTCCAAACTTCTGATTTATGAGGTGTTTCAAACAGGTATAGAGGCAAAGATAAAGCTCAAGAACATGTTTGTCCATTTGCTAAAGATCAATTCATGTGAAAATGAAACTAAGAATACTTATACTAAGAGCTGATGTTGTATACTTGTATCTACTAAATAAATAAGAACATTTTGCTAAGTTGCTGCACCTTTCCTAACTTTCTACAACTTAGCTACACGTAAAAGCTACATTTCCAAATCTCAGATACAGCATAAGGCAAACAAAGAAAGGCATTTGCTTTGACCAGAGGCAAACAGCTATAACATATGTCTCTTTTTTCCGATGAGTAATGAACAGTTATAACATACGTCTTGAATATGTGCTCCTCCCATTCCTATCCAAGAGCTACTTCTCCAATTAAACAAAAGGCATAACTTATCCTAATTCAAAGTCAAAGCAACAACTTTTGTCACTAAATTACACCACTATCTTTAGCGCATCATAGCAGAATGAATAATAAAGAAAAATCCAAGAGTTGCAAAACAGTTGCATAATGCTGAAGAGTACACACATATATTACGTTGAAAGGTACTTATCAAAAAGAAAAGGAAAGACGACATTACTATAATGCGAGATTGAGGATAAAGACTAAGAGTCAGGAAACACTCACAGGAACCATAAAGATGATGCGGACGATGTATCTTTGATAAGTTGGCTCTGTGTAATTCAAAAGGTGTCTGTATATGTGCATAAGTGCCAGCGCTATAGCACCAATGGTGCAAGGCAATGCAATAAGGATGTAATATATAGGCCCCATTTGCTCAGCTGATTACCAAGCATCAAACACCGTTCTCTGAAACGCCAATAGGAGAACAGGTTAATCAAACAAAGAAAGAAACTAAGCATATGGTATGGCTAGAAAATATTTTCATGATAAATCATTTTCTAGTATTTGTTTAGCAAAAAATCTTTTCCAAGTAAACATTTTTTGTTACCACCGAGAAATCCTCGAGAACAAGTAATGCACGGTTCGAAACTTGGTGGATAAGAGGAGCACCCCTACCCTTCTCCACTAAAACATCCGGTTTTTATTTGCAACAAGGTTCGAACCGGATAGGTGTGCCTACCCTACACATCACAAGCTGCACTCGTACCACTAGACAAAACCCCGGGGGCTACTGATTCCATCACTCTTCTCATACCCTATGATAAAACAAACACTAGGAAACTAGGCAAAATAAAACATTTCCAAACACTTAGAAAGAGATCAAGATTACAAACCTCAACAAAATAGCTCAAAATTACTACAACTAAGCAATCCTCTTTTGTTCACACTTGATTGGGGAACCTCGGGTTACAATTCAAGTCTTCCTTTTTAAACTTGATACCAGAAAACCCTAACCCCAAGGGTAATTCCCTGTATTACAAAGTTAAAAAAACAGATATTAAGTGAGTAATATAATTTACAAAATGTTAGGGAGCATAAAATAATTACTACGTCTCAATCCCAAACAAGTCGGGTATCAAATTAGTTAAGAGAATTAATAAGAAGAGTGAAACTAACCTTGTCCAATTGAAAAATTGTTTGTGAAGTTGGACAAAGAGGAGGGAAGGACAGATCTAATGCTTGGGTTTTAAGGATTAATAAAATGAATTAAAGTATAGAAGCGCTGTAAATTTGCTGGTTCCGCATCATGTGGGACATTGGTGGCGGCACAATTTGTTATAATTGCTACTACAAGCTAAAGATTTGAGTGTGGAGGGCATATATTTGGGCGACCCTCCTAATCCTCGCCGCGTCCAAAACAAATGTGTAACTTTTTATTTACTGCCAATAGAACGAAAAATTACTTGAAAAATAAGAAATTCCTTGTTTTTCTTGATTTACTACTTTTTTTTTTAATCGGATGTTCCGATAGGACTTTCTTGATTTACCTTTTTTTTTTTTTTACAAGAAAGTAATGGGATTTTCTTGATTTACTTATCATTTATCTAATTCAGCCGAGGATAAACATACTCTCCACCTTGATGAAGTAATGTCAGTGTACATCTCACCCTCCTTATACCTCATTTTGAGATTACACTATGTAATATATGTTACATACTTATCATTTATCCAACTATTGTATCATTCATCAGCATCACTTTGGCGATTTGTTTTTATTTTGCCCCTTATTTTTAATATTAAAATTGGCAAAAATTTATAGAGAGAAAAATAAGGACTTTTCAAAGATATTTATTGATTTAGGAGAAAGTACATGATGAAACATGGAGAAATGTAATTTGGTGGGTATGGTAAAGAGAGGTATTCATGTTAAATATATAAATATCATAAAGAATATGTATGAAAGAATTGTCACATGTGTGACTGTTGGGGTTTTGGAATAAATAGAGTGTGAATGGGAAATGGGTGGGAAGGTGAAAAGGTTCCTTTTAGTAAGGAAATGCACTTTCTCCCATATTGGTAGAGGAAAAGACTTTTGTTGGGTTTAAATACAGATTCACTTCTCTTAGCTCTTAAAAGGGTTGAGAAGAAGGGAAGCCTCGCGTCGTCGTCGCTCGCTCGTCTCGGCTTCGGTTTCGGTCAATTGATTTGATTGACTTAATTTTTTGGACCAATAAAACTAAAAAATATTAATTAATTAATAATTTATTATTAATATTTAATATTAAATGACTTAATTTTTTGGACCAACAAAACTAAAAAAATATTAATTAATTAATAATTTATTATTAATATTTAATATTAAATCTGTTTTGTGTAACAGAAATCTGAATTAATCCAGATTAATTATTCCTCCACGTTTTTCCATTAACCAATAATTCATTACTAACATTTAGTGAATTCAGGTGTTAGTGGCAGTGAATTTAGCCATTAGTGGTGATGAATTCAGATGTTAGTGGCAATGAATTCAGCCATTAGTGGTGACTCTTCATACCTTTCCCATGGCTATATAAACTGGTCAGTCATCAACCTTTGAACACACACTGAAACACAGAATACACAGAACATCTTACTGCATTCCCTCTCTTTTCTGCATACTAAGTAAGTCTTGTGATTTGCTCCGTTTCTTTGAGTTCGCAGTGTTCTACTGTTTGAAGTGCCGCTACAGTAGAACTGTTATCCCGTTCAATCATGGGAGAAATTAACCCGTGAACCTTGGGCAACTGTGAGGGGGTTAGATTTCTTAAGGAGACACAAGCAAATTGTGGGCTCGGGATCGTCCCATACCAAACTGATAATATACTTCTGTTTTTCTGTCTTTTCTGATTTATTTGGTTGCAGGAATAACAGTGACAGTATAGTTGTAAGAGCAACGAAAGAATTCCCATGAGCTAACCAAAGGTCTCACGGTGCATGTTCTTTGCAAATGATATAGTGGTAATTGATGCAACTAATGAGAGATACGATCCACGAATTGAGCAAAGGAGAATGGATACTTCAACAAGTAAGAGATTTGGGATAAGAAGGAGAAAGACATAACACGTGCATTGCAAGTCTAGCAGGATATGAGTTAAGTTAAGATCAGATGATAGTTTAATAATTTTTTCTCAACGTGCCATGTAAATAGGACAATAGATGAAGATGTTATGCATATGATTACATTAGGATAATTGGAATCACAAGGGTGTTGTATGATATGAAGAGATCCGTACTGAATTAATTCACAAGGTGAGTGTTATAGAGATACAAATGTTAAGATGTATGCAAAAGAGTACAATTTAAATGAGATAAAAAATGATCACATCTGTCGGAAAGTGTCTAAAAGATAAAATTGATGAAAAAATAAGAGGATACATGTCGCTTGAGATGGTCTTTTCATATGCTACATAAGTCTTCAAATGCATTGATTCTTATTAATAAAATGCTAGAAAAGGAAGAAGTATACCTAGATTGAAATGGAAATGAGTTATCTTAAAAGATTTTAGAATAAGATTTTGAAATCCGAACAGATCTAGCAAGAGATAGAAAATATGGAAGTCTAAATTATATACAAGTGAAATCAACTAGAAGACTATTGCTTAATGTTATTAGGGTTTGTTTGGTTACCCACACAAGGGTATTAATACGCTGATTGAAATCCTCATAAGTAATACCATGTTTTGTTGCAACTAAAGTCATTAACAACCCAAGCATAACTATTGTATGTTGTTTAGTTGTAATTTTGCTATCTTCACATAAATAATATATGTATAAGTTATGCTAGAATCTATGTATTAATTTATGCACAATGGTATATGAAAGAATGGGTCTGAATTTTATATGAAAGAACGGGTCTGAATTTACTCCATTGATATTTGATCCATTAGATATCAATATATACTTGGATCATTGACATGTAGACTGATATACTTAAAAGGTTGAGTAAATTCTATTAGTGGTAAGTTGGTAACGTTGTGAAAATAAAAAAAAATATGGGATTAATTAAGTATAAATAAGAATGGCGAGAGATGATAATTTTATCTTTAATTTTAAAGTAAATGTTAATCCTATCATCTTCAAATATCAAAGGTTTTATTTTTTTGTTTTCAGTTTGATTTCCTAAATTCTTTTCTAAAGGTGCAATTGACGGACTTGAGCCTCCAATTCCTGTTGCAGCAACAATGATACCCGACCCTCATGAACCAATTCCGCCCAATAGTCCCTTTACTACAACACGCCGAGGAACCGAAGTCGAATGCCTTCGGCAGGAACTAGAGAAGGTGTTGGTGCCTCACGATTGATGTGTCTGGATAGAACTTAGAGCATTGCACTAACTTGTCGATTCACAACATGTTGTTCAGCAAAGATCATGTTTTGCTTTTCCATGAATTTTATAAGAGCAGCTTCCCAAGAGTTGGATCCTGCTTTGGCCACTCTTTCCCTTTATTTCGTGGCCTCATAGGTGAATTGTCCATTGAATCAGTCGGAGTGTTGTATTGCGAGTGGCTTGGCGAACGAGTAGAATGTGTCTGACCAGTGGTTGTATCAACAGTGCTAGAGTGACCCTAGTAACTTCATTTTCGGTGGGAAGCTGGCTGATTCATCTGTCATTTCACACAGAAATAAGGTAGTTAAATACGCAAGAAAGCTAAAAATCTTGAAATTACAAAATTGTCTGGGTCCCATGGTCGGCGCTAAATTGTATACCCTAAATTTAGTAATCTAGATTACTAATTAAATTTGTATTTGTTAGGTCACAAACAACCAATTATATCAAGATTTTATAGCGTTTGACAAGATAATTATAGGTGGTTTGAAGAATATTAATGATAACTTTTAAGCGGTTGATTATAAGCAATAACTAGACAATCCATTAATAGTAATAAAATTAAAAAAATAAATGAACACAAAGTAAAGTAGATCTTCTTGACTTGACGGCTTCGGGTGCCCCTAGCAGCAGTAATGAAAGTGTTTGGCAATAGCACTAACAAAGCTTAACAAAATGGCTGAATAATAATAACATGTGTGAGAAATTGGCTAGGGGTATAAATAAGGGGAAGAAGATATATTTATAGGTATAGAGTCCTAACAAGTTACAACTTTTCACCACGCATGTCTGTTAGTGGGTTGATAATGTCGATAGGCTGGCCCCGAGAATAGATGAGTCAGTTGAGCTTGGGAAGTCAATCTACTTGTCTGTTCGTATAGTCTTATCTGGGAATGTGAGTATCCGTTTATTACCGGAAAGATCAGTCCCTCTACTGTTGCCGTCATGTCGTATCCATATCACTCAAAAGCTATCTGTCTCCATCTGTCCATCTACTCATGCCACATACTTGGACACCTGGCAAAAGCATATTCGGACCAATTTTTACCAAATACAATATCTTTTTAAATTTAACCCACTATTTAAAGATTTAGTTAAGCAGGAATAGAATTTTAAGACCACCTCCCTCCTATTAGATCTTTTTGTAGAAATCACCCGGGTAAACGGGTCTAAACCCGGTATCAAGTTGGGTATTTCGAATCAATCACTAAAACCCATAAAACCCCAAAAGAGGATAAAAATATCCAATAAGTCCTCGTTGGAACATTGCAATACCATTCATACACTTTATATATCCCCTTAAACCCCTTCCCACACCTTATCATCATCACACTTCTCCTCACTTCTTCGCCTTATCCTTTGAGTCACCCATGGCTTCTTGTTCTTCTTCAATTATAGGAGTTTCCTCCGTATACCAAACAACCCCTTCACTTGAACTTTCAAGAAGACCTACTAACACCTTACCTTTATCACTTCCTTTTTCGTCTAATGAAAAATCCCATTTTCATCATGCTCGTCTTAAACACGGTGTTGGGTCTTCTTTTGTAACTTCAGCTGTCGTAACGCCGAATTCTGTACTTAGTGAAGAAGCTTTTAAGGGTCTTGGTAGTTTTGGTAAGGATTCTTTAAATGTTAGTGAAGCTGAATATGATGAGGATGACGTGGAGGATGATGAGGATGAGTTTGAAGATGATGAGTCAGCACCTGCTGATGATGAACTTGCTGTTTCTAAATTGGGTTTGCCTAATAGACTTGTTGAGTCTCTTGAGAAACGTGGAATTACTCACCTGTTTCCTATTCAGGTGCCCGTTTCGTTCGTTATGTATTCGTTTCTTTAATTGGTTTTTGTTGAATTGTGCTGCTGTTTATGCTGTTATGTGTGTAGCTTTTGTGGTAAAGATGTAATTTTTATGCCTAATTGCTGCTTGTAATTTTAAAAGGGGCTTGACCTTGGTTAATGCGGGGGTAAGGGGAGGATTTATACCTTATGGTGTTGAACACTTACCCTTGCACGAAGGGTCGCCTTCATTTTTGTCTCATAAGCAGGCAAAACAAGTTAGAATCTGCATTGAGCTGTATGTAGAGGAGGGGAGGGCTAGCTCTAGCTCTGGCGCACAATGGTATAGTTGTGCCTTCGGTGACAAGTTTGAGGTGTAGGAACAACTTTGTTTTTGCAGAAATGCAAGGGAAGGCTGTTTGTTTTATATGTGTATTTTCTCCTTATCCTCACAGTAGTTGGGGAACACTCGTGTGTGGGGGGTAAAACCCTTTGTTTAGCTGTATTTAACTAAGGTATACCTAACTGCCCAAGAAATATCTGGAGCATGCATAAAAATTATCTAATTGATGCTTGTGTTCACAGTGTGATGCTGAAAATTACACTTGTGATATTAGTGCTTCTACATTAATTTTATCATTTCATAAATTGATGAACATGTTTGATTGTTGTCTTGTAGAGAGCTGTTCTAGTGCCAGCACTGGAGGGTCGGGATATAATTGCCCGTGCAAAGACAGGAACAGGGAAGACACTTGCCTTTGGTATCCCAGTTTTGAAAAAGCTTAGTGGAGATGAAGAGTTGAGAAATAATCAGAGGTATGCTTTTTCTGATGGCGGTTAGAGTCTTTGTTATATTATTTATTGACGAGTATGATAATTTGCTTTCTTAATTTATAGACGGGGCCGGCTTCCCAAAATTTTGGTACTTGCACCAACTCGAGAGTTAGCCAAGCAAGTGGAGAAGGAAATGAAAGAGTCAGCACCATACTTGAACACTGTCTGCATATATGGAGGTGTTTCATATGCTACACAGCAAAATGCGCTTACCCGTGGAGTCGATGTTGTTGTTGGAACTCCAGGTAGACTTATTGACCTTGTAAACAACAACACCTTGAAACTGGGGGAGGTGGAATACTTGGTCCTCGATGAGGCTGATCAAATGCTCGCAGTTGGATTTGAGGAAGATGTGGAAGTTATTTTGGAAAAACTTCCAGAACAGAGACAGAGCATGCTTTTCTCAGCCACCATGCCAGGCTGGGTAAAGAAACTGGCTAGGAAGTATTTGAACAATCCATTGACAATTGACTTGGTAAGTCTTTGTTCTTTCTCAGCGTCATGTATCATCATCCTACTTGATTATTATATCATCTTGATATATGTGGTATTGCTGTGTGCCCCTCAATGATCTCTAGTTGCTCCTTAATGGCAAATTTCGACATTTTATGCTAAAAGTGCGAATCTTCAGTATATTTCTGTACTTCCAAAGAAGTTATTGATAATTGGTTTTAACTATGTTCATATAGATTCACTAGAAAATCATATCAATTATTTTCTTCTGGTTGTCTTACCTCGTGTTCCCCATTCTTTTCAATTTCTCATTAGGTTGGTGATCAAGAGGAAAAGCTGGCTGAGGGGATCAAGCTTTATGCTCTATCAACTACAGCAACATCAAAACGAACCATACTCAGTGATCTTGTTACGGTATGACTCAACAGCCTAATTTTTTGATTTCTTTCACTGATGAGAGTTCAGTGTCAATTCTTAATTATTGTGCAGAATAAATTGTCAATAGTACTCGGACATTAAGTGATTTATAGTTCTTCTTTAAACAAATTCTCAGGTTTATGCAAAGGGTGGAAAGACAATTGTTTTCACACAGACAAAACGAGATGCCGATGAGGTCTCAATGGCATTGTCAAACAGCATTTCTTCTGAGGCACTGCATGGCGATATTTCTCAGCATCAGAGGGAAAGAACTCTAAATGGATTTAGGCAAGGAAAATTCACCGTGCTAGTTGCTACTGACGTTGCATCTCGCGGTCTTGACATACCCAATGTTGACTTAGTAAGTTCATATCCCTTAACAAGCGGACTGCTTTATTTTTTATCTTCTGTTACTTATGGTACGGTTTATGTGCTCAGAAAAATGAAATTTGGGTGGTTTATCTTCGTGAAAGGAATGTTTGCGACATTTTATAGCTGGGCGTCTAAGTTTGAAATATCAGAATCCATTGACTTTGTTAGAAACAATGGAAACATTAACTTTGTCATATGTATTGCTAACTAGGTATTGTCAAAATAGGCCAGAGCTGTATGCATATGTATATACTGGTGACAATGCTGAAGAAACATGGCTTTGATCATTTATAACACTAATGTTACTGTATTCCATAGGTATGATATGTTCGAAAATTTTCTAAGTTCTCACTTCTAATTGCTGAAGCAGATCTCGGAGAAGGCCAAATATCATAAAATATCGGAACCTTTTCTCCAAATTGCAATATTGATGTAAATTTTCTGCTTAGATCTAGTTCACATTGAGATGAAACTCTTCCAACTGTGTTTTAAAGTGATTATGAGTAGAATTATTGCAATTATAAAATCAATGTACACTTTATTCATTATACTCTATCTTTTGCTAATGACCACAATCAACTGTTTGAATTTCTTCTGCTTGACAGTGTATTCTCTCTCTGTGATTCTACTATGTATATGGTCGTGAGTTAACAGTAATAACCTTTTTGGGTACATCCACGTTTTTGTTTAGGTAATCCATTATGAACTGCCAAATGATCCAGAGACTTTTGTTCATCGCTCTGGTCGAACGGGACGTGCTGGAAAAGAAGGCACTGCTATTCTGATGTACACCGGAAGCCAAAGGCGAACTGTCAGATCTCTCGAACGTGATGTTGGGTGCCATTTCGAATTCGTTAGTCCTCCATCTGTTAAAGAGGTTTTGGAGTCATCAGCTGAGCATGTGGTGGCTGCACTTAATGGAGTTCATCCCGAATCTATTGAGTACTTCACTCCAACTGCACAAAAGTTGATGGAGCAAGAAGGAGTAAATTCCCTTGCTGCTGCACTTGCTCTCTTGGGTGGGTTTTCCAAACCACCATCTTCTCGATCTCTAATAACTCATGAGCAGGTATGACTTCTTATTGAGGTATTTTTGTTTGATTGATTAATCTTAATGGTTGCCTCCCATATTGAGTTAATCATCACTTAAAAAAATTATATTCACTTTCTTTTTCCCTCCTCTCTCCACCCATTATACTGCTGACTTCTTCCGCGTGTAAGTTGTAATGGCTAATTCAACTGGCCAAGTGAGATGGCAAATTGGTGATGCTAGCTTCGATCATATATATTGCTCTATCTATCAGCTGTTTTGGCAGTGTTCCCTCATCTCTACCCTCCTCAAAGCCGTCATAGTAATTGCGTATAATATCCTCTTTGTGGTGCAAAATTTAAGTATCATGAAGTGATTTCCCATTTGAACTGCTGCAAGCCCAGTGGGCAGGCCTTGTTAGTTGGGTAAGTTCATGGCCTGCAAATGAACCATGTTCTTGGTCTATTCAACTGCCCAAAAGCCTTAACTAGTTGGTCCATGACATATTCCCCAACCGGATCATATATGCTTCTCAAATTTTTTTCTCAACCTCATGTATGGGCCTTTTCTACCTTGGGGTCTCAAAATGCTAGTGTCAGTTGCCATGACTTGAGATTTTGTTCAATCTCTTTACTCTTCCTTTTTATGCATCCAATTTTAAAATATATGCCCATAGCATATTTTGTGATCAGCCAGCATATTTCCATTGCAGGGGTGGACTACCTTGCAGCTTACACGGGATTCTGTAAATTCCCGAGGATTCATGTCAGCAAGATCTGTTACTGGTTTCCTCTCAGATGTTTATCCAGCAGCTGCCGATGAAGTTGGCAAAATTCACATAATTGCAGATGAAAGGGTGCGTGTCCAGTATGTTAATGATTTTGCTTTATATACCATGCTGCTGACGCCCCTAGGAATATTTGATGTCACTTCTTCTGATAATCTTCCCGGTGTCTTTGCTCTAACAAGAACCATTTCACGTATTTTGATCTCAGGTTCAGGGGGCTGTATTTGATCTTCCTGAGGAGATTGCAGCAGATCTACTGAAGCAGGAGATCCCCCCTGGCAATACTATTTCCAAGATTACTAAGGTTACTTTAACTTGCTTTGTAGTTGATATATACTTTGATTTAGCCTGCTCACAGTTTATTTTGCTGTTAACTCTTTAAACCTGAGATACGACGGATGTAATCTTTTGCTACCCTTTGTCTTGCAGTTGCCTGCTTTACAAGATGATGGCCCAGCTGGTGATTTCTATGGGAAGTTTTCAAGCGGGGATAGGAGGTCACGAGGAGGTTCAAGGGACCGTAGAGGAGGCAGAAGTTCCCAGGGTTGGTCTGGTGGATCTGGTAGTCGATTCTCTGATAATGATGGTGATAATTGGGGTAGTGACTTCAGACCACGTGGAGGTAGCCGACCAAGGAGGGGAGGAAGTGATTGGCTCATTAGTGGTGATAGGCGCTCTAGCCGGCCGTCATCTGGAGGAGGCAGGGACAGGTTTGTTTCTCATCATTGCGTGCACACAGTTTTGTTTGGTTTTTCGATTACTACTTTTCTCTCTTAATTCTTTTCTGATGTTGCTGATCAATTTGGCCTCATTTGAATTGCATCGTCAACTTAGTTCCTGGGAATTTAATCCAGTCATTGCTGGAACTATTTCTCTATTTAATAAAATCTTTACCTTTCATAATTAAATAAAAATTGTATGAAGGCCGGATTATCAGCTAATCAATGTGAATTGCTAACAGTTTCATCATCTGCGAATCTTGATCTAACATGATAACATTTTGGCTTATGTTGCAGATTTGGTGGTGCATGTTTCAATTGCGGGCGCAGTGGTCACCGGGCATCCGAATGCCCTACCAAAAGGGAGTATTAGGTCTGTGGATTGCCTCATCATCCTTCCTACAGTAGTTGTACATGGATGACAATTTTTGCCATCCCCAAACATGCCATGCTGACCTATTTCCTGATAAAGCCAGCACTGAAGGTAAAGAAGATGGTATAATGCTCGTGTAGAATTTCAGATAAGCAGCTGCAAGATTCTAGGCCTGTTTCCTTCAGCACCATCTCTTCAAAGCTTTCACGTGGCCTACTGATGATTTAGTTCTTTGTCACGTCGATTGATAATTTGTTTCTCAAACTTATATATTTTTGGTACACATTACCAATTATCTTGTCTTAGTGGTTGTAGTTTATTGATGTTGTAAGTGAATGAGGGTAAGATATATCACACTATGATAGAAGTGTCGCAGTACAGTCTTCCCAATTTGTATCTTGTTTTTAGAGGAAACAGATGCAGCTTTTGCTCTTAGCATTGTTAAGAATGGGTTTGTTGATGCACTGTACTGATTATTTTAGCAAGACACATTTCAGTTGGAGCAATACTTTGTGGTAATGATTTTAGCAATCATCATTAAATTTTGCTCCTAAATGTCTTCACCAGCCTTCAGAAGTGCACAAGCATGTTGATGCATAAGCCTTTATGCATCTTTTAATGCAATATGACCAAAAGTGATACTAATAATGAAGTGACTCGCTATTTAAACGAAGCACCTTGCAAATAGAATAAGTAGATTTTCAGATTACAATACCAAAATCCAGAAGTGCAAATCAAGATATGAATCTTTCAAGTGTTTGTCTATCACATACTATGAATTATGATATTTTAAAATTGATTTTTATATCTGTAACATAGGTGAACTTGAACTTGTGATAGAGCACAAGAGTCTAATTTTGCGATTCGCAAAGTTAGGGAATTAGCCTTTTTCGAATATGTTCATACACCCTCGGTCATTTGGTTCTTATAGAATCTTTATTAAAACAATGAAATTATTATAAGAAATCAAAAATGTTTTTTTTTGGCAGCTCAAGTAGTCAACACAAAAGGTTGTTGTTAGTTGTTACGGCTCGTCAGATATACTAAACCGAGCTTAGAAAGATAAAGTACTTTATATGTTCCAAAAAAATGATCACATTTTTTTTTAATTCATCTAACAAAAAATGATTACTTTTTAATTTTTTAATAATAATTTTATTTATGAGATAATTCAAAACCACACAAAATTTTATAAATTATTTTAAACCACAAATTTTAAAAATTACATGCTCATTCAAAGAGTTGATTGCCTCTATGGTCACTCAACTTTGGATAATTGGCTACCATGGTCACTTATCTTTACTTTGTCTTTCTATGGTCACTCAACTTTGTCCAAGTAGCTCCTATGCTCATCCAACACAGAAATCCTAACGTCCGTTAAATTTTGCTGACATGGCAATTACAAAAATATTTTGGCAAGTTACATAAATAGAAAAAAATTAAATTATTTAAGACCAACCCAATTAAAATTAAACCTCACCCAAGAGTTCTTGCTTGAGGTGCCCATTTTTTTAAAAAATGACTCTTTTTTTTAAAAAAAATCTATCAAGAAAGCCTTTTGGTAACACATTTTCAACGTTAATTTCTTCACCTAATGAAAATCTGAGCACCCAAATGAAGTGCGCCTCACTTAGCTCATTCATTTACAAATGAAACATAAACATACGAAGACTCATTCTTCTTAACTAGCCATCGAATAATTCTAGAGCTTTCCTCATTCTCTATTGTTGTTTTCATTTCATGAATAAGTGGACCTACAGATGTGACCTTCTTTTTGCTTAGAGTTGAGAGATAATCCACATACTTCCCTTCAATTTCATTACAAATATTGATCAAAATAATATCTTGGGATATTGCAAACCCATTGAAAGCAAAATTTGGTCCCAAGAAGTTGTTCATCTTGGCAGCGAGTTTGAGTTGCTTTGCTGCATATATAGTCCTTAAGAAAAATATCTGAGAATGCAAAATCTCTTGAACCAGTTTTGCTAAACAAAAACAGTATTACTTAAACAAACTGTGAAATACTATATAATAAATAAAAAATTTATGCCACTTCAATAAAAATTTCAGCTTATAAAAAGCGTCAAAAGCCGCTAATTCGTTAAGGCCAGACACTAATTCATTTGGTGCTCAGATTTTCATTAGGTGAAGAAATTAATATTGAAAATGTGTTACCAGAAGGCTTTCTTGATAGATTTAAAGAAAAATGATTTTTTTTTTTTGGAAAAATAGGCACCTCAAGTAAGAACTCTTGGGTGTGGTTTAATTTTAATTGGGTTGGTCTTAAATAATTTAATTTTTTTTTATTTATTTAACTTGTCAAAATATTTTTGTAGTTGCCACGTCAGCAAAATTTAGCGGACGTTAGGATTTTGTGTTAGATGACCATAGGAGCTACTTGGGCAAAGTTGAGTGACCATAGAAAGACAAAGCAAAGATAAGTGACCATGGTAGCTCATTACCCAAAGTTGAGTGACCATAGAAAGACAAAGCAAAGATAAGTGACCATGGTGGCCAATTACCCAAAGTTGAGTGACCATAGAGGCAATCAACTCCTCATTCAAATGGTCACTATAGAGTATAGACTCCACTCCTATAAAAGAACATAAAATACTCTTTCTGGGCTTTATCGCTAGTTTCCGTTGAGGTGCATCAACGACACAAACTTGTAAGCTCTCCATCTTTCCCTCATGTTTCTTTTTCTCCTCTTTAATTTGTTTATTCAATTCATGCCCTAAACCCTCTTTTTTCGAATTGCCAAACTGTGAACCCATGTACACATCCCTGATTACGGAGGGTCTAGGGAAGGGTCGCATCCTAGCATCGTAGAGGGTATAACGTAGGCAGCCTACCTTTATGTTGCAAGCATTAATGGCTGATTCCGTAATTTAAATCCGTGATCTTTACGTCACACAGAGACAACTTTATCTTTATCGTTGCTCCAACGCTTCCCTTTCATACTCTATGCTATTGGTCCGTAAAATTTACAGTTGATTTCGCCTCAAGTCCAAATCACTTTTTCCGTATGGGCTTTTTAGTTAATTTTAGAGTGTTAGACAACTTACTTTTCTATGTGTTTTAATTTAATAAATACCTGATTGTTTTTTACAACATTATTTAGGTTTTGTAATTGTGTGCACTCACCCTTGTAGAGATACATATGTGTGTGTGTGTTTGTATGTTTAAAATAACAGTGGTTGGCCAACTTGCATACACCTCGACTAATGAACTTGCAACATAGCTGAGTAGATCGTATTATGTCTCTTTTAATGAATGATGGTCTAATCATTTCTTCATACATGTGGATCAAATTTCTTTCAGTGAAACAAGTATTTGAAATTCAAGTATAGGAAGGTACTCAGAGGAAGCAAATCATGGCAGAACAGTCACAGATACTCGGTTTGGGAGTCCTCATAGATATTGTGGATGAGGAATGGATGAGGGATACGCTGCCTGCTGATGGTATAATTATGTCTTTTTAGTAGTAATTCTATCTTCCTGTGACATTTTTATTTCTGTTTTGTATCTATTAAGTTTGTTAATTGGTCTATTGCTCCAGATCTTCCATTACCACCAATAATGCTTCCGAAGACTGATGACGTGGAAGACTCGAGTAAGACTTAATTGTATTTTTGTACTCTTATGCATTTCATAATTTGTGTTTAGTATGGATAGAAATGTTTAGACAGAAGACCATAAAGTTCTTGATTAGAACTTTTTTGAGGTTGGGTGGGTTTTAATAGGAGGGCTCTATAACATTAAGGGCAGCCCGGTGCACAAAGCATCCCGCGTTCACGCAGGGTCCGGGGGAAGGTCCCCACCCCAAGGGGTGTAATGTACACAGCATAACCTAATGCAAGTATTAGTAGCTGTTTCCATTAGGTTAGGCTGCGTACATTACATCCCTTGGCTCAATAACATTGGCGTACAAAATAAAATAGAACCTGAAATCTTGAATCTCTTCATCAGGAAGTATTTCCTTACAAGCCATTGCTAGTCTACAATACTAAATGATCTTTGGATATGGCTTTGGAGCGAAACTATTGAGCTATGATATGAAAGCCTTAATAGTTTTTTATGGGCGGTCTAAGTTCGAGTGAGCACTAATGCAACCTTGAAGGACAATGCTTTGGTTATTTCTGAAGGTCTGAGCAAATATCCAGGAATTCCTAATAGATATACTTCTTGTGACTTTCTGAATATGATAGTCCATCCTGGTCCTCTTTTTACGTTTTCTGTGCTTTTTAATCACCGTTTCTCCAATTCAATGATTTATAAACAGATCACATTTTGAATTTCATGATTGCTAGTCTCAGAATCTTCTCCATATGTTTGTTTTATATTCCGTCTCATCTTTAGATATCTTTAATTCTGTACATATGCAGATCAAGAGACTCAACAAGTGGACGGAGATACATGGCGTGACCTTGCACTTGGAAATCAATGACATTTTGGGACAAGCTAAAAACCAAATTTCAAACAATTATCAGTTGTACTTCTCATCGTATATCATTGTCTACACACTTGATGCATATTGCACGTTCAGTTGATTATAAACTTCTCATAGTTTTTCACCGTCTTTCTGCCTCAAGTAGTCTATTTTGGTAGTTTATGCTCTATAATTGTCAAAACTTCCAGAAGTGTTGCACGTCAAGCAAATGTTGAACCATTACTAAGTTAGTTCTACTAATTTGTCATCAATTGTCTTGCACCATCTCTCGAGTCACTTTAGCGACTTTTTGGCTTGACCACCTCAATATCCATTTAATTGTAATAATATCGCTAAACTACTAATGATATGTTTTAAAAAAAGAATTTGATAACACTCTGGATCAGCAACAGCTTGATGAGCGTTGATGAATCATCGTTATGTACACTAATTTGGTCGACATAGAAAATGTTTAAAGATCTTTTGATTTTTTGTGTTGTTATTTTGTCTGATAAAACAGGACATGAAGAAAAGTAGCACTTTAATCTCGCATGACAACCCTCTATTCCATCTTCCGAGTTTCGACTGCACCCATTTTGTTTGAAAATATTTCTAGGGCAACGACAGATGATATAAGTTAGGACTATATGTGTTATTCTCTATGCCGTGTGGCTTAAAAACAATGGAAAGATCTCGACTAGTTACAATTGAACAGAAAATAAAATGTTTAACCTCATTCATGCTAGCTCTTCTTGCTCAAACGGAAGAAATATCACAACAAATAAGTGTCGTGGTTGAATATAAACATTGCAAACTCTACAGTGCTCACACGAGTGTAAATTACAATTTCACTAAACCAAAGAATTACATAATGACCAGGTTACAGCACAAAAAGACTTAACACCTACACCTCACACCCAATAAATGAAAATGCAGCTCCCACTGGATCATTCCTTAAGTAGCTTAGAAAAATAAAAAAGATATAGTGCTTCTTTCTACTATATTATACAAAAATAGGATACAATGCCTCGTTTGGTAGCTCATATGCGCTGTGCAAGCGCAGGAAAAGATGAACACGGACTAAAGCGCGTCAAGAAAAATCAATCATTAGAGGTTCATCAGGAACACTTGATTTCTTATTACCTGGTGCAGGAGATGGACCGGTGTCAGAAGATGGAGCACCTGCCATTGAAGTTGACAGAGCAATTTCCCCATTTGTAATTACTTCTACACCAGCTGATGTTGATGAGGCCTCAGCCTCATCTTCTGGAGGTTTTCCGTTCGATCCTGATATGGCAGGACCACTTGGTTCGGCTGCAACCGAAGCATCCAAGTTTGATGGGGGTGGTGCAGCTGTTTCTGCAGGTGGAGTTGCAGCTTCTGATGCAGGTGCAGCACTTGGTGCAACATTGGGATCTGATTGTGGATTATTTGTTTCTGATGCAGTTGAAGCCCCAACTTCTGCTTGAGGAGATACACCTGATTCTGGTGCTGGAGTAGTGCCACTGGCTGCAGGAACAGAACTTGATGACGGCGTCAATTTAGATCCTTCTAAGAGCAAGGGCTTTCCTGGTGGTGGCAATCCCTGCTTGCCTGGAAGAGATTTTATTTGGCCCGGATTGGGACCATAAAGAGATGCCATTCCAGGAGGCAGTATTTCAATTGGTGGCTTCTTTGCAGCATCCGCCAAACTTGTGAGCTTCGGTCCCTCAAGAGAGGCCAGAAATGCAGCTGCTGCATCAGTTTTTGTTGATGGAGTGTGCTCAAGTTCCTTTTGCAACATCTTGTTCCATGCCTGGACCAAGGTCCTCAATGAAGGTCGTCCATGAGCCTGAGGATAATGAGGCCATTAATAACAATTACCAAATCCAGAAGTTGAAATAAAAAGAAGAAAATTCAAACTAGTAACCAAAGCAATATTTTATAGGTCACAACACTAAGGGAGCATTTTCCTATTGCATATATACCTGTGCATGTAGAACAGCCTCAGCAAGCATCCCAGTTTCCTGCCATGCTTTCTCCATAAGTATATTATCCCCCAAAAGCGCTGCTGCAAATGCCGCTTCCCGTCCCGCACCAACTGATATTAAGTTGTTTACCAGGTTCTGCAGAAGATTAATCAGTTACTAAGCTGCATAACTAAATGGCCTAGAAGAATATTTGATCCCTAATATATTATTGCTGCACATGTATTCTACTCGAACATTCATCAACCTCAAATTTCATTACAACAAACAGGCAGGAAGAATTGATATGGTTCAACCTAACACTTGTCCACAAATTTGACATTCATCGCACTTAATGACGTAGAGGTAGAATACTTTGTATTGTCATGTAAAGTATAAGACAAACTTGCTTATAATTTCATAGAAGGTAATTAGTGCCTGGAGTGAACTTTCTTTGTACATTGTTATTCTATCTTCTATCTAACTCCTATTTTTTAGCTGCTGCACAAAAGCTGAAAGCCTTGGAATGAAAGACAAAACCGAATCCGCGGGATACCTAATTGCTGCACTAATGGCGCATCTCAAAAGTCAATTATTTGATGCATGTTGTCTTTTTCTGCACAATCATGAAAAAGTTTCAAATCTACTACCAATGAAGTTCAACTTCAAGTTTCAGGAGGCTTGACCTCTGGCAGTAAAGAATAACACGCCCAAGACCTGGTCAGTGCAAATTCAGTGGTGTATCTGATTAACATGCATGGATGCAGAAAGTGAGTTGAAACAAGCTACATAGCAGGAAGTATTATTTTCCGTGCTTATACTATATGGCTTAAGCATATCATTTTTCCAGCACAAATCGTAGCACACTTTGAGACAGAAGAAAACACAAATTTTCTTTTTGATTTGATTATCAGACACTTAAACAGATATTAAGTTTCAACATACACTGAGTCGTGTCAACTCCCCATGATTTGCAAGCCGTAAAGCAACACCTCTTAATTGCTGGCCTCTTAAAGCTCCTTTTATGGAACCTGCAGCTGCTAATCGTTTAAGAGCTTCTCGAGCAATCTCAGCTTGCCCTGTAGCATCTGCAGCATCGATGAGATCCATGAACTCCTTGGCAAATTTAACTACTCCTTGAACAGCTTCAATGACATTTTCCTTCTTCTTTGTAATGTTCATAATATCATTAAGATCTAAACCAAGAGTTTCTTGCCCAATGTCTCCGCTGTTGCTCATTGTTAGAAGGCACTGAAGAGCTCTTCTCAAATCATTGCTCTGGAGGGCCAGATCAAACTCTAGCCTCTTGGATAATCCAGGTAAATGGAGTGCTTCAGTAGCATAGCCCATTCCAAGCATAAATTGAGCTAAATCATCATGATGTTCTCTGCCAAGTCGACTAGCCCATTTTACCGCACTAACAGCATCTCCATAAGCTGCCAAACATCGGCACCGGATACCAGGATGACTGAGGGATATTGCATGAGCGCACATGTACCGATCAATCAACCAGAGGACACCATCTCGAACACCCACAACGACAAGAGGTCCAACTGGTCGTTTTTGCTCCGCAGGAAAACGAGTGACAGCTACTGCAACCCCACCACCACCAACTGCAACCTCATTAGCTTTACGATCTTCCATCCCTTTGAATATTCCTGAATCATCACCATCAACCTTTGATTGTCTAGGTAATGACAGAAACGGAGGAATAGAGGGTGCATGCTGAAATGAAGCTAACCGCACAACTTGTAGCATTGGAGGTCTCAATGATATCCTCTCTTGAGATTTAGTTTGCTGGCTGTCAACTGCTATTAGTGCTAATTCCCCGTGTTCTGAAACTGCTCTTGCCTGTGCCTCTTTCAATTTCATTTCCTCTTTTCGTCTTTTTGTCTCTATATCTATAGGAGCTACACCAGCATCAACAAAAACACACTCAACGGTAGTAGGTGTAGCAACAAATAACTGCCTACGTTGCCAAACAGCCCCAGTTGCATGAGAAATTGCTACATCCCCCAAGTGTCTAAACTGAGGCCGCAAGGCACAGATGGCAATGTACTCCTGATAAGCAAAAGCACAATACTCAACTGTTTGATCCCATTGGGTCCATTCTGGTTGAGGAAGAAGACCACCCACTGGTTGAAATGTTTCCCAGCTGTATAACTGGAAGTTCTGGGGAGCCGCTTCAGCTGAAGAGTTTTGAGAACCAAATCCATCTTCCATAGTGCTAAATGAGGAAAGAGGACTGCTTCCAAAGCCTGATAAAGGCATAGATTGAATTGTTGAGATTGCTGTAGCTGCAGCAGCGTTAATCCTTCGAGAAGTTCGATAGGCAACACCAAGTAGGGCCCCTCCATGCAAGCCAATTACTGGTTCGCTTCGGGTACCCACTGACTTCATTAGTACATTTGATGTCCCATCATCCAGCAAGATACGAACTTGAACAGTAGCGGATGAAGCAGCAGAAGCAGCTGCAGCTGCTGCCTGTGCTGCTGCTGCAGCCGCTTCCTTTGCTCTTCTAGATGAACTACCTTTAGGAATTAAGGGAATTCTAGGAGGAAGTGCAGATTCCAACAGCGCAAACCTATCTCGACAGGTATCCCAAGCCAATAACCTTGCGCTACCAGAATCAACAATGGACCAATCACTAACCTTGTAAATCGAGAAGTAAGGGATATCAGGCCATACAATTGCTACATACCTGCAAAACAATACAGTTCAAACACACTTTTTAAAGCTGGACATAACCTTAATTAAACATGTAACAGAGGCAGCACACAAGGACCCAACAATTTTATACAGCAAGTAGACAAATAAAGACAACACTGAAAACTAGCAGCTGGCTGGTACTATAATTCTGACAGTGGTATCAAGTAAAGCATAAGTTCATGAACCACTTACTTCCCTGAACTGCTCACAGAAAGAACTGAATACGAGTCATGTGGTGCTGGGGTAGCAATATGCTTTTTGGTTTGTTTGACAAAAAGTTGCTCAGGTGTCTCTCCCCTAAACCTTCCTGCGTCACTCAAGGAGCCATTACTCCCCAGAGCCGGAAGACTGGTGTTAGATAATTGAAATTGTAGTAGCTTCAGTTCCCTTTCAACAACATAAACTGCAGTGTGTTCGCGACTGCCAGGTGGTGTTGGCAGTGCAGCTACAGGTGGGAGAGATTTGGCATCAAATTCACACACAATGATGCCAATATTGGTTCCAGTAGCAACAATATGCGGCTGTAAAGCATGTGCAACCATAGAGTAGACCTGTAACAGTCACATAAAAGCAAAACATATTATGGTCCTGAACTCTATCTTCAAAACGTCAAAAGTATACCCTCCATATATATTTCAATGTTCGAACTCGATGACATGCATATCAACTGCTCTTATGGAGTACCAGAATAATTGCCTCGAGATTTTCTGGTGGAAGAAACTACTCTACACTCCAGAATATATCAGCTCTGACCAGTTCCCATTACAATTTGAAAAACTTGTAATACAATGAACTATCTCATTAGGAACAAAAAAGAGCCTCCATTGTTAGATACTTCTTGGAACCATCAAAATGTAGATGCATACTAATATTTGGAATTGATCTTCTTAAATCTTAACCCTAAGGTACACTTGATGAAGTTGCATAAGGATATATAAGATAAAAATAAAGTACCTGCTATGCTAAACCAAAACTTTTTATCTAAGCAATAAACAATTAGTTGTAGCTTACCCGAAGCTTCTTGTGAGACGCAAGTAGTTCTGGAGGAACTAGGGCAGAAAGTTCACACAATGGCCTCGTAAGAGCTGAATAAGTGGGGTGCTCGATAGCCCTGCCAAAAATTCCAACAGAGTATTATCTTCTCCCCTGACCCTGCGTGAGCGGGATGCTTTGTGCACCGGGCTGCCCTTTTTTAAAGCCTCAAAGAAGAATAAAGCTGAATCTAGATCCAAGAATGAGAAATCCGACAAAGAATTTGGGTTTATTTCCTATTTTTTTGTGGAGGGGGTGGGTGGGGGGCTATAGTATGCTTACCATATATGGGAATCTTTGACACAAGTCAAGATGTCAAGGTTTGGAGCCCTTGGGTGGCACCACGAAGCTACACTGTGACAAGCCAGTTTTGGAACAGGTTTTATTCGACGCAGTTCCTGCAATTGGGGAGTACATTGACTCAATTACATACATATACCCTACCGAATGCACCAAATGCTGAATAATCTTGTACAATACCTTAAAGGAAATAGTGTCCCAGATTGCTAGCGTTTTATCAGCACCAATTGTGATGAGCTGTGGTGCATTACCAATCACTCTAGAAAGCTCCACAGCAACAACCCCACCATCATGAGCCTAAGAAAATATGAAATGGAAGGTCAGAAAAGACGCCAACGTTTTGAGGAAAAACAGGTAAGTCATGGCAGCTCAGTCAACTTCTTTTAGTGATTCACTCATTATTTCAGGCAAAAGGATCTCGACATTGTAAAAAGAATCAAGAAAATGGGAGGATAAACAGAAATGTAGACCATTCCCAATTCCCATGGACAGATAAATACTTCTAATAGAGCATCATTTCCGCGTTGTCAACGACGTTGGGCAACAGCAGGCTTGCTTGAACACACACATGTTTTCTGGTCTGGTTGTTTAATGATTGGAAAAGTTGGAACACCACCTACATGAGCTACGCAAACTATAGAAGATGCCCAATACAAATAATAGAGGAGGGACGTGGTACATTGTCAGGCAATGTAAAAACACACAGACTATGACATCCTCTAAACATGACACGGAGGATTCATATAGACAAGCCCAACTACATCAGGATTGAGGTGAAGTTGACTGATTAATGGTTGGACAATTCGGCATGTGCATCATCACTGTGAACCAAAAGAGCTTTTATCTATTTTCCTTTTGGATGTAAGGTAAAAAATCTAAATAGAAGTATATAAGAAGTTTTAAAAGGTGGAGTAAAATTAGAAAATGAAAGACAAGGAGGATGAAGAAAGGAAGAGGTGGTTGAAATACAGAATATTTACGCTAATCATACACATTCAAACAATAGATATTACGCTTACATAAGCCCGAATGATGTTTCCAGTTTGGCAGCAGACATGTCACACATGACATTACATTGAGAGGATAGTTTTGGACAAATAACCCACTTTCTTTTGTGCTTTCCTAAACCCCAGCCCCCGACATTTGGTGGACGGGAATAGTAAATTCTCAGTAAACACTATGTGCTAAAAGCTGGTACTGGACATTATATGTACACCACAGGAAACATCAGACAAGGGCCAAATTCTCTACTTTCTTTTTTCCAAGAGCAGATTACTTGCTTAGTTGTATGAATATTAAGGAAATAGAATTTAAATGGACATAAACACTGAAGGAATAAGAAGATTTCTACCTTTAAGCTCAGCTTAGGCGCAAGCTCTCGCGAATCATGAGCATAGTCTGCACTCCAAAGTATAAGTAGTCCATCACTACCACCAGAAACTAGAAGAGACTGCATACACATATCATAACAAAGAAAATGGGAATGAGATACGAAGCATAAAAATAATTGGAACACTAAAACAGAGTTCAGCTAGGTGAACTTAGTCATTTCATGTAAAGTAAGCAAGAATATTGACATGTAACTTTAAGCAGTTCTACTTGTTTAAAGTAAAAAGACTCATTATAAAAGATTTCTGTGTTCTCATTGACAGTGGTTCATTTCAGGGGCAGAACATGTTTTTCTCAATTTAAAATCCAGAAAGGGGAGCATAAGTTCATTATGATGAGAAGTGGCTGAATACCAAACATATATGCTTAGAAAAACCATTTTTTTCTTTAGAATGAGTAAGTATCAGGTACTTTGCCAATAATTTGAGTGAGAGGACCATAAGAATCTTTCCTTCCCTTCTCGTAGCTTCTCTCTAGTCTCTAATGCAGAAACCAACATTTGTGTTTAATGCCAAATTTCTCTCTCTGATAATGAATTGATATGGCAGGGAATACTCCTACGGAAAAGATATACAAGAAAAGTCTTATCTCTCTTCCCATAAATTTCCACAAGCCTGTTGGCAAGATATTAAAACAAATAATGCTTTTCCACTCCAAAGCATAGATGCATCATAGGACTTAAATCTTTCTTCAAGCTCTCTCTTTTTTGATAAGGTTTCTTCAAAGCACAGATGCATCATAGGACTTAAATCTTTCTTCAAGCTCTCTCTTTTTAATAATGTTTCTTCAAGCTCTCACTGCTTAATCTTAAATATTTTAATAACTTTCTTCAAGCTCTCTCTGCGTAATCATAAATACTGTGGTGCAAAATTTTCACTATCAACACCCCATGTTCATTCTCTGAGGCCCAAGACAAACCTTCAAAGTCTAAAAGAGAGAGAGACAGTATTGATCCTCCTGCAGGTTTTTTTCTTTTTCTGGAAGGGTTTGGGGGTGGGGGGGGGGGGGGGGGGAGAGGATTAAAAAGAAAGTCTAAAAGAGAGATACAGTTCACAGTGGAATCTGTTAACCACAGAAAATTGTTTTTTTAAGAAAACATTACATCAGTCTTGATTTTCAATATGGCATTATTTATTTCTCCAGAAAACTGTAACACCTTCCAAAATCTGGAGGAAAGAAAATTGTTTCAGCAAACACCTAAACGGAAGCAGGTCAACAAAAGCTTACTGTGTGCTCTCTAATAGACTTGTGTCTCTTTTTCCTTTTTTTAAAAATTATTATTTTTATAGAAATCTGGATAGGTGCATTTATAATGCATCGAGACGATATAAAAAAAATATATAATATGCTTGTATGCATTTCTGATGACCTAACAAGGCTAACCAACTACCGATACAAGATTATATTCTCTTTGTAGTATAAATGAAATGAAATAAACTCCAGGGCACACCAAGAAGAACCCATTCCAAATCGTTGTCACAACATTTCATTTTGCAGGATATAGTTTGTTGCCTAGAATTACTTCAACCAGGGTAGAAGATTGACTGCCGTATACTACCATCCGTCCTGCCGTCCCCACTAACTTTAGGAAAGTCCACTCCACCAACCTGTTCCCCAACAATAAAACCACATCTACCATTACTTTTTTCCACCTCATCTCCAGGGTATTGGATGTCATCTATATAAACTTTTGTTTATCACCCTTCCAATTGGGGTCATTCAGTCCGTATACAATCCAGAATCGTATTTTCAATTTCACGTGGATTTGTAATGACTCGGCTTCCCCTCCCCCACAACAAACCCCTACCCCTCCTCTGTCCTGACTTCATTGGTCACAGAAAACTCCCAGCCTTCTCAACTCCATTGCCCCACTTCTTTCTGTACATATTTTATGTACTTTGATTTATCACAGTAATTGTGATTTCACTTCTCATCCCCTTTCAATACGTGATCATAAGTTTCATGGTTCCATTTCGGAAACCCTCAAAACGAATCCCATTACTGAGTAAAATAATGCAAACTCCAGATCTTCAAGCATAAAGCAAGGAGATAAATGTGAGTTACTGGAACAAAGACTCCAAGCCACAGACATGGTATCAAGTCCACTGTAAACATAGCAAGTACCTCGCCAGAAGCAGCCATGAAGGTCATCAAACAAGAAATTGCTCCCTTATGACCTCCAGTGTATCTTCGAGCCAGCTGCAGCAAAAGAAGAAGGGATGTTTATCTTCGCATTTTCACATCAAACAAGCATCATGATTTGACAAAACAAAGATATATACAACAGACCTTCCATGTTATCATTGAAAGAACTCTAATTACACCATCTGACCCACCAAAAGCCACAAGAGGGCCATCAGCAGCAGCTGATCTAGAGAGGAACTCCATGCTGCAACAGTTTCAAAATAGTAAGTTACAAACAGAGATCAAATAAGGGCAGCTTTCCGTGACCAGGTAACTACTTTTGGCAGCAAGAATATTAACCAACTGAAAGAGCAAAAAGCATTCATTTCGTCATCCGCCAAAAAACCAGGAGACTAGCCATATGCAGATCTTGTTTTCTTGTGCACTATCCTCTGTGAAAAGTTCCCTTGTTTAGACTGAAGAACTATTTTGCCTTAAAAAGAACGTATTGAAGAATACATACCTAAATCAACCTACATGTCAAAACATAGAAATTCTGAATCCTTCCAATTTCCTACACATTGCTCAATTTCTTTCCTCTTTTTATGAAAAAAAAAAGAAGAAAAGAGTTGCTCATATTATTTTTCCCAACATAGTGCTGCTTAAGAACCCTTTCAATTCCCTATGTTGATTTCCAACACTCCCCTTTAGTTTCTTAACATAGTTGTAGCAAAATTAACTTCAGGAAATTCAAAAAGAATAATTTCGCTTAGCACCATAAAATACTAAAGTTATATCGAAGCATCTAACGGGATATAACAGAGTTCATAAAAGTGGATAACACACTAAGTTTGATGTATTAAGACTTGCCAGAGAAGTGATTTGTTGTCAAGATCCTGCTTCGGTACATCACGACCACGCATTGTCACCAAATCTAAAAAGATAGCTTTGTTCGCGCAACATATGACAAGAAAATGTCGTCCTTTGGTTGATGGGGCAGGTGAAGTAAAAGCTGAAGTGACATGGCCAACAGCTGTTGGAGACTCCGCAGCAGCTGACCGATTATGCCAGAGTTGCCAAAAGTGTACGTCATCATCATAGAAGCTAACCTGCTTTACACTTGAACCAAGCACCAGAATGGAAGAATGAGACTCAAGAATGAAGCGAAGGTAGCTAGAAACATGTGAACTTCAAGACAAGGATAGGTACCTCCCACCTCGGATAGCTTCTGTTGGTTTTCCTCTAGACTCTGAATTCAAAAATAGACAAAAATATTAGAATAGGAACAAAAACAGATCTCCTCATATTCCAAAAGACAACTTTCTTAAGGATCATATGATATATGCACAAACATGAATAAGCCAATCAGGGGCAGACCTAGGGAAATATCTTTTGGGGGTCAAGTTAAAGACACGAAAAGTTTTATTTTTACAAATACTTTTCTGGCTTAAATGTTAATGAAACACTACTACACGATCCATGAACAAAGCGTTAATGAAACACTTATTGCATGAAGGCCTACACTTGATCCTTCATATCCATTCATCTATTCCTAGTAAATAAAAAATCGACTGAATAAAAAGAAGAGAATAATGACAAATAATAGATTCAAGAATCAGATTACAGGAATGAAAAAACAAAAGAGTAGCACATAACTTAGAGAAGAGTTTTATGAAATCTCGGAAAGAAACCATCCGCATTAGCAATTATCAGGAGACCAACTTGGACAATGTATATATAAAAGCCATCAAACAACACATTAAACTACTTTTGGGGCCCAACCATAACAGTAAGGAGTCAATTTTCACAAGGGTTGGGAGAATGAAGAAACCTGGTACACTAGTAGAAAGCATAGGAGGCCATAGCCACCCTTGTCCCCCCAAACCCCAACCCCCTAACGGATCCATACCTGAATGTGAGCGATATAGATAAGGAGAATCATCTCAACAAATTTCACGGAGGTGAATGTCAACCTCTTATAACTGCATCAAATTAAGTGCAAATCAAGGTAATAAAGGAAAGATATTTTCATTGGGAATGCATGGAATATGAACACAAACATTATCTAGGGGACTGGGGTAGCATTTGAAACCCATCAATCAAGGGGGTTATGCATAAGAGCTCTAAAGAAGCTGAATCAAACGTATACCAGAAGAGCCTATGACAGTTTTGGAACTGACAGTGCTAGTCTATGGAAACAACCCATTGCTCTTAAATATGCAATTGAACTTGCTAAGTGGTTTTTCTTTTTCTTTTGTGATAGAAATAAGGGAACTTGGAATGTGGTTTTGCTCAACCTAATACAAGTTCATGGGGGATAGGCTAGTGAAAAGAAGTTAAAAATGGTCTGCCTGAATGTCAAGCATATACTTTCATCACAAGTTCGCATGAACACCACTATATCTAACAAATTATCACTTCCACGCCTGGAAATGGTCAGCAATTCAGTAATGCCCATGCCCAGGATTATTAGGCAATAGACAATTCATCTCAACAAATTATCACTCCTAAAAGATCAGTACAACCACTAGAGATCCATCTTTTCACCAATACTAGGTCAGCTAACAACTGAATCGAAAACGAACTCTAACTTCTCCAACTTAGATTCAGATTTTTCTCATTCTTCAATTTACTTGCTTAACAAAATCTCGACTTTCCAGTGGTAGTAATTCAGCACATCCAATAATTGAAATTTGAATCACATTGAGATTATATTTCAACGCAAGTAACTCTAACATTCAGTCATAAAGTTCAAATTCTGGATCCGCCTCTAATACGAGCAAACACTTACACTAATGAATATAAGTGCTTTCTTTTTTCGAATAGAGAATTAGTACCCGATTCGCCCTCGGCAAGCTTCTCAAGCTTAGCACCAACTAAACGGCGTTCATCAACACCACCAGGTTTTAGTTCATAAATGATCTGTAAAATCAAAATCAGTTACTTGTCAACCTAACAGATATTTATTGAATAATACTACAAATAAACACAAATTCAATTAGTAGTATAAAATAAATAGAAACCTGACGGTGTTCCCAATTCCAAACGGAAACGTGATCGGAAGCATCAGCAGTAACAAGCCACGGATGAGTTGGATGCATATGAATCTTCACGATCTTATCATTTGTCGGACGAAATGCTCTTAGCCGTAACATTTTTTCAAATTTTGGTTAGTTGCTTACAAATGGATCTGATTAGAAATACATTTAAAGTTTTTGGGATATATGATTCTGTGAAAAGCTTAAATCACAGTTTTTTTCTAAGTAAGTTCTGAGTTTCTGATCATTTCAGATGATTTGTCTAAATGGCGAATTATAAATGGGTTTAGTAAAGAATGAACTTGTACATAAGTTTGATTTTTCTTTTGGATCGGTATTCGGTTGTATAACGGTTCAAGTAGCACCATTGGGTTAAATAATAGGAGTAACTTTTGATCTCTACTGTAATTGTTTTTTTTTTTTTTTTTTTTTTTTTGATAATAACATGATATTCATATTAATAGAATTACGGAGGGTTACAAAGAGAGTTCATGCGGCTGCTTTGAGGCATTACATGACTTTGATTTCACAAGTTCCTACTAGTAAACGATAGGTTCCCACTAGGTGGAAGAGGAACATTTAAAACATTAAGATTACCTAGAGTAGCTAGATAATTAATAGTACTATCCGATATTTTTTGAATAGATAATTTGCCCTCACGATCATCCAGCATAGCTTGACTAACAAAAGGTGGTGGCAATACATAATGAAATTTCACATGTTCTTTGGACTGCCCAGGAGCTCCCTTGGCCAAAAGATCAGCAACTTTATTTCCTTGACGGAAATTATGCCTGATTTGGGGCCTCCCCAGCTTCGTTAGCAACAACCTGCATTGTAAAATCAAAGGCAAATAAGTAGGAGTGGGATTCTCAAGCAAGTTTAGGACTTCAATGGAATCTGTTTCTATGTTAAGTGGCACGAGATTCTGATCTAAGGCTAAGGATAATCCATAAACTAATGTTGAAAGCTCAGCATAAGCGTGATTTAAAGCATGAAGAGATGAATGGAAACCAAGGATCCAATCCCCCTGGCTATTTCTGAACACACCTCCAATGCTAGCTTTGTTTGAATTTTGATGATAAGAGCCATCAATATTTAACTTGTAATAGTTAGGATTGGGGGATGGGGGGGCATCTAATTGTAATGTTTCTTTTAATAGCAAAGGTTGACTCTCTTGAAGTAAGGAGTTTAAATTCAGTTACGTTATTATGAACTTTAGAATAACTAAGGTGGTTGGAGAGGTTATGAATATTGTTGTGATTTCGGTTGAGCCATAAACCCCACAATGCAAAAGATAGAAACTCTAACCAAGAGTATAATTGAGATTTCAAGATAGGAGAACTTTCTTTCAATGTCCTTAGCCAATTTTCAGAATTTAGATTCAAATTTGATGAGATATTACAATTTGTCCAAAAAGTTTTTGCAATGGTGCAATTCCAGAAAATGTGAAATAGAGATTCAAGTTCAAGCTTACAAGGAATTGTTTACCACAAGCTGATACTATTTTGCATAATCATGTAAGGTAATATGTTTTCTTGCTTTACTTTGTGACTGATAGAACTAAAATTGCTTTGATTTTTGCTACATGACTAGTACAAATATATTTCATTCTGAATGAAATGATTTTGTGAGTGACGAATTTTAATATTTAATATTAATTGGGTCATTACACCAACATATTCAGTGATATTCAACGCAACTGGTAAATTGGGTCATTCATATTCTAATTTATTTGGGTGCACTCCTTTGCTGCATTTTCTAGTCGGGCACATATTTATAACATCATGATGTACAAAGATTTTTGTGAGCACCAATTAAATAATTTTCTATTGTTAGATGAGATTTGTAACATAAAATAGTACTGATACATTAACAGTGAAAATTTTCTTTAGCTGTTAGTATATGACTTGGAACCTTTCTGGTAAATGAACAATGTAAGCACATGAGGGTAGTCATGAGAACTTTAATTAGAACAGAAAGAAATGAATTCTTTTAAAAAGAATGAGAGACATACATAAATAGTTGAAGTAAATTTCCAGTTTCAACCTTTTATATGAGGTAAAAAGAATTACAGTATGCACTACAAAATGCAAATTAGAAATAGACGGTACATTATGTGACTATTCTATCAGATGGAGGCTGTTGTTCCAATCCAATGTTCAAGGAATATATATGCTTTGGTTCCTTGCATGCATACAGTGTAATACTGATACATTCAAACAAATAGCTTCTTAGTCCTAGCCGCACCAAAGCTTAGGGACTCAAGTTGCTCATCCTGTTTCTCATCTTGCTTCAAACTTCATGGTCTAGGAATCCAATATCAATTACAGTTTCAAAAATAATGAATATATGTAACAGAAGCAATAGGCGCTGATGAAGTCTGATGATTAAAGAATCATGGTCTCCATGCAGCTGGAGGAGGTGGTGAAATGGGGAACATGGGTGGTACTGCAGAGAATATTGTGTTCTTATCAATTCCAACACTTTTTTCTCCTGATAGAGCTATAAGGGCTGCAACTAAACCGGCATTTCCAGCAAGCGTTGGTTCTGTATAATTGTAATTAGAACGGACATCACGGAAACCATCATTCTTGTCGGGTCCAGCAACCATGGCTCCGACAATAGTGTTTGGATTGGCCTTAGATGAATCTCTCCACTTCCATCCTCCTTTACAATTATACTTGACCTTGTTTTTAGGGATGGATGCACCTCTGTGGTGAACACGTTTCGGGTAGTGATTGCCAAAGCCAACAACATAGCTCATTTTCCTGGGGTTCTTGCCGAGGATGTAGTCAATCTAATATCAGGGAAAGACAAATGAGTTAAGCCAGAAATAGTTTCAACCCAACAAAGAAAATCAAAACATACACTGCTTCTCTTGTGTACAACTGATTTCCTTGCAAGTTATTTACTACATTTACTCTGTGATTCTGAGCGTCTACACTATTTGAGGCCAAACTACCTTAGCCCATCCAATAAAGGGTGCAAAGGGATTAAAAATGAATTTTCTCGCTAACTAGGTTGAGAATTTCATTACCTGGGTCTGAGCAAATTTACGTAGGACATCTGTTGAGTAGAAATTAGGTCCACAATACCATCCAGGAGTATCGGCAGCTTCAAGATAGTCACTATACAATGTAGCAAGGAAGGCTGCATTGACTACATACTGAAGAGGCTGAGGCCTTCCATGATTTAACTCTATCAGCCCTCCTGCAAAGGCCCAACATTTTAGGTTCGATTTTACATAAAACTGTAAGGCTCCATTTGGTCTGATTAAAACCTCTCAAAAATGTGCAATTTTAAAATAGGATAACTCTTTTGCATAAAAGTAAATGATATTTCAATCCATTTACTTCTTGCTCAGAATTTCTATCTATATAAATATGGATTAAAAAATGCTGGATACCAACAACTGAAGTTACAAAGTAATCATTCATGAAAATCATGTTTTTTTAATATGCAAGTCTGTAAGTCATATGAACCACATGGAGCTTAAGACATCACAACTATACGTGCTAACTGGATAAAGAGTGGCTACCTTTGGTGCGGTTAAACGAAGTGAAGTATGGCAAGAAGGAGCACATGATGATGCTTGTCTGGTTATGAAATGTTGTTAAAATGTCTTCATAAGGATATCCAGGGTTCAAAAACAATCTCAAACGGGTCAGGAGCACCTAAGTACAAATAACAGAGCACACGTTAAAGAAAAGAATAAAAGCTCCTAGTATACAGATCTAAAGAACACTGTAGCTGGAAAGAAAAACTTAAAGGTGAAACCCGACAAAAATAGGCTATGGCTACTTACTTGTGCTCCAGTGAGCTTGTTATCCCAACTGAGAACACCATAATTAGGACCTCCCCAAAAAGCGCCAGCATGTTTAGCAAGACCAGGAGTTGTAGCAAGCTGAAGATATGAAGAATTTCCAGTAGCATAATACAGCCAAGCAGCACCCCAAATAAATTCATCCCAATAGCTAGTAGAATTGTAGAAATTATCAGCTTCGGTTCCAACACTGTATCTGCCACGCTGGTCTCTAGAAAACTTGAAGAGTGTTCTAGCACCATGGGCAAGCTTTTGCGAGTAGACTCTGTTGTCCTTAAAAACAATTGAGGCAGAAGCCAGAGCAGCAGCCATCTCAGCAGCAAGATCCGAGCAGCTGTGACATTCAGTTACAGGCCGTGGGTAATCAATGTCTTCTGGACGTTCCCAACAATAGTGATCATTGGGATCCGGCCCTCCTGAAGTGTCACCATTTCCAACCTATACAAATATGATATCAGAGACACTTCTGAAAGATCACACAGTCCAATAGCAACCGCGTTTTTTTCCAAGTAACCAGTAAACAGTCCAACAGTTTTTTTTTTTTTTCTTTTTTGATTTACAGTAAACAGTCCAATAGTTTCATTATTTAATCTCAAAGTCGAAGAAAAATAAAAAGTGATGCAATCTTTGATGTTGTTTTATCAGTTGGATACGACTTGAAGAAAGTGAAAAGTCAGCTTAGTTCATTTGCATAAATTGCAAAGCTAAATGATAATCATGGGTCATGAACTCATGATGGAGATACCGGCAGATTAATTTTTTTTTTTTAAAAAAAAAAAAGATATTGGTACACAGTCCAGGCAGATGATTAACTGATAAGACAGAACACTCGTGAATTAACTTTATGGTATAGTCCAGGCAGATGATTTATTGGTAAGACAGAACACTTGTTGCTTTATCTTACCTACTCGAAAAGAGGAAGAAAAAATAAACACTTCTTGCTGAACACAGCATAAACTATAAATTTTAGTTCATGCAAAACATACAAGGTCAACAAATTCATGATTTTCAATAGGACACATTTACCTGTGCAACAATCCTATCAATGGTATCAGCAGAGTTATTGAAGGTCTTGAGGAGGTAATCAGTTCCCCACTTAATAATATCTTTAACATGACTGAGTTCCCCAGCAGCTTCATATTTTGCACTATACTCGATCACACTCCAGCTTAACATGGTGAGAGCAAATGACTGAGGGAAATTAAACTTGATAGCATCCCCCGCATCATAGTAGCCCCCAATCAAATCTTTAAATGTGGTCGAAGCATCTGACTTGCCATCTTGCAGACCTGAATTTCCTCTCCATGATACATTGTTATGCTTGGGCAATTTTCCAGCTGCAAAAACCAAGAGAGGATGGGAAATAACCGCCATTAGATCAAAACCGAGGAATCAAACATTAAATTTAGAAACAGTCAAATCCATAGTCCAATAGTACATCATTTAAGGCAAATGTATGAGTCCGGATTTCAAAATCAACCGACTGTGAATCCAGTAAAATCTCGTGGTCTTAGTCACAGACATTGTGTATTTGCCTATTAGCACGAGTGCGACTCAATGTATCCGAAACAGAGGAATGAAGCATCAGATTTAGGAATAGTCAAGTCGATACAGTCCAATAGTATCTTTTACGGTAAATGTACAAGTCCATACTTCAGATCAACCGAGTGTAAATCCTATAAATTTGGATCTTAGTCACAAGATTGTCTATTTGTCTATTGACACAAGTAACTCAATGTAACATACAAAAACGCGTGACAGTATTTATATTCCTCAGAAGACGGCACTGATCTTCCCTTCTTTTAACCAACTACCACATATCTTGACTAATCTACTAAACAGCCTGCTACAGCCCACAAGTTCAGGTCCTAGGTAAACTTGTCCACAAAGGCTGGAGCTGGAGCAGATCACATTGAGTGGATCCAAACATAGGATCTCCATGTTGTTACTTCTATGCAATACGCATCAACCATTTAGCCACCCCCTTGAGGACACATAAATCATATACGAACAAAATTGATACCTCAATAGTAACACAAGTCATAACTAAAATAAAGGGATAAAATCATGCATCAACAAAGTTAAATCATTTCGCGTTATCAATCAACAATATCCTATAGTCCAAATCAAAAACTCATTCAGCTAAAGCTACAAGATCCAATAACCATATAAGTCAGTTAATCCAAAATGACATCTTTACAGCACCAACAACAATGTACCCAATAAGATTCCACACGTGGGGTCTGGGGAGGGTGAGATGTATACCTTAACCCTACCTCGAGTGAGGTAGAGAAGCTGTTTCCAACAGACCCCATCTTTAAACACATAAATCATAAAAGATAACAAAAAACCAGCCCACTTACATTTCTGAGCATTAAAGAACATAAGTGCCTTATGAAGAGCAACAGTGTAATTATCAGGTGGAGGATTATGGTGTTTATGTCTAGGCACAGTCTTGACAAGCAAAATAACAAAACCAGCTATTAAAGCAGCTGTAATAATACTCCCAACAATCCATTTAAAAACCTTTCTGCTCACAATAATACAACCAAGATCCACATATTTCTTTTTCTTTTGTTCAGTTGGACCTAATAGCCAACTCTGTTGTGTCTCATCTAATGATCTTGACAATGCTGCCCTATCAAAATCTTGCAAATTCCTACTCCTATCATCATCTGTTGCTGAATCTGCTGTCTGGATCTCTAATGACCCTCCCCATGGATCCCTACCAAACATACTTAATTTTGGCTATTTTTTGAAAAAATACTCAAATGGTCAAAATATGAAAAGTTGTATACAAGATTTGGAAAATGGTGATGATGGTATGTAAATCTTGATCTCCTTTTAATGTAATGATGCTGTTTTGCTTTTGATAATTAATGTTGTAATATTTTATTGAGTATAGTCTTTGTAGAGAAAAATGTACACACTTGTATTAGTTGATGACAGTGGTGAGTAGTCTGCTAATGGACAAAAAAACAGTCTGTTTAAATCCAATTCTTGTAATGGTGGTCTTTATTTTCCACTACTTTGCATGTGATTTCTCTTTTTTATTCTTCCTACCTTTGCTTTTAATATGTAAGTCAATCCTTATTTTTTTTAATGAAAATTAGGATATTAAGCTTGAGGCAAGTTGGCTTTTGCTCTTTCTTTACACTTGCGTTTATCTAACTCGATTGGAGTTTAGAACACAGATCTTTTGAAGCTGATGAGGCTTTAATAAATTAGGAAAAGTGGTTGTTCTCTAAATAGCAGCTGGAAAAAGCGGCTATTTCTACAATTCATTGCTTCATAAAGAAGGGAATATTGTAGGGACACTTACAAAAATACCCACAAAATCTAAAATAATTACAGCCACTATCCACTACTTTCAAATATTACGGGACCTACCCACTAAATTATTTACCCACTCTACCCACCCAGACTTGTATATAATAGTTTATGCAGTATACCATAAAGGTATATACCTATAAGGCATAACAAAGTATACAGTAATAAATATCCCTCCAGACTTATATATCATAATTTATGCAGTATACTTTAAAGGTATACACCTATAAGGCATAACAAAGATATACAATAATAAATGGGTAGGTTGGGTAAATACTTTTAGTTTTATGGGTAGTATAATTTGTAATGGGTATGGCTTGTAAATACTTTAAATTTTATGGGTATAGAGTGTAAAAATCCCAATATTGTATCAACCACACAAAATATAATATTTTTTGTAAAATTTTCACCCACCGGCCACTTTTATCACTGGTATTTAGTTTGAAGTCACTTTTTTATTGGTCTTACATGAGAGGCCATTTTTTGGAATTTTAATCTTTGTGGGCTGAAGTTCAAACCTTGTGGGTTGAACTTATTGCCTAAATTATGAAGTTTCAACTTGAATCTTACGGGTTGAACTTTTAGGTATAGATGCGTAAACTTCAACCCTTGTGGGTTGAAGTTGAACTTCAATCCTTGTGGTGGACTGAAGTTGAACTTCGATCCTTGTCGGCTGAACTTGTGTGAAGTTCAATCTAGAAGAATTGAAGTTCCAAAAAGTGGCCTCTCATGTAAAATCAATTAAAAAAAATAGCCTCAAACTAAAGACCACTGCCAAAAGTGGCATTTGGTGCACTTCGCCCATATTTTTTTTGTTAAAACATAACAATATACATCTTTGATGGGAAAACCCATATCTTCCTTCTTTAAACCACCTGCCATCCCCCAGCCGCCCCTCAAAGCTGCCTCATTCAGGTTGCCGCTTACAGCCGCTGTTGGTTGTCAGAATTTTTTTTACATTACATTTCTGTGTATTCTTGTATGTGTAGTATATCTCATTATATATACAGTGATAGACTTGACATAAAATGAAATACACTAGATATACAACGTATATACAATGTACATAAAAATGGACAAATAACACATGCAATTATATATTTTATGTATGTCAAGTGTATATTGTATGCCTGTTGTATCTCCACGGTATAAATAATGATATATAGGACATACACCATACATATCAATCGTTATACACTTGGCATGCACTCCTTCGACAACCACCAAAAATCCACCATAACCATTAAATAATGAGATATAGGACATACACCATACATATCAATCGTTATACACTTGGCATACATGCCTTCGACAACCACCAAAAATCAACCATAACCATCATATATATGTCGTAACCACCGAAGAACCTAAAAAAGAGGAAAAACATGAAGCACCAGCGACCATACTTTCGTAAAAGTACCATCGGGCGGTGGTTCCTCCCCTTCCACTTGAACCACGAACAAAAAATTGACCTCGCCAGTAAAAATAGCAACGCCAGCATCACTGTGACGACGAACATACATCAGATGTCCTCCAAATCTGAAGCAGGAGTCATCCAGCGGACGATCGTTGCTTCCACGACGACCGACGTCACTGTAGATGATGGTGGAATTGGAGCAGCAGCTCGCTAGAGATAGAGGATAGGGCACCGATAACTTAAAGAGTGAGACATAAGAAGTAGAAGAGAGATTTTTATGATTTCGTTTTATTTTGTACTCCCTCTGTCCCAGAATGAGTGTCTACCTTTCCTTTTTTGTTTGTCCCAAAATGAGTATTTTGAACCACAGGATTTAAAGACTCTAGCCCACATTACACACATATCATTTTAAACCAAAAGATTTAAAAGTCTTTCTTATTTTTCTTAAACTCTATGCTCAGTCAAATCTAAACACTCATTTTGAGATGAAGGGAATAGCATTTTTCCAAAACATTGCTATATTTGGTAGAGTAGAGAAAATGTCTCTATATTTGTAAGCTAAAATTCCTAGAATGACACCTAGGGTAATATTTCCTTAAGGTGGTCTTTGGGGCCTTACACGACCCACTTGAAAACTAGTCGAGTCAAAATATTGGTAAAAATATAGTCCCGTAGTTTGTTTGCACCCCGCTAAATGAAAACTAGTCAGTGCAAAAATCTTTGAAGACTAGCCAGATCCGGAAAAATTTCAAGTATTTTATACTGGAATCACTTAAATATGAATCCCAGTAAAAAAATACTACGTAGTTCAAATGTCCAGTAAAAAATAATGGGACTTTTAATATGAAGCTCCTGGATAAATATGAATCTCAGAAAAAAAATATTGGGACTTTGAACAGGTTAGTTCAAAAGTCCTAGTAAAAAATACTATAGCGAGTCTGAGTGTTGTCAATGTCAATAGATTGAAAAGTGTGCTCGCGATAATTTGGAAAATCTCAATTAATTTTGAAACATTGGATAAAACTCACTTAAGGCGTCCAAAAATTCGGTAATCATCAATTTTCCACAAAATATTGGAAATAAAATCAGCATATTTGCAAAAATAGGACACCTTTTGGCCCCCAGTTATTTTACCCCATAAGGGAAAAATCTTATAAAAATGGTTATTTCTGGTGATCGTCAAAAAATTGACATCGCCAGTATGGTGGTCACCAGGCCTTTGCTAATAGAAAGATCTAGCTATTGACAAAAAAGGGCATTTTGTAAGAGTTCTCTCACTACCAAAAGTAAGCATCTCGTGCAAAAACTTCATTAAATCATGAAGATCATAACCAAACTTCCTTATTGACATCTATACATCCTACATCCTAGTATTAATTAGTAAGAGTACACATATGTTTATGATCCTATTGACAGGAAGTGATAGAAAGATATGCGACATTGACACATTGATGGTAACACTTCACCAAAGTCTACAACCAGAGCCACACACTATAAATCCTAATATTAATTGACAAGAGGACACAAATGTTTATGATACCTATTGACAGGAATAGAACAGAAGGTTAGTGTAACATGTGATAAGTTGATTGTACACTTCACCAATGTCTAGCAAGAACCAATCAACTCTTAACCAAACCAACATAACATACAACATTGAATGCCCAAGAAAAAGAATCTACTAAAGAACCACCAAAACAAATTTAAGGATATAAAGGATTAGAAACCCCATGTTTGATGAAAAGAACAAAATCTTTGGAATTAAAGTGTTTGAGATGGAAGACACAGATCTGATTTTGAAACTCAGGAAATTCCATTAACAGTAGCTAGGCTGCATTATCTAATGTAATAGCTGCATTTAAGATGAGAGAATATTTACAAGCTCTATGTATGCATAGCACAAAGCATAAAATACATCCAAGGAATAGTGAGAAACTAGCTAATATGATCTTTCTTCTCATTTGAACAATAAAAATAAGTACCCTTCATACTATTTCCCATTTCAGCTATGAAACAATTACTCGGGTTGCCTATAGGTCAAAACTATGGCTGTTGAAATGGAATATAGCCTGATTACCACTTCTCTTCAAGTTCTGTCTTCTGCACTCTTTAGCAACGGTAGACTGGAGGGTAGGAGGACCACACACGATTACACCAATATCAACGCTTCCCCAGCTCTCTGCATATGATCCAAATATATCTGCAGAAGAAAAAGTGAAAGAACATTGTCAAGAATTGCATTTGAAGTAAACCTTGCTATATGCTAAGCTCATATGTTGTTCAGACCATACCTTTAAAATTTGGTCTTTCACCATATTGGATAGTATTAGCAGACTGAGCCTCGACAAGATTGGAAAGCTTGTTTAGGCCAGCCTCACACTCCTGCAGAATGTTAACCTTCTTGGTATCCTCTGCTTCAACTTGCACTGAGGTTTTCTTTTCCCAAAGATGCCATAAACCAATGACAAGACCTCCAAAGGTAACAATACTAGCAACCATACATCCAATTAACAGAAGCCCATGGTACCACCCGTAATGTAATGGATTTACGTAATAAATGTCTAGCAATGCCACAGTGATCACCATGCCAATTATGGAAACAAGGACATAAATTCCAGACCATATAACATTTCCTGTACCAACCAAACCAGACATTGGACATCCCTTGAGGCTAGGGGAAACAGAGGGATTTACACCCTTGAGTGTTGTACCCTCCTCCTGTGGAAAAGAAGATTGCAATACATATTAAATTATTAACACTTGAGCAAATTGGGGATATTGAGATGTATATTTGTAACTGATATGGGAGTCTACCAATGAAGGTTGTGCTTCTCGAGTAACAAATGTTTGAATCTCAAGATTCAGTTTATCACAGAAAAATGGACATATTGCCTCCATGTCAATTGTCTCAAGAAGTGGAAGCTCATCTGATTTTTTCACGGCCCACACTATTAAAATATTTCTTGGCAGACAAGGCTTGCTGTCATTAATCCGGTGGAGAATATCGCTCAAGATAGCTAGGAAAGGGGAAATTCCTATGCCGCCTGCCACCAAAATAAGGTTTTCATACCTGGGAGTCATGAAACAAGGTCAAGCCAACTGATCATATCAATGTTTTATTCAGAGCTAAACCAAGAAATTAAACCCCAGCCGATAAGGGGAAATATTCGGTGAAAAAACAAGTGTTTTCATTTTTCACTGCTTTTGTTCTAGTACTTGAATTTCTCCACATCTTTCTATGTGACTTCGAAAGAGTTTTGAATTGATAACTGAATATGTGTATCCCAATAGAAAGAGGACGTACGTCAAATGATATGGAGATTGATGCCCATAAGGCCCTTCAACAGAAGCAGTTATCTTGCAATGATTCTGCAAGAGGTGCTCCATTTGAGGTTGTTCTACAGAAAGATCCAAGACATGTCCCTTCAGCTTTTCGGTCCAGTCTCCTAGTACTTTTATGAGGACTGAAAGATGATGTTTTCCATCAAGAGGACTTGACGAGACACTAAAAGGGTGCCATTGCAGCCAGGATAATTCACGAACTTGAAGAAATACCCAACTAAGGGCACTGTAGTGAAGATCTTTATAAAAAAGAAAAAAAAAGAAAAAAAAAAGAGAGAAGATAATTAAGGTTAGCGTATATTGGTTAGAGAATCAATTAATGGATAAAGAACAATAATTACTTGCAGGTTTTGAAAGAACAACTTCAACAGTTCCATTAGGAAAGCATGTAGCTGAAAGTATGTCAACAGTCCATCGCGACTGACAGAATCTAAGGAAGCGATCAAGCATGAAAAGGAATATTCCAGCACCAGCAGTCATGAAGATGAAATCACCAACATGCAAGGCCAGGAATAAAACGAATATTATGTACAGTTGGTGCGTATAGAAGAATAGTTCGAAGTTTCTTCTCCTAACTCCAGGAAGTGATGTCACCCACATCAATAAACCAGCTGCTAGGCTGATAACTCCTGGAAGATTGACAACTTCTGTACTGTTCAAATCCATTATCTGCATTTGATCATGGCAAATTTTTTAGTTTTCTACTCTTAGAGAAATACGACATGCATTATGGTGCAACAAATGGACAAGGAGAGATCTATACAGGACTAGTAAATGAATATATAGCTGTTGAACTCACTTCATGTACAAGACGCCCCTGCATTGCCCAGCTAATCAAGTAGGATAGACCATGAAGAGTAAAAAGAAGCATTGTTAGATGTCCCAGCCAAACATGATATCTTGTTGCGTGCTCAAAAGGGATATCTACAGCTCGAAGAAGAACTGAACCCCTTGCAACGGGCAGAAACAAAAATGCTAAGCAGATTAATCCAATGGATCCAAAGTGAAGACCTGTGAGCTCCAGCATCAAAGCACTGAAAATTTACAATAGTGCATAATTGGTCAGTGAGCGCGAACCTGTACTTGGGAAATGGAACATTCTTCTAGCTATGCAGCTAGCTCCTAACAAATAAATACCAAATGTATCAGGTCCTGAGACAAGAACCATGTCAAGGCAGCTGTTGAATCTTTTTGCTTTGTAGACTTTCCGCTTGGATAATTCTTGTTTTCATGAAGTAAAAGAATATATGAATGCTGGTATAACAAAAGAAGAGGATAACAAACCAGTTTAACCTTTTCCAGCTTGATGAATTATGGTCTCTTATTATGCAAAGATGTAAGGTGTACTTCCTACATGGAATCTTCATACTTGTAATTTCAAATACCATCCATGTCTGTTAGTTGATTAGAAATTGAGACGTGTTTCTGCATGACTATCTTTCATCACATATTGGTATTTCTAATTCGAAAATAAAATGAGTCTCATTTATCCCTTCTTGACTGGAAAAACTAGAGGCTGGATCTTTGCTAAAATGAACCAGAACAGCATAATTATGCATTAGACATTGTAATGGACCCCCTGACAAGCAAATAAAAGGTTATAGTGTACTAATTAGTATCAACAGATCGTCTTTTTATGCTCTCCTATACTCCTCTTATCATATTTGACAAGTTGAACTGAGAAAAACAAATACTCTGATAACATAAAATTGTAGAGCTAATTCGTTAGTAAACTTTTCCTCATTAGCACTTGCAGAATACGGTGATGGTAAGACAAGCAAACCCAATTTTTAGCTTGCAGGACGATAAGATAGGTTTCAGCTATCCCTCGATTATGAACTAGTCAGGTCTGCTTTATGAGTCCTCAATAACCATTCTACTCTACTTGTTTTTCTTTTCATTCCAATAGTTAATATTCCAGCAAAAAGATAATTGAGTGAGCTCAAAAACTAAACAGAAATTGGACGACATAATTACACAAAAATCAGTATGTGTTGAGTGAAGAAATGAAAGTCCTGAACAAACAGAGAAGCCTGCAATGGCCTAGTGAACAACACTAATTTGAAGCTGAATAAATTTGCATTTTTCAGAAGAGTTGTAGAGGAACATAGCATCGTTCCAATAAAACAACTGTGAGCTCTCTTGAAAGAATAGTATGTCAACTTACAAACAGGCTGGCCTTAGATTAGTTCAACATAGGTGGACTGGAATTAAAAATTTTAAGCTAAATTTTCAGCAACGAAATTCAACTGTTCATGCACTTCTTTTAGGAGAGGCAAAAGGTACTATGCAAATTAATTGAATTAGATAGACAATAGACTAAGCAGAAATTTAAAGAGCACAAGTTTCGCATAACAGGTAAAGTTTTTCTTGATATGGACCAATTAAGAGCCAGCTAAGAATGCCAAAAAACATGAAAATATCATGAAGTCATTTTGAATGATGAATATCTGGTAATAGCAGAACATTCTAATTTCTAGCCTTCAAAAAAAATCTTGGTCTAATGACTGGCAAATGGCATTACTATTGAACAAATAATTAGTTTCTCTTCAGATTTAAAGATCAAAAAGTCATGAATCAACATAACCCAAGCAAGCAGGCAACAGGATCATGGTAAAATAATGTACCTTTTCTCTTTCACAGTATGTACATCAGATGAGTATAAGGTGTTGATGTTTTGAATACTATACACAATAACAGCCCAGATGATATACACACAGAAGAGTATAATTCCAATAATTTCTGCAGCTGTCACAACCCCTAGTGGTCCATCAACCAAAACTGGGAATGTCCACAAGCGAAAACGTGGACCTTTTGAGGTTTTCTTCCTGCATGAATAGTTGCACAAATTAGTACACAATAACCCAATCTGCAATCTAGCTGATGATAAACACAAACACTTCTAAAGTATTACTAAGATAATCACGGCGAAAGATACACGTACACTTGTGGTTCATCTTCACTAGAGAGACTCAGATGAATAATGGCAAGAAATGCAATCATGAAGATTGGGAAACAGAAAATCAAGAATGTGCTTCCTGCAGTCGAATAAGAACTGATATTAAGGCAAGCTTTTGGATAAAATAATATAAGCAGGAAAGCATGAAAATTTCAAGTTGGCAACAAACCTTTGACCCCAACAACAGTTCCATTAGTGGCCTGAATAATTTTTATATACATGTCATTTACGGATTCTAATGGCAACAGGAAAATAAAAGTTGCCCAGGCAATGAAGATCACCCACATTACTAGTTTGAGGATCCATTTTATTGATGATACCCAAAATGGTGTCTTGCCGACATAGTCAAAGTCATATTCTTTCCTCAAAAGAAGAGGTTCTTGGCCTGTGACTTCACCCATTGGAGGAAATACAAGAGTCCAAACAGATCAAGTACTCTAGAAAGTCTGTATTAAACTACCTGGCCTAGTTCAAGTAACACCAATGCTATTTAAACACAATGAGGCTTCAGAAGAAACCAAAGCTGTCACCATATATAGCCAGGACACTACTACCACAGGTAATATCTGCCTAAGTCTTTGTATACTGTTATCTAATACATGTGTTGATTGAAATAGTCAAGGTACACGCAAGTTGGTTATTACGATTATATAAAATAGATATATAAAATAGATATATAATCAAGACAAAAAAGTGTGAAGAACTTATGAATATTTTTGGTGGTACATATTCAACAACATTTTTTCTTTTAAGTATCCGGTGTCCAAAACGCACTGACTCAACTAATTTGAATTCATGACATAGAAAGCTCACTCTAGGAGATTTCAGGGCTCCCTAACGAAAAGAACTTCATTTCAAGAGTTCGAACACTCTTATCAGAAACAACCTCTCGGGACTTCTCCGGGTCTTAAGCAATGTCTCTGTATTTGTGAAAAACTTCAATCTTGCTAAGCTCAATCAAACTCATTGAGTAGTCAACATCTGCTGCTAACCATGAAACTATTAATTGGTTGTATTTAATTTTTGTATTGAGTAGTTATGCACCACATTTATTAGCCTAAGCAAATTAATATTAAAGAAGAATTGTTGATTTTTAAGTCTTTAACAAAAGAACATATGCATTAAAGTAAAGTCAAGCCTAAGTTGGCTTTTTGTAAATGTCTTTGTAGTTGAAGCATGAAAGTATCACCGTTTATGAAAAGCCATTTTGAAATATATAGAGTAATGATCTTGAAAAATAGAACCAAATAATCCTCTTTCTTTAAATTACAAGCCACCCCTCTTTTCCAAACTCCCCAGAGAAAAGGGGAAGAAATTCTAACATCATAGGAGCTTCGGAGCAATGCTACAACTTATCTTTAATTTAAATGTTACTCGGTTCAAATCGTGGAATGTAACTCATGATATTTGCATCAAATATAGGCTGTCTACAATATACATTTTTGGGGTACGGTGCCGCATTTCCTCAAACCCTATGTGATGTACATGTCACTTTTAAAATTTTGCAGAGATTTTCAGAATATAAAAAATGAAAAATAGGGGACGTCCAAAATAATGGCATTTGTGAGCTTATAATTATAAATAATGGTATTTATAACTCAAAGTATAACATATTGACATTTTAATATGATATTTTAACGCGTGACATTTTTAATTAACATCTTTACATAGTAAAGTAACTATTTTGACCCTTCATGCAACTTATAATTTAAGACAAAAATATATTGGTTGGCATTTTTTAGTTTAAAAAAAAAGAAGGAAAGGAAGGTTGATAATATTGCACAGTCAGCTCATGACATGTTATTCCCCAAATGAATAATGCCTTTATAGTAGTAAGTGAACCGATGCAGGCAAGGAAAGACAAACCAATAACTGTAAAATAGCATTTTGTTGCAGTAGTTTCGTCTGTCATTAGAGCCTTTTCTTTTCTTTCACTTAAGAGTAAAATGTTAGTAATAAGGAACATGAAACAATGAAGAAAGAGTGGTTTCGAGGCACGAAAGATCGCTATCTTTCAAGAAATATTGCATGTATTTCGTAGGGGATTACAGATCAATTTTCTTAAATGATACAACAAAACCAAAAATAATACTGCAAATTTGGATAACCATTTCGTGATAGAAAATCTGAATTTATAGGGCAAGAGTCAGATCTTTTAAGAAGAGACACAACACAACTCTTCTTTAAACAGATGTCTCAATTTTATTTAAATTCAAATTTAAAATTCGAATTTAAATTAATTGAATTTTCTGTATAAAAAGAAATAAAATTAAAATAAATAGTTTATTTCAAGATCCGACCCGCGCCCGCGTCCCAACTCCAAGTCCAAGTCTTATATATATATATATATATATATATATATATATATATATATATATATATATATATATATATATATATATATATATATCGTGAAAAACTAGTAGTACTAAAATATCAAACAGCCCATAGCATATCTATGCCTCCACGACGTCTACGACTTTCTTCTCCAGATATCCCTTCAAAAGCATTACCCCGTAGCAGACCGCAAAGTTCAAATATGACAAACTATTAATGCCATATTTGTTGAATGTGAACCCTACGAGAAGCCCAAACAAAGCTGCCATAATCCCACAATCAGTTGTTAAAGGCCGGGCGTGGATAATCACAAGAGCAGCACAAACAAAACCAGAGAGCAAGGCAAAATAGAGGTATATTGGGTCGGACTCGGATGTGTCTCTTTGGGACAAGAGACCCACACCAACCGCAGTAACCAATGCAGCTCGCCATTCTCGCATTAGCGGCAGTAATCGTGCATGGGACTTTGAACAAGGCAATGGCTTTCCTCAGGTTGGTTGACATGACAACCACAAAAAGCCCCATTATTGTTGCAGCAAAGTAGTTGAACCAAGGGGCCTCATGGTTGGGCAAGGTGCCGTTTATAGTAGTAAGTGAACCGATGCAGGCAAGGAAAGATAAACCAAAAACTGTAAAATAGCATTTTATTGCAGTAGTTTCGTCTGCCATTAGAGCCTTTTCTTTTTTTTCACTGAAGAGTAAAATGTTAGTAATAAGGATCAGGAAACAATGAAGAAAGAGTGGTTTCGAGGCACGAAAGATCGCTATCTTTCAAGAAATATTGCCTGTATTTGGTAGGGGGGATTACAGATCAATTTCTTAAAGGATACAACAAAACCAAAAAGAATACTGCAAATTTGGATAACCATTTCGTGATAGAAAATCTGAATTTATAGGGCAAGAGTCATATCTTTTAAGAAGAGACACAACTCTTCTTTAAACATATGTCTCAATTTATTTAAATTCAAATTTAAAATTCGAATTTAAATTAATTGAATTTCCTGTATAAAAAGAAATAAAATTAAAATAAATATTTTATTACAAGATCCGACCCGCGCCCGCGTCCCAAGTCCAAGTCTTTGATATTAATATATAAATATATAATATCGTGAAAAACTAGTAGTACTAAAATATCAAACTGCCCATAGCATATCTATGCCTCCACGACCTCTGCGGCTTTCTTCTCCAGATATCCCTTCAAAAGCATTACCCCGTAGCAGACCGCAAAGTTCAAATATGACAAAATATTAATGCCATATTTGTTGAATGTGAACCCTACGAGAAGCCCAAACAAAGCTGCCATAATCCCGCAATCAGTTGTTAAAGGCCGGGCGTGGATAATCACAAGAGCAGCACAAACAAAACCAGAGAGCAAGGCAAAATAGAGGTATATTGGGTCGGACTCGGATGTGTCTCTTTGGGACAAGAGACCCACACCAACCGCAGTAACCAATGCAGCTCGCCATTCTCGCATTAGCGGCAGAAATCATGCATGGGACTTTGAACAAGGCAATGGCTTTCCTCAGGTTGGTTGACATGACAACCACAAAAAGCCCCATTATTGTTGCAGCAAAGTAGTTGAACCAAGGGGCCTCATGGTTGGGCAAGGTGCCGTTTATAGTAGTAAGTGAACCAATGCAGGCAAGGAAAGACAAACCAAAAACTGTAAAATAGCATTTTGTTGCGGTAGTTTCTTCTGCCATTAGAGCCTTTTCTTTTTTTTCACTGAAGAGTAAAATGTTAGTAATAAGGATCAGGAAACAATGAAGAAAGAGTGGTTTCGAGGCACGAAAGATCGCTATCTTTCAAGAAATATTGCCTGTATTTGGTAGGGGATTACAGATCAATTTCTTAAAGGATACAACAAAACCAAAAAGAATAATGCAAATTTGGATAACCATTTCGTGATAGAAAATCTGAATTTATAGGGCAAGAGTCAGATCTTTTAAGAAGAGACACAACTCTTCTTTAAACAGATGTCTCAATTTTATTTAAATTCAAATTTAAAATTCGAATTTAAATTAATTGAATTTCCTGTATAAAAAGAAATAAAATTAAAATAAATATTTTATTACAAGATCCGACCCGCGCCCGCGTCCCAAGTCCAAGTCCAAGTCTTTGATATTAATATATAAATATATAATATCGTGAAAAACTAGTAGTACTAAAATATCAAACTGTCCATAGCATATCTATGCCTCCACGACCTCTGCGGCTTTCTTCTCCAGATATCCCTTCAAAAGCATTACCCCGTAGCAGACCGATAAGTTCAAATATGACAAAATATTAATGCCATATTTGTTGAATGTGAACCCTACGAGAAGCCCAAACAAAGCTGCCATAATCCCGCAATCAGTTGTTAAAGGCCGGGCGTGGATAATCACAAGAGCAGCACAAACAAAACCAGAGAGCAAGGCAAAATAGAGGTATATTGGGTCGGACTCGGATGTGTCTCTTTGGGACAAGAGACCCACACCAACCGCAGTAACCAATGCAGCTCGCCATTCTCGCATTAGCGGCAGAAATCATGCATGGGACTTTGAACAAGGCAATGGCTTTCCTCAGGTTGGTTGACATGACAACCACAAAAAGCCCCATTATTGTTGCAGCAAAGTAGTTGAACCAAGGGGCCTCATGATTGGGCAAGGTGCCGTTTATAGTAGTAAGTGAACCGATGCAGGCAAGGAAAGACAAACCAAAAACTGTAAAATAGCATTTTGTTGCAGTAGTTTCGTCTGCCATTAGAGCCTTTTCTTTTTTTTCACTGAAGAGTAAAATGTTAGTAATAAGGATCAGGAAACAATGAAGAAAGAGTGGTTTCGAGGCACGAAAGATCGCTATCTTTCAAGAAATATTGCCTGTATTTGGTAGGGGATTACAGATCAATTTCTTAAAGGATACAACAAAAACAAAAAGAATACTGCAAATTTAGATAACCATTTCGTGATAGGAAATCTGAATTTATAGGGCAAGAGTCAGATCTTTTAAGAAGAGACACAACTCTTCTTTAAACAGATGTCTTATTTTTATTTAAATTCAAATTTAAAATTCGAATTTAAATTAATTGAATTTCCTGTATCAAAAGAAATAAAATTAAAATAAATATTTTATTACAAGATCCGACCCGCGCCCGCGTCCCAAGTCCAAGTCCAAGTCTTTGATATTAATATATAAATATATAATATCGTGAAAAACTAGTAGTACTAAAATATCAAACAGCCCATAGCATATCTATGCCTCCACGACCTCTGCGGCTTTCTTCTCCAGATATCCCTTCAAAAGCATTACCCGTAGCAGACCGCAAAGTTCAAATATGACAAAATATTAATGCCATATTTGTTGAATGTGAACCCTACGAGAAGCCCAAACAAAGCTGCCATAATCCCACAATCAGTTGTTAAAGGCCGGGCGTGGATAATCACAAGAGCAGCACAAACAAAACCAGAGAGCAAGGCAAAATAGAGGTATATTGGGTCGGACTCGGATGTGTCTCTTTGGGACAAGAGACCCACACCAACCTCAGTAACCAATGCAGCTCGCCATTCTCGCATTAGCGGCAGTAATCGTGCATGGGACTTTGAACAAGGCAATGGCTTTCCTCAGGTGGTTGACATGACAACCACAAAAAGCCCCATTATTGTTGCAGCAAAGTAGTTGAACCAAGGGGCCTCATGGTTGGGCAAGGTGCCGTTTATAGTAGTAAGTGAACCGATGCAGGCAAGGAAAGACAAACCAAAAACTGTAAAATAGCATTTTATTGCAGTAGTTTCGTCTGCCATTAGAGCCTTTTCTTTTTTTTCACTGAAGAGTAAAATGTTAGTAATAAGGATCAGGAAACAATGAAGAAAGAGTGGTTTCGAGGCACGAAAGATCGCTATCTTTCAAGAAATATTGCCTGTATTTGGTAGGGGATTACAGATCAATTTCTTAAAGGATACAACAAAACCAAAAAGAATACTGCAAATTTGGATAAACATTTCGTGATAGGAAATCTGAATTTATAGGGCAAGAGTTAGATATTTTAAGATGAGACACAACTCTTCTTTAAACAGATGTCTTATTTTTATTTAAATTCAAATTTAAAATTCGAATTTAAATTAATTGAATTTCCTGTATAAAAAGAAATAAAATTAAAATAAATATTTTATTACAAGATACGACCCGCGCCCGCGTCCCAAGTCCAAGTCCAAGTCTTTGATATTAATATATAAATATATAATATCGTGAAAAACTAGTAGTACTAAAATATCAAACAGCCCATAGCATATCTATGCCTCCACGACCTCTACGGCTTTCTTCTCCAGATATTCCTTCAAAAGCATTACCCCGTAGCAGACCGCAAAGTTCAAATATGATAAAATATTAATGCCATATTTGTTGAATGTGAACCCTACGAGAAGCCCAAAATAAGCTGACATAATCCCACAATCAGTTGTTAAAGGCCGGGCGTGGATAATCACAAGAGCAGCACAAACAAAACCAGAGAGCAAGGCAAAATAGAGGTATATTGGGTTGGACTCGGATGTGTCTCTTTGGGACAAGAGACCCACACCAACCGCAGTAATCAATGCAGCTCGCCATTCTCGCATTAGCGGCAGTAATCGTGTCATGGACTTTGAACAAGGCAATGGCTTTCCTCAGGTGGTTGACATGACAACCACAAAAAGCCCCATTATTGTTGCAGCAAAGTAGTTGAACCAAGGGGCCTCATGGTTGGGCATGGTGCCGTTTATAGTAGTAAGTGAACCGATGCAGGCAAGGAAAGACAAACCAAAAACTGTAAAATAGCATTTTGTTGCAGTAGTTTCGTCTGCCATTAGAGCCTTTTCTTTTTTTTCACTGAAGAGTAAAATGTTAGTAATAAGGATCAGGAAACAATGAAGAAAGAGTGGTTTCGAGGCACGAAAGATCGCTATCTTTCAAGAAATATTGCCTGTATTTGGTAGGGGATTACAGATCAATTTCTTAAAGGATACAAAAAAACCAAAAAGAATACTGCAAATTTGGATAACCATTTCGTGATAGAAAATCTGAATTTATAGGGCAAGAGTCAGATCTTTTAAGAAGAGACACAACTCTTCTTTAAACAGATGTCTCAATTTTATTTAAATTCAAATTTAAAATTCGAATTTAAATTAATTGAATTTCCTGTATAAAAAGAAATAAAATTAAAATAAATATTTTATTACAAGATCCGACCCGCGCCCGCGTCCCAAGTCCAAGTCCAAGTCTTTGATATTAATATATAAATATATAATATCGTGAAAAACTAGTAGTATTAAAATATCAAACAGCCCATAGCATATCTATGCCTCCACGACCTCTACGACTTTCTTCTCCAGATATCCCTTCAAAAGCATTACCCCGTAGCAGACCGCAAAGTTCAAATATGACAAAATATTAATGCCATATTTGTTGAATGTGAACCCTACGAGAAGCCCACACAAAGCTGCCATAATCCCACAATCAGTTGTTAAAGGCCGGGCGTGGATAATCACAAGAGCAGCACAAACAAAACCAGAGAGCAAGGCAAAATAGAGGTATATTGGGTCGGACTCGGATGTGTCTCTTTGGGACAAGAGACCCACACCAACCGCAGTAACCAATGCAGCTCGCCATTCTCGCATTAGCGGCAGTAATCGTGCATGGGACTTTGAACAAGGCAATGGCTTTCCTCAGGTTGGTTGACATGACAACCACAAAAAGCCTCATTATTGTTGCAGCAAAGTAGTTGAACCAAGGGGCCTCATGGTTGGGCAAGGTGCCGTTTATAGTAGTAAGTGAACCGATGCAGGCAAGGAAAGACAAACCAAAAACTGTAAAATAGCATTTTGTTGCAGTAGTTTCGTCTGCCATTAGAGCCTTTTCTTTTTTTTCACTGAAAAGTAAAATGTTAGTAATAAGGATCAGGAAACAATGAAGAAAGAGTGGTTTCGAGGCACGAAAGATCGCTATCTTTCAAGAAATATTGCCTGTATTTGGTAGGGGATTACAGATCAATTTCTTAAAGGATACAACAAAACCAAAAAGAATACTGCAAATTTGGATAACCATTTCGTGATAGGAAATCTGAATTTATAGGGCAAGAGTCAGATCTTTTAAGAAGAGACACAACTCTTCTTTAAACAGATGTCTTATTTTTATTTAAATTCAAATTTAAAATTCGAATTTAAATTAATTGAATTTCCTGTATAAAAAGAAATAAAATTAAAATAAATATTTTATTACAAGATACGACCCGCGCCCGCGTCTCAAGTCCAAGTCCAAGTCTTTGATATTAATATATAGATATATAATATCGTGAAAAACTAGTAGTACTAAAATATCAAACAGCCCATAGCATATCTATGCCTCCACGACCTCTCCGGCTTTCTTCTCCAGATATTCCTTCAAAAGCATTACCCCGTAGCAGACCGCAAAGTTCAAATATGACAAAATATTAATGCCATATTTGTTGAATTTGAACCCTACGAGAAGTCCAAACAAAGCTGCCATAATCCCACAATCAGTTGTTAAAGGCCGGGCGTGGATAATCACAAGAGCAGCACAAACAAAACCAGAGAGCAAGGCAAAATAGAGGTATATTGGGTCGGACTCGGATGTGTCTCTTTGGGACAAGAGACCCACACCAACCGCAGTAACCAATGCAGCTCGCCATTCTCGCATTAGCGGCAGTAATCGTGCATGGGACTTTGAACAAGGCAATGGCTTTCCTCAGGTTGGTTGACATGACAACCACAAAAAGCCCCATTATTATTGCATCAAAGTAGTTGAACCAAGGGGCCTCATGGTTGGGCAAGGTGCCGTTTATAGTAGTAAGTGAACCGATGCAGGCAAGGAAAGACAAACCAATAACTGTAAAATAGCATTTTGTTGCAGTAGTTTCGTCTGCCATTAGAGCCTTTTCTTTTCTTTCACTGAAGAGTAAAATGTTAGTAATAAGGAACATGAAACAATGAAGAAAGAGTGGTTTCGAGGCACGAAAGATCGCTATCTTTCAAGAAATATTGCATGTATTTCGTAGGGGATTACAGATCAATTTTCTTAAAGGATACAACAAAACCAAAAAGAATACTGCAAATTTGGATAACCATTTCGTGATAGGAAATCTGAATTTATAGGGCAAGAGTCAGATCTTTTAAGAAGAGACACAACTCTTCTTTAAACAGATGTCTCAATTTTATTTAAATTCAAATTTAAAATTCGAATTTAAATTAATTGAACTTCGGGAGAAAGGGTGCCTCCTCACAAAGGGGGTCGCAGTGACCAGGCCCGGGTGACTGTTTACTAAAAACACAGGTCTCCCCAAAGTCGTAAGACCTTGTATGGGGGTTGACGCCTGCCCAGTGCCGGAAGCCGAAACTGCTCGGCTTCTGTTTCTACTTTCCGTAAGCGAGAACGAGCTTTTTCGAGTTGTTCAATAGCCCCCCCACGCAGTTCTTCTGAATTTTGAATAGTTCATCCACCCCGTGGTTTTTCTTATGTCCTTGGTTCTTTTTCACGTGGAGACCTTTGAACCGGGTAGTTTTTATTTTTATTAGTATTAGAGTAGTTAGTTATTAGATGACCCTAGACGAAGGGAATAGGTGGAATGCTAGGTGCTTTTGATTTGTTTGATACCGGTGGACTTGAACTTGTTGCATGTGCTACTTGTGGTGTCTTTTGGTTTTAAATTGTGATGCATGCCTAGAAAAAAAAAGTGATAAGTAGAGTATCGTTTCCACGAGGACTATTCAGACTGGACTCCTAACAAACAATTTCCTATTAACTATTCAGGGATCTTTTTCGATGATGATTCTGAAATTTACTAACTAAAGAAAATAATTAAAAACAAGTAATCGAAATCAAGTATTCAAGAGCAAACTATAGTTGTTATTAATAATAAGGAGAAACGGTCCAGGGTCAGAGTTACGGACAATCCAGTTTAGTTTTCCAGTTGATTCTACTTCTTAATTTCCTAGATTGCTAACTACAGGTTAAATGTACCCGTGAAAACCTTTCGATTCTTCACGGTCTATGCAGGCTACTCCAATCCCTTTATGTCTATGAGTTGAATCACGTACACGCATTAACGAATTCTGTGATTAGTTAAGCTAGGCGAGCAAGTATATGTCTATCCTACTCACAAATTGGTTCCCCGATGCTCAAGTTCACAATCAAGCCCTATTCTTTCTTATTGCGTTCATAAATTCTCTCTTTCGAGTTCAATCTAAGTGTAAAATTATCAGACCTCAATAATCAAACAATTAGGATCAAGAAAGAATAAACAATCCGTAATGGTAAATCAATATATAGAAATCAACTTTCAAACATCAACCTTCATGTATTTACTCTAACCCTAGAACGAACAAACTATAGAATTAAAGAGAAGAATAAGAGAAAGAGAGAAAGAACTTGTTTAGAAGACATCTAGGGCTCCTCCCCTCTCCTCCAAAACATGCTCCAAAGTCTAAACCCCTATCAAAAACTAAGTGAAAGAGTATTTATAGGGTTTACAAAGGCCTAGTAATAAGTTACACCTAAGCCCAGACGAAATAGGAAGTCCAAAAACGCTCCAGGGGCGCTGTAGCTGGCGCCCCGCGCCCCCGAACGCGCCACCCCAGGCAGAACCCGTTGAAACTTGGGCGCTTTTGGGGTGCCCCACGCCACTCAAAGCGCCAGAAGGATGGGCGCTTTTGGGGGCGCCCCGCGCCACTCAAAGCGCCAGGACAAATTCCTGACTCCTTCGTTTGCAGCTCGCGTCGCGTTGTGCCTTCGTATGTTCGATCCAATCCTCAATCCAAATCCAATCTTTTCTTGCTCGATCATGCTATTTAAAGCTCCAATTGCACTTCATAACAACCTACAATCATACGACATAAAATCAGTACAAAATCACATTCATTAACTAGAAAACGGGCGAATAAAGTACTCAAACGTAAGGAAATATTAAGGAAATATATGCATAAAATACCAAACATCATTAACCTATAAGTTAATGTTGTAAATTAAGAGTTAAGTGATCTAATATACTAATAATAAATAAAATAAAATATATAAAAATTATAAAAAAAAACTTATCGGTTATCGATACGGTAATGGTAAAGAGATATAAAAACTGTTACCGTACCGATATCTTATCAGTATTGAAAATTAATACCATTACCGACCAATAACCGTTATACCGATACCGTTATGTTTATCGGTAGCGGTAACGGTTCGGCTATCGGTACCGATTCGGTTTTGCACATCCCTACTTCATAGACAACACGAAATACTTGAAATTCTTTCTTTTACATTTCATTTTTCTCAATGTTTTCGTTGAGAAAATTTCTCCACACAATGCAGCAAGGTACTCCTAAAAGAATAAGTAATTTGGTGATTTTTGAGTCACAAATTCCTAGGAAATGATTGACAGCGACAGATGATCACAAGTAATTCTCCTTCCTAATTTAAGGTACGACATGGGACATCTCGGAGTTGTTTGGCCATAAGAGCTTTTATGGTTTTTTTTTTTTTTTTTTTTTTTTTTTTTTTTTGGGAAATTTTTCAAAAACATGTTTATACATGAAAATATGTAAATTAATTGAGATTTTATTTAAAGTAAATCTCAAACCACCTTTTCAAAATTTTTTTTGTTTTTTTTTTTCATCAGTCAAAACTTTTTTTTTTTCAAAAGCAAATTTTCAATTCAACTTTAAAAAATAATTTTTTTGGAATAGTCAAACACCTACCTCATACTCCCTCCGTTCCAAAATGGTTGTCATAGTTTGACTTGGAGTGGAGTTTAAGAAATGTGGTAAGACTTTTGGAACTTGTGGTCCAAAATAAGTTCGTACATAAATATGTGGCTATAAAACATTTCATTAAGGGTAAAGTAGTAGTTTCAACTCAAAAATATTTCCAAATTTAGAATTGTGTCATTCTTTTTTGGAACGGACTAATTAGAAAACTATGACAATCATTTTAGAATGGAGGGAGTATGTTCCTACTTATTTGAAGTGGGGGGAGGAATAGAGAAAAAACTAGGTTCAACTGACTTAGCACAACGTTATCCTACTGGTTTCTATCATAAATATTTTGATATTCAAGGAAGTATGATATCACTCTTGTCAAGCCGAATTTTATTTATATATAGCCAATATTGACAATTATCTATAATAAAATTTCTTGTGATTATGATTTTTTAACTTATATTTAACAGAAGTTACATAAGTTCTCATAAATCAGTTGTGTTAATCCACATGAGGGATGAAGTTTTGACTCAATAGATATAACACCTCCGACTTCCCATGCACATAATATATACTCCCCCGTTTCAGAATAATGGATGAACCTTTTCGCTTTTCGAGAGTCAAATTGGATGAACTTTGACAAAAAATTTAAGATGATTTTTTTCATCATATTGATATGCAAAGAGTTGCATGTTATAGTACTTTTCGTATAGTTTTTGAATATGCAAATTTTTATTTGAAAATATTAATTTAATATAGTCTAATTTAGATTCAAAAATTAGTCAAATTGACTTTCAAAAAGTGAAAAGGTTCATCTTTTTTGAAATGGAAGGTAGAAATGGAGGGTACTAGGTTAGCCTCCATTTCAAATAACCCGACTCTTGGATAATGCTTGGTGGTGTGACAGGGCCCGGTACAACGAGGTCATCACCCTCTTTGATGCCCCCTTCCTGAGGACTTGAGCTAATTGGTATGTCGCTGAGGATGTTTCTAGTGTATAACTTGCAAGCATATCAAGCTATTATATCATCTACTAAGGTTGTAAAATAGCTCAATATAGAGATCCAATCACATATATATATGATAATTTAACTATTAGTGTAAGGGCTATAATAGTTGCAATACTTCAAACATCGTTGTTGTCTGCTACTTTAATATAGTTGTTTATCCAGATCCTTCATTCCAAAAAAGAAGACGAACTCGAGGTCTTGACATGTAACATTACCCTAAATCATAAGTAAATAAATGAAAGTGTTTAACACAATTCTTTTGATGACAACGAGAAATGGGCAAAACAAAAAGAGGCCGATCACACAACAGTACCTTAGCTGATTTGATTGTAATAGCGTTTTTTTTTAAATATTCGACGACTTATGATGTGAACTCTTCACATGTCTAACTTTTTCACTTATAGCCTGAAATCAACACCTCTAGAAAGATTATATTTATTATAAAAATGTTTTTTTTAAACAAAATAACATATTTCTAAGTAGATAATGCCCCATTTATATTGGTTCAAATAACTTACCCTTTTTCTTATTAAATTATATTCTCAAACACGTCCCTCACGTGAGGGCTTGATTCTTTTTTTAATCATGTGAAAATTATTTTTAATATTGGATGGCGTTGAGACATAAGTGTGACCATCTCATCTAAAAGCTTAACCTATCAAATGTGGTACACTAGTTTTTATTATTAAATTATATTCTCAACACAAAAATATTGATATTTGAAGACTATATATACTTGGTTGTGGACTGGCCTATCTGACTGTGTTTGAGCCAGGCACTTGCTCATTCTTTTAGCTGGTGCAAGGGAGAGATCACTTTCCCTTTAATAGCTTACGCGGGGCGACTTCAAAATTAGTCAGGTTCTCAAAATGAATATCGGACACTAGATGACAAACAAAAAAATATAGGAATTTTTACATTACTGAAATAGTGGTTAGGCCGCTTGAATAAAAAGAAGCCCCTTTTGTATATTTTGTGTATAATATATGTGTAATTTATATATACTGGCTAGTACAACAATATCTGTGGAGTGCTAAAAATGCATATAATTGTGCCTTTTTACATTTAACATATTTCTACTTAGATATGCCCTACTAAAATTTGTTACCGGGAAAAAAAGTATTTTCATGCTTTTTTTATATATTTAAATAAGAAGTCCAGTTTTATCTTGTAGTTTTTCAAATAGTTAAATGAAATCACAAAAGATCAATGTGTGACCTGAATATTTCCTGAAGCTGAAAGTAGTTAACAATAGCACAAAAGTTTTAATTATCCAGAGTGAATTGGAGTTTTGTATATAATGGTATGAAAAGAAGTTTGGCAATATGACATGGTTGTACTAAAGTGTAGAGACAAGAGTGACAAAATAATACTTGCGGAATTCATTAATAGAAACAGACAAATATGTGATGCCAGAAATTCATAGTAAGTACTATTGAACTACAGTCACTCAATTGTTACCCAACAATCCAACATCAACATCAACATTCAATGCCCAAGCAAACCTAATGTTGTGACATTTCAACTGCGACATTTTTGACGAGTTGCAATAACGTCACAAACACTCGATAATGTTGTGTCGGTCCGTTTGATAATTAATTACAAATGTTTTACTAATTATATGAATATTTTGATAATATTTGTATTTCCCAAAAAATATATCAGGTTTTACAATTAAATTTGTATTTAGTTGAGTCTAAGGCGACCGTTTTATATCTCAATTTGATCGCTTGATAGATAGTTTACGTGAACGAGTTAATCGAACTCAAGAGTTTGATGCAGAAATAATTCCCAAATCGATGTCTAGTAGATTCGATATCAAACAAATTCGATGTCAGTTAAATCCGATGTCAAATAAAGGCGTTAAATGCTATCAAACAAATTCAAACTAAATGAGTGGACAGTGATGTACGATAAGATGACTTCGTTTTATCAAGATGCGCAATTATCCGAACACGATTATGATGAAAATAATAGCAATACGATGACAAGTAAGTGAAATGAATAAACGTAAAATAATAACGAATAAACAAACGTAATCGATAGCAAATCCGATGGACAAATCAAATAGCTGCCAAATGAGTGACGATAACAGATTGTCTCAATTAAACACAGATTAGAAGATGTTACGATCAAGATAGATGCAGATCTAAACGAAGCAAGCAACAATTAAATAATCAAAGCAGTAAAGGCTTATTGTATTTGATGGATCGATGGATGTTGCTTCAATGGAAAGAACAGATCTCCCTCCACGTTTGAACCAAATCACGATCGAAGCTTTAAATACAATGATGGTTTCTGACGTAACAAATTGATAAAGGTAAATGACACTGTTGAATATTTTCTTAACAAGGGAATAGTGGTTTGAAGAATAGAGTAATATTTTGCTCAGATGAACGTGTCCAAAAATGAAAATATAGGGCCCTATTTATAGGTTGAAATGGAGGAGAATCCCCAAACCCTAGCAGACTTCCACTTCCCCACGTTTCTCATCCCACTGTTGCACGTCGTCATCTGCTCCACTAAATTCGCTTTATCTGTTCCGATATTTTAGAGATGAGGGTTAGTTTGATCTGATCTTCAATAATGTTGTCTCCGATTTTATCCGATCAACATCGCATAACTGAACAAAACCAAACCGAAGCAAACTCTTTCCGATCTCATAACTTTCGAAGTGAATCCGCATATCGGATGCGATCGAGTTTGCTTCTTTCGTGATCGGACAGAAAACCGACCAATACAGATAGTCCCCCCACTTGCCAAGTGTGTTCGTAAAGCTTTTGGCAAGTGGATTTGAGTTTTTAGCGGGAAAACACGTGGCACGTTCGTGTCCCTCCAATTCGAAATGTCAAAACGTCGCCTCAACTTCCCATCGCTACACGTGTCAGAAATTGTGCGGGCAGCGACCTTTGACGGTTCCCGAGGCAATGATGAACTCCTCTCTATAAATATCCGCTTCACTCCCAACTTTACAACTTCTGAAACTTTGTTAAAGGAACCAATTTGCAAAAATTTCTTCAAATCCCTCAAAATCTTCCATTCTAATCCGCTGATTCTTGCTGTTTCTGCCTTTAGATTTAAACATCTTCTTACAAGTTTCACTATATCGCGAATTCTAACAATGTCTACCTCATCACAGAATATAGTAGGGGTTGATATCACTTCTACTACGGCAGTTACTGCCACGGCTCCGCCGCAGTCTGCTGCGGTGGTGGAGCGAGCTTCCGCCATTGCAGACCCTTCAGTAGACAAGAAGGGAAAGAAGCGGAAAGAAAGGAAAGTGAAAGATTACGGTCCAAAGAAGTCATGGTCGGAGATCCTTCCGAAAAAGTTTACGTATGAGAACGATTGCAAAATCAGTGAAGCGGAGCAGGGGAAGAAGAAAAATATCCCGATCGACTCCGTTTACTGTACGATCACGCCGGAGGCGATTCCTCGGGTTCGAGAGGAGTGTGGTTGGAGAGTGGGTGACATCGATGTGATGTGCCCTCCGAGGAAGTCGACGTTGGCGACCCACGTTGAAGGTCATTCCGTGGTGTTGACTTATCCATTTATGATCGGATTCTCCCTTCCGGTCGATAACATCATCGAGGAATTTTGCAGGATGTACAAAATTTGCCTCGGTCAAATTTCTCCGATGATATGGAGAACGGTCATAATCATGCGATACATCGCACAGGTGGCGGAAGTGGAGTTGACACTTCGTCACATTCTCAATATATACTCTCCTCGAGTTTATAAAGGAGGAGTGATAAATTTGGCTAAACGAGGTCAGCGGGCTTTGATCTCTGACAACGATGACGACCTCCGAGGATGGGATCAGCGCTTCGTTTTTATTCCCACGGAGCAACTGACCGACCCCGGAAGTGAGCCGCTGCCGAATGTCTGGAATCGGACTCGTAAGTATTTTGTTTTACCCTTCCTTTGAATTGCTTTTGGCAACACAATCTAAATTCCTCTGAAAATCTTCAGCTGAGGCAGTTGAATTCGATCAAGTTTCCGACATCGTACCCTGGCTGATAAGGGTACTTGAAAAGACGACTAATGACAAGCGAGCCTGGAAGCCGGTCGCAGCTTTGAAAACACTCAAAGCCAAAAATCATGGTAACTTCACTGTTTTTGTTTTTACTTCCGTCTTCGTTGGTGTTTTTCGATACTTAAGAAAATTCTTCTTCAGGTATCACCGGTGCTGGGGGAGAGCCAAGCGACGAGGAAGTTGAGCCCGAAGGCGGTGATAAACCCGATGACGCTCCTCCTCCAAAGAAAAAGAAGAAATCATTCCAAGACTTGAGGAACAAGTACTTGCCTCGGGTAGTGGTTGCAAAAGGGCAAGGGGATAGCTCATCGGTTGCGCCCCCAACCATAGAAGATGTGATTGCTGGCACGAGTTCGGCGATCGCAGCGGCGAAAGCTGCCGAAAGAGTGGCTCCAGTTATTGACATCGAAGAAGAGGGTCATGGGGAGGAGTCAACGTCTGATCAGTTGGTACAGCGTCCCAAAAGGACAGCTAAGGAAAGACTCCAGGAAACGGCCATTCAGCTTAAAGTGGCCGAACAGGGGGATATTTCCGTGGACGACTACCATCTCTCTCCCAACGCTGAAGATGCTAACTCAGGTTCGGGAGGCTTGCCTAGCAGGGAAGGTGTTCTTGTTCCTTCGATCGCCGTCCCTGAAAATCAAGAAGAGATGATCGAGGCCCTCGATCGTGAGCTTGAAGGGAGGGACCCTGTAAAGGGGAAAGCGCCGGCTTTGGACCGGTCAATTGAGACGATGAAATCTAAATTCGATGAAGAGACGGGGTCATCGTTTTTCAATACGGATCATGCCGATCCAATTGTTCCCCTTCCTCGAAGTGAAGAAGCCGCTGCTTTCGCTGCCTTAGGCGAGTCCGAGAAGAGGGGCGTTAGATCGCTCAAGATCGAGGTGCCAGCCAACGTTGATCTGCTTAGATGCCCAAGGAAATTGGCGAACTACTTTTTCGATGTCATAGGTCCGATGGAACAAGCTCGGCTGAATACACACGAGGATTTGAGTCTGCCTTCCCAGATTTCCTACGGCGCTTTTAGGGTAAGTTCTATTTTTGGAGCTCTTTTTTATTTTAGAAATTCTTCGCTTTGGATTGATTTCATGACTTTGAAATTGATCTTCAGAACTGCATAATGGCGATCGAGACTGCTGATCGGATCCGCCAACTTCAAGATGGGGCCAAAGTCTTAAATGAGCAGATCGTTCATCTAACTTCGGCGGGAGAAGAGTTACATCGGAAACTCAAAGCATCGGAGGCCAAGAATGCTGAACTTTCAGCCAAACTTGACGAAAGCGCGAACGAACATGCTCTTCGTCAATCAGAGTTGGAATCTCAGATCCGAGCTTTGAATTTGCAACTGAGTGATCATGAAGCCAACTTTGATCTGAAATTGGCCGAACTCAACTCCATTTTGGAGAGCAAAGACAAAGAGCTAGCTGACCAATCTGAGGAGTTGACTGCTCTTCGAAGAAGCAATGATGAAATAAAGGCTGAAGCTGCCAGCCTAACGGAGAGGAACTTGCTACTTCAGAAGGAGTCTAACATCCTAAGGCGTGACCTTGAAGAAGAATTTGATAAGAGAAAGGATTTGATCCTTGCCGAATCAAGGCGCGACGTCCTAAGGGAGATGTTAGACCGGACTGTCGATGTTCCTACCGAGTTGAGCGAAGCCATTGCAATCGTAAGATTGACTCGTGAAGAACTTGGTCTTCCAGCGAGTTCATCCGATGAGGGTTCTGACGGGGACGCTGATGAATGATTTTCTTGCTTTTGCACTTGATCGATTTTGAAATTCACTATCTCATGAAATCATCCATGTATATATGACATGAATGAATGAAATTACTTCTGTTATTGCTGTGTTGTTTTTCGCTTTTCGAAGATAATTTAATCGTTCAAAGAATTCTTATGATAATCGTTGAAAGAAATGATTGGGGCCCAATGTTTTAGTGCGTAGTAAAGAATGACGTCTCATTTTCACGTAATGCACTCTTCGAACATTTTCATGAGTTCGGAATGAAGAATTTAACACTTGGTGAACAACTTAGATGTAAAATCTGATTAATATTTGGAACGATCTCTGAAATCGAACAAATGTAAAGAATGAGTATAACCAGTGTTGTATTATTGAAGTAGACCGCTAATGGGTCTTTGATACATTCGGGATCGTATGATTCGATCGATTACAAGATGTAGCCGTAAGGCACAGACATTGATCACTATTGGATCGTTTACATGAGACTGATGACGCTTGATTTCAAACGAGCCGCCGATTCGGACGTCTTGGAGCTTTTGCCGAAGTTTGAACGAGTCCCCAGTTCGAGTGAACATCGGGGCTTCTATCAAATTTTGAACGAGTCCCCAGTTCGAGTGAACGTTGGAACTTCTGTCGAATTTTGAACGAGTCCCCAGTTCGAGTGAACGTTGGAACTTCTGTCGAATTTCGAACGAGTCCCCAGTTCGAGTGAACGTTGGAACTTCTGTCGAATTCGGACGAGTCCCCAGTATCTGCCGATGACCCTTATGCTACCTTCATCCCCCCCAGTGTTTGGGTGCGAAAAATGAGTAGGCGAACACTGGTCCTTCGACTTCGTTACCTGAAACAGAATCATTGGGAGACCAAAACCAAGAAACTCGTTATAGATGAAGACCACGTTAGAGTGTTCGTCAGATTTATCGACCCCGATCGGAGCGTTTTGAGCTCGAGTGTTCGCGGGTGATGTTTGTCATCATTCGACTCCAACTATGCCTATCATCTAAAAATGTTAGTACCAAGTAATAAAAGCGTCTTCCGATGGAGGAATAATAAAAATTGCGAAGTGGAAATAAAGGGTGAAGATTGATACCGCAGAACCTCAAAAATAGTATTTCTTCAGTTGTGTGACGTTCCAATTGAAGTCTACCGGTTTGGAGTCCATTGTTTCGAGTTGGTATGAACCTTTTCCGATCACTGCCTTGATGCGGAAAGGTCCCTCCCAATTTGCTCCTAGCTTCCCTTCGTTGGGTTCATCCTTCTTTGGTCTTTTGATTTTTAGCACATAATCACCTACATTAAAAAATCGATACCTGAGTTTTTTGTTGACGTAGTTTTCTGCCCTTTGCTTTTGTGCTTGTATCCGAACAAATGCCATATCCCTTTTTGCTTCGACCAGGTTCAGATCTACCAGCATGGTTTCTTTGTTAGCTTCTTCGGTGGAGTGGGCGAACCGAAGGCTGGGCTCCCCTACTTCCACCGGTATCAGCGCTTCTGTTCCGTAGACAAGTGAGAACGGTGTCTCCCCGGTACTGTGTTTTACCGTTGTCCGATGAGCCCACAGTGCTCCGGGGAGTTCGTTCGGCCAGTTGCCCTTTGAAACATCCATCCTTTTCTTCAAGTACTCGAGTATTGTTTTGTTGGAAGATTCAGCCTGTCCATTTGCGCTGGGGTGATAAGGTGTTGATGCAATTCGCTTGATCCCCCATTTTTCGAAGAAGGCTGTGATTCGTCTTCCCACGAACTGCTTACCATTGTCGCATGTGATCTCTTTCGGGATCCCAAAACGACAAATGATATTCTGATGAATGAATTTGATAATTTCCTGTTCACGAATTTTAGCCAAGGCAATAGCTTCCACCCATTTAGAGAAATAATCTGTGAGAATTAAAATAAACTTTACCCCACCGGGCGCTGTTGGAAGCGGCCCGACCAAGTCCATTCCCCACTTCATAAATGGCCACGGTGACGTGACCGAATGAAGTGGTTCTGCCTGTTGATGTATGAGATTTCCAAATCGTTGGCACTTGTCACATTTGCGGACGAACTCCTTGGCATCATCTGCGATCGTTGGCCAATAGTACCCAGCTCTTATGATCTTTCGAACCAATGACTTGCTGCCGGAATGATTGCCGCATTCGCCTTCGTGAACTTCTTTCAGCACATAATTTGTTCTATCTGGCCCAACACACTTTGCCAAAGGGCCGCCAAACATTTTCCTGTAGAGTTGATTTTCAAGGAGGCAATATCTTGCTGCTTTGGCTTTAAGTGATCGGGCAGATTTCTTGTCATCGGGAACAGTACCTGCCTGCAAGTAGGACAAATATTTGCTTCTCCAATCCCAAGTTCGATTAACATTGTTTACCTCTTTAATGCTCCGACATAATGGAGATTCGAACAAGTGAACCACAGTCTCATCGAGTTTTTCATCGATGGCTGCTGCCGATGCAAGGTTTGCTAAAGCGTCTGCTTCGATGTTTTCTTCCCTTGGTATCTGGGCTATTTTCCACTCCTGAAAAGAAGTTAGAAAATTTTGTACCTTTTCGAGCAGCTGTTGCATCCTTGGATCTCGAACACAGAAATCGCCTTGGATTTGATTCACCACCAGTTGGGAATCACTTTTGATATCTATTCGTTCGATTTTCAAATCCTTCGCGATCTTTAAGCCTGCAGCGAGGGCCTCATATTCGGCCTCGTTATTAGTTTTTGCATGTAATTTGATCGCGTACCTGAGCTTTTCACCCGAAGGCGCAATCAATAGAATTCCGAGGCCAGTTCCTTTGACGTTGGAAGCTCCATCGGTGTACATTACCCAGATTCCGGGGTCTGGATCTCTCATCATCAACTCTTCCTTCTTTGCCTCCGGTAAAATATTGGCGCTAAAGTCCGCTACAAAATCAGCTAAAACTTGAGATTTTATGGCGGTACGAGGCTGGTAAGTGATATCGTACTCACTCAGCTCGACCGCCCATTTCATTAATCGACCAGAGAGATCTGGCCGATGTAAAATATTTCGCAATGGAAACGTAGTTATCACAGATATTGAATGACATTGGAAATAAGGCCTTAATTTGCGTGCAGCAGTGACTAGTGCAAGTGCTAGTTTTTCTAGATGTGGGTACCTTGTTTCGGCATCTAACAGTGTTTTACTAACATAGTAGATAGGAAATTGGTTACCTCCATCTTCGCGAACGAGGACAGCACTTACAGCGACATCGGAAACAGCCAAATAGACCAGTAGCATTTCTCCTTCAACTGGTTTTGATAGAAGTGGTGGATTTGAAAGGTACTGCTTCAGTTCCCGAAGAGCTCTTTTGCATTCTGGTGTCCATTCGAAACCTTTGCTTTTTCTCAATACTGAAAAGAACTTGTGACACCGTTCAGATGACCTCGAGATGAACCTGCTGAGATAGGCTACTCGACCGGTCAGCTGTTGAACCTCTTTCTCCGTTGTCAGGTTCTCAGGGATATTTTCGATCGCCTTGATCTTGTCTGGATTTGCTTCGATTCCTCTTTGCGATACGATGAATCCCAAGAACTTACCGGATCCAACCCCGAACGCACACTTCTCTGGATTCAATCTCATGTTGAATTGTCTTAGTATTGTAAAAGTTTCTTCCAAATGACTCAGATGATTTCCCTTCTCAAGAGATTTGACCAACATGTCATCGATATAGACTTCCATGGTTTTCCCGATCAAATTTTTGAACATAGTAGTGACCAGACGCTGATAAGTAGCGCCGGCATTCTTTAGGCCAAAAGGCATGACCGTGTAGCAATAAGTTCCCATGTCGGTAATAAACGATGTCTTCTCCTGATCTGATGGGTCCATCGATATTTGATTATAGCCTGAATAGGCATCCAAAAAACTCAGCATCCCGTGGCCCGCCGTCGAATCGATCAATCTATCGATGTGAGGCAGTGGGAACGAATCTTTTGGGCAAGCTTTGTTTAGATCGGTATAGTCGACGCATACCCTCCATTTGCCATTTTTCTTAGGTACTACGACCGTGTTCGCAAGCCATTCTGGATATTTTACTTCTTTGATGAACCCATTTGTTAACAGCCTTTCCACCTCATCATTGATTACCTTCCTTCGGAAACCTCCATTTGGTCGTTTCTTTTGCTTCACCGGTCGATGTTTCGGATCGACATTTAACTTGTGCGTGGCGACTTTTGGATCGATTCCCACCATATCTGCATGGGACCAAGCAAAACAATCAGAGTTGTCCTTGAGGAAGGATATGATTTTTGCTTTTACGTCGATGTCCAATTCAGCTCCAACATAAACTTTCCGATCAGGATTATCATCGAACAATGTTACTTCCTCAAGTTCTTCTATCGTAGAGTCTCCAGCTTCTTGTCTATGCGGTTCTCTCACACATGGTGGAACCTGTGCGAAGTCGCCTTCGACTTCGGATTCCGGTAGCTGCGTTTGATCGCACAACAGAGCCGAAGTGAAGCTTTCGTTCACGGGTCCCACTAGCTTATATGGTGAAACCTGTGCGAAGTCGCCTTCGACTTCGGATTCCGGTAGCTGCGTTTGATCGCACGACAGAACCGAAGTGAAGCTTCCGACCACAGGTTCCACTAGCTGTGATTGCTACAATCGGAAGCCTTCCTTGACAGCTACTGAGTAACAGTCTCGTGAAGCCTGTTGCTCGCCTCTGATTTCGCGAATTCCCCATGGGGTAGGAAACTTCACAACTTGATGCAGAGTCGATGGAACTGCTCCCATAGCATGGATCCATGGTCGACCCAAAATCACGTTATATGCCATTTCGCCCTTCATCACCTGAAACGACGTCTCACTCTCCACTCCTTCTGCATAGGTTTTGATTGTAATTTCCCCAACGGTCACCTCACTTGAATTGTTGAAACCAGACAGGACCGTTGAGCGAGGCACAATCTTATCGCTCAACTGCAATTGTTCAACCACCCTCGCATGTATGATGTTAACCGAACTGCCAGCATCGATTAGCACTCTTTTCACATCGGCGTCATCGATCCTTGTTGTTACTACAAGTGCATCATGATGGGGATGAATCCTTCCATCGAAATCGGAATCCCCGAACACAATTTCATCGGTCATATCATCGCGTGTTCGTTTGTCTCGTGTGAAAGAGACCTTTGCATACTTCTTCGTGGTGTAGGTTACCCCACAAACACCATCTCCTCCGGTAATGACATTCACCGTTTTCCTGGGAGCAGGAGGTTTTGGTGGTTCATCATCTTTCTTCCTATTGAAATTGTTTCGTCCTCTCTCAGTCAAAAATTCGACCAAGTGACCCTTTTCCAGCAGGCTAGCCACTTCATATCTCAGCGCCTTACACTCTTCCGTTGTATGGCCGAAATCGTGGTGAAATGCACACCACAGAGTTTCGTCCCTAGTATTTGGACTTGACTTTATGCGACCTGGGAATTTTACAACTTTGTCACCCATCCCTTTCAAGTGATTCACCAGACTTGGTGTCGATATGCAAAAATTGTATTCCGTTACTTTTGGAGGCAGTGGTCGATCTTTTGGAACCGAGGATGCGTTTGGCTGGGCTTTCTTCGATTGATTTTTGGAGCTACCAGCTTCGTGGTTGTTGCTCCCCATCCGATGGAAACTGTAGGGCCCCCATCGTTGGTCCCTGTAGTCTCTTCTGTCATTATCAACTCTCCTTGCCGGCCGATCATAATGATAATTATTTCGGGCTAGCTGCAATTCTTCCTCTTCAGCCCTGATCCTTGTCTCGCACTCGAGGTACAATACATCGAAAGTCCATGCATCAATCTCCCTGAGACGATCTTTCAGTTTCCATGCCTCAATTGAATCAGTGCGCAAGTTGTTAGCGAAGGTCAAACATGCCCACCTTTCTTCGAGATTTGGTATAAGAATTTTCTCATCGTTAAATCTTTTTAGAAACTGCTTGATAGTTTCCCCGGGTCGCTGCCTTACGTTCAAGATATCTTCGACCCTTGGTGCTATCTTTTTTGCTCCCGTATGTGAACGAATGAATTTCGCTGACATGTCATCGAAACTTAGTATTTCGTTTTCGGGCAACTGTAAATACCATTTCAGCGCTGCCCCCTTCAATGTCTCACAAAACTTTTTAAGGCTGACCGAATTGATCTCCTCCGAGGTCAAGTCATTTGCCTGAACCGCAACCGAAAACATATCAATGTGATCCCTTGGATCTGTGGTTCCATCGTATCTCAAGCTTTCTGGTAATTTGAAAGTCTTTGGTATAGGTAGTGGGGCTGCACTTGCTGGAAAAGGACGTTTTGAGATTGACTTTGTAATGCCTTTGTCAGCCAATTTCGGAACGCCTGGCAATTTCTCCATAAATGACTTGATTTCATTGAACTTCTTATCGATGTTATCATTCATCATGGTCTGCATCGTTGCCATCATTCTTACTTCTGCTGTGACCGATGCCGGAGCTCCCATGGCTTCGGCGGCTGTACCCGATCCCCCTGATCCGACCCCTGCTGCAAGTCCCCCTGTTACGGCGCCCTGAGGAACCGAAGTCGGAATGCTTGCTGGAGGTGTGATCGGAGGGGTAGGTACCTTACTTCCGATAGAATTAGATAGTGCCTTCAACTGCTCTTGTATCATTTCGAACTGAGCATCATGCCGCTTCAGGTACGCAAACAATGCCGCGTTTACGCTTCCTGAATCAGTTTCGACTGCGGGCTCTTCGCCTGAACGCCGCGCTTGGCGTGCGTTCAGCTGTGAACCAGTAGGAATGTTGTCGTGAGTTGGATCCTGCTCGTTGTTGGTAGATTCATCGACCGCTTCAGCATGGGCCGAAGCATGAACCCCGTCATTGGGATTGAACTGCTGCTGACCGTTCAAAGCGTCAATGTTGCGTTCATCTGCCATTTCAAGACAAGGCAAACGTAAGTAGTATCAAGCGGTTCAAATTTCGGAATAAATCGATTGCCTAGACCCCACGGTGGGCGCCAAACTGTATTTCCCAAAAAATATATCAGGTTTTACAATTAAATTTGTATTTAGTTGAGTCTAAGGCGACCGTTTTATATCTCAATTTGATCGCTTGATAGATAGTTTACGTGAACGAGTTAATCGAACTCAAGAGTTTGATGCAGAAATAATTCCCAAATCGATGTCTAGTAGATTCGATATCAAACAAATTCGATGTCAGTTAAATCCGATGTCAAATAAAGGCGTTAAATGCTATCAAACAAATTCAAACTAAATGAGTGGACAGTGATGTACGATAAGATGACTTCGTTTTATCAAGATGCGCAATTATCCGAACACGATTATGATGAAAATAATAGCAATACGATGACAAGTAAGTGAAATGAATAAACGTAAAACAATAACGAATAAACAAACGTAATCGATAGCAAATCCGATGGACAAATCAAATAGCTGCCAAATGAGTGACGATAACAGATTGTCTCAATTAAACACAGATTAGAAGATGTTACGATCAAGATAGATGCAGATCTAAACGAAGCAAGCAACAATTAAATAATCAAAGCAGTAAAGGCTTATTGTATTTGATGGATCGATGGATGTTGCTTCAATGGAAAGAACAGATCTCCCTCCACGTTTGAACCAAATCACGATCGAAGCTTTAAATACAATGATGGTTTCTGACGTAACAAATTGATAAAGGTAAATGACACTGTTGAATATTTTCTTAACAAGGGAATAGTGGTTTGAAGAATAGAGTAATATTTTGCTCAGATGAACGTGTCCAAAAATGAAAATATAGGGCCCTATTTATAGGTTGAAATGGAGGAGAATCCCCAAACCCTAGCAGACTTCCACTTCCCCACGTTTCTCATCCCACTGTTGCACGTCGTCATCTGCTCCACTAAATTCGCTTTATCTGTTCCGATATTTTAGAGATGAGGGTTAGTTTGATCTGATCTTCAATAATGTTGTCTCCGATTTTATCCGATCAACATCGCATAACTGAACAAAACCAAACCGAAGCAAACTCTTTCCGATCTCATAACTTTCGAAGTGAATCCGCATATCGGATGCGATCGAGTTTGCTTCTTTCGTGATCGGACAGAAAACCGACCAATACAATATTGAAAAATATAACACGAGATCGATAAATAGTGTACCATAAATATTTGCATAATCATTTTCACTATTCAAAAATTTTCGTGGAATAAAAGGATCAAATCTACCATGCATGCGTCATGCTAGCTGGGTTCAGGACTTCAGGTTATAGGCAAATGTTTCTAGTTCGCACAAGATTCGAATTAAAATATTACAAATTATGTTTATTACTGGAGTGATCATTCATGAGAATATTTATTTCAGGAAGCACTAATCCAATATGATTTGGTATCTTAAGTACATTCAGTGGCGTAGCCAGAAATTCTTTTAAGGGTGTTCAAGCTTCAAAAAAATCTTCAAAATGGGTTTTGATCCCGGGTTGTTTAGTTAAGTTTGACCACCCTACACCACTAGGCTAGTACAATTAGTTATGACAAGGATGTTCAAAATGTAATATTTAGTCATAAATAGCTAAATTTAATCCACGTACACGGTATATTTTTTCGGCGAAGGGTGGTCAGGTGACCACCCTGACCACCATGTGGCTCCGCCACTGGGTACATTTTACAAGCTGTTACTTTGATTTTGGGAGGTCATTGGAATGAAAAAACTTGTGACCCTTTCTAGGACGTCATCAAATTTGTTTACAAAAATACCTATTAAAATTAAATTATTTACCAGACCCTACACATCAATTTCATACTATTGACTCGAAATACCCAGAAACTCCAGCTCTACCCATCCGGATCCGGCCAAAGTATATCATAAAGGTATACACGGGAAAGATAGTAGTAAAAATTTAAAAGATAGTATATGTTGGTATACCATAATTTATACGGTATACAATTAAGGTACACTGGAAAAGACAATATACCGTGAAGGTATAATAGCTGCATTTACAATGAGAGAAAATTTACATGCGGCTGTAGTGCTGTGTATGCATAGCACAAAGCATAAAATACATCCAAGGAATAGAGAGATGCTAGCCTGGGTTGCTTAGGTTCCCATTTCAGCTATGAATCAATTGATTGAGTTGCCTATAGGTCAAACTATGGCTGTTGAAATGGAATATAGCCTGATTACCACTTCTCTTCAAGTTCTGCCTTCTGCACTCTTTAGCAACACTAGATTGGAAGGTAGGAGGACCACACACGATCACACCAATATCAACGTTTCCCCAACTATTTGCATATGATCCAAATATACCTAACTATTTGCATATGATCCAAATATACCTGAGACCAATATCAACGTTTCCCCAACTATTTGCATATGATCCAAATATACCTAACTATTTGCATATGATCCAAATATACCTGAGACCAATATCAACGTTTCCCCAACTATTTGCATATGATCCAAATATACCTAACTATTTGCATATGATCCAAATATACCTGAGAGAAAAAGAGTGACATTTGAAGTTGACCTTGCTATATGCTAAAGCTCAAATGTTGTTCAGACCAATACCCCTTCAAAATTTGGTCTTCCGCCATATCGGATAGTATTAGCAAACTGAGCCTCGACAAGATTGGGAAGCTTGTGATATTGTCCGCTTTGGGCCTAGACCCGCACGGTTTTAAAACGCGTCACTAAGGTCTAAGATATGTATACCTATATACCCAGCATCTCTTCTGTATTATGCCGATATGGGATACTTAACCCTTAGCTGGGGTGTCACAGCTAGGTTGGCTTTTCGTAAATGTTTTGTAGACAATTCTCATTATGATTCCTCTAAGAAAAGCTATTTCTAAATATATAATAATGATCTTTTATATCCTGCTTTACGTATCCTTTTCTCAAGGTTTTAGTTAGCAAATTAAAGTTTATAAATCCTGATTTACGTATCCTTTTTCTCAAGGTTTTAGTTAGCAAAGTTTCACCACAAAATGCATGAACTAAAAATTATACAACGATTTTCAGCCACAAATTCCTATGATATGATTAATAGCCATATATGATTCCTAGGAACTGTTTGGACATAAAAAATGAGAGAGAAAGGGAAATGAGAGAGAGAGAGAGATAGAAGGAGGTTCAAACTAACTTATAGTACAACGTTATCCTGTTGGTTACAATTTGGAGTATCAAATACTCCATATTCAAGAGACTATGATGTGACTCTTGACAAGTCAATTTTTATATATAGATGGAATTGACAACTCTAGCTCTATAGAAGTTGTAATTTTCTGTTAAACCACTACTCATAAAATATCATGGTTCTGTAACTCTATTCATAATTCATCCGTAACAACAACTGGTCGTGTTAGTTCACATAGCGATCAAAATTCATCAACACCTCCCAACTTCCCATGCACATGATATACACTCCACTTCATATGAAAAAGAAAGAAGAAGTAGATGAACTCGAGGTCATTTGTAACATTATATTGTACCAATAATCACACTTATAACTCTCATGATAAGAGTAATGGTTTGCTTGTGATGATACAATTTAAACTACTAATTTAGTCGGCATCCGTTCTAGAGAAGAACTGTTTTGCAAGACAAGAGCATTGCTAAATCAATCACGGCCGTTAGTGAGGCCAAAACAACACCAATTATGTCCAAGATAGCCAACCCTAACAGACAATAAAAGAATTCAAAGAAACAAAAAAAAAACGAGAGAACATGAATTCTTGAGGAGAAAAGTGATTGACACTGTTAAAACACAACATTAAAATAGGAGAAAATACGAAATCACATGATTCGAATCAAAACATTGCAAATTATGTTTACAACCACCGCGATCATTCACGAGAAATTTTTATTTTTCAAAGCACCGAGCAATATTTGGGATTACCGTAAATATTACAAGCTAATACTTTGATTTTGGGAGGTCAATGGATTAAAAAAAAAAATAGTATCCTTCCCAGGATATTATCAAATAAAAATACTCACTAAATCTTTAACTACCTAGACATATTTACATAAGCATAAAATAAAGACAGTTATGTCTACAAAATGATACAAGGGAGAAAAGAATTGAGACAGTGGTGCAGGGAGCTAGAAAGGTTAGTCAAAGGCCCTACGCCAGGCACCCAACCCAAATGTCTAACTGCCTAGCAAAAGACCAGAAAGACGAACTTTTTCACAATTGAGTTATGACACTTGATAAGCTAAAGTTTGAATGATTTTCAAGTGGTGCTGCTGCTTTCTACAGCAAGGATGGTTCTTTTGTCAGAGACGACCCTTTCGATCGCTCGATTAGCTGATGATTGATTGCTCTTGCTGTTGGTTTTAGTTCCCTCATTTCTTTCAACAGTTCGTTGCAATATCCGGACTGGTATCCCACCCAAGTCAAAATCTTCCTTCAAAGATCTAGTTAGGAACCTCAGATCTGTATCTGAGAGCTGGGTTTTTCCACTCATAAATGCAATAAAAGTTGGTGGTCTAGCTTTCACCTGAGTGAAATACTTGATCTTGGGTTGAGCCGCCTGGTCTTTCCAAGAATGTCTGCTCATGACCTGTGACACCATTATTAATCAACATTTATATACCCAAACATGCGATAGGCTGATATGACACATCTAGGAAAATGTATACCTTGCGTAGCCAACGGTTGAGACGAGCCGTAGGCAATCTTAAACACCATTTTTCATATGTTTCAACAACCTGACGCATCACAGCTACGCGGCCCTTTCCTTCTAGTGCTGAAACAAATACAACAGGAATCCCCGTGACCTGCAAATAATGATAGAATCAAGTTTTACAAGTCATCTATATCATTAAGGAGATAGATGCACCAAGACATACGAAAAGAAAAATAAGGGGTACAGTTCAAAATCATGGGCCCACTTATCAGCTAAAACAACTAAATGTTAGTATTTGAAAGAGCTTGTCAGGTAAACAGAAATTATTGTTTTCATTAAGGTAAACAAGAAAAATATCGTTCAAGGAGATAAACTGAAATTGTCCTTGAATAGCCTATTCATTCAAGTGGTAACACAAGACTAAGAATAGTAAATTCCAGTTCATTCTCCATTATTGCCTTTTAAGAAAAAGAGAAGGAACTGCCAAAGATTAGTCCAACGCTCATTTATCTACCAATGTTTTCCTTTATTCTTTACCTACACTATCACAAGAAATCTCTCGTTCCTAAATGTCTTGAGACGCTTATTGACTTAACATAGAGTGATCCATCTAGTAACATCCAGAATAAGGAACATAAAAATCATGAGTTTATCTATATTGAATGGTAGAGAAACTCCGCTAAAGGTAGATGCATGAGAAACATTTATATAAACTGGAAGATAACTGCACCTAGAAATTATATGTTTCTCTTTCTAAACTGACAAACCTGGGGTATAACTGTCTGAATTTCTTGAGGCACGGCTTCAATCACGTTCTTGTACCATTTGGAGTTCTCTTTCCCTTTTAGAAGATCCATCTTATTTACAATCACAACTAGACCACGCCCTTCCTCCACTGCTCGCCTTGCTATAACTACTTCAACATGCTTCATGCTCCGCCTAGCTTTTGCAATCTAATCATGAGTAAGGAAAATTTAAAACGGTTGTATCACAGAAAAAAGGAGTGCCAAACCACAGAAGCAGAAGTAACTTAAAACACAAAGCATTAAAGGGGAAAACAGGAACATTTCTGAAGATTATTCGTATTCAAGTAGAGCAGCAACTATCACAAATCCCATTGAATTGTCAGCCGTCCATTTGCAGGCTTACAGCTATATGTTGCATCAATTTGATACATCTCCTGTGTTACAGGTGTTAGGTACTCTTTTCAGACAACATTCTAGGTTGTAGCCAACAGAAGGATGTTAACAATAACCACACTATCATGACATGGTTATGACCAGATCAAGTGCTCCACTATTCCCTTTCAGCCATTATTGTTCCACCAAGAGGCACACTAGCAAAAATGTCATCTACAGTCTGACTCAAAGAGATGCTGCATCAGCAAAGACATTACAAAATGTCCTAACCTTCATTGCCAAAAAGGATCTAGGGATACAAGTACTTATATAAAAAAACTTTATGCTGGTTAATTAAGACTGCAAATTTTTCAGTTTTCACACAGCAAATGTGCTTACTAAGCCAAGTTCATGAAACTAAAACCAAAATAAGAATGATAATCAGAATTAGCAAACCTCTTCTGCATCGAGGACTAAAGCAACTACATGTGCTCTCATAAGGTGCTTCCTTGATTGCATAATGCTCAAAGACGACGGTCCCTTCTCCTGCTTTGTCCTTTCCAGCCAGCCTGCCGTGTCAACCTGAAACAGTTTAAACCCTCTAAATATACGTACCAATTGTGCTATGCCTATGGCCGTATACAAAATCAAGGAGCCAATATGTCTATCCAGTAAATTTCATACGATGGAACATAAAGCCAAAATTATTTTATTCAAAAGGCTAAGCTTACAAAAGGCATTTCTTTTTTTCTTTGTTTTTGAAAGGTAGCAAAAGGCATTTCTATTGTCCATATTAAAGGTTATATCAAGGAGAGGTCCGAGGGTAGCTCACATCATGTGAGCCCCTCATCCTTCACCAGTTGATGAGGAATCCCATTAAGTTACTTGTGTCTTGACAGAGTTCGACGTCTGCATTTCTCCACCCACAGCCTAAAAAGTTGGCACAGGGAACGACACCAGGGTTGACCAGTTTTCTATGCTACCTAAGCTTAAGTAATCTTCTAAGAAGGCCATTCCTATTGTGCTTATCTCCAGCTTCCTTGTCAACTATAGTAGGACTTCACACGATCCATTATCAAAAGACTTGGTTGGATGCAAGACTCACTCAAGGAAAGATATTGAGGTAGATGATACCATCAGCACCTCTTTTTCGTACCGCAAGGGATGTTTAACAACACTGACAACTACAGTACCTGAACTTCCATTCACTTAGCACTAATCACACTGGATGTTTCTGACCAGCTAGGCCTTCATCCATGTGTGCTTATCCTATTTAAATTGTGTCCATCACCGGCTCATACATCAAAAGGATTTATATCATAGCTACAGATACTTACTAAATAAATAAGTAACAGATACTTACTAAATAAATGGTTCTTCCCTCGTACTGGAATTCAGCACGGATGGAATCTCTAGTCAAACCGGCCTCAGGGCCAACCAAAACACGTTCTTCTTGCAAGAGTGCGTTCAACAAGGTTGACTTTCCAACATTTGGCCGCCCAACAATTGCCAACTGTAATGGCAATCTACTCTCTGTATCCTCGGAGGAGTCATTCTCCTGGCTCTCATCATCTGAAACTTTAAATGTAGAAAAACAAAAAAGATCAGAAGCAAAGTTGATAAGCTCTACCAAAAAAGAAACAGATTGATACAAAGAATGCAGTCTCAGCAGCTCAGCCACTTTAGGTATATCTCTCAACATGTATCAGATCACTGATCTCAATATCTGTAGACGAAGGAAGGAAAGCTGCTACCTCATTCCAGTATCCCTATATTGGTAGTCAGTTGGGTTTGAGATCAACTATAATGTCCTGAAAATTTTACTGCAACAGATTCTAAAATTTAGACTCTTGTTCTATGGCTACATGGATGCTTGGGTTGTGGATTCTTGAAAGAGAATGATTATTGGTCATTTGTTGGTTTAAATTGCTACCTGTGCAATGAAATTTGAAGGACTATCTCATCTTTTCTACGGACCACTTATTGGATGTCGACTTCATCTTTTCTGTGAATCACTTAATATACTTAACAGGACAATGATAATATACTTTTATCTTGGCACCATATGCACAAGAGAGAAAGGAAACAGTTAATATGAGAATTGCGATATCTTCCAAAGCAGCCAGGGAAAAGAGAGAAATAGATGCTCACTCAATCATATGATCTGTCATTTAGCTAGAACTAGTAATGGATTCAAAGTTTTTTTTTTTTCC